>SJYO01049755.1:4802122-5402122 GCA_006410555.1 Capra ibex
CCTTTTCCTCACGTAGTTCCGACATATAACAGTGGGACGAATAAATTGAATATACGTCTCATGTAGTACTCTTTACGTCCTGACCTTCTTTGTGTTCGACCTCAGTTCTAACCGCCCTCTTTATAGTTATTGGAGTCTATACGTCTACTGTGGTGGGAATACCGTCTTTCACTTCTCCTTGATTGTTCGGAGAACTACTTTCACTTTCTCCTCTTACTTTTTTAACCGAATTTCGAATTGTAAGTCTTTTGTTTCTAGTACCGTAGGTCAGGGTAGTGAATTACCTTTTATCTACCCCTTTGTCATCTTTGTCACAGTTTGAAAGATAAACCCCCGAGGTTTTAGTGACGTCTACCACTGACGTCGGTACTTTAATTTTCTGCGAATGAGGAACCTTCCTTTCAATACTGGTTGGATCTATCGTATAACTTTTCGTCTCTGTAATGAAACGACTGATTCCAGGCAGATCAGTTCCGATACCAAAAAGGTCACCAGTACATACCTACACTCTCAACCTGACACTTCTTCCGACTCGTGGTTTCTTAACTACGAAAACTTGACACCACAACCTCTTCTGAGAACTCTCAGGGAACCTGACGTCCCTCTAGGTTGGTCAGGTAAGACTTCCGCTAGTCAGGACCCTAAAGAAACCTTCCTTACTACGATTTCGATTTTGGGGTCATGAAATCGGTGGAGTACGCTTCTTAACTGAGTAACCTTTTCTGAGACTACGACCCTCCCTACCCCCGTCCTCCTCTTCCCCTGCTGTCTCCTACTCTACCGACCTGCCGTAGTGACTGAGCTACCTACACTCAGACTCACTTGAGACCCTCAACCACTACCTGTCCCTCCGGACCACACGACACTAAGTACTCTAACGTTTCTCAACCTGTGCTGACTCGTTGACTTGACTTGACTTCTGACAAGGTTCGTCTTCATTATCCTACAAATCTCTAAAGTTTGATTTTCACTGGTACAGGTTTCACAATCCTTTTTTTTTTTCAGATAATGTTGATATCGTCTGAATCTTTAACCCTGTCACCATACTCCACTCAGATCTTTCCAACCGTCCCCGTTTTTGTATGTCCCTATAAACCAATACACGATTTATACGAGTTTAAGTTGTCACAAATTTATCGTAAATCTGAAATGTTGAAATTTTTATTGTGACTTTTGTTTATTCCTGTCTCTTTACATCAATTCTCCATTTTAGTACATTAATATTAAAGGTAAAAAGTAATTAAAGATGACTCGAATACCAAAATTACACTTCAGTAGTTGAAGGTTCTATTTGGTCTAACTTTTTTTTTTTTTTTCAACAGTTGTAGGTTCTATTTAGTCAAACTTCTATACTCGTGTGTAACCAAATGATTCTATAATAGTGACTATACCTAGGACCATATACAGATACAAGTATATTCCTTTGGATAAATATTTATGTATTATATAAGTATCTAACCCACATGAATACTACCCACATAAATACTGTCTATCAATTACTAGAGTCCACTCATTTTGAATTTTCTTATGACCAGTAGTTCGTAATGGGAAAATCGTAATTCTCTCTTCTTCCTTTGATGATGAGTCTTTGGTCGATTTTCACTTCGTTCTCTTTCGTTTGTTTATCTTTGGTACATGCCACTAGAGAGGTGAGGAGAATCGTCCATTACCGAGTAGAAAGGGACCTGTCTCGGGTAACGAAGGTAAAGGGTAGTCAGAAAGACTCACTTTAAGGACACGGGAAACAAGAGTCTTTATTCTTCGTTTGAGATGGATCCAAATCCGTGAGTAGTCTGAACAATCAGAGTACTACTTCAGTAGACCACAAGAAGAGAAAGAATATAAAAATACCGACAATTGATCGAGTCCGAAGAGATTTAAAGCCTGACACTCTTTTTTACCTTTAAAGAGATCCATAATTGGAACTGATAAAGAACTGTAAGGATTTTCTTCAAAGACCCGAGATATTACAGAGTCGAAAGAAGGTCATTTTGGTTGACCCTGTGAAGTATGTGTCACCTCTTATTTGTGGTGAAAATCCAAACCCTCAGTGACTTAACGAACTAAAGGATTCCTGATAAGTCGTGGGTTTAGGGAAGATAGTATTACTCAGTATCACCGGAAAATTAAAAGTCAAACCGTGAATGAGAATATTTTAAATGGTCAGCTAACAGATTATAAATCTCTTTCTCGTAAACGAGACACACAATGGTCTTACCGGTGGTCTGAGAACTAGTTTTGAGTGGTTGAGGAGGAAAGCTGTCCTTGGTTGTATATAGAGATTCAGTGTCTTAGACCTGTGTTTCCTTCAATATCCTTCTCTTTCTGTCTTTGTCTTATCTTGGTCGACTTTGGTTTTACAGGTGTTTATGCTGGAGGGTGTCCGGGACTCATCGTAAGATATGTCTAAAGTGATGTAATTGTGTGCTACACTCTGTGGATGTTCACTGGCACACTGACCTATAGTCTCTGGTTTTACCTATCTTTTGTCTACAGTGGGGTAAAAATCCCTTCGGGACGAAGATACGGGTCTTTTGATTATGTACGTAGAGGAGTAGTAATCAGAGTGAGAATGGGGGTGATAGGATAAGGAATTTTCGTTTAAGGAGAGTGGTAATGTCACTCTTCAACTGAACTTTTAATAAAGGGGAAGAGAGAAGAGACCGGTAACTTATTTCGAACACGACGAAGTTACAGTCGGAAGTAAAGTAAAACCGACTCACTCGAGTTTACCTTTTTCTTGGAAGTGATGGTTCCGGAATTGGTCCGATCTCGGACTCGTCCCCAGGTATGTTGAATTAAATCATTACATCCAATACCAACAAGTCAGCGATTTAATACAGGTTGAGACGACATTCCATACGTATCGTCACTAATTCCCCTTAAGGAAATTTTATTAGTCCATTAAGGTATTTACAAGTGTCTTACGTATACAGGCATTCAATAAGGAAAATATCTTAGAAAAGTTCTTCATTATGAATAAAACTATTATGACGACAATGAATTTTCCATAAAAACTTGGTAAACAAACTACTACAGAAACTTAATCAAATGTTATATTACAAACGTGTCAATATCAATTATATCTCGTTATTTATTTTCTAACTAGTCAAGTTAAGTCAAGTCAGTGAGTCAGTACAGACTGAGAAACGTTGGGGTACTTAGTGTCGTACGGTCCGGAGGGACAGGTAGTGGTTGAGGACCTCAGGTGGGTTTGAGTACAGGTAGCTCAGCCACTGCGGTAGGTTGGTAAAGTAGGAGACAGCAGGGGAAGAGGGGGACGGGAGTTAGGGAGGGTCGTAGTCCCAGAAAAGTTTACTCAGTCGAGAAGGGTAGTCCATCGGTTTCATAACCTCAAAGTCGAAGTTGTAATCAGGAAAGTTACTTAAGGGTCTTTACTAGAGGAAATCCTACCTGACCAACCTAGAGGAACGTCAGGTTCCTTGAGAGTTCTCAGAAGAGGTTGTGGTGTCAAGTTTTGGTAGTTAAGAAGTCTCAAGTCGAAAGAAGTATCAGTTTGAGAGTGTAGGTATGTACTGGTGTCCTTTTTGGTATCGGAACTGATCTACCTGGAGACAACCGTTTCATTACAGAGACGAAAAGTTATACGATAGATCCAACCAGTATTGAAAGGAAGGTTCCGTATTCGCAGAAAATTAAAGTACCGACGTTAGTGGTAGACGTCACTAAAACCTCGGGGGAGTTTATTTCAGTCGGTGACAAAGGAGACAAAGGGGTAGATAAAGGTACTTCACTACCCTGTTCTACGGTACTAGAAGCAAAAGACTTACAACTTAAACTTCGGTTGAAAAAGTGAGAGAAGAAAGTGAAAGTAGTTCTCCGAAAAATCAAGGAGAAGTGAAAGACGGTATTCCCACCACAGTAGACACATAGACTCCAATAATTATAAAGAGGGCCGTTAGAACTAAGGTCGAACACGAAGAAGGTCGGGTCGTAAAGAGTACTACATGAGACGTATATTCAATTTACTCGTACATCTGTTATATGTCGGAACTGCATGAGGAAAAGGATTAACCATGGTCAGACAATAAGGTACAGGTCAAGATTGAACGAAGGACTGGACGTATGTCCAAAGAGTTCTCCGTCCAGTCTACCAGACTATAAGGGTAGAGAAAGTCTTAAAAGGTGTCAAATAACACTAGGGTGTGTCGGTATCCGACGCCGTATCAGTTATTTCGTCTGCTACAAAAAGACCCTGAGAGAACGAAAAAGGTACTAGGTCGTCTACAACCGTTAAACTAGAGACCAAGGAGACGGAAAAGACTTTGGTCGATCTTGTAGACCTTCAAGTGTCAAGTGCATAACGACTTCGGACCGAACCTCTTAATATTCGTCAAATTTTATCCTTTTTTAGTAAAGTTATCTCTGACTGATTCCTTACTGTCTCGTAGACGAGGTTTGTACCGTTGGTCGAATGACGAAATTCCCTTATAGAAATTTTATCAAACGAATAATACTTATACATATATTGTTTTATACACGTGAGTACTTAGTGAAGGAAGTGTCCTAATAGATCCATTTGTTATATCATTGTAGTACTACCGATTTTATAAGAATTTAATCAGTGAACCACAAGGAACTCTGAGTCAAATGTTCATTACACTTTCTGTTAGAGTAAAAACAAACCAGTATCCATTACGTCCTATGTTTACTTTTCTATTCAGGATTATATTAAGTCTCGATTCTGTATCGTAAAGTTATGTCTAACCTTTAGCGATTCTTTCTTCATTCTATATTTGATCTGGAACTTATGTTCATGGTAAACCTCTACACATTTTTCCATTTCTATCGCGAGGTACGTCTGTCGAGACATTTGTTTCAGTGTTGTTTCCTGTCGAGTCTAAGACGAGTCCTTTCTCATTCATCTATCTTAACTTTCGTTTCAACATCTCCTTCTGTCTTTGTTTTGATCCCATTGTCAAACATGGTTTAACACCGCTCATGACTCGTATATACTCAAAATTAATCGTACTACGGTGACCATCGGGATTCGGTGTAAGTTTTCGGTAAAATAATAAAACGACATTTCGGAAAGGTAATTGTCAAAACACACCGAGTAACATTCCGTAATGAAGCCAGTACCACGACGAAAGTGATCGATCATATTCGTGCTATAGATAATTTATAAAAAATTAAAGGACGTTGTAAAGATAAAATTAAACAATCTCTAAATATCAATGTTTATAAACTACTTCTGGGACAAGGGAAACCTTATAGTCTTATCCTCTTCATACTTCTTGTTCACTGAAGTAAGTAATTTTACAAATTACACTTTTTCGGACAAAAGGGTTCTCGCCACGTATGTTCCGGTGACTCATCTAATACGTTAGAGCGTTTTTGTTCTGACAAAAGGTGGTTTCGATCCAATACAACCTCAAAAGAAGATCAAGTAAGAAGGAAGGAAGTAACATACTAAAGAAATAAGAGGAACAAAACGTGACAAATGATAAAGAAGAACAGAACTGAAGATAAGGTGATCGAACAGGAATTCGGAGTTAAAAGGTGGAGACACAACTCACAATTCTCACGAGTCCTGACCTCCATTCTTCAGGGCGATTCTTCGGTAAAATTATAAAGCTTAAGTTCCACTATCTTCCGACTGAACCTTTGTACCATCTTCCCTGTCTCTCTCTTCTCTAATAAGATCACTAAAGTCGTGAAGGGACCACCGAGTCTGCCACTCCTTAGACGGACGTTACGTCTAGCTTGGCCACCTGAGGATAAACTAAGGACCCAGTCCTGCTATGGGGACCTCTTCCCTCACCGATGGGTGAGGTTGTAAGAACGGACCTCTTAAGGTACCTGTCTCCTCGGACCGCCCGATATCATGTACGCCAACGTCTGTCAGTCTGTACTGACTAGCTGATTGTGAGAGAAAAGTGATCACTACAATGCCCTCACTTTAATTGTCCTATAACACGAATGAACTTACACTCCTCACTTTAAATCGGAGACTCCTGATCTTACACATTATATACATTACAAAAGAAGTCGGTTACAAGTTTTTATACAATATTAAATTTGTGACAACCACAAGACAGGTAATATCCATAACTTAAAACACAGTAAAATATTTTAGGATTACGTATAAAATTTTTTAAGAAGTAATACACTTACCAAACTACTTAAGGACGTTGTTACTAATAATCGACAGAAATGGGTCCATAGTCATCTGACCGTTCTCAAAGAAGAAAAACACATCAAACTCTCAAAGAGAGATATTAATGAAAATAATGTATAGTAATGAAAGAAAAGTAGAAAAGAGTAATGAAAGAATGAAGAGTCCACCGTTACTCTCCCCAAACTAAGATTGACCTAGCTTCGACTTTGGTCTAGGAAAGAAAGTGTTTAATACCCGGGGTAAAGTATGGTCAACAATGACTGAAACCACCTACGTCACTCCCTCCCCCAGACATAAAACTGGGGGAACGAACCACTCGATGTTTTTATGTCATTCTCTTTAAAAGGTTTTTTTTTTATTAATACTTCTTTATTGTCGTCAGGTGGGCCCAACCTAAGGACCCAACCCTTCTAGACGACCTCTTCCCTATCCGATGGGTGAGGTCATAAGAACCGGAAGGGCATATCGATTGTACCATTTCTTAGGCGGAACTACACCCTCTGGACCCAAACTAGATACCCAACCCGTCGAGGGGACCTCTTTCCTTTCCGATGGGTGAGGACATAAGACCGGACCTCTTAAGGTACCTGACATATCTGGTACCCCAACGTTTCTCAGTCTGTACTGACTCGTTGAAAGTGAAAGTGAAAGTATAGGACATACTATGGATATTTGTTTCCGAAGAAAGACGAAGTCAGAAATGGTTTCACCGATTCGACGGTATTGAATTTTCTCCCTAGACATTTTACGAGACGTTGTCGTCTTTATTCGGACAAAGAATATGACCTTTCAAAAGTAAAATTTACCGAAAAATTTAATGGAGGGGGAAAAGAAGAAAATTATCGTTGTAAAAGACAGAGAACAGACATAAAAATTCACAATTGGGTGTTTAACTTACGTCGGACACGAACCGTTTATCCGTAATTTATGAAAAAGGACCTTTTACACAAACGAGTAATTTAAACTGTCAGTAACCATTTACACCATTTACGACAGTCACGGTTCTTGAGAGACCGTACCGACATCGATGTCCGGGTAATAAAATTAACGGAAATTGGATATTAGTTATAAATGACGAATGGTATCTTTCTCTGACGTATCGATTCGTCATATTCTCCATTCAAATAAGAAGACTTGGAATCTAAGACGAAAATATGGATTTTCTAATATAATTTACGAAGGAGACCCATGATAGCAGAAATAGTTTTGACAAAGGATGGTGAATAAAACATTTTATAAGTGAATAAAACATTTTATAAATTATAGTCAGTTTAGGATAGATAATCTTTATTTGTCAACTTAAATGTCGACACACTTAGGTTTTAAGACGAAATAGTACCTCAATAGATGTAACGAGAGTAAAACAGCAACCTTCTTCAAAGACTTAAAATTATCTTTAAAAACGTCTTACGTACTAAAATTCGTATTTTAGTGGTACTAAATGAGACCCTTAAACCTTTTCTTGATTCGGATGTCCATTTTCAGTTCTCTAGGATTAACCTTTCTCCATCTGACGTTTCCGATCCTCTTACGAAACTAGGAAATTTATACACTCAATTTTTACCCCGTGGTGGTTTCTAATAATTTGACTCCATACCGTACATTTACAGTGACACTCTACTAATAAGACTACCGTTCTACCTCTGATTTTACCATCTCAGTCCTATTCACCCCAAATCGTATTTATTTATATCGTTGATTTTATTGATATCGTTAATACATGTAGTCCTTATATTATTCTCAAACACACACCGACACGTGTATATATTCGTGAACTTAGAAGGAACCTCTGTAAAACATTTTCATTTATAACCCTTTCTCGAATTAACAGTTTTTAGTCGCTAACCATTTTATTATAATGAGAGGTACTATTAACTTGGTAACTTAAACGAAAGATTCTTCACATAAATCATGTGTGACAAGTTCCATGTACCAACTGTGTTACAAATACTGTGTCATACACTTTTTAACGTACATATATATATTGTATAAGTATGTGTAGACCTACATTTATAATTTATACTAGAGAATTACAAGTTCCATATCAACTAAATAAAAGAGGAAAAGAAATTTAAATAAAAGATTTAACGATATCGGTCACTTGTGACATACGTTTTTAACGACGTTTATAGGTGCACTTTTTTATAATACGTCGTGATACCTACCACCAGTACTTTAAACTCTCTTCCCGTGGTATAATCCCCAACTACAATTTAAATTGACCTTAAACTACTGTGACTCAAACAGATATTAAGATAATTTAAAGTTCTCAAACTGTTTACAGTGGTGGTTACTTGGAGATGTCCCATTAGTAGAGAGTTTATATTGAAACATACATAGTATTGGAATTAAGTACCTTCTCGTTTATACGCTTCTTTATTGTAACGAATTGACGAACTTTTAGTTTTGCGGAAACATACGATCACCGAAGGTCATATCAGAGATTACTGTTCCCTATTAATATAACCTGTTCTCATTAGATGGTGAACTTTTGGTAACTTTAAGAGTCGATGTTTTTTTAATTGTAGAAAAAGGTTTATTTTCAAATTTGAGAGAATCTAAGATTTTCTTTTATAAAGGACAACTTTACTTGTTACTTAATTCACTTTTACATACCGTAGTCGGTTTGTAGGATATAACAAAAACAACAAGTCGTACACTAAGTAGGACGGGTCGTAAAGTACACTACACGGAACGTATCTTCAATTTATTCGTCCCACGTAATATGTTGGAACGGTACGAGGAAAGGGTTGAAACTTGGGCAGACAGAGAGGTAAGGACCGAGATTGACAACGACGTGTGTCCAAAGAGTCTTCTGTCCATTTCATGAGACCATGAGAGTAGAGAAACTCTTAAAGGGTATCAAACCACACTAGGTGTATTAGTTTTTAAAATCGTCTTAGTTACTTCATCTTCATCTATCTACGAAAAGACCTTAAGGGAACGTAGGAGGTACAAGGTTGTTTACAACGGTTAAACCAGAGACCAAAGAGGTGGAAAAGATTTGGGTCGAATACGTAAACCTTCAAGAACCAAGTACATGACGACTTCGGATGGAACTTTCTTAAACTCGTAATGAAACGATCATACACTCTCCTCACGTTAACATACCATCGACCTTGTAAGAAACCGTAACGGGAAGAAAATCTAACCTTACTTTCACTGTAAAAGGTTAGGATTCGGGCAACGACTCAAAAGGTTTAAACGATTGTATAACTCACCTTGTCTTAGTAGAGAATCCTAACGTTTGTCGAGCGGACCTTGAGTCGGTGGAGGTGATCGAAGAAAACATCGATAAGAAGGATCCGGGTGACCTGAAGTGTGAGGTCATACAGACCGAGATCCACTCACTGGTGTGGTAGCACCAATAGTGTTAGTAATCCTGGAGAAAACATAGTAAGAAACATAAGAACGGTGGAGAAAAATTAGAGAAGACGAACATATCCAGTTATAGTTAAGACAGGAAATAATACAGGTAGAAACGTACTTTATAAGGGAATTGTAGAGACTAAAAGAACTTCTCTAGAAATCAGAAAGGATAATATAACAAAAGAAGATAAAGAAACATGATAAGTGAATTCCTCCGAAAGAATAGAAAGGAACGATAAGAGACTTTGAGAAGTAAGTCTACCCACATAGAAAGGGAAGGAGGGAACGATAAGTGAAGAGAAGAAAAGAGTCGATAGCATTTCGAAGGAGTTTGTTTGTGAAACGGAAGAACGTAAAGAAAAGGAAACCCCAGTAAAACTAGTGATGGAGGACATGTTATAATACTTGGAGACAGATATATAAAAATCCGTGAGTCAGATGGTCTAGATTGGGGAACTTAGATAAATAGTGGAGGTGAGATATTATTGTTCCCTGAACTAAATCCAGTATGGACTTAACAGATCACCAAAAGGGAAAAAAGGTAAAGTCGGACTTAAAACGTTATTCCTCGAGTACTAGACTCGGTGTCAGTCGAGGGTCAGAACGAAAACAACTGACATATCTCAAAGAGGTAGAAATCGACGTTTCTTGTATCAGTCAGACTGAAATCTCAACTGGTAGAACACTACAGGTACACATCTCAGGAGAAAACGTAACAACCTTTTTCCACAAACGATATTGGTCGTACAAGAGAACTGTTTTGAGACAACCGGAAACGAGACGAAGAAAACATGAGGTTCCGGCTTCAACGGATAATAAGACCAGTAGAGAACTAAGGGAACCCTCCGGCAGTGCGGAGCCGGACGGGCCCCTAAACTAGAGATCCTCCGACAGTACGGAGTCGGACGGACCTCTAGACGTGGGACTGGGTCCCTGCGGACCGAGAGTCCAACGTTGTCAAGACCCATCCTATCCCGAAGGAACCACCACGTCTCCAGTTTCGCAGACGGACGTTATACTCTCTTGACCCAAACTAGAGACCCAGCCCTTCTAGGGGACCTCTTCCTTTACCGTTGGGTGAGGTCATAAAAACGGACCTCTTAGGGTACCTGCCTCCTCGGACCACCCGATGTCAGGTGCCCAACGTTTCTCAGCCTGTGCTGACTCGCTGAAGTGAAGTGAAGTGAAGTGAAGTGAAGTGAAGTGAAGTGAACTGAGGGACGAACACGTAAGGTTAGGAGATACTATTTTCCCTGTAGAAATACAACAACAACAATCGAGGTCTATCACTATATCCAGAAGTATCTTGGTAGTTGAAATCGAAGAAACCGTAGTCACGAATCCCGCATTTGAACCTAATGACACTACAACTTACCAAACGGAACCCTTACTTGGTTCTAGTAAGACAGTAAAGACTCTGACGTAAATTCATGACGTAAAACTTTAGAAGACAACTGATACTTCCGACTATGTAAAGAAGATTACTTGAGAAAGGGTGTCATCAACTATATTACCAGTAAACTTAATTTAAAAGGGTGAGGGTAGGTACCCGAAGGGAGTATCGAGTCAGTCATTTCTCAGACGTTACGTCTTCTGGACCCAAGTTAGGGACCTAACCCTTCTAGGGGACCTCTTTCTTTACCGTTGGATGAGGCCATAAGAACGGACATCTCAGGGTACCTGTCTCCTAGGACCGTCCAAGTCAGACACCCCAGTGTTCTCAGGCTGTACTGACTCGCTAATTCGTGTGTCGTACGTGTGTCTCGTATAAGGGTAGGCAATATCAAGTGACGAAGGATGATCCAGTCACAAGTTAGAACGGTAGAGGACGAACTGGTGTAGGTCAAATGGAACTGAGGACTCGGAGAGTAAGGTCCAAGGATACGTTATAGTAGGAAATGTCGAAACCTCAAACGGAAGTGATGGTCTGTGTAGGTGTCGTCTCGTAGTAAAGACGAAAGTGGGTCGGCGAAGACTGAGAAGCGTTGGGATACCTGACGTCGGATGGTCCGAGGAGTCAGGTACCTTAAAAGGTCCGTTCTCATGACCTCACCCAACCGTAAAGGAAGAGGTCCCCTAGAAGGGTTGAGTCACTTACTAGGGTCCCGAGGGCGTAACGTGCGTCTGCGAAATGGCAGGTGCGGTTAAAGTTCCTCCATTATCAGTTTATCTACTTTACTGGCTGTATCACTGTTAGTCTTTCGTCCATTTATATTGTTTCATCGATATTATTGTTATTTTTAGTATATCTGTCTGTTGACTTATTCCTCGTTTTAAGGACTTCAGGATCTAAAAGTACTTCTCGACCCTGATTATGTTGTCTACAACTCGTAGGAGGGTAAAGTCTCACTGACATCTGCGTTCTGAGTGGTTCTTTAATACTCTAGACAAAACGGTGGTGATCGGGTGGTACAAGAATATCTTTGTCCCCTTGGGTGAATTAACCTACCTTTTAAAAGTCGATTTTCCCTCTAATATATCTGGTTCTGAAACTCTTTGACTTTCTTCAAAGAGTTAGTGAAAGAGTTAATACTGTATACATTAACCGTTGACTATTGATAGGTCTTTGTGACTATCTAGTGGAAGAGTCGTCAAGATCCAGAACCCACTCATCCTCATTCTTAGATCTGTATATTTATTAAAATTAACAGGATCCTTTTACAATTAAAGATTAAAAGTGATACCTCATATAGAATCATCACGGTTTTGGTTGACTAACGACTACTGAAGTTTTATGTCGAAGTAAATCATCTATATTTTAAATATAGATGTACCTAGTGTATTAATTCAGGAATTTTAAATTCAACATACTGTGTACTACTGTATTTATTACTTATGTAATTTGAAATCTTATTACCAAACCACTGTACATGTCAATCTACTAACAAAAGTTTTATTCGAAATAAGAGGGTCCAATATGAATAAAATAATATTGTTCGTTAGTGTTCTTAAACTCCTCTTTAGATAAATAAAAATCGTCTTACCCCATTTTACGACAGTGGTACGTAAAGTTTAATCCCTTTCCTTTCGACTTAATATATGATGTATAATAACTCTATTTATCGAGTGATAAACCTATTTTATTTTGTTTTGAGAATGGAATAATAAACATTGTAGGTTTAACCAGTTTACCCAATTTATAAATTTGTATTTTTATTACGTTCTTTGGTAAGTTCCCGAATTAAAAAACTTTCATATGATTCTTAATCCTTCTGGATTCATATCATTATTTAAGTCTCGTGTATACCTATTCGGACTTTTATATTTGTAGAATTTCATAGAAATGTCCTGTGTGTGGTTCAGTGTACGTGTCTTTTTTCGACAAGATATAGGGACCATCTATACGTCAGGGAGTCCACCGAGGATGACTAAGAATAGGAACACATAATAGGAGGAGAATTCATACCCGACCTAGACCGTTACCAAGGACTGTTTATCTTTTGCGTTTTCACTACATACAATGATGGCACTAATTCTCGACGTCGAAGGAAAGAAACCGAAGTCGTAGGAACCTGGTGGTCGACGGTACAGTTCTCCTGTGAGTCCCACGCCCACGTCTCTAGAGGTACCTTTTCTATGTTCTGGACGGTCGTTGGTACGTTCGTTATAACCTTTCCCCGAACGGGGGTCAACTCGAAACTCTACTGACATCGGGGACGGTTATGAAACTACCGTCGGACGGACTCTCGGACTCGGACTCCGAAGGTCGATTCGATGTGGACAGTAGACATAGGGACAAAGGTGTCTTTGACACTCTATTATTTACAAACAACACGATTCGACGGTTCGAAACCCTACTAAACAATGTGTCGTTATCTATTAATTTATCGGAGCATTAAGAATTTTGTATTCTGTAATCTTTATTAATAAGTGTGTTGTATAACTGTTTGTAACTTCCAATTACTACGGGTAAGAACTGTTACACACCCCTTTTTTTATGAGTACGAAAGATAAATATTACACATTTAACCAAGCAAAAATTTCCCTTCTCAGGGGAGCGAGAACTTTGAGTGAGGGTAGAGGGAGGGGTAGGGGGGAAGATCCAACAATGTCTCGAGGTCAAACTCAGGGGACCCAGTATGTCGTTTAAGGGTAACCGATAGTAAAATGTATACTATTACATTTAAAGATACAATCAGAAAGGTATGTAGAGTGGGAGAAGAAGGTGGGGTGGGGGCGGTACTGGTATTTAGATAAGGGATATAGACACAGAGGTAACGAAGGGACATTTATTAAAGTAGTCATGGTAGAAAGATCTAAGGTATATATACGTAATCATATGTTATTAATATTAAGAGAAAGACTGAATGAAGTGAGGCATATTATCCGAGATCCAAGTAGGTGGAGTAATCTTGACTGAGATTACACAAGGAAAAATACCGACTCGTCATAAGGTAACATATATACACGGTGTCAAAGAAATGAGTAAGTAGACACCTACCTGTAGATCCAACGAAGGTGTAAGATCGATAATATCTATCACGACGTCACTTGTGACCCCATGTACACAGAAAATGTCAAAACCAAAGGAGTCCCATATACGGATCCTCACCCTAAAGACCCAGTATACCACCAAAATAAGGATCAAAAAATTCCTTAGAGGTATGAGAGAAGGTATCATCGACATAGTTAAATGTAAGGGTGGTTGTTACGTTCTCCGAAGGTAAAAGAGGTGTTATAGAGGTCTTAAATAAACATCTTAAAAAATACTACCGGTAAGACTGACCACACTACATCATAGTATAACATCGAAACTAAACGCAAAGAGATTATTAGTCACTACGACTCGTAGAAAAGTACAGATTAATCCAGAAAACACAAAGGTTTGTTAACACTTTAAAAAACAAGATCAAGACACTTTTTAACGTAACCATTAAACTATCCCTAGAGTAACTTAGACATCCGTCGTAAAGTATCATATCAGAAAAAGTGTTATAACTAAGAAAGTTTAGTCCTTGTACCTTATAGAGAGGTAGATACAGTAGAAACTAAAGAAAGTCGTCACAGAATATTGACAGAATATGTCAAGGAAACAGAGGAATTCATCAAATAAGGATCTATAAAATAAGAAAAACAACGTTACCGTTTACTTTGACTAAGGAATTAAAGAGAAGGACTAAAAAATAACAATCGTATATCCTTACGTTCACTAAAGACACACAGCTAAAACATAGGACACTGACAATTTAAGTGACGAATCGAGATCATTAAAAGACTATCATTGAAATGGTAAAAGATACATATCACAGTACAGTAGACGTTGTCACTCTCAAAATTAAGAAGAAAAGGTTAGGTATAAGGACAACAATTAAAAAGAAGAGACTAACGGTATCGGTCCTGAAGGTTTTGATACAACTTATTATCTTCACTCACATCCGTGGGAGCAGAACAACGGCTAGAATTTCCCTTACGAAAGTCAAAAAGTGGTAACTCTTACGAACGACACCAAATAGTATATATCAGAAATGAGACAACTCCATCCAAGGAAGATACTGGTAAAAAACTTCAAAAATAGTATTTACACACGAATTAAAATAGTTTACGAAAAAGACGTAGATAACACTACTAGTATGATGAAAATAGCAAGTTAAACATAGAAATGATACTAATGAGACTTAAGAAAAAGTTCATCTAACGGATAAAGACGAGTATATAAACCAGAAAACCCAAAAATATCAAAAGGAAATAGACGACGTACAAAGAGACAGAAAAGTAAAACAAACTAAATGATATTAACCATATAGGAAAGATGCCCAACGTTCCAGTATCAATGAGAATGAACACCTCAAACGGGTGTCACCCAACCCTCCCGGTCACGGAACACTTCCAATAGACCAACGACCCTAAGAACAGACACAAGAACACCCACATGGGTCTAGAAAAGAGAGACTTTCCGTCACGACTAAGGTCACCACACAAAACGTGACAGGGACCCGAACCATACCGGAACCTGTGGTACAGACGATTACCCGTCCTAACACAAAAGAAAAATAACTGACAGACCGTACTACGTAGGTGGCGACCTCGAACGACTGAAAGACCATCCCAGAACAGAAATACAACTCTACTTCTGGAAACCCTCTCGAGAGTAGATAATTACAAAGTTCCCTAACCCTCGAGAGACCACCAGGTCACAGGACTTTAGTCCAGAGGGTGGAGTCTCCACGTCAAGATTAAGAAATGACATCGGGGTTCTGAGGCATTCGGTGTGTCGTATCTTCTCAATCTCTTTCTTTCTCTATCTACCATTTTTTTCTCTATTTCAGTTGGTTTGAATGTTTGTTTTATTTCTTACCTACCTGCTTGGGGGTTCTTTTTTACCAATTTTATTTTGGAGAGTTGTCTGTTCTTGTGTGTTTCTTTGAGTGAAAGTGTTTTTCTTTTCTTCTCTCTCTTTTCACTTTTATTTATTTTTGTCCTTGGTCTTCTCTAATGCACTCGGTTATTTGTTTTGTAGATATACACTTTTATTTAGGTTTTTTGATCTGATCGTTTTGATGTTTTAGTTTTTGTACACCCCTTTTATATTATAAAAAATTTTCTCGTGATACTTTTATTCTTTTTATTTTATTTTATTTAAATAAATTTTTATTCAAAAAATTTTTCGTTTTTCATTCGACTTTTTATTTTTTAATTTCATTATTATTTCTTATTGTTGTCTTGCTATATTTTTTCTTTTTTCCGTGACACACACATACGCGCGTATGTGTCCCTCTCTCTCTCCGTCATTCTTCTTACAGTAGGACTCAACAGGTAACAGGAACGGTGTGTCACTCGTAGGTTGTCAGACGAATGGTACCTCCAGGAGGCTATAGAGATCCTTCCGGAGACCTGGACCTTTGGCACTCCAGTCAACTGAGTCTATACTGGAATCAAGTTGAACATGAATGAAGGGTCCAGGAGTCATAGTCCGATTAACACCATCCCATTAGACGACGTGGAGGCTGATGTTCTCACTTAAGGAAAGTAGAAGGAACCAGTGTGTCAGGGACCACGAGTCCGAAAAACCGGAGTGGAGACGTACAATCGATTTATAAAGTTCAATTACTCGATGGATTACGACTCTGCGAAAGGTGACATCTATATCTAACGATATAGACAGAGAAATTTACAATTCTCTTTCTACACACAAGGTGCGAGTCGGTACAGATTGGGAAACACTAGGGTACCTGACATCGGGCGGTCCGAGGAGACAGGTACCCTAAGAGACCCGTTCTTATGACCTCACCCAACGGTAAGGGAAGAGGTTTTCTTTCCGTTAGAACATTATTAGAGTGTTTTAATTATTAAATTATAAAGATTTCCGAGACACCGTGGAGGATATAAAATTCTGTACTTTTATCAAATATGGGTTTTGGTCAAGTTTCATAGGTTCTTTTGACACCACCACCAAATCAACGATTCAGCACAAGTTGTGAACTCTAGGGTACCTGACATTTGTACAGTCCGAGGAGACAGGTACCCTAAGAGGTCCGTTCTTATGACCTCACCCAACGGTAAAGTTCAGTGGTATTATCATTGTTTTGGTCTAGTTAGTACCGTTGTAGTATCTTTAAATACATCGTATCCTTTTTCTTTTTTGAACCAAAAAGCTCCACTCGACTATATATTGGAACTTTGTGATTAGAATAATCGTCTCAGACGTTCTTCTCCATCCTCACGTGACCCATGTATATATCGGACTTTCAAAGGGACTCAAATGACATATGTAAGTCGACTAAAAGGGTATGGTCCTTCACCACAGAATGGGTGGGTGTATACGTGGGGAGATAACTTTTAAAAATAAAATTTTAGAATTTACAAGTGTAACGACAAAATTTTATCTATTGGTTGTTCCTGGATGACATATCGTGTCCTTTGTAAAGAGTCATAAGACATTATTGAATTTACCCTTTCTTTAAACTTTTTCTTAACTGTGTTCATATACCTTTTGACTTAGTGAAACGATATGTGGACTTTGATTGTGTTGTAACAATCAGTCAATACACGATTACATTTTACTTAAAAAAAATTAAATTTTTATCAGAATCACTTCAACAGAAAACATTCGGAATACAACAGAAGTTTGTAAACTGTACTCTTTGATTTTCCGTTTTATGAGAATATATTAGGTAGTAATAGAGTGTTGATATCACAGTATAACTCAATCCAGTGAGTAAGAGAGCTCCTAGATTAATGGACATAATTAAATATATATCAGGTTCCTCCTCACACCTACGATCTCTTCTCTCTGACCTTGGACGGTAATACCACTTCTTTTACGTATTATATCTCTGTAAAGACTATCTGAACCTCTCGGGGTTTATATTTGGTACGATGTTGTCTCAGGGTACTTCTCTTACGTCGTATTTTCCTTCCTCAGTTGTCTATACTCAGGAAACTCTACCTCTGTTTTTTGGTAAAGTCCATGTCTTTCACTTTCACTTCAGAGAGTCAGTACAGGCTCAGAAACGCTGGGGTACCTGACATTGGATGGTCCGAGGAGGGAGGTACCCTAAGAGGTCCGTTCTCATGACCTCACCCAACGGTAAAGGAAGAGGTCCCCTAGAAGGGTCGGGTCCCTAGTTTGGACCCAGAGGGCGTAAGGTCCGTCTGTGAAATTGGAGGCTCGGTTGTCCATGTCCCGACGATGGTTTTGACCTTGTCCCTTGGTAGACTTGGGTCGTGGGCTGACTACTACGTGAGGGCTCCGACTTACTCCACTTCTAAGAAACCTTACGAAACCTCGGACTCATTAAGAAGGTCGACTAGGATGTTATTTACTCTCTTCTTCTTTTTTCCAAAAGTGAAGAATTAACACTTTGTTAAAATCTGTCACGTCTAGGGGATGACCATGGTCCTAAAACCTCAAGACAAGTCTCATCGATTATGACGGTCGATTACAGAGCCTAAACGACCGTCAGTACTCCTTCTGGAGGTCGTAGTCGTCGTCATCCAATAGAATTACATTGTCTCCCGTTGTCCTCGTTCTTTTGACCCTGAAGATGATAACCTCCGTCTTGGGAGTTCAGTATGAGATCTTGTGTTTTTCTATTAGCCTAGTCTCAGGATCTATCAAATTACCGATATCGATATGTATATCTTTGTGTATGTCAAGAAAGTCTTAAAGACCTTCAATGATGTTTCTTCATCCTAAAGATACATTCACTCATCTGAAATTTGGCCTCGATAAACTTATAACGTGGGAACTTGACTACTCAGGATATCGGAAGGTCTACATATGTATGACTGAATTACTAATATTTCATGGTGGTTGTATGTGACATAAAGGCATTTACCACGAGGGGAGGTAGGTCAATAATTTTGGTCTTTAACACCTAAGTGGGAACTAAATCAAGATAAAAAGTGGTGGGTACAGTGAAAAACAACAAGTCAGCGATTCAGTACAGGCTGACACAGTGGCATACCTGACGTTACACGGTCCGCAGAGAGTGGAAGTGGTAGAGGGTCTCAAACGAGTTTAATTACAGGTAACTCAGTCACTATGATAACTTTGTAGAGTAGGAGACGGTGAGTGAAGAGGACAACGGAAGTTAGAAAGGGTCGTAGTCCCTTTTCCTGAGAAAAGATTTCAGCCCAGAATTGTAGTCCACCGGTTTCATAACTTCGAAGTCGAAGTCGTAGTCAGGAAGGGTTCTTATAAGTCCCAACTACAGGAAATCCTAACTGACCAACTAGAGGAACGTCAAGTTTCCTGAGGAACGTCAGGTTCTCTGAGAGTTCTCAGAAGAGGTCGTTGTGTTAAAACTTTAGTAGTCAAGAAGTCACAAGTCGGAAGAAATACCAGGTCGAGAGTGTCAACATGTATAGTAGGGTTCAGAATAATAGAGATGAACTTACAGAATTCTTAGACAGGGGAAACGATGCAATGAGTGACGGTTGTGTATGTGACTTCGGTAGTGAGACAGATAGTATCTTATTATGATACTTCGGGTCAAGTAAACGGAGGAAGGTAGAGGAGAATTTAGGTAAAAGACGTCCCAACAAAACATTTTATGTTAAGACTAATACTGAAGTAAAAATATTGATAAAATACGAAAGAGTAAAAAGAGTTCTATTTTCGGTTTTAGAAATTGGACCTTGACTTACTAAATCCGAGAAGTGAGGAATAGTCAGAACCCCTTCGGAATAATCGGATGACCGGTGTTTCTATTCCTATTTAAAGTCATCAGGTGTAGGAGTCTCATGAGACAAAGAGAAGAAATCCTGGTACAGTTTGATTATTAATTAGCAAATATAGTATTACATACACTAAAAAACCCAGTAATAAATAAACTACAGTAGAAGGGATGATTCGATGTTCGACAAGTATTTGGACTAACGAATGGATATAAAGACGGGTTGTCGTGGGTCACGGGTCCGTTACGAACATAGATACTCTATCTTCTCTTACCTCTTTTTTTTTACTTATAAACACTTAGAGGGGTTTCATCGTAAATGTTACTCCCAAACGAGGGTGGATTACGTAAACGAGAAAGGTTATCCTTTTTTTCAACATGATTTCTTTTAAAAAATTTAAATTCATCTAAAATATAGGAAAGATCCTTTAAGTAAACTTATAAGTGTGGAAGAGAACGGTTATACAGAGTTTCAGTGTGTAACTCCTTTTTTACACTCTTTTAAGACTCTTGTCGACCAATCGTATAAAGAACTAATTTCTTTTTTGAATGTATCCTTTATTCATTTCAGTACTTCTAGTCTGGATCAATAGAGGAAGAGTTTTTTCTCTTGAGTTCATATTGGAAAAGTAGATTAAAAGAGATTTCTTTGTCAGTGTCCTCTGTAAGATCTTTTAGAATCCATTTCCAATCTACGAAAATCCTCCGGAGTCAAGGAAACGGGAACAAGTATTCGTTCGGGTTTAACTCCAACGACTTTCGGTAAGTTCGAGTCACATTAGACTGTTGGTAAGGTTTTGCACCTCACACATATGTACCCACCTTTTTCCATTTAGCGATGACACGAACAAGTTTACAGTTATGATGCGAAGGTTAAAGAAAACAAAAATAGGGATTAGTCCCGTTAAACTTTCGTCTTTTACTCATTCCTCCTTCCGTTGAAAATCCATCTGGTAAGTTTGTATGTCATTTTAGGTTAGTGATATAAAGTAATGTTTCTTTTACTATAGTGATTTCTCTAGTAAAGTTCATATAATTCTTATCATGTTATTTCTATAATTTTCATTTACCACCGAGAGTGGAGTGAACGTGATAGACTCGTTTATATTTTTTATTTTGTGGACTTTTGGTATTCCACTTACTAAAGACTGTGTAATCCGATCGATCGTATTTTTATATACAACGACATACATTTGTCCAGTTTTTCATTAGTTCGATTTTGATAATTTCACTCCTATTGTACATATAGACAAAAGATCCCGACGGTACTGTTACGTGGTGTCTGATCGTTCGAATTTGATGTTCTCAAAGTGTACCAAAACCTCCGATCTCCAGACTCCAGATCGACTCTTTCCTGACCAAAGAGGACTCCAGAAGACTAGAACATCTGTCTAAGAAGAAAGTAACAGAAGCCTACCAGAGGAGAGGCATAGACGTAGAGTTAGAGAAATATTCCTACGGTCCATATAACCTAAACTCGGGTAGTTACAATAGAGTAAAAGGGAATTGATGGCAAAATCTCCGGGATCGAGGTTTATGTCAGTGTAAGACCTACAATCCGAAAGTCGTATACTTAAAACTTCCATATGTTAAGTCGGGTATTGTACAGACAATTTTTTATTAGAGTATAAAAAGAAGATGAAGGATAAACGAATAAAAAAAATCAACTATATATTAGGTGTATGATATTTTAAACGGAAAATTTCACATGTTAATATATAGTGTCCTGAGACATCCTACCTTCAGACGTATATAAACGAAGGTCCTTACTTTGACAATAAAAAATTCATACTTGAATACCTTTGGTTCGTGAGAAGTATTTTATTACACTTATTAAATCAACTCTGTAAACACTTTTACTCTCTCATGGTAAAAAAAATCGTCAACTTATCTTAAAAATTTATGGATAGTTTTAAATTTTACCATTTAAGAAGTTAAAAGATGGAACTTAAAGAATGGAGACATTGAGTTGTCAAATAAATTTGGAACCTTAAGTTTATATAGAATCAAATAAAGGGTTGATTTGGTGGTTAATAAATTTACTGTCACCGAATATCGGTTCTTTAACAATTAAGGGGTTTATAGGGAGGTATTATTCTTCTACAGTGAACTTATTGGGAGAAGGTCTTTCTTCATGTTACTCGATATTGAACTGAAACCCACTTTCACCTTGACTTTCATTTCTTCCCGTAAATTTAGTCACGATAAAAAGTACTACCGATTTAACTAAGTTTTCGAGTATCTTCAGTCAATCATGATTTATGTATTTGATCATGATTTTTATTTATATATTTATGTAATTTATCATATAAATACATATAACAAATATAAAATACATTTTATGATTTTGTTTATGTATTTTATAATGATTTTAATCATGATTTATGTATCATAATTTATGTATTTTATCACGATTTCTGTCTTAAAACAGAAATCATCTTTGTAATGTTACAACGTGAATCTAGTGACGTCTTTTCCCGTTGTTTTAGAAAAATTGACCGGGTTTATCAGACAATGAAGGTTTGTGAGTAGAAATAAATAAAATTATATATCCTTTCCAAAGTAATTAGAAATTCCACTTAAATCGTGTAACACTCCTTACAAATAGTGTTATCATATTTTTTACTGAAATTAACTATAAATTACAAAGGAGGGAAAGATTTTATAAGAAAAAGAAACCAAAACAGAGTTGGTCGAAGGAAATTTTAAGATTGTTTATCGAAGGGTCGTGAAAACCGACCCTTTAGTGTTACTTGGTCAGGACTTCAAAAAGAAGTAACTAGTAATTCTAACTGGACTAACAGACTTCTGGAAAGTCTAAGTTTTATCTTCGTTCACGTAGAGATGCGTCCGGTGGTCAGTCTCACCGTCCATAAAGGAGGTTAGACTGATTGGTAGTAACGTCTCACTCCCACAGTCCCTTTTATCTTTTATAAGTCTCTGTGAAAGAAAGTTTTCCTACCCCAGAATCATAAATTTGTTTAACGGACTTCTAGACAGTAGAGTGTCTTTTAGTCCAGTTCTTACGGTGGGTAATTCTATAAAGTGAACCAGTAGACCCGACATCTTAATTTGCAGTAAAAAAAGGAGGAAACCCTTTTAAAATAAAAGAAAGACAGAGTCACAGGATTAGATATTCTGTGAAAAGTCCTAACGATACTGTTAATTTATGTTATTCTGAAGCCTTTACAGAGGGAGTGTCATTGAGACCTTTTTTTATTCTTCAAAGACATTAATGAAACTTTAAAAAGGAGAGTATTTAACGGGTCTCTATTAAAACGAGTAGGGTTTGTTGTTGATAACAGTGTAAACAAGAGGTCTTTCGGGAACCTTATCCCGTTAATTTATAAATCATTTATACTGTCGGTAGAGAATTAGATGTACTCACCACTTATAGACTTAAATCTTGTTATCTGACCTGTCCTCTCGTCAAGTTCAGTGTTACTTTGTCTTACACCTACTTTTCTGTGACCTTTGACTTACACTTGGTTGTAAGAGTCACATTAGTCGATACAGTTTTCTCTTTCTTTTAAAGTGAAAGAATTTCCACCTTGGTACAGTTGGGATGACGAGACTACGACTAAATATATAAGTTAATGAGAGACGAAACCTTTTTACACACAAAATAGTGATATGTTAAAAAGAAGGAAGAAAAGAGAAAAATAAATGAGTGACTTTAAGGGACCATCGAGTCTACCATTTCTTAGACGGACGTCACGTCTCGTGTGTCCAAGTTAGGGACTCACCCCTTCAAGGAGACCTCTTCCTTTACCGTTGGGTGTGGTCATAAGAACGGACCTCTTAAGGTACCTGTCTCCTCGGACCATCGGAGTCAGGTACCCCAGTGACTCTCATTCTGTACTGACTCACTGAAAGTGTGTGTCCATGACATATTCCGTAACCTCTCAGTCTTTACTTAACACTTCCAAAAATCTTCATTAGAGTCAGGTTACTTCTGTCTATATATTTAAGTAAAGGAATCGCCTCTATATGTGTAACGTAGGATGGAAAACGGAACCAAGAATAAAGATTAATAAAATAAAACAAAGATTTCAAGGGTAAATTCTTTTTTTTTTAGTACACTACGTTGACACAAATATAGTCTCTTATCCCGAAGGGACTATCGAGTCGATCATTTCTTAGACGGACGTTACGTCCTCTGGGGTCAATTTAGGGACCTATCCATTCTAAGGGACCTCTTCCCTATCCGATAGGTTGGGTCATAAGAACCCGAAGGGACCATCGAGTCTACCATTTCTTAGGTGGACATTGTGTCCTCTGGACCCAAACTAGGTCTCTCACCTGAGTCCCACTGAATAAGTTAGTAAGTCTTTAATGATAGGATCATGAATCAGTTTCTAATTTTAACTGATTCCGACAGTCAGTCAGTCAGTCAGTCAAGTCAGAGGGTCAGCACAGGTTGAGAAACGCTGGGGTACTTAGCGTCGTGCGGTCCGGAGGGACAGGTAGTGTTTGAGGACCTCAAATGAGTTTGGGTACAGGTAGCTCAGTCACTACGGTAGGTCGGTAGAGTAGGAGACAGCAGGGGAAGAGGAGGACGGAGGTTAGGGAGGGTCGTAGTCCAAGAAAAGGTCACTCAGTTGAGAAGTGTACTCCACCGGTTTCATGACCTCAAAGTCGAAATCGTAGTAAGGAAGGTTTCTTTAGGGTCCCGACTAGAGTAAGTCTTACCTGATCAACCTAGAGGAACGTCAGGTTCCCTGAGAGTTCTCAGAAGAGGTTATAGTGTCAAGTTTTCGAAGTTAAGAAGCCGAGAGTCGGAAGAAGTGTCAGGTTGAGAGTGTAGGTATGTACTGATGACCTTTTTGGTATCGGAACTGATCTACCTGTAAACAACCGTTTCATTACAGAGACGAAAAGATATACGATAGATCCAACCAGTATTGAAAAGAAGGTTCCTCATTCGTAGAAAATTAAAGTACCGACGTCAATGGTAGACGTCACTAAAACCTCGGGGTTTTTTATTTCAGACTGTGACAAAGGTGACAAAGGGGCAGATAAAGGGTACTTTACTACCCTGGTCTACGGTACTAGAAGTAAAAGACTTACAACTTGAAATCCGGTTGAAAAAGTGAGAGGTGAAAGTGAAAGTAGTTCTCCGAAAACTCAAGGAGAAGTGAAAGACGGTATTCCCACCACAGTAGACGTATAGACTCCAATAACTATAAAGAGGGTCGTTAGAACTACGGTCGAACACGAAGAAGGTCGGGTCGCAAAGAGTACTACACGAGACGTATCTTCAATTTATTCGTCCCACTGTTATATGTCGGAACTACATGAGAAAAAGGATAAACCTTGGTCAGACAACAAGGTACAGTTCGAGATTGACAACGAAGGACTGGACGTATGACCAAACAGTTCTCCGTCCAGTCCACCAGACCAGAAGGGTAAAGAAAATCTTAAAAGGTGTCAAATAACACTAGGTGTGTCAGTTTCCGAAACCGTATTAGTTATTTCGTCCTTATCTACAAAAAGACCTTGAGAGAACGAAAAAGTTACTAGGTCGCCTACAACCGTTAAACTAGAGAGCAAAGAGACGAAAAAGATTTTGGTCGAACTTGTAGACCTTCAAGTGCCAAGTGCATAACGACTTCGGACCGAATCTCTTAAAACTCGTAATGAAAAGATCACACACTCTACTCACGTTAACAAGTCATCAAACTCGTAAGAAACCGTAACGGAAAGAAACCCTAACAGTTCTGTTCATAATGGTGAGGCTATCCGTTCGAAGGTTTCTAACGAAAAGTCTACCCACAGTCCTGTCGACAAGGTGACAATGACAATGAATAAAATCATCTCCTGCGGGACGGAAACTTTTTTATATACTGACTCCAAAAAATGTCGAATCGATGTAACACCGAACATATAATTTGTCAAAAATTTTGTCCGAAATATGGAAAATTTCAGTTAAGAAAAAAGTATTCTCTTTCTTCTATTGTAAGAACTTTACGAACAGGTCCATATATAGAATACTTCCTTAGACTTCTGGGTTCTGTCTTCAGTCGTTTGAAGAAGACATTTAAGTCTCGGCCTATCATTTATAAAAAGAAACCGAAAGTAGAACTAACTCTCTCTCCTATGACAGAAATAGCGTTTATAAGTCGAAACGGTGACAAAGTACTTCGTCGGTATCTGTTATACCTTTGTACATTGTTATGACTCAAAGTTATTTTGAAATAATCAGTTGGAATTTTAAAAATTAAGGTATATTAAACATACAGTACGAAATAATAAGAAGAAAACTATAAAAATTTTTGGTCTAATTTTACATACTGGGTAAGAATCGAGTTTTCACCTTATTTTTGACCTTCGTCCGGTCTGAACCGGTGTTCGATATCAGAGGGTTAAGACTGGACTTTCTGTTTCATGGGTCAGACTTGGTCTTACTCTAAGGATAGAAACGTTAATGTCTAGTTATAAGAGAGGTGATATGTTTCGTGGTGAGTTGTCGAGGGATTTTATTCTCTCTACAATTGTCACTACGTTCTTGTTTTGGTGCGTTTGTATCTCTCCTGTAAAATATTCTGTGAATCGGTTATCCTTGTTTCCCGTCTCCTTTTCTTCGGTCTTGTAGAAACTCTCGACTCTGACGTGTCCGTCGTGGCAGTCCCGTGTCCACCTCTTCCGGTCGTTCCCTCCGTGCGAGCAAGGACCGAGGGGATGAGGAAGTTCTAGGTTGGGATTTTTTGTGCGTCTACCGAAAGGCCGGAGAAAACCACTCGAATTTCAGGTCCACTCCAACCAAAGGAACAGTAATGTCCCATTATAGAGACACTTCAATAAGGTGGCCAAGATACTAGTGATCCCACAGTATCGTAGAAATTGCCGGAAGTAAGAACCAACACTTTAAAATGAAATATATGGGTAAGTGGGGGATGTTTAGACGGGTAAACCCCAACAACACGGACACATAGAAACGGGTAGACCCGAGGTCAACCTTGATGTAAAACATATGACGGTGAAGGGTCGTAGAAAGTTTAAACTGTATTACAACGAAGTAAGGTCACGCAACAATCAAGACATCAAACTAACATAAATAGACTCTCAAGACAACACTACAAATGACATAACATTTCGTGGAACTAGTACACCCCTCACTAGATACTTAGTTATTTACCACTTAATCTTCCTTTGTTTCGTTTCTGATATAAAGAGTCAAAGTTACGGGGAAATTAACCCATCCATCTAACAGTGTTCTCGACTCACTTCGACGTGTTCAAAATTAGTGTTCTCGACTCACTTTGACCTGTACAAAATTAGAATAGAGACTCAAGTTAAATCAAACTTTAGTCCGTCCTTCATCTGTTCTTCGTACGGGATGAGGTTGTCATAATTAAAGTCATCCTTGACTGTATCAGTTCATGCTAGTTTGACATCTTTAAGTCCTTAGTCCCGGTATTGGACAGTAGAGTAAAAACACGGTGGTTGTAAAGTGAGTACGACGATGAGTAGGGACCTTAACAGAAATATGAAGATGCTGGAGTTCGGTCCTAAGGTGGGTCGAAAAAGACAAAGGAAGAATAACTTGTTTGTCAAGTAAGTAGACAGGAGGTTTTAGTAGGATATAAAATCACCTTTATGCTAACACGCACGTTATACGGTTTCGGTTCATCGGTGAGTAAGAAACTCTTTCTTGTAGGTCCGCCTGTGGTCTTTCAGTGAACTGGTTCGACTCTTTACACCTGACAACCACTTACTTTGGTTTTATAGTGTTCCCAAGTCTTTACAAAGTCTCTCAGACCTTCAAATTAGACGTCCATATTGTTACATCATTTCCTAGGTTCGGTCCAACTTCGGTATAAAGATCTCTAAAAGAAGAATGACCTATCTCTTATTTCCAATGTGTCTCTAATATCACGATCCTCTTGACCTTAGTATTTTTTACTCCAAGTCTTTTCCCGAGGGTCCGTTTATCTTGTCATCACTAATATTACTGTTATTGCTGACACATTATCAAACTCCTTGACATGGTACGGACTGTGATTTACTCTACAAAATGTAAGTAATCGAGTACATTATAAGTTTTGGTAGAATACTTTATCCCATGATAATAATAGGGGTTAAATATATCCCCTTTTAATTGGGAGGGTCTCGAGCTTATAGATAAGGTTTCAATTTATCTACGACAACTACCGGACCTCTTTCCTGATGTTGGGTTTACAAGGATATTCGGTCCCTTGATTGTTCTACTTCGTTGTTTCCTCCTCAGTTACGTTGAACCTATACACCAAATAGAGATTAAGTAGTCAAACATCCACTTCGGTCTCATTTATTTCGAAAAGTTTTGTTATACCTTTATGTAGTCAGTACACTAAACAGGGTTTTAGAACCCATAGGCAGAATTGAGATTTGGAATAGTCATTCTTTGTGAACTTCGAACACTAACGGTCTACTCTAGTCGAATCTGTAACGATGGTTTATCCTAGGTGTACAAACAGGTCATCGTTTCCATCCTTTCATTTCCAGTCCCCTCTTCTGTTCTCAAATATCTACTCTGCCTACTCCCTTTGCTTCAAGTACCCTACCAAAGGTCCAAAGACCAAATCTACTAACCTACCTATCATAGTCGAAAGTTTTCCTTTCCTTATAACTTATCAAAAGGACATACTACGGTTTATTATGTTATTGATTTGTAACTTAAAAAGAAGATCTTTCACTAACCGTTCGAAATGTGAGAAAAACATCACACTATCCGTTGTTACGTCTTTAGTCCCCTAACTTATGTTTCACACTCACCTTTATTACTTGTTTTTTTTGGACAATCTTTCCTCATAGCTCAGTAAGATAGATGGGGTACGGTGTCTTTTTCCGTTGTAAACGATCACCACCTGTGATGAATTTCAAATATACTCCTCTTCCCCTGCTGTCTCCTACTCTACCAACCTACCGTAGTGGTTGCCCCACCTGCACTCAAACTCGTTCAATGCCCTTAACCACTACCTGTCCCTCCGGACCGCACGACGTCAGGTACCCCAGCGTTTCTCAGTCTGTACTGACTCACTGACTTGACTTGACTTGACTCCACGACTTCACAAAAAATTTTTATTTTGGAAACTGTCGAACCCCGGGAGGGTACCGAGATCGACAGAGCGACGGAAGATGACCTCTTTTCTTGGGTTCCAGAGGCACCTCCAACCGACTTCTCGAAGGTGAGCCTTCTTAAAATTTTCTACCACCTCCAGTGACTCCAGAGCCTACCTCTCGTTTCCGTCACGACAAGTCCAAAGGACTCGGAGGGTGCCGGTCAACGAAACGGCAGACGAGGACCAAATAGGGACACTACCCGTCTCCTCCCCATCCGTGACTCTACTCTGTTAAGTCGTCTCGGACCGAACCTTAGAACGGCCGCAATAAGGGACCCGCTGGAACTCGTTCAGGGGAAATGAAACGGTTCGAAGTCAGGGAAGTACATACTTTATCCTCTAAGTTTACTGTTTCGGTGACTCCAGGACCGGTGGTAGTCGTTTGAGAGTGGTTCCTGATCTGCGAAGTAAGTGCTACCAGAGGGTTATCTAAACGTTTCGTCCTCAGAAGTATCAAATGTTTACTTCCACACTTTCTGTCGACATCACAGTCTGTCCTTCGTACTAGTCATTTATAACCAAGGGACGAAGGACATTATGAATGTTTTAATTTTTCAGGTGTGAGTACCTATATTTATGTATGTGTGTATCTATTTCTCGTGTATTCGATTGAAAGGAAGTCGAAATCACAGAGTCACATGTGTAACTGAGGAGGTCCTTCGGAGACTCTTCTGGGTGGGGACGTTCTGATTGACCTTCGGGAAGTCACTTGAGGATCGTGTGGTTGAATCTCGTGTTTCGTGTAAAACAAAGTAACTACATAGAGTAAGGAGTAAAGGAAAAGACAGACGAAGTACTTCTATTATTATAATTCACAAAGTATCTCAACGATTCTCTCATCACGAACTGGGAATCCTTTGTGGTATATTTATAGTCTAGAACACTACTAGTAGTAACAATATAGTACTAGTGACTTACTTAGACGTAATCCCTTCTCCAAAATAAGTACAATAGATCTTATGCTTACTCGAAAATTATTTATGAATAACTGAATTATCCGTATATTTGTTTAAACGATTAATAGTTGACTATTTATGGTATGTGTACTTAAAACTTCACCTAAAAAAGTTAAAATAAATAAATAAATAAATAAATAAAAACCGTCACGACTCAGAAGTAGCAAGGCACACCCGAAAGAGATCAACGTCCCCAACCCCCGACGGGAAGGCGCACCAAGTGCCTGAAGAGTGAAACCATTAAGAGAGCGCCTCGTGTCCGAGATCCGTACCCGGAGTCAACACCGAGTGGTCGAGTCATCAACGCTAAACATCGGAGTCATCAACACCGCGTGTCTGAATTAACGAGGCTCCGTGCACCTTAGAAGAGCCTGGTCACCAGGGGACGTAACTGTCCATCTCAGAATAGGTGACATGGTGGTCCCTTTAGGAACTTCAACTGAAAAAAAAATCTAATAAAAGAAAAAAAGGTTTTCCTTTTACTTTGATAGATGTTCTGATTTTTTACCCGATATAAGGAATGGTGTTTCTTTTTAGGGATTGAAGGGGTTTATAGAGGTATCTTTATTCCGATTTCATTTTCATCCGTAATTTTGTAAATTTAAATGTGTTGATCTTAAATGGAATCAGATACTTTCAAGGTCAGTGTCTCATGTTGAAAGTACTGTGAAATTTAGTTTGCCACCCACCAAAACACTTATAAAACGATGTATTTGGAAGACCTCTTGTTGAACCGGTATAAGTAGTCATTGGAATTTTTTTTTTCCGTCATTAAAAAAAGATTCTTGTAGGATCTTATTATTGATTCTTGTATTCGTTTACAACCGAAATTTCTATAAATTGATGTACCAAATATTATAAACCTGTTATTTGTTATCCTCTACTGTATTTAGTAAATTGGAGACATATTATTTTGTGATTCGTCAATAACTTTAATTATAAAATATGGTACGAATGATATTTCTACAAATATGATAATTTCTAATATCTTGTTATACATCTCGTATTATGGTAAAAATAAAATAACTCTCGTGTCTCTATTGGTCTTATCCCCTACTCTCTTATAATACATTCGGGGTTTCAACCATTAGAGAGGACTCATGAGTGACGGGAATAAACTAGGATAAGTAGTAGACCAGGACAGAAAAAATGAAAATTATACAGTAGATTTGAATGGTAAGAGGTATAATGATGACAGTATCACAAAAAAGTCTTTGTTGTAGTAACAAGTACAAAAACATCCTTTCACGGTATGACTATAGGGATAGGGTGACAACGGGAAGAGTTCAGGTTTGAGAAGTCCCTTCTATCTCTTGTCAGAAAGAATTTACGGCTAGATTTATTCGTATCATACAGAAGTCCCATTTCAGACATGAGGAACTATAATGCACTCCCTATCAGTGAGTCAGTACAGACTGAGACACGTTGAGGTCCCTGACATCGGGTGGTCCGAGGAGACAGGTACCTTAAGAGGTCCGTTCTTATGACCTCACCCAACGGTAAAGGAAGAGGTCCTTATAGTATATACTTGGGTAATTTGGATACTGGGGATGGATGAATGGAGACGTGGAGTAAAGTGAACCAACGATCTAGGAACGTGTTAAACTTAAGTTTAGGTTAAATTGATGTCGACCAAAGGATTCGGACGGTTCAAGTCAAGAGACGTAGAAATGAATACGACGAAAAAAGTGGTTTTCGTTCGAATAGAGGAATAGATATACGATAAGTAGAAAATGTTTCTATTTTAGTAACGACAAATTTTCGTTTGACTGATATTTGGGAAGACAATTACGTCCGTAAACAAAGTCACTATTTTATATAGAGGTGTAAGTCTTTACCTATTTCCTCTCACCTCCGATTTTAAGGTTCCACAGACACCTGAAAAGGTATTTTGATTAGTTCTTGGTCTTATTGAACTCACTCATCGGGAAATAAATTGAGTCCTGTTCTAAACCCATCCGTTTCCTTCTAGAAAAAGTTCCCTATGACTCTTAGTTAACAAAATATACTATAGTTTTCAGGTAAACATAAAGTTCTTAGTTACATACTTGTGGTTCCCTTTTTTGTCCCCCAACCACCCTACTTAACCCTCCAACCCTAACTATATATATGTGATGATCCATACTATATATATGTGATTCATTCATTTCAGTGAGTCAGCACAGACTGAGAAACACTGGGGCACCTGACGTCGGGTAGTCCGAGGAGTCAGGTACTCTAAGAGGTCCGTTCTTATGACCTCACCCAACGGTAAAGGAAGAGGTCCCCTAGAAGGACGGGGTCCCTAGCTTAGGCTCAGAGGGCGTAACCTCCGTCTGCGAAATTGGAGACTCGGTGGTCCCTTCGGGGTATATATATATGTGATGATCCATATTTTATATATTGATTATTCTCGGATGCCATATCGTGTCCTTTGAGATAAGTTACGAGACCATTACTTCTCGCTTAATACATGAATATCTCAACTAAGTCAAACGACATGTCGTCTTTCATTGTGTTGTAACACTTTGCTGATTTGTGGTTATTTTTTATTTTATTTTCCAGTATCTCGACCGGTCCTCAACTTCTTCGTTTTCTCAGAACTCTCTTTGTTTACCTTTACTGGGGACAACATCTTCCGGTCTCGGAGACCTCCTCGGATCGGTCACTCTTGAGCAGTATCGTTTCACAGGTATCATCCCTAAAAACAGTAAGGTCACTGTAGGGGAAACTGTTTGTTCACACCCATGTGGGTAGACGGTCGAAGAGACTCGTGACCTACGGTTGTCGAGTGTCCACGTGGAAAGAGTACTTTTTACGGACAATTGTCGTCCTCGTGAATCAAGTCTTTACAGGCCCTCCGTCGGACGTCAGTTACTGCCCGGTGACGTTTCCGTACTTCTCGGCAGGAACCCGAGATCGTTCTTCTTATCACACCACGACAAAAGTAAGGTCTCGAGGGAGGTCCTAGGTACCAAAGGGATCGAGAAGGGGAAAAGGATAGGACGAAAGAAGTAAGGGAATGTCTGAAGTGACTTCGGTGTTCTTAGGGTTAGAGCCCGAGACACGGACTCCTTGTATCAGGTCCTATCCCTGGAGCCCAAAGGAGCTGGTTCTAACACAGTATGATTTAAAATTTTATAAAAAAAAGTATCTATTTTTGAGAGGGTTATGGGAGTAGAAGATTTCGAACACGACGGGTATACATAGGTAGTTTTGTGTGGGACCTTTTTGTAGAAATTCAAACGTCTCCTTTAGTCTCTATTTACCGACTCTAGGCGTACTCCAACCGTGTTTCGTCTACCTTTTGTCGATGTTACTCTATTAAGTGATCTTCGAGTCTTGGTTAGTTTTGTTACTCTTATATCTACAGACCCTTAAGTGTCTTTGTTGACCCTCCTCTATTCAGAAGGGTGTTTTTTTTGCCCTTAACATGGTCTATGTTTGACTGCGAGATGGGATATTGGAGACCCGCAAGAAGTCAAAGGGAGGTCGACCTAGGGTCGAGTGACTATTGCGCAGGGACTCCCAAAAGAGGTCCTGATGTCGTCTTTATGATTAAATCAGTTACATAGGAAGTAACGAAAAAGAGGGTAAGGTCAGAGTAAAGGGGGGTGAGAGAACAAGAAGACCTTAAGAGAGGGTTTTATTTAATGGATATGGTTTTTCAAACCACAGTCTTAGTCGAAAGCCTCCTTCACTTTGAATCCTTCTTTAGGGTCCGATTAAAATATATTTTCACATAAAGGGACTTTTTAATAAAGTTCATAGTGGAAAGACCTCTAGTAAAGAGACCGGACGAAGGAGGAGTTGAACATTAAGAAATAGTGTGGGGGTACTTATTGAGAGTATATAACATTATTGGACACACACACACACACACACACACACACACAAAGAAATTCTTGACTCGTGGAATTTCAATCTTTTTCACAAAATATAGGGAAACATGGGGGTCCCCGTTCTTGTCACGGTAATTAAAAGTATTTACATAGTCAATCTTAATAAAGACGACAACTTTTGTTGTAGTCAAGTCAAGTCAAGTAAACGAGTCAGTACGGACCGAGAAACGCTGGGGTACCTGACGTCGTGCAGTCCGGAGGGACAGGTAGTGGTTGAGGGTCTCGAATGAGTTTGAATACGGGTAGTTCAATCACTATGGTAGGTTGGTATAGTAGAACAACAGGGGTAGAGGAGGGTGGAAGTTAGAAAGAGTCGTAGTCCCAGAAGAGTTTACTCAGTCAATAAGCGTAGTCCACCGGTTTCATAACCTCAAAGTCGAAGTCACAGTCAGGAAGGTTACTTATAAGTCCTGACTAAAGGAAATCCTACCTGACCAACCTAGAGAAACGTCAGATTCCTTGAACTCTCGGAAGAGGTTGTGGTGTCAAGTTTTCGTAGTTAAGAAGTCACGAGTCTAAAGAAATATCAGGTTGAGAGTGTAGGTATGTACTGATGACCCTTTTGGTATCGAAACTGATCTACCTGGAAACAACCATTTCATTACAGTGACTATTGTTGTATTCGGGGGTGTTTTCTTTTTTTTTCTCTCGACCTAAATTAGTTTATGAATTCCTCAGGTCTCTACATATAGGTCCAAACAGAAAGTAAGTTCCGATGTTTACTGAGTTCGTTACTATGGTTTTAATTAAAGAAGTAGAGACACAGAGACCTATACGATGGAACTTCGACCAAGGTAAAGGGTATACAAACGTGTTACTGATGTTGTTGTTATCAGTGATTAGGAGACTCCGAATATAAGTTATGTTTTTTCTCGAAAGAGGGGGACCCGGACGGGACACATTTGACCCGATCGGTCCTCACAACAAACAAGATGGACTCCGGGAGTGAGGCCAGGAGTCTGGAAGGAAACAGGATAAAAGTACCCGAAAAGGGAAGGAACAGAAAATCGGTGTCGGTAAGACCTGAGGACAAAGGATCAGATTGTTGGATTGTCGTTATATGAATTTATGGTGTCTTAGAGTGACACTAAAAACGTTCATTTATGATGTGAACGTAAATATAGACATAGTAAAATGTAGTTTTATACAAAAATTTTCTCTCTGACTTTCATAGTAAAACAGACTTTTCAAAAGGACAAAACTAACTAATCCCGAAACAAAGGAGTGAGTCTGAGTTATAAAAACAGACGAAGTCACCTATTCTTATGAACAAAATTATTTTTGAACGAATTATGAACCTTTGTATTGTCTCATAAATTTAAATCAGAATCCTGTTCTGATATACGTTGGAGGTCCCTTACCTAAACGGAGTAATTGATCTCAAGAGTAACTGAAGTTTATCACTCTCTCAACTATAAGACCCTTATTTACAATACTCCAGGACTTTCTTGACCCGTGTCAAATTATAAATATATTATTTGTGTTCTCTGTACACTTTTTCACAGACCTCTTTAGGTTTAATGAGACACCACGGGTAAAGTGGTTAATCTCGTAATTTTTTTTATCGTAACACAAATTTCACCTTTTGTTTTAAAGTGAAATATTATAAGTAAAAAGTCAAAAGTTTCAATTCACTTTTTAAGAATAACTTAATTTGTCACAAATTGATGTGGAATTAAAGTACTTCTTTTAATGTTATTTTATTCGTGACTATATACCGTTTTTGGTAGTGTTATAATATTAATAAGAGGTCAATTTTATTTATTGATAAAAAATTTTTCGTAACTACTATTACATGTAACTTTATGGATCACATAAAATTCTATACATAATATAAAGAGTATAAACAAGGAGAGTCTTTACATAGGATTTTATTGGTCTTTACTCCCATTACTTTCTCATGAATCTGAAGAAAGTATTTAAACTGAGTGGAGAGGAAAGAGAAGTGGGACGTTCATGACGTTCGGGAGGATGTTTAAGGACCTCACGTTTCGACTCAGACCGTGAAAAACTAAGGCATACGAAAAAAACGTGATTTTTAGTTGATTCCATCTCCAAATAGTAGAGGACGTATTTAGTCACCACACTAAACCATAACACTGATTCCTCATCAGGTCGAGAGAACTTTTTAATTCTTTTCCTTCATAAAAAAAAAGAATAGAGAGTTGGACCTTTCCCTTCTGTGTTCAAGTTTGATTTACCTTTGTGATTCAGAGAATTTGGTTGTCATCGCTTCATAGACACCGAAGTAACCTCTTCTTTTTCTCTCATAAAAACAAATTCGTTACCGGTTAAGTTCTCTAGTATACCACTATAAAAGATAAGGAACAGTACCTATAACGGTTCAAAATTTGGGTATAAAGAACTGGTAACTCATCTCATCCCTTGGACTTGACTTCCTCCTTAGAAGTTCTCTTTCTCTTTCATGGTAAGAGAGGAACCAAAAAATAAAGAATTCGTAGTTCGGGTCCATCTGAGTTTATTTTAAATCCGTTGGGGAGTAACCTCTTCAGTTTATGTGCACCGTGATATCTTTTTCGTAAACCTATGTCCCATCCCCTCTGGAGAGTTACTCTTCTTCCGTTTCAATGACTTTGTATTTATTTTTAAATTGATCATCTAATGATTTAACATTCTTTTCTATAGGGGTAAAATTTATAAAATCAGTACCTGGTCTCTTAGGATCGAAACTTACGACGACAACAAATCACTGAGAAACCGTTGGGGTGCTTGATATCGGTCGGTTCAAGGAGACAGGTATCCTAAGAGGTCCGTTCTTATGAACTCACCCAACGGTAAAGGAAGAGATCCTACAAACCTACCCACACACACGATCCAACGAAGTCAGCACAGGTTGAGAAACACTGGGATACCTGACATCGGGTGGCCCGAGGAGACAGGTACCCTAAGAGATCCCTTCTTGTGACCTCACCCAACGGTAGGGGAAGAGGTCCCCTAGAAGGGTTGAGTCCCTAGTTTGGGTCCAGAGGACGTGACGTTCGTCTAAGAAATGGTAGACTCGATGGTCCTTTCGGGGTTTCGTATCTTTTGTTCTTTGGATTTATATAAATTGTACGTTTAAATCAATCAATGTGACTTGTAAGATAAATCGTATCTCTTACGTTTTTTTTCCTACCAGACGAAAATTTCAGAAGGAAACTTCGAAATTTACCGTCGGGCTGTAGTGTGTGTGTGTGTGTGTGTGTGTGTGTGCTGTGTTATTATGATGTTGTCTAGTTACTCTTTCCGGTTAAGTAAAATATGTCTCTAAGTACAGAACACAACGGTCTTCAGGGTACCATTAAAACCTTTAATTACGACATAAGGATCTTGTTCCTTGGTTGTAAGGCTGTGGTCCTTTCATACTTGTTACGTACGTCTAGACTTTGTACTCGGATTTGCTTCGAACTTTATGAGTCGCCCCTTGTCTCAATCAGTACCCAGTCCTTCACACCAAATTCGGAGTTTTTCTTTTTCTTACCCCTTTTTATCCTTTTTGTCGTTGTTACTGTTGTTTTTTGGGAAGGGGAAGGAAGTTGGGATTTCCGTTATTTACCTTGTTACTAATTTTACTACTATTATTTAGTGCAGTGCGAGTGGACCTCTCACCGTCTACTACACCATAATTTTCAATGATTCCATGGACGTCTCGTTGGTGTCACGTTTAGTAATTCATTGTCCTTTACAAAGTTCACCGGGTTGGGAGTCCTTTCTGACAGAAAGTCGGATGTCAGTGACGCGGAACGAGTGCGTCACGTGTGACTTGTTGAGTGAGAGGTCCGGTAAACACAGGTGAAGCCGAGCCCCTCGGCCCGGGTCGGAAATCTACGTGTACGTCTTTGAATGTGCTCGGGGGTCGTCTTGTCTGCTGCCTAGACGTCACACTGTGAACATAAACACTGGGTACATTGTCGACGTAAATGTGTGACGTACTCCGATGGCAGGTGGTCGTGCTCCGGGTCGGAGGGACTTCCGTTTTTACCTGTAGCGCGCTTGGTGTGTCTCGGGTGGGAACTTTGATGAAGGAGAGATTGCAGTCCTTCTGGGTACTCTCTCCAGTGGTCTCGGCCACGAACTACCGGTCGTATGTGTAGATACGACAGACGGGTTTATCATCCATTCTAAAAGTTAGAGATGTCCTGACCAAAGTGTTTGGTAAAAAGAAGATCGAAAGTTTGACAGTCTCTAGGACGTTTTGTTTCACTATCCTACTACAAAACGACGATTTACTTGGTGAAAACGTCGAGATAAAATCAAAGTTGTTCGAACGTCCCTTCCAATTCGACCGATTGTCCACGATGGTCAGTGTGGGTGTTCGGTCACGTCCACTGACTGGAGTCACACCGTCCTGAGTGGCTTGCCTTACTTAGGTGTACTTCTCGTGTGGTACTAGTTTTTGTATGTCGTACTACTTTCGACAGTCCTTAAAGTCGATAATTAACAGATCTGTTAAGAGACTCCGTCTTTCGACTACCCCGTTTCGGAAGACTGGTATTGGTATGTGGTTATTATTGTCGTTATTTTTATTTCTATAGGGTCTCTTGAACAATTTTCCGTGTCACGGTAAGAATTTAAGTGTAAAGATTATATTTTCATGATACAAGAAGGTCCTTGAATGGTTTATGAGTATTTGGTACCTATATGATAACGGAAAATTAGGTACATGATTTTAGGTCCAATGATTAATATAACAGTGGGACGAATAAATTGAAAATACGTCTCATGTAGTACTCTTTGTGACCCGACCTTCTTCGTGTTCGACCTTAGTTCTAACGACCCTCTTTATAGTTATTGGGGTCTATGCGTCTACTGTGGTGGGAATACCGTCTTTCACTTCTCCTTGATTTTTCGGAGAACTACTTTCACTTTCTCCTCTTACTTTTTCAACCGAATTCCGAGTTTAAGTCTTTTGCTTCTAGTACCGTAAGCCAGGGTAGTGAAGTACCGTTTATCTACCCCTTTGTCATCTTTGTCACAGTCTGAAATAAAACCCTCCGAAGTTTTAGTGACGTCTACCACTAACGTCGGTACTTTAATTTTCTGCGAATGAGGAACCCTCCTTTCAATACTGGTGGACCTATCGTATAATTTTTCGTCTCTGTAATGAAACGGTTGTTTCCAGGTAGATCAGTTCCGATACCAAAAAGGTCATCAGTACATACCTACACTTTAGACCTGATACTTCTTTCGACTCGTGGCTGCTTAACTACGAAAACTTGACACCACAACCTCTTCTGAGAACTCTCAGGGAACCTGACGTTCCTCTAGGTTGGTCAGGTAGGATTTTCTCTAATCAGGACCCACAAGTAACCTTCCTGACTACAACTTCGACTTTGAGGTTATGAAACCGGTGGAGTACTCTTCTCAACTGAGTGACCCTTTCTGGGACTACAACCTTCCCTAACCCCCGTCCTCCTCTTCCCCTACTGTCTCCTACTCTACCGACCTACCGTAGTGCCTGAGCTACCTGCACTCAGACTCACCTGAGGTCCTCTATCACTACCTGTCCCTCCGGACCGTACGACGCTAAGTACCCCAGTGTTTCTCAGCCTGTGCTGACTCGCTGACTTGACTTGACTTAAACATGTTTATTACCTGATATACGCAGTAGGTTTTATGTAGACGTAATGGGTCACACCTGGCTCTTGGACCCAAAACGAAATCTTTTCATAAATATTATTTTTTACCTGTTTCGAATCTTACTTTCCATCTTAAAATTGGTCTAAAGTTTAACAAAACATTTAAGATTACACCCAGTAATTGACAACTGTTTATTAAGTGCGGACTTAAATCGAAATTCGGAGGTCTAAATTTACTACGAGACCTGAAGACTTAAAATTTTGTTCGACTTACAGGGGTACACGAAGGACACGGGTTTAAATTAAAATTTATTTGTCGTCATTGTGTAATTTATATTTACTGAACCCAGTTTGTGAAGACCTCTTTCAATAAATTGAGGGTGGGGTTGGTGTTTGTTTCCTGACGGTTACTTCACACACACATATACGTATTTATATTGTACATATACATATATATGTGTGTATATCTATCCATCCATCCATCTGTATATATATGGAGTTTATTTTCCGTCATTACTTTCCCAATTGTCGATCCGGTTAGAGGGTTCTCTCCGGTCTCCAGGGGTTCGGGTCTTCCTCTGTTTACCGTTTGTCGTCTGTAAAAAAAAAAGATGTAAGGAAACGAGAACGAAATCGGTGACACCCTCCGCGGAAATTAAGACACAACGATACTGTTGTCAAGCAAGACGGACTTTCATTGAAAAAAGGTTGGAACTCGACGATTAACGGGTTGGTTCGTTATGTAGAATGAGTCCCTATACAATAAAGAATTCCATACAATTACTCTGATACATAGAATAAACCTCCAGACAAAAGGAAGTTCTGTATGTAGAGAGGGTCTCTGAAGACCAGGTCTCTACTCAGGGGAATACGTCTATATATACAACACCCCACGTTGAGAGAGTCGGAACTCCACAAAGAAAGTGGATACTAGTTACTCGTTATTCTACGGAACGATTTTTGACCGTTCGCCCATGAGACGACGGGGGAAGACTACAGACACAGTCTTCTAACGAGATAGAAAAAATATGAAATTATTTTGAAACGATGTGTTTTCGAGGTTCACCAGTTCGGTCCAGCGACCGGGGTTTAACTTTAGGAGAGGAGACCTTCGGTTCTTAAGGGACGGAGGCCGTAGTAAACATCGAGTATCGGTGTTGGAAAGTTATTGTTTTTATGTTTTAATACGAACGTAATACCGTCGTCTTATTCTCAAAATTCTTCCTTCCCCTTACACCCATTTTAGATAATGTTAAAATTTACTGATACTATGATCGAATTGAAAATGGTCACACAATCAACGAGCCAACACAGATTGAAAAACGTTACGTACCTGAGACTGGGTGGTCCGAAGAGACAGGTACCTTAAGAGGTCGTTCTTATGACCTCAGTCATCGGTAAGGGAAGACGTCCCCTAGAACGGTTGTGTCCCTAGTTTGGGTACAGAGGACGTGACGTCCGTCTAAGAATGACAGACTCGGTGGTCCCTTAGGAGTCGAAAATGGTCGACGACGATGATTCAGTGAAGTCAGCACAGGTTGAGACACGTTAGGGTCTCTCCCGTTGGATGGTCCGAGGGGGCAGGGACCCTAAGAGGTCCGTTCTTGTGACCTCACCCAACAGTAAAGGAAGAGGTTACGTACTTTTACTTTTCACTTTCACTTCAGCGAGTCAGCACAGACTGGGAGTCGTTGGGGTACCTGACGTCAGAAGGTCCGAGGAGGTAGGTACCCTAAAAGGTCCGTTCTCATGACCTCACCCCACGGTAACGGAAAGGTGTCAAAAATCGTCTGAACGGACATTGAGGGAAGGTTTGTCTGTCTAAGGAAAATAAAAAAAATAAAAAAAAATTAAAAATAAAAATGAAATAAAAGGAAATGTTATGACATAACCAAAACGGTATGTAACTGTACTTAGGTGGTGCCCACATGTACGTAAGGGTTTGTACTTGGGGGGAGGGTGGAGGGAGGGGTATTGTAGAACGACCCAGTAGGGGCACGTGGTCGGGGTTCGTACGACATAGGACGTAGCCTGTATCTGACCGCTAAACTAAGAATATACTATCATATGTACAATGTTACGGTAAGAGGGTTTAGTAGGGTGGGAGAGGGAGAGGGAGAGGGAGACTCAGGTTTTCAGACGATATGTGTAGACACAGAAAAAACGACAGAACGTATGTCCCAGTAGTAACGGTAGAAGATTTAAGGTATATATACACAATCATATGACATAACCACCAAAAGAAAGACCGGATGAAGTGAGACATATTAGCCGAGGTCAAAGTAGGTAGAGTAGTCTTGACTAAGTTTACACAAGAAAAATTGCCGACTCATTATGAGGTAACACATATACGTGGTGTCGAAAGAATAGGTAAGTAGACGACTACCTGTAGATCCAACAAAGGTACAGGACCGATAATATTTGTCACGACGCTACTTGTAACCCCATGTACACAGAGAAAGTTAAGACCAAAGGAGCCACACATACGGGTCGTCACCCTAACGACCCAGTATTCCATCAAGATAAACGTTAAAAAAGTCCTTAGAGGTGTGACAAGAGGTTTCACCGACATGATCAAACGTAAGGGTGGTTGTGACATCCTCCCAAGGGAAAAGAGGTGTGGGAGAGGTCGTAAATAACGAACGTCTAAAAACCTAGCGTCGGTAAGACTGACCACACTTCACCATGGAGTAACACCAAAACTAAACGTAAAGAGATTATTACTCACTACAACTCGTAGAAAAGTACACAAACAATCGGTAGGCATACAGAAGAAACCTCTTTACAGATAAATCAAGAAACCGGGTAAAAAACTAACCCAACAAATAAAAAGACCTTAACTCGAAGTCCTCAATGAACTTATAAAAACTCTAATTAAGAAACAGTCACAGAAGTAAACGATAATAAAAGAGGGTAAGTCTTCCGACAGAAAAGTGGAACGAATATAAAAGGAAACAACACGTCTTCGAAAATTAAAATTAATCTAGGGTAAACAAATAAAAACGAAAATAAAGGTCTTAAGACCCTCCACCTAGTATCTCCTAGGACGACACTAAATACAGGCTCTCCCAAAACGGATATAAGAGGAGATCCTCAAAATATCAAAGACCAGAATGTACATCTAGAAATTAGGTAAAACTCAAATAAAAACACACGCCACAATCTTTCAATAGATCAAAGTAAGAAAATGTTCACCAACTGGGCAAAAGGGTCGTGGTGAACAATTTCTCTAACAGAAATGAGGTAATATATAAGAACGGAGGAAACAGTTTCTATTCCACAGGTATACACACACCTAAATAGCGACCCGAAAGATAATACAAGGTAACTAGATATAAAGACAGAAACACGGTCATAGTATGACAGAACTACTGACACCGAAACATCATCTCGGACTTCAGTCCGTTCAACTAAGGAGGTCAAGGTAAGAAGAAAGAGTTCTAACGAAACCGATAAGCTCCAAAAAACATAAAGGTATGTTTAGAACTTTAATAAACAAGATCAAGACACTTTTTATGTCGACCATCGAACTATCCCTAACGTAACTTAAACATTTAACGAAACCCATCATACGAGTAAAAGTGATATAACTAAGAAGGCTAGGTACTTGTACCATATAAAGAGGTAGATAATCACAGGAGAAACTAAAGAAAGTAGTCACAAAATATCAAAAGATATATATCCAGAAATCAAAGAAATCCATCTATATAAGGATTCATAAAATAAGAAAAGCAACGTTACCACTTACCTTAACAAAGGAATTAAAGAAAAAGATGAAAGAGTAATAATCACATATCCTTACGTTCCCTAAAGACGTACAATTAAAATATAGGACGTTGAAATGATATAAGTAACTAATCGAGATCATTAAAAGACCACCTCAGAAATCCCAAAAGATTTCTACTGTACATCTCCTAGTATAGTAGACGTTTGTCACTTTCAAAATGAAGAAGAAAAGGTTAAACCTAAGGAAAATAAAGAAAAAGACGAGAGTAACGATACCGGTTTTGAAGGTCTTGATACAACTTATCATCGTCACTTTCACCCGTGGGAACAGAACAAGGACTGAAATCCCCTTTACGAAAGTTAAAAAGTGGTAACTCCTATTACAAACGACACCCAAACAGTATATATCGAAAATAATACAATTCCATACAAGGAAGATAAGGACGAAAGACCTCACAAAAATAGTATTTACTTGCAATTTAAAACAGTTTCCGGAAGAGACGTAGATAACTCTATTAGTATACCGAAAATAAAAAGTTAAACAATTACACCACTTAATGTAACTAACTAAACGCCTATAACTTCTTAGGAACGTAGGGACCCTATTTCGGGTGAACCAGTACCACATACTAGAAAAATTACACAACAACCTAAGACTAACGATCTTAAAACAACTCCTAAAAACGTAGATACAAGTAGTCACTATAACCGGACATCAAAAGAAAAAAACACTGTAGAAACAGTCCAAAACCATAAACCCACTACCACCGGAGTACCTTACTCAAACCTTCACATGGAAGGAGACGTTAAAAGACCTTCTCAAACTCCTCCTATCCACAATCGAGAAGAGTTTTAAAAACCATCTCAAGTCGACACTTCGGCAGACCTGGACCCGAAAACAAACGACCTTCTAAAGACTAATGTCAAAGTTAAAGGCACGAATACTACCCAGGCAATTCTACAAGATAAAGAAGGACCAAGTCAAAACCTTTCAACATGAAAAGATTCTTAAACAGGTAAAGAAGGTGCAACAGGTAAAATAACCGTATATCGACGACTATCATCAGAGAATACTAGGAAACATGAAGACACAACAGACAACACTAGAAAGGTTAAAGTAAAGATTAAAATAACTAAACAAAAAAGAGAGAAACGAAGAACTACTCAGACCGATTACCAAACAGTTAAAATAAAAAGGAAAGTTTCTTGGTCGAAAACCGAAACAACTAAAAACGATACCAGAGAAAACAAAGAAAACGTAAATAAAGACGGGATTAAAAATTCTAAAGAAAGGAAGATGATTAAGACCCCAAGACGTTAAGAAGGAAAAGATCAACGAAATCCACATCTCAATCCAATAAATAAACTGAAAAAAAGAACAAAGAACTCCATACGGACATAACGATACTNACTCCATACGGACATAACGATACTTGAAAGGAGAATCGTGACGAAAATATCACAGGGTGTCCAAAACCCAACAACACAAAAGTAAAAGTAATCAAAGATACGTATAAAACTGAAGAAAAAACTAAAGAAGACACTAAACAACCAATAAGTCTTCACACAACAAGTTGGAGGTATACAACCTTAAAAATTATCAAAAAGAGGACATTAACTCTAGATTAGAATTACGTAATACCAGTCTTTTCTACGAACCTTACTAAAGCTAAAAAAACTTAAATAGTTCAAATCTAAATACCGGGTCCTACACTAGATAGGACCTCTTCCAAGGTACTCGTGAACTCTTTTTCCACTTTAAGTAACAAAACCCCACTTTACAGGATATCTATAGTTAATCCAGATTAACCAGATTACATAGTAAATTTCAAACACAAAGAAACAACTAAAAGACAAATCAACTAGACAGGTATCCACGCTCACCCCACAATTTCAGAGGGTGATAATAACNGGGAAAGTATGCACAATCGTAAACAGAATGTATAACGCCACGAGGATATAACCCACGTATATATAAATATTAACAATATAGAAGAAGAACCTAACTAGGAACTAGTAATACATCACCGGAAGAAACAGAGAAAAGTGTCGGAAACAAAATTTCAGATAAAATAGCCTATACTTATAACGGTGAGGACGAAAGAAAACCAGAGATAAACGCACCATATAGAAAAAGGTCGGGAAGTGAAAGTCAGACATACACAGGGAACAAAACTCCACCCAGAGAACATTCGTCGTATATCTCCCCAGAACAAAAACATAGGTAAACCGGTCAGAAACGGAAAACCAACCCCGTAAGTTGGGCAAATGCAAATTCCATTAATAACTATTCATACTAGGACAATGGTAAATGAAATAACAAAACCCAAGCCCAAATATGTGGGAAAAGCACAAAGGACAGATCTCTTATAGGAAATCTTAAACAACCTCTCGACCAAACCACCACGACTTAAGAGAGTCGAAAACGAACAGACATTTCGAAAACTAAAGAGGAAGTATAAACTTACTCTAGGAACGACCCATGTCATTAGACCCGACATCCAATAAAAGAAAGTAGTGAAATTCATACAGAACGGTAAGGGAGGACCGGACTTCTCAAAGATAACTTTCTAGTCGACAATAGGATTACCCTTAGGGGAACACACAATAAACAACAAAAAGGGAACGACAAAAATTATAAACAAGAAACACAAACTAGAAACAATTAAACTACTTATACACAGAAACCCACAAAGTGGAACCCAAATAGGACAAACCTTGAGAGACCCAAAGAACCTGAACCCACTAATAAAGGAAGGGGTAAAATCCCTTCGAAAGTTGATAATAGAGGAGTTCCTGAAGACCCTGAGGATATTAAGCTTACAACCTCGCAAAGTATAACAGGACCTCCAGAGACTCTAACAGGAGTAAAGAAAATTAAGTAAAAAGAATAAAGGAGAGACTAAGTAAATAAAGACGGTAAGATAGAAGATAAAGTGATTAGGATAGAAGACGGAGGCAATAAGACGATAAACAACGGAGGTCTCACAAAGACTAGAGTAAATAACGCAATAAGTAATATAAAACTGAGAAAAAATAAAGAAGATCCAGGAACAATTTGGAAAGAACGTAGAAGAGTTAGGAACAGAGATCCGATAAATAGACACTAAGGTAAAACTAAAGTTCTAAAACCTAGTAAAAGTGATAGTTATAAGTCTTAAGAAAGAGTCCATCTAAGGGATGGAGAAGGAGAAAACAAACCAAACCACCCGTTGAGAGGACAAGGAAATGGACGACTCATAAGGAGACAGAGAAGTAGAACTAATATAACGACGCAAACCCCACCGTTAAAAACATAAGACCATTAAACACCTCAAGAGAAATAATACCTCGAAGGAGTGACACCCACCCCAACATAGTCACCGAACAGATCCAAAGGGCCAATCCCTCCGAACACAACCTCAAGACCACCCACCTCGACCTAAATAAGAGAGACCTCACGTCACCTCACTGGTCAATACCCAATACTCTGCAGTTTCCAAAACCTCATTGAAACTCGACGGAGATATAACTTCGAGTCCCGACACAAGGACACAACGACCTCTTAAACACACCATACAGAACAAGACCTTGAACAACCAGGAACCCACCTCGAACCAAAGTCACATCCATACCTCCGTAAACTACTCGAGGATAACGAATTACAAGGGACTTTAGTCCTCAAGAGATTACAAAAGTCCGAAACCTAAATTCGGAGGACGAAGACCAAAAGTCAAAATAAAAATGTCATCGGAGATCTGAAGAGGTACATATGTCGTGGCTACTATTTTGTAGATCCAATTTCTACTTTTCAAAGAGGTGTAACTCCCTGTGTGTCTCTCCAAGTGACAAAAACTTCTGTTACCAGACGAAAAGACCAACGGACTACAGGAGACGGTCGGATGTCTTCAACAAAACACCTCAAACGAGTCGCAACTTTACAAGAAAACTCCTTAAACACTCCCTCTTTCACCTGAAGGGCAGGATAAGGAGGTGGTAGAATCCTGGCGGGAGGGTTGTCTAAGGAAAATTATCCTTCCTCAAGGAATGTGTTTTACACAACACCAGTGTATTTAGACATGATAAGTCTTGTTTTGGTCAAGACGACCGTCTATAGGTACAAGGATCCCTGTAAATTCAAAAGTAATTTGACCTTTCGTTAGTTCAGAAATACAGATGTTAATATGTAAATTATCAAGGCGTTTAAACCGTTTCAAGTACTGTAGTCCGTCAAAAGTGGTCTAGCATCCGTTTTTATACCTTCAGTAGTAGTTTGTTACTTGATCTGTCTACCATACCGAGGATGAACTACTTACTGGCACGACCAGGAAAGTGTCGGTAGAAGAAACCGGATAAGGTAAACAAACGGATGGTCCGACAGACGTAGGAGAGGGTCAGGGGAAAGACGACCTCCACTTAGTAATCTTAGTCTGTATTACACTTCCAACGGAAGAAATATTAGTAGGTTCTCGACCATGTCCATGTTCTGTCCTAGAAAAAGATCTACTACCTTTCGGTACACAAGTAAAATCCCCACGAACGATTCTGGTAAGGGGAGGTGAGTAGAAATCTTGGTAGGATTCAGAGTTTGTAGACGAGGGGACGAAACGGTTAGCACAGCCGATCCAGACGTTTTGCCTAAACTTTACAATGTTTACAGGAGGGATAGTCTGTCCTGAAATTCACGTCTTTGAGTAGAAATAATTCAAGATCATGGATTTGTGTCAGTTTAGGTAGAGTAAAATATTCTATGTTTCTTCCTGACTTTCCGTGGGCCAGGTCTTACCGAGGAAAGATGACCCACTGCTTCGGTAACTGAGACAGGAGGATACGACTTAGGACGTCGGATGTGACAAGGTGACCCCGACCCTTTGTCCAACCGATGTGGGGTGTGGTGAGTCAACAAAAAACACTCTACAGGTAAAGAAGTGGTATGAACGACTATGAGGGTGTCCCGGACGTAGTCGAGACCTGTCGACCGGTCCCCAGAAGGTTTTGTCCCTGAAGTAAGTAGACGTCAATTCACTCATCGTCTTGACGACCTGATCCCACTTTTAAGTCAAGTCATGTCAAGTCAGCGAGTCAGCACAGGCTGAGAAACGTTGGGGTACTTAGCGTCGTGCGGTCCGGAGGGACAGGTAGTGGTTGAGGGTCTCAAGTGAGTCTGAGTGCAGGTGGCTCAGTCACTACGGTAGGTCGGTAGAGTAGGAGACAGTAGGGGAAGAGGAGGACGGGGGTTAGGGAGGGTCGTAGTCTCAGAAAAGGTTACTCAGTTGAGAAGCGTACTCCACCGGTTTCATGTCCTCAAAGTCGAAATCGTTGTAAGGAAGGTTTCTTTAGGGTCCCGACTAGAGGAAGTCTTACCTGACCAACCTACAGGAACGTCAGGTTCCCTGAGAGTTCTCAGAAGAGGTTGTGGTGTCAAGTTTTCGTAGTTAAGTAGCCACGAGTCGAAAGAAGTGTCAGGTTGAGAGTGTAGGTATGTACTGGTGTCCTTTTTGGTATCGGAACTGATCTACCTGGAACCACCCGTTTCATTACAGCGACGAAAAGTTATACGACAGATCAAACCAGTATTGAAAGGAAGGTTCCTCATTCGTAGAAAATTAAAGTAACGACTTCAGTAGTAGACGCCACTAAAACCTCGGGGGTTTTTATTTCAGTCGGTGACAAAGGTGACAAAGGGGTGGATAATGGGTACTGCACTACCCTGGCCTACGGTACTAGAAGTAAAAGACTTACAGCTCGAAATTCGGTTGAAAAAGTGAGAGGAGAAAGTGAAAGTAGTTCTCCGAAAAATCAAGGAGAAATGGAAGACGGTATTCCCACCACAGTAGACGTATAGACTCCAATAACTATAAAGAGGGTCGTTAGAACTACGGTCGAACACGAAGAAGGTCGGGTCGCAAAGAGTACTACACGAGACGTATCTTCAATTTATTCGTCCCACTGTTATATGTCGGAACTACATGAGGAAAAGGATAACTCTTGGTCGGACAAAAAGGTACAGGTCAAGATTGACAACGAAAAACTGGACGTATGTCCAAAGAGTTCTCCGTCCAGTCCACTAGACCATAAGAGTAGAGAAAGTCTTAAAAGGTGTCAAATAACACTAGGTGTGTCAATTTCCGAAACCGTATCAGTTATTTCGTCTTCGTCTATAAAAAGATCTTGAGAAAACGAAAAAGGTACTAGTTCGTCTACAACCATTAAACTAGAGACCAAGGAGACGGAAAAGATTTTGGTCGAACTTATAGACCTTCAAGTGTCAAGTGTATGACGACTTCGGAGTGAACCTCTTAAAACTCGTAATGAAATGATCACAAAATCTACTTACGTAACACTTTATCAAACTCGTAAGAAACCGTAACGAAAAGAAACCCTAACCCTACTTTTGACTGGAAAAGGTCAGGACACCGGTGACGACTTAAAAACTTTAAACGTCCGTATAACTCACGTCGTGTAAGAGTCGTAGTAGAAAGCCCTAAATTTTATCGAGTTGACCTTAAGGTAGTGGAGGTGACCGAAACAAGTATCACTACGAAAGATTCCGGGTGAACTGAAGTGTAAGGTCCTACAGACCGAGATCCACTCACTAGTATGGTAGTACTAATAGAACCAACACTTCTAGAAAAAACATGTCAAGAAGGCACATAAGAACAGTGGAGAAGAATTATAGAAGACGAAGACAATCCCGGTCTGGTAAAGACAGGAAATAGCTCGAGTAGAAACGTACTTTACAAGGGAATCATAGAGATTAAAAGAACTTCTCTAGAGATCAGAAAGGGTAAGACAAGAAAAGGAGATAAAGGAACGTAACTAACGACTCCTTCCGAAAGAATAGAGAGGAACGATAAGAAACCTTGAGACGTAAGTCTACGAATATAGAAAGGAAAAGAGGAACCGAAAAGTGAAGTCAAGAAAAGTTTCGATAAACATTCCGGAGAGGTCTGTCGGTAAATCGACAAAACGTAAAGAAAAGGTACCTCCACCAGAACTAGGGACTGAGGACATGTTACAGTGCTTGGAGTAAGGTATCAAGTAGTCCGTGAGACAGATAGTCTAGACCAGGGAATTTAGATAAAGAGTGAAGGTGACATATTAGTATTCCCTAAACTAAATCCAGTAAGGACTTACCAGATCACCAAAGGGGATGAAAGAAGTTAAAGTCAGACTTAAACCGTTATTCCTCAAGTACTAGACTCGGTGTCAGTTGAGGGCCAGAACAAAAACGACTGACATATCTCGAAGAGGTAGAGACCGACGTTTCTTATATTAGTCAGACTAAAGCCACAACTGGTAGACCACTGCAGGTACACATCTCAGAAGAGAACAATAACCTTCTCCCACAAACGATACTCGTCACGTAAAAGAACCGTTTTGAGATAATCAGAAACGGGACGAAGTAAGGCGTAAAGTTCCGGTTTAAACGGACAATGAGACCCACAAAGAACTGAAGGATGAAAACGTAAGGTCAGGGATATTACTTTTCCTGTAGAAAAAACCCACAATCAAGATTTTCCAGAACATCCAGAAGTATCTTGGTAAGTTGAAGTCGAAGAAGTCACAATAACCAACCCCGTATCTAAACCCAATGGTACTATAACTTACCAAACGGAACCTTTGTTTGTCTCTAGTAAGACAGTAAAAACTCTAACGTAGGTTCATGACGAAAGCCTTAGAAAACAAGTGGTACTACCGATGAGCTAAAGAAGATTCCCCAAGGACGCACGTCATCATCTATATTACCAGAAACTGACACACCTAGTGTTATTTGCCACCTTTTAAGACTTTCTCTACCCTTATGGTCTAGTGGACTGGACGGAGAACTCTTTGGACATATGTCCAGTCCTCCGTGGTCAATCTTGACCTGCATCTTGTTGTCTGACCAAGGTTTATCCTTTTCCTCATGCAGTTCCGACATATAACAGTGGGACGAATAAATTGAAGATACGTCTCATGTAGTATTGTTTGCGACCCGACCTTCTTCGTGTTCGACCGTAGTTCTAACGGTCCTCTTTATAGTTGGAGTCTATACGTCTACTGTGGTGGGAATACCGTCTTCCATTTCTCCTTGATTTTTCGGAGAACTACTTTTACTTTCACCTCTCGCTTTTTCAACCAAATTTCGAGTTGTAAGTCTTTTACTTCTAGTACCGTAGGTCAGGGTAGTGAAGTACCATTTATCCACCCCTTTGTCACCTTTGTCACCGACTGAAATAAAAAACCCGAGGTTTTAGTGACGTCTACCACTAACGTCGGTACTTTAATTTCCTACGAATGAGGAACCTTCCTTTCAATACTGGTTGGATCTGTCGTATAACTTTTCGTCTCTGTAATGAAACGGTTGGTACCAGGTAGATCAGTTCCGATACCAAAAAGGTCATCAGTACATACCTACACTCTCAACCTGACACTTCTTTCGACTCGTGGCTGCTTAACTACGAAAACTTGACACAACAACCTCTTGTGAGAACTCTCAGGGAACCTGACGTTCCTCTAGGTTGGTCAGGTAAGACTTCCTTTAGTCGGGACCCTAAAGAAACCTTCCTTACTATGATTTCGACTTTGAGGTCATGAAACCGGTGGAGCACGCTTCTCAACTGAGTAACCTTTTCTGAGACTACGACCCTCCCTAACCCCCGTCCTCCTCTTCCCCTACTGTCTCCTACTCTACCGACCTATAGTAGTGACTGAACTACCAGTACTCAGACTCACTTGAGGCCCTCAACCACTAGCTGTCCCTCTGGACCACACGACGCTAAGTACCCGAACGTTTCTCACCCTGTGCTGACTCGCTGACTTGACTTGCCTCAATTTAAGTGGCTAAGGTCAGGTAAAATCAAGCGACTAAGGATCTTACAGCTGCAAGTGAGAACGGTAGAGGACAAACTGGTGAAGGTTAAACGGAACTAAGTATCTGGATTGTAAGGTCCAAGGATACGTTATAATGACAAATGTCGTAGCCTGGAACGAAGATAGTGGTCAGTGTAGGTGTCGACCCATAAAAAAAAACGAACCGAGGTAGGGAAGCAAGAAAGACCTCAATAAAGAGGTGACTAGAGGTCATCGTATAACCCGTGGATGACTGGACCCCTCAAGGAGAAAGTAATAGCATAGAAAAACGGGAAAGTATGAGGAGTACCCAAGAGTTCCGTTCTTATGACTTAACCAAACGGTAAGGGAAGAGGTCACCCGGTGTAAGAAAGTCTGGAGAGGTGGTACTGGACGGGTAGAAACCACCGGGGTGTCCCGCACCGAATCAAAGTGACTCAATCTGTTGCGATACCCGGATCACACTAATATAACTGATGAAAAGACACTAACACCAGAGTCACACGGACGGGAGACTACGGGAGAACGTTGTGGAAGGTAGAATGAACCCAAAAAGAATGGAACCTGTAACTCATAGAGAAGAACCGACGAGGTCGTTTCGCGTCGACGACGAGGAATGGAAACTGTTCCCCATGGAGGAGTGGCGGTGGGGAGGACTGGAACTTACACCTTATCGAGGAGAGCCGGGAGGACACGGACGTGACGGTGGTGAGGAACCTGCATCTCAACGAGGAAGACCGGCGACGGGGACCGGAACCTGCACCCCATCGAGGAGGGTCGACGACGGGGACCGGAACCCGCCACGTCGAGGAAAGCCAACGGCGGGGCTGGAGTCTGCATCCCATCGACGAGAATCGGTGGCGGGGAGTCCGTACCCCAGAAGGGTCGAGGACAGGGACTGGAGCCTACACCCCATCGAGGAGAACCGGAGTGAACATACGGTAGTGTCCCACTTTTGAGTTATACGACATTAAACTTTGAAAGGTGCCTTAAAGTCATAAGAAGAATGAGGTAGTAGGGTTCGTGAGCTAAAAACAAAAACAAAAAATGTCCAAATAGTTTTTGTACCCTCATGTTTTTTGTTTTAAAGGTGGTGTCGTGCGACATCCGTGGACACAAGGTTCAGGGGGAGACAGGCGTATTACGAAGGTTTAATACATCCATAAATTGAGTTCAAATAAAAACACACACCACATCCTTTTACAAGATTAATAAATGGACATAGACAGGACAAAAGAACGTGGTGAATAACTTCTATAAAAAGGGGGTAAAATATAAGAACGGAGAAAACATTATTTATTTAACTAGTATTGATGGGCCCAAATAAAGACAAGCGAACTAGGTACGAAGATAAAAACACGGTCATGGTAGGACAAAATTAATTACATCGACATATTATGTCAGACTTCAGTCCCTCATATTATAGAGGTCGAAACAAGAAAAACGAGTTCTAACGAGATTGATAAGTCTCTCAAAACACCAAGAGATATTTGACATCCTAAGGTCGATTCACTTTTTAAACTACCTATAAAACTATCCCTAAAGTAATTTAGACATGTAATAAAACCCATCATACTTGATCTAGTTGTTATAGTTCAAGTTGTTATAGTTAAGAAGGTTAAACACTTGTACTCTATAGATGTAAAGAAACATAGTAGAAACTAAAGGAAGTAGTGAGAAACTATAAATCTCAAATCCTCACATTCGAAAACCTGAAGGACTTACTTATATAAGAATTCATAAAGGAACAAAAGTTACGTTAAATTTAACCTATCAAAAGAATTAAAGGTAAAGACTATTAAGTAATAGTCACATATCTTTTCGTTGTCTAAAGACATATAATTAGAACACAGTACGTTTAAATGACTTAAGTAAGTAATCAGATTATCAGAAAAAGTACCACTGAATACCAAAGGATATATGTCATAGTCTGAAGGGACCACCGAGTCTACCATTTCACAGACGGATGTTACACCCTCTGGTCCCAAGCTAGGGACCCAGTCCTTCTAGGGAACCTCTTCCTTTACCGTTGGGTGAGGTCAAGAGAACGGACCTTTTAGGGTACCTACCTCCTCGGACCATCCGATGTCAGGTACCCCAGCGTTTCTCAGTCTGTACTATAGTTCAGTAGACCATTCTCACTCTCAAAATGAAGAAGGGGAGGATGAACCTATAGTAAATAAAGACGAAAGTACAGACTAACAACACCGATCCTAAAGACTATGATATAATTCATCTTTGTTTCTGTCATCCGTAGTAACCTGACAAAGTCTAAAATCTCTTTTCCAAAAACTCAAAGTGGAAACTCGTACGTTAATCGACACCGAAACAGTACTTATAAACCAACGACTATCAACTCTATATAAGGGAGATTTGGTTAAAATTACCTCAAAATTGTACTTATTTACTAGTAAATAAGTTCACGAAAAGAGCATAAATAACTTCACTAGTACACTAAAAATAGAAAAAATTTTTTACATCACATAGTGTTACTAAATAAAGAGCTATGACGTTGTAGGAACATAAGGACTTTATTTTGGTTGGACTGCTACTACGTACTGAGAAAAATTTATAACAACCCCAGGATTCTACCACCTCCTTATCCTGTCCCTCTGGTGAAGGAGGGGTCGTTAAAGTAGTTTTCTTGTAAATTTGGGACTCATTTAAGTTGTTTTGTTGAAGACTTACGACCGTCTCCTGTAGTCCGTGGGTCTTGTCGTCGGGTAACAGAAACTTTCCTCTAAAAAAAAAATTAGTTACCACGACATATCTACCTCTTCAGAACTCCGATGACATTTTTATTCTGACTTTTGGTCTTCGTCCTCCGAATTTAGGTTTAGAACTCTTGTGGTCTCTTGAGGACTGAGATCCCTTGTAATTAACTGTCCTCGAGTAGTTTGTAGAGGTATGGATGTGACTTTGGTTCGTGGTAGGTTCCCGGTTGGTTGTTCAAGGTTTAGTTCTGTATGGTGTGTTTAAGAGGTCGTTGTGTCCTTGTGTCGCGACTCGAAGTTATATGTCCGACGGGTTTCAGTGAGGTTTGGGTGACTGTAGAATATTGAGTAATGACCTGTGAAGTAATGTGAGGTCTCTCTTCTTTAGGTCGAGGTGGGTGGTCTTGTGGCTGTGTTCTAAGGAATTTGTTCTTTGGAACTGTTCGGTGGACATGTTGGGGTGGGTGTCACTCCTTTGAGGTGTTATTTCTCTTGAGGTGTTTGACGGTCCTATGTCTTTCCGGTGGGGTTTGCGTCGTTCTATTTGTCCTACTTCTCTGTCTCCTTATGGGTCGTCCATTTCCTTGTCCTATTTACGGGTGGTTTGGTTTGTTTTCTCCTTCTCTATCCCTTAGATGGACTCTTTCTTAAGACTTATTACTATCACTTTTACTAGGTTTTAGAACTTTAGTTTTACCTTAGTGTCTATTTATCGGACCTCTGTTCCTGACTCTTCTACGTTCTTTCCAAATTCTTCCTGGATCTTCTTTATTTTTTCTCAGTCATATATTACATATCGTGTTATTTACTCTAGTTTTTGTGAGACCTCCGTTGTTTATCATTTTATTACCTCCGACTTCTATCCTAATCACTTCATCTTCTATCTTCTCATCTTTATTTATTCAGTCTCTCCTTTTTTCTTTTTTCTTAATTTTCTTTACTCCTGTTAGAGTCCCTGGAGGTCCTGTTACAATTTACGGGGTTGTAAACTTAGTATCATTAGGGTCTTCTTCTTCTGTTTTTCTTTCTGGTACTCTTTTATAAACTCCTCTATTATCAACTTTTGAAGGGATTTTACCCCTTCCTTTATTAGTGGGTTCAGGTTCTTTGGGTCTCTCAAGGTTTGTCCTATTTGGGTTTCACTTTGTGGGTTTCTGTGTATAAGTAGTTTAATTGTTTCTAATTTGTCTTGTTTATAATTTTCGTCGTTCCCTCTTTGTTGTTTATTGTGTGTTCCCCTAAGGGTATTCCTATTGTCGACTAGAAAGTTATCTTTGAGAAGTCCGGTCCTCCCTTACCGTCCTGTATGAATTTCACTACTTTCTTTTATTGGATGTCGGGTCTAATGGTATGGGTCGTTCCTAGAGTAAGTTTATACTTCCTCTTTAGTTTTCGAAATGTCTGTTCGTTTTCGACTCTCTTAAGTCGTGGTGGTTTGGTCGAGAGGTTGTTTACGATTTCCTATGAGAGATATGTCCTTTGTGTTTTTTCCACATATTTGAGCTTGAGGTTTGTTATTTCATTTACCGTTACCCTAGTATGAATAGTTATTAATGGAATTTGCACTTACCCAACTTACGGGGTTGGTTTTCTGTTTCTGATCGACTTACCTATGTTTTTGTTCTTGGGATATATCCAACAGATGTTCTCTGAGTGGAGTTTTGCCCTGTATATGTCTGACTTTCATTTCCCGACTTTTTCGATAAGGTGGATTATCTCTGGTTTTCTTTCGTTCTCCTCGTTATGAGTATAGGCTATTTTATCTGAAATTTTGATTCCGACACTTTTCTCTGTTCCTTTCTGTAATGTATTACTAGTTTTCTAGTTAGGTTCTTCTTCTATATTGTTAATATTTATATATACGTGGGTTGTATCCTCGTGGTGTTATACATTCTGTTTACGATTGTTCATACTTTTCCGTTCTAATTGTTATTGTGTTATTATCACCCTCTGAAATTATGGGGTGAGTGTGGATACCTATCTAGTTGATTTGTCTTTTAATTGTTCCTTTGTGTTTAAAATTTACTATGTAATCTGGTCAATCTGGATTAACTATAGATATCCTGTAAAACGGGGTTTTGTTACTTAAAGTGGAAAAAGAGTTCTCGTGTGCCTTGGAAAAGGTCCTATCTAGTGTAGGACCCGGTATTTAGCTCGGAACCATTTAAGTTTTTTCAACTTTAGTAGGGTTCGTAGAAAGACTGGTGTAACGTCATTCTAATCTAGAGTTAATGTCCTCTTTTTGACAATTTTTAAGGTTATATACCTCCGACTTGTTGTGCGACGACTTATTGGTTGTTTAGTGTCTTCTTTAGTTTTTTCTTTAGTTTTATACGTGTCTTTACTTACTTTTACTTTTGTGTTGTTGGATTTTGGACACCCTGTGACATTTTCGTCACGATTCCCCTTCTAAGTATCGTTATGTCCGTATGGAGTTCTTTGTTCTGTTTTCGGTTTATTTATTGGATTGAGATGTGGATTTCGTCGATCTTTTCCTTCTTTACTTCTTGGGGTCCCAATCATCTTCCTTTCTTACTTTCGAATTTTTAATCTCGTCTTTATTTATGTTTTCTTTGTTTTCTCTGGTATCGTTTTTAGTTGTTTCGGTTTTCGACCAAGAACCTTTCCTATTTTTTTTAACTGTTTGGTAATCGGTCTGAGTAGTTCTTTGTTTCCCTCTTTTTAGTTTAGTTATTTTAATCTTTACTTTAACCTTTCTAGTGTTGTCTGTTGTGTCTTTATGTTTCCTAGTATTCTCTGATGATAGTCGTCGATATACGGTTATTTTACCTGTTGCACCTTCTTTACCTGTTTAAGAATCTTTTTATGTTGAAAGGTTTTGATTTGGTCCTTCTTTATCTTGTAGAATTGTCTGGGTAGTGTTCGTGCCTTTAACTTTGACATTAGTCTTTTGAAGGTCGTTTGTTTTCGGATCCAGGTCTGCCAAAGTGTCGACTTAAGATGGTTTTTAAAACTCTTCTCGATTGTGAATAGGAGGAGTTTGAGAAGGTCTTTTAACGTCTCCTTCCATGTGAAGGTTTGAGTAAGGTACTCCGGTGGTAGTGGGTTTATGGTTTTGGACTGTTTCTACGGTGTTTTTTTATTTTGATGTCCGGTTATAGTGACTACTTGTATCTACGTTTTTAGGAATTGTTTTAAGATCGTTAGTCTTAGGTTGTTGTGTAAGTGGTACTGGTTCACCCGAAATAGGGTCCCTACGTTCCTAAGAAGTTATAGACGTTTAGTTAGTTACATTATACGTTGTATTCGTTTAACTTTTTATTTTCGGTATACTAATAGAGTTATCTACGTCTCTTTCGGAAACTGTTTTAAGTTGTAGGTAAATACTATTTTTGAGAGGTCTTTCGTCCTTATCTTCCTTGTATGGAGTTGTATTATTTTTGATATATACTGTTTGGGTGTCGTTTGTAATAGGAGTTACCACTTTTTAACTTTCGTAAAGGGGATTTCAGTCCTTGTTCTGTTCCCAGGGGTGAAAGTGGTGATGATAAGTTCTATCAAAACCTTCAAAACCGGTCTCGTCAGTCTTGTCTTTTTCTTTATTTTCCTTAGGTTTAACCTTTTCTTCTTCGTTTTGAGAGTGACAAACGTTTACTGTACTAGGAAATGTATCTTTTGGGATTTCTGAGGTGGTCTTTTAATGATCTCGATTAGTTACTTATATCATTTCAACGTCCTGTATTTTAGTTGTGTGTCTTTAGGGAGCATAAGGATATGTGATTATTACTCTTTTACCTTTCTCTTTAATTCCTTTGTTAAGGTAAGTGGTAACGTTACTTTTCTTATTTTATGAATCCTTATATAGAAGGATTTCTTTGTTTTCTAGATATATATCTTTTGATATTTTGTGACCACTTTCTTTAGTTTCTCCTGTGATTATCTACCTCTGTATATGGTGCAAGTATCTAACCTTCTTAGTTATATCACTTTTACTCATATGATGGGTTTTATTAGATATCTAAGTTACGTTAGGGATAGTTCGATGGTCGTCATAAAAAGTGTTTCGATCTTGTTTATTAAAGTGTTAAACATGCCTTTATGATTTTTTGGAACTTATCGGTTTCGTTAGAACTCTTTCTTCTTACCTTGACCTCCTTAGTTGGACGGACTGCAGACCGAGTTGATGTTTCGGTGTCAGTAGTTCTGTCATACCATGACCGTGTTTCTGTCTTTATATCTAGTTACCTTGTATTATCTTTCGGGTCTCTATTTAGGTGCGTGGATACTTGTTGAATAGAAACTGTTTCTTCCGTTCTTATATGTTACCTCTTTTCTGTTAGAGAAATTGTTCACCACGACTCTTTTGACCAGTTGGTGAACATTTTCTTACTTTGATCTAGTGAAAGATTGTGACGTGTGTTTTTATTTGAGTTTTACCTAATTTCTAGATTTGTATTATGGTCTTTGATACGTTGAGGATCTCCTCTTGTATCCGTTTTGTGAGAGGTTGTATTTAGTGTCGTCCTAGGAGATACTGGGTGGAGGGTCTTATGACCTTTATTTTCGTTTTCATTTGTTTACCCTAGATGAATTTTAATTTTCGAAGACGTGTTGTTTCCTTTTATATTCGTTCCACTTTTCTGTCGGAAGACTTACCCTCTTTAATGATCGTTTACTTCGTTGACTGTTTCTTGATTAGAGTTTTTATATGTTCGTTGAGGACGTCGAGTTAAGGTCTTTTTATTTACTGGGTTAGTTTTTTTACCCGGTTTCTTCATTTGTCTGTAAAGAGGTTTCTTCTGTATACCTACCGATTGTTTGTGTCCTTTTCTACGAGTTGTAGTGAGTAATAGTCTCTTTACGTTTAGTTTTGGTGTTACTCCATGGTAAAGTGCGGTCAGTCTTACCGACGATAGGTATTCAGACGTTCGTTATTTACGACCTCTCCCACACCTCTTTTCCCTTCGGAGAATGTGACAACTACCCTTACGTTTGATCATGTCGGTGATACCTCCCGTCACACCTCTAAGGAATTTTTTGACCTTTATCTTGACGGAATACTGGGTCGTTAGGGTGATGACCCGTATGTGTGACTCCTTTGGTCTTAACTTTCTCTGTGTACATGGGGTTACAAGTAGCGTCGTGACAAATATTATCGGTCCTGTACCTTCGTTGGATCTAAAGGTAGTCGTCTATTTACCTATTCTTTCGACACCATGTATATGTGTTACCTCATAATGAGTCGGTAATTTTTCTTATGTAAACTTAGTCAAGATTACTCCACCTACTTTGACCTCGGATAATATGTCTCACTTCATTCGGTCTTTCTTTTTGTGGTTCTGTCATATGATTTCGTATATATACCTTAAATCTTTCTACCATTACTATTGGAACATACATTCTGTCGTTTTCTCTGTGTCTACATATCTTGTCAGAAAACTTGAGACACCCTCTCCCTCTCTTACCCTACTAAACCCTCTTACCGTAACTTTGTACATATTATAGCATATACTTTACTTAGCGGTCAGGTCCAAGTTACGTACTATGTCTTACGAACCCCGACCACGTGACCCTACTGGGTCTTCCTACCATACCCCTCCCTCCTCCATCCCCCCAAGTCCTACCCCTTGTGTACATATGGGTACCGTCTAAGTACGACTACATACCGATTTGGTTATGTTATAACATTTCATTATCGAAGGTTAATTTTATTTATTTAAATATAATTTTTATTTATTTATAACAACTTAGTACAAAGATTATAAAACAACTCCTAAAAACTGAGATAGATAGTCTATAAACAATGACAACAAGTCAACGATTCAGTACAGGTTGAGAGACACTAGGGTACCTGACGTCGTGAGGTCCGAAGGGACAGAATGTAATAGAGGGTCTTAAACGAATTTGAGTACAGGTAACTCAGTCACTACGATAGTTTTTCAACGTAGCAGACACTGAGGAAAGAAGAGGATGGGAGTTAGAAAGGGTCGTAGTCCCAGAGAAGTTTACTCAGTCAAGAAGCGTAGTCTACCGATTTCATAACCTCAAAGTTGAAGTCGTAGTCAGGAGAGTTACTCATAAGTCCCAACTAAAGGAAATCCTAACCAATCAAACTAGAGGAACAACAGGTTCCCTGAGAGTTCTCAGAAGTGGTCGTGGTGTCAAGTTTTCGTAGTTAACTAACCACGAGTCGGAAGAAATACCAGTTTGAGAGTATAAGTATGTACTGGTGACCTTTTGGTATCGAAACAGATCCGTCTGGAAGTAAACATTTCGTTACAGAGACGAAAAATTATACGACAGACCCAACTAGTTTCGAAAAGAAAGCTTCTTGTTCGTAGGAAATTAAAGTACCGACATCAGTGGTAGACGTCACTAAAACCTCAGGATTTTTTATTTGGAGAGTAACAAAGGTAACAAAGGGGTAGATAAACGGTACTTTGTTACCTTGAACAACGGTACTAGAACCAAAAAATTTACGACTCAAAATTCGGTCCAAAAAGTGAGAGGAGAAAGTGGAAGTTCTCCGAGAAGTCAAGGAGAAGTGAAAGACGGTAATCCTACCACAGTAGACTTATAGATTCTAATACCTATAAAGAGGGCCGTTAGAACTAAGGTCCGACTCGAAGTTGTTCGGGTCGTGCAGAGTACTACATGAGACGTATATTCAATTCATTCGTCCCACTGTTATACGTCGGAACAGTATGAGAACGGGTTAAAACTTGGTGAGGTTACAAGATACAGGCCAAGATTGCCAACGAAGAACTGGAAGTATGTCTAAAGAGTCCTCCGTCCATTCCTCCGGACCGTAAGGGTAGAGAAAGTCTTAAAAGACGTTAAACAAACCTAGGTGTGTCAGTTTCCGAAATCGAATCAGTCACTTTTTCCTAATCTACAAAAGGACCTTAAGGGAACGAAAAAGATACTAGGTTGTCTACAACCGTTAAACTAGAGATCAAGGAGACGGAAAAGATTTAGGTCGATCATATAGACTTTAAGAGACAAGTGCATGACTACTTCGAACAGAACTTCCGATCGAAACGTAAACTCATTTTTTACTTCGTCCTGTGTCCGAGTGTCTCAAAACGGTTCTCCTGTGTGACCAGTATCGTTTGTAGGAGAAAGTTGTTGTGTTCTCAACTGAGATGTGTACCTGAAGTGGTCTACCAGTCATCGTTTTAGTCTAACTAATATAAGAAACTTCGGTTTCCACCTCTTCGAAATATGTTAGTCGTTTTAGTTCTGGTCCTCGACTGACCAGGAATAACGTTGAGGAATACCTGAGGAATAACGTTTTAAGTCTGAATAAATTTCTTTCATCTCTTTTGGTGGTCTATTAAGTCTATACTGGATTTAGCTTAGGAAATACTAATATATCACTTTCTCTGTTTATACAAATCCCCTATTGTCCACTATCTCACGGACTTCTTGATACCTGTCTCCAAGTATTGTGACGTGTACTTCTCCACTGGTTTTGGTAGGAGTTCTATTTCTTTACGTTCTTCCGTTTTACCAACAGACTCATTCGGAGTGTTTATCAACTCTTTTCGTCTCTTCGATTTCCGTTTCCTCCTTTCCTTTCTATATGGGTAGACTTAAGTCTCAAGGTTTCTTATCGTTCCTCTCCTTTCTTTCGGAAGGAGATACTAGTTACGTTTCTGTATCTCCTTCTGTCATATTACCCTTTCTGATCTCTATAGAACCTCTTTTAATCTCTATGGTTCCCTTGTAAAGTACGTTTCTACCCGTGTTATTTCCTGTCTTTACCATACCTGGTTTGTCTTCGTCTTCTATAATTCTTCTCGACCGTTCTGATGTGTCTGCTTGACGTGTTTTTTGCTAAGTTACTGGGTCTATTGGTTCTACCACACTAGTGAGTGGATCTCGGTCTTAGGACCTCACACTTCAGTTCACCCGAAAGCTTTCGTAATACTCTATATAACCGGATATTAAAATTATTAAAAACATTACAGAAAACAAAAACGGAGTCACATTACCACCGGTACATTTTAATTAAGCTCCCACAAGGAAGAAGAAGTCTTATAAAACTTTTCCTATTCATAATCGAGAAGTAATATACAAACAGACTTAAAAGGGTAATTCGATATGACAGAACTTTAAAATAAACGACGTTTTTAAAAAAATAATAATAATGTCTAAGTTAAAGTGACGGTCACTATAGAAAGGTTGATAGAGAAAGAAGAACTAAGTCGGAATCCTTCAAATTATGAATATCTTTAAATAGGTAAAGAAGGTCGAACAGATTATACAACCGTATGTTGACAAATGTCACAATAGAACACTAACAAATTGAGATAAAATAGTCAATATAAAGAGGATAAAGTAATAAATAAAACCAGTAAAAGAATTATTCCGACCAAATTGACAATTGTTAAATAGAAATTAAATTTTTTGTCGAGAACTTCTAAAAGTATAAAAGATAAAAATAAACTAGAGACTAACCAAAGGAGGGACTAAAAGTGATAAGGGAAGAAAGACGACTACAACTCAAAACAAATAAGTAGAAAAATATTAAGGAAATCTTCCATCCAATCGAAAAACAAAAGTAAAAGACAACAAGGAACTCCATCCGGTGACGTTTGAATGTCGAATATTGACGAAAACGACGGTGAGTATCTAGAACCTCCTTCTTTACAGTTGAGCAAGGTCATAAGAACGGACCTCTTAAGGTACCTGTCGTCTCGACCGTCCGGTGTCAGGAACCCCAGCGTTTCTTAGTCGGAGTAGACTCGTTGTCTCGTGTGTCTAAGGACTTTCAACATTTTAAAAAAGTCAAAAAGAGTTCCGTATAAAACTGAAAGAGAGACTAAAGAAATAATTAGGTGACTAAAACTCATCGTACAATACGTCAGAGGTAAACGAATAGACAATGGTATAAAGTAGGATACTAAATAAAGATCAAAGTATTACTATATATCTACTGTGGTGAAGGGACCGTCTTTCACTTCTACTTTGTTTCTCGGAGAACTACTTCGACTTTCTCCTCTCATTTTACAACCGAATTTTGAGTTATAAGTCTTTTGTTTCTAGTACCGTAGGTCAGGATAGTGAAGTACCGTTTATCTACCCCTTTTTCACCTTGTGACAGTCGAAAGGACAAGAATCTGAGGCTTTAGTAACACATAGTACTGACGTCTGTGCTTTAATTTTCTGTCAACGAGAAACCTTTTCTTTTCGATTCTGTTTGGATCTGTCGTATATTTTTTAGTCTCTGTAATTAAGACTGTTTCCAGATATATCAGTTTCGATACCAAAAAGGTCATCAGTCCATGTCTACACTCTCAATCTGGTATTTCTTCCGACTCCCGTCTTGTTGACTACTAAAGTTTAACACCACGACTCTTCTATGTTAGGATTTCCTCTAGTCAGGACCCACAAGTAACCTTCCTGACTACTACTTCGACTTTGAGGTTATGAAACAGGTGGAGTACACTTCTCGACTGATAAAACTTTTCTGGGACTACGACCCTTTCTAACTTCCACCCTCCTCTTCCCCTGTTGTCTCCTACTCTACCAACCTACCGTAGTGACTGAGCTACCTGTACCCAAACCCATTTGAGACCCTCAACCACTACCTGTCCCTGTACCCCACGACGCCAAGTACCCCAGCGTTTCTCAACCTGTTCTGACTCACTGACTTGACTCGACTTGACTTCTATACACTCTTAGGGAACCTGACATTCCTCTAGTTTGGACAGTTAGGTTTTCCGTTGGTTGAGACTTATAAGTAACCTTCCTGACCACGACTTCGTCTTCGAGGTTATGAAACCGGTGGACTACACTTCTCGACTGAGTAACCCTTTCTGAGACTACGACCCTTTCTGACTCCCGTTCTCCTCTTCACCCACTGTCTCCTACTCTACCGACCTACTGTACTGACTGAGTTACCTGTTCTCAAACTCGTTTGAGCCTCTCTATCACTTCCTGTTCCTTTGGACCACACGACGTCAGGTACCCCAGTTTTTGTCAGTCTGTTTCGAATCACTGACTTGTTTTTACAACAGTTTTTTTTTTTTTTCGAACCACATTAAAAACAGAAGAATAATTAACTCTAAACAAAACCTTGTATCGTACACTCAATCGGACTTCTTATAAAGTACATGGGAATATTTCTCATACATAAGAGAATAAAAAACTACCTAAAGGATATCTATAGATAATTCATGTAGACCACATTACAAAGTGGGGATAAAAGAATAACTAAAAGAAAGACCTATTAGACAGGTAGTTATATTCACCCTAATATTTCAAAGAATAAAAATAATGTAATAACAGTTAAAGAGAGACATACGGACAGTTTTAAACAAAATACATAAATCCACGAGGATATGTTCCAGGACTCTTTTCCTCTCTTCACTTTCTGTTTCCTCTTTCTTTTTCTATCTGGGTAAACTTACGTCTCAAGGTTTCTTTTCGTTCCTCACTATTCCTTTGGAGGAATTCACTTGTTATGTTTCTTTATCTCCTTTTGTTATCTTATCCTTTTCGATCTCTAGAGGAGTTCTTATATTCTCTATGATTCCCGTGTAAAGCACGTCTCTATTTTAGTTATTTCCTGTTTTTGTCGTTCTTATATTGTCTTCGTCTCTCTAATTCCTCGTCGCCGTTCGTATATATCTTCTTGACATGTTTTTTCCAGAATTACTGGGTTGATTGGTACTTCCGTACCAGTAAGTAGATTTTGATCTGTAGGACCTCATACTTCAGTTCCTCCGGAATCACTCGTAATGATGTTTGTTACAATCACTTCCACAACCTTAAAGTCGACTTGATAAAGTTTAGGATTTTCCACTACAATTTCATGACGTGAGTTATACGGTCGTTTAAACCTTTTGAGTCGTTACCGGGTACTGACTTTTTACAGTGAAAAGTAAGGTTAGAGTTTCTTTCCATGATGGTTTCTTACAGGTTAGATGGTATTTTAACATGAGTAAAGAGTACGACCGTTTCATTACGAGTCTTAGGAAGTTTGATCTAAAGTTGTCATCTACTTGACTCTTGAAGGTCTACTTGTTCGACCTAAATCCTTTGCGACTCCTTTGTCAGAGGTTTAACGGTTGTTGACAACCTAGTAGTTTTTTCTTTCTGTTAAGGACCTTTTGTAGATGAAGACGAAGTAACTGATGTGATTTCGGAAACTGACACACCTAGTGTCGTTTGACACCTTTTTAGAATTTCTCTACCTTTATGGCTTGGTGGAATGGACGGAGGACTCTTTGAACAAATGTCCAGTTCTTCGTTAACAATATTGGTCTGTATCTTGTTGTCTGACCGAGTTTTAACCCTTTCCTCATACAGTTCTGACCTATGACACTGGGACGAATAAATTGAACATACGTCTCATGTACTACTTTTACTACTTCGTGTTCGACCTTAGTTCTAACGGTCCTCTTTATAGTTGTTGGAGCCTATACGTTTATGGTGTGATTACCGTCTTTCGTTTCTCCTTGTTTTCTCGGAGAACTCCTTCCATTTTCTCTTCTCACTTTTTAGACTGAATTTTACGTTGTAAGTTTTTTGATTCTAGGACCTTAGGACAGGGCAAGTCAAGTCAAGTCAAATCAGCGAGTCAGCACAGGCTGAGAAACGCTGGGGTACTTAGTGTCGTGGGGTCCGGAGGGACAGGTAGTGGTAGAGGGCCTCAAGTGGGTCTGAGTACAGGTAGCTCAGTCACTACGGTAGGTCGGTACAGTAGGAGTCAGCAGGGGAAGAGGAGGACGGGGGTTAGGGAGGGTCGTAGTCTCAGAAAAGGTTACTCAGTTGAGAAGTGTACTCCACCGGTTTCATGACCTCAAAGTCGAAATCGTAGTAAGGAAGGTTTCTTTAGGGTCCCGAATAGAGGAAGTCTTACCTAAAATATCGTTTATCTACCCCCCTTTCACCTTTGACAATGTCTATAGTAAAAGAACCCGAGGTTTTAGTGGCGGCTACCACTGACGTCGGTACTTTAATTTATATGAACGAGGAACCTTCCTTTCAATATTGTTTATATCTATCGTATAATTTTTCGTCTCTGTAATGAAACAGTTGTTTCCAGATATATCAGTTCCAGTATTAAAAAGGTCATCAGTACATACCTACACTTTCAACCTGGTATTTCTTTCGACTCGTGACTTCTTAACTGTGAAAGGTTGACACCACGACCTCTTCTGAGAACTCTTAGGGAACTTGTCGTTCCTTTTGTTTGGTCAGTTAGGATTTCCTTTAGTTGGGACTTATGAGTAACTCTCCTGGCTACGATTTCAACTTTGAGGTTATGAAACCGGTGGACTAACCTTTTCTGAGACTACGACCCTTTCTAACTTCTATCCTCCTCTTGCCCTGTTGTCTCCTACTCTACCAACCTACCGTAGTAGTTGAACAACCTGTACTCAAACTCGTTCGAGGTCCTCAATTACTACCTGTCCCTTTGGACCGTGTGACATCAGTGACCCCACCGTTTCTCAACCTGTGTTGACTCACTGACTTGAATTGACTTCATTAAGGAACTACCGTACAATACAATTTCAAATTAACTTCCTGTGAGATTCAAAGTAAGAATTCGAATAGAGTCATTAGATAGTAAATTTACTTTTAGACTACGGGATACTGGACGTTGGTCCTCTATACGTACAACCCTTTCTGTTTTAAATTTCCCGATAGATGTTGGACCTACCTTCTTGTGAATAGTCCATGAGAATCGGTCGGGTACACGTCACTTTGACTTTCCTTAACTGAGAATCTAATTAAAAGTGAGTGTTTTCTGGGGAAGTGACATGACCGGATACCTCTCTCACTGACTAAAGTTTTAGTAGAATTTTGTTACGAGTTGGTTTCCTCTTTGACATGAGTGTAGTGCTACTCTTCTCCTGTAGTCTTTATCTGTCTAACGGGCTCTAAGATCTGGACTGACTAGTAGCAAATATTACAAAGGAACTGAAGAACCTAGGAACGTGCACTTAGTTTACATCCGTACTAGGATACGATCAAAATTTTTAGTTAGGTTAACAACTCAGACACCGGTTAAAGGACACAGATCATGAAGACCTACTGAAACCACCTAAAGAGGTGAGATTCCGAGAATCCTTTAAAAAAGATATTATTTTCTTTCTTTAATATGAAGTCAAATCCGGTGATGACTATAATGATTCACCTTAGGGGAGGGGATCCGTTAGTTATTACGAACGAGACTACGACCGGTATTTACACTTAAAAGGAGATAATGAATCCGAGTTAGTCTCGTTGTCTCTTCAAAGTCGATTCTTTATTCTGGAAGGTGTCAATACCCCATATAAAGACATCAAGTCAAGTCAGCGAGTCAGTACAGACTGAGACGCTGCGGTACTTGGCGTCGTGTAGTCCGACGGGACAGTTAGTGGTTGAGGGCCTCAGGTGAGTTTGGATACAGGTAGTTCAGCCATTACGGTAGGTTGGTAGAGTAGGAGAAATCGGGGAAGAGGACGGGAGTTAGCAAGGGTCGTAGTCTCAGAAAAGGTTACTCAGTCGAGAAACGTAGTCCACCGGTTTCATAACCTCAAAGTCGAACTCGTAGTCAGGAAGGTTACTTATTGGTCCTGACTAGAGGAAATCTTACCTGACTAATCTAGAGAAACGTCAGGTTCCCTGAGAGTTCTCAGAAGAGGTTGTTGTGTCAAATTTTCGTAGTTAAGAAACCACGAGTCGAAAGAAATATCAGGTTGAGAGTGTAGCTATGTACTAGTGACCTTTTTAGTATCGGAACTGATCTACCTGGAAACAACTGTTTCATTATAGATACGAAAAATTATACGACAGACCCAACCAATATTGAAAGGAAGGTTCCTCATTCGCAGAAAATTAAAGTACCGACATTAGTGGCAAACGTCACTAAAACCTCGGGTCTTTTTATTTCAATACATCAATTGTGGTCCGATGTCATTAAATTCAAATTTCCGAGGTGATACAACCCTTGTTAATTTAGTATGATTACTATTTGTCAGATCATTGTACTTACGAGTTTTAAGAGGTTCGATCCGAAGTCGTTTTACACTTGACACTTGAAGGTCTACAAGTTCGACCAAAATCTTTTCAGTCTCCTCGGTCTTTAGTTTACTGGTTGTAGACGAACTAGTAGCTTTTTCGTTCTCACAAGGTTTTTTGTAGATAAAGACGAAATAACTGATAAGTTGTTTGACACCTTTTAAGACTTTCTCTACCCTTATGGTCTGGTGGACTGGACGGAGAACTCTTTGGATATGCGTCGAGGCCTTCGTTGTCAATCTTGACCTGTAGCTTGTTGTCTGACCAAGGTTTATCCTTTTCCTCATGTAGTTCCGATGGATAACAGTGGGACGAATAAATTGAAGATACGTCTCTTGTAGTACTCTTTGCGACCTGACCTTCTTCGTGTTCGACCTTAGTTCTAACGACCCTCTTTATAGTTATTGGAGTCTATACGTCTACTGTGATGGGAATACCGTCTTTCACTTCTTCTTGATTTTTCGGAGAACTACTTTCACTTTCACCTCTCACTTTTACAACCGAATTTTAAGTTGTAAGTCTTTTGCTTCTAGTACCGTAGGCCAGGGTAGTGAAGTACCCTTTATCTACCCCTTTGTCACCTTTGTCACAATCTGAAATAAAACCCCCCCGAGGTTTTAGTGACGTTTACCACTAACGTCGGTACTTTAATTTTCGACGAATGAGGAACCTTCCTTTCAATACTGGTTGGATCTATCGTATAAGTTTTCGTTTCTGTAATGAAACGGTTATTTCCAGGTAGATCAGTTTCGATAGCAAAAAGGTCACCAATACATACCTACACTCTCAACCTGATACTTCTTTCGACTCGTGGTTTCTTAACTACGAAAACTTGACACCACAACCTCTTCTGAGAACTCTCAGGGAACCTGACGTTTCTCTAGATTAGTCAGGTAAGATTTCCTCTAGTCAGGACCCACAAGTAACCTTCCTGACTACGACTTCGACTTTGAGGTTATGAAACCGGTGGAGTACGCTTCTNGTTCCAACATATAACAGTGGGACGAATAAATTGAATATACGTCTTATGTAGTACTCTTTACGACCTGACCTTCTTTGTGTTCGACCTTAGTTCTAACGATCCTCTTTGTAGTTATTAGAGTCTATACGTCTACTGTGATGGGAATACCGTCTTTCACTTCTTCTTGATTTTTCGGAGTACTACTTTCACTTTCTCCTCTCACTTTTACAACCGAATTTCGAGTTGTAAGTCTTTTGCTTCTAGTACCGTAGGCCAGGGTAGTGAAGTACCCTTTATCTACCCCTTTGTCACCTTTGTCACAGTCTGAAATAAAACCCCCGAGGTTTGAGTGACGTCTACCACTAACGTCGGTACTTTAATTTTCTTCGAGTGAGGACCTTCTTTTCAATACTGGTTGGATCTATGATATAAGGTTTCGTCTCTGTAATGAAACGGTTGATTCCAGGTAGATCAGTTCCGACACCAAAAAGGTCACCAGTACATACCTACTCTCTCAACTTGACACTTCTTCCGACTCGTGGCTTCTTAACTACGAAAACTTGACACCACAACCTCTTCTGAGAACTCTCAGGGAACCTGACATTTCTCTAGGTTGGTCAGGTAAGACTTCCTCTAGTCGGGACCCTATAGAAACCTTCCTTACTACGATTTCGACTTTGAGGTCATGAAACCGGTGGAGTACTCTTCTCAACTGAGTAACCTTTTCTGAGACTACGACCCTCCCTAACCCCCGTCCTCCTCTTCCCCTGTTGACTCCTACTCTACCGACCTACCGTAGTGACTGAGCTACCTGCACTCAGACCCACTTGAGACCCTCAACCACTACCTGTCCCTCCGGACCACACGATGCTAAGTAGTCCAGCATCTCAGTCTGTGCTGACTCGCTGACTTGACTTGACTTATGTTATAAAGGAATTTCCATTCTTGATTCTTATCTGATTCAGTCCACTGTTCCCTGTATAACCTCGTATAGATTACCTTCAAGAACCGAATTGCGAATGAATAATGAAAAGATTATGACGATCGATACAACAAACATAAAGTGGACAAAATGTCTTAACCAAAAACAATGTAACCGTCTACACACTAATTAGGAGACTATTTTACTACTATATATCAAGGTACATTCGAGTTACTACTATTATTACATTGAGATCTATATCCTTCCTCTTCCGTTACCGTTGGGTGAGATCATGAGAACGGACCTTTTAGGGTACCTGCCTCCTCGGACCACCCGACGGCAGGTACCTCAACGTGTCTCAACCTGTGCTGACTTCGCTGAATCATCGTCATCGTCGTCGTCTATATCCTTATTCGTCGTTCTCCCTTATAAGAGTAATTGGTATTCTCTGATCATTCTGTCCATCAGGTCTCTGAAAAACCGTTGACAATTACCCCGGATCAGGTTACTATCGTATGACTGATCACATAATCTTTTAAAAAGTGGACCAAACCCTTACGCGTAAGGATCGTGGTACCCTGTTTTACCAGTACTTTACGGGGGGTTTATTATCAGTTTAAATGATGGTACTTTCCCAAGATGACTACCTTCACCCGGGAAAGGTAAATGGAGATATTTCTAATTTAGTACTCGACATGTCGACGAATGGAAGTTATGGGGGGACTTCCCTCAAGTCCCACCTCCATTCCTTTCTCAGTGAAGAGACACAAGACCCTTTTTGATCGTCCTGTCCGGAAGTCTGTCAATGTATAAAAGTCCTCTTCTGTAACACTCGGGTTTAAAACGTAGAAGAGTATGGATCTCTATGTGAGTCTAGTAATTGTCACGACAGACCAAACCGATAATTAATCTTATAGTGTTAATTTTCAGTTTTACCTTATCGACACCAAGTCTGTAAGTTCGTTTATTGTCCACTATGTTACCGACACTAAAGTCTGTTCAGGAACATTCCGATTCTTGAACTCAAAAGACTCGATACAGTCTAAATATGACTCTCGAATGTGGAACAGAACCCTAGGGTCTACTCGGGGGTTCTACTGTCTACTTTCGCATACCACAAGGTGGCCTAAGCACCAGAGACTTCCTCTTCTAAATTGAGGTCCTGGTTTCTGTCAGAGTCATTAAGCCTCAAAATATATCGTCTTTAAGATAATTTCACGATCACTGTCTTTTTTCGAAGACTGTATCTGTAGTCTTCACCCATCTTCCTAATGGGTGGAACGAACAAAATTTGTCCCGTAATATATGAAAAGACGATCGACAACTCTTATCTTTTTTTTTTTATGGAGTTCCGACACTTTTAAAACGGGTTTGGGAAAGGGTATTGTATGTAGGACCTTACTGTAGTCGTGTTCTAATCGGTTTTCCATGTCCAATTGGGTCTCCAATTGGGTCTCGAGTTTCGACACCTTCGAAATGGGTCTGGAAGAGGGTATTGTATGTAAGACTCCAGTTTTTTCCGTACAGAAACTCGTCCTCTATGACGACGGAATATCCCGGATGTACAGACTCCGTTTTCTTACACTTTTTCTCTCTTCCAAGTGGAGGAATTTCCCCGAAATCCGAACCTGAGAAATAGTTGGACGGATTCAATTGAGAGAGTTATATTGTGGTCGGTAAGAGTTTTGTCACAGACGACCGTCGACCATTGACGTTGGAATGAAAAATTTTCAAAGAAAAACATTGATACAGTAAAAATCTACTACCTTAACTAAATCTAGTATGTAATTGTTTTACTTTGTTCATACTACTTGCTATCGTGGACAATAGATACACAATTATAGTGTAATTTTCAATTTTGGATCGATCTATTTTGATCTGTCAACCGATGGACCGATGTCCAGAAGGGTCACACGGCAGACCTGACAAAATCCGAATAAGAGGACTTTTCTTTACTTTCTGAAAAAATCGGACAATTTTAAGGTTAACAGTGAGGAGGTTGATGGAGATAAACCATGGAGAGAATGTGGTTTTACTGTTTGGTTATCCAACTCCAAATTAATATATTCTAAGTCTAGGTCCCGAACCCTGAGTCTTTATAAAGGTCAAGTCACGGTTCAAAGGGTCAACTCCGACCTGACACCGGATAAAATCGTCCTTTACCGGTCTCGGTAGTGGTGGGGTAAGGAACTTAACCTTGACACGTCATGTGAACCCCCGAGGTTTTAGGTTTAGGGAAGACCTAGTGAACAAAGAACGATCCGAAGTAAGTCGGAGTAACTGGGAGGGACTCAAGGTGTCCAGCTTAAGTCTCAATAATTAGTCCCTTCTCTACCCTATGTCTTTATCTCCTCCTCTTCAGTTTACCATCATGTCGGAACCCCGTCCCAGGACCGAGGAGGAGTTCCTCACACGTATTGGTAAATAAAGTCAAGAAGACGTTTTAACTCCAGGGGTGGAGAACTCCTACCATTGAAGACCGATTCAAGTTCTAAGGATCTTGTGGTGGGATAAAGATCTCGACGGGTGATTGGTTAGTCTTCTATCAGTATGTGGAATTTTGGGAGTGGGGTTTAAAACGGAAAGAAAAGACCCGGGTCACTACTAGTAAGACGATCCGGAGTAAAGACAGAGGACAGACAAAGTTGGTGAATGTTCCAAGTAGAGACTGTCCCAGGTTGTTAATGTCCGATTTAAAAGGATGTTCCCACTTACGGTCAAAGTCCGTTCCTTGTAGAGTTAAATCTAGCTTTTCTCTCTCTGATGATGAGGTGATCTGTCCTGAGGTGGGTGAGAGTAGTCCCTCATGATTGTAAATGTCTTCTTTCTTTGTCTTCATAGGACACATACTTCAGAGAGTCCCACCTCAACAATCTGTTTGGTTGACTTTGGTGGGTGGGAACGGTCCGGGTTATCATTGACGAACGTATTCAATGGAATTTGTCCTCCAGGGCCATTCCTTACTCCTTGGTTATTCGATGGTGGTTGGACTTCTTAGACTCTTTCTAGTTTTTCTCTTTCCTCTGATGTCACATATACGGGATAGTGTAAGTGTCTTAAGAAGAACGACCTTCGATAGAACCGACTCCCTAACTACACGGTGGTTCTTCCTGGGGCGAAGGTCTCTTTTGGGCCTTTGATTGGGTTAATGGTATTTTGGTTCCGGACACACTGTCACAGTAGGAGGGCCCAGGGGATGGAAGGACGAGAGATGGGCCCACGGGAAGGGTTGTCGAAGAACGAAACCGTAGGGCACACAGAGGAGTCTGTCAAGTAAAGATTTTATTCTTGTACCAGAGTCCGGGATCTTCCCCAGGGGGAAGGCCGTTGTTTCCCTATTTGACCTAGTGTCTAGAACCTCTATTTCTTCCGATTAAGTCTAGTTTTGACCTCAGTTTGCAGTTCAAAACTTAGACCACTAACTAACTTATTCCTTCTTCTCTGGTGTATCTAATTTTATCACAGAACCTAAAGAAGAAACCAATTAGTCAATCTACTACTACTCTACAAGAAATCTAAACCATTGAATTTTCGAATCTTACTTCTTCTTTTAACATTTCTACCTATGATTCTAGACAGTATATATTTCCTATATATACCGGAAAGAAAAGACCCGGGTCATTACTATTAAGACTCATATGATTATATACACACACACGCACACACACACACACACACACACACACACACACACACACATATCCTCTTCCTTTACCGCTGGGTGAGGTAATAGGAACGGACCTCTTAAGGTACCTGTCTCCTCGGACCTTCCAATGTCTGGCACCCCAGTGTTTCTCAACCTGTGCTGACTCGTTGATTAGTGTCTGCGTGTGTGTGTGTGTGTGTGTGTGTGTGTGTGTGTACGGGGAATATACACAGTTGTACTTTTCTTCGTACGGTACATTCTCGACACTCTACCCAGAAGGACCCTTGATATCGGACTCTCTCGGAGAGTCCATCGAGACTTTTTGACTTCTCTATTCCCCTTGGTGATCTACATTATATCAGTTCTAGAGTGACTTTACAATGGCGATCAGTGTCCTAGTCTATAGAGTAAACTATTGACGTCACGTAACGATTCATACGCTTCTACCTTTTGAAACCCCATGTATTTTAGGGGGGTCTTCACAGATTGATAGACTCCTGGACAAGAGTCCCGAACTTAAGAAAAGATTCCATACACCCATCCAGTCACTACTGTTACTGATTAAAGAGTTAAGAACATCTTGTCCCACGACCTTTTGTAGGAGACAAAATGTATACTTTTGTACTGAGAAATTTCTATACATCAGTATTGCTGTTACTTGTCTGTTGGGAAAAGTTTGTGTTTAGTGACTAGATTTGATTCACTTGATGGTCACGTTAAACCTTCGTTAAATAATCGTTACGTTTACAGTTCGATGAAGACTTAAAGGGTTTTCGCCCTATTTGTTTTATTTACATGGTAGTTCGTCGTGTCCACTCTGTGAGTTCGAAGTTCTCGAGAGGAAACTAATGAAATTTTTGGTCTCTTTCCGTCGTATTGTTCAAAGGTGAACTAGCCTGACACAAATAAGTAGGACTACGTTCAGTCACCTTCGTCCGGATTATCAAAACTTAACGATATTTTCCAACATACATGAACGGTCTAAATACGTAAATCCGGTATTTTCGTTTTCTTATAATGTCTCCGTAAAAGAATTAATTCGTTAAATCCATATTTTGGTCCCTCTTTCTTCTTATATATATAATGTCGTGGACGGGGTTTACTGGAGTGATAGGAAAAAAATAGGTTTCTAAAGAAAAAAACCGAGGGGTGTGATCAAGTTTCTAAAGGTGGAGTTCATTTTGTAGACGACTTGTGGAGGTGGGTAGTGAAGGTGGTTGATTTCTGAAGGTGGTTGAACATACATGAAGACGACCTTATGATTAAGTAAAGTATTAGTAAATAGATACAGGGGAACAAGATACTACAAAAGTTTCCGTTTCGAGTCCTGGAAAGTATCTTTCTAAAATTGGTACATACTAGTGTTGGTTTTAGTCCTTGTCTTTTGTTCCTTAGGATTAAGAAATTTCAAATCCCTTAAAAATAACTCGAGTAAATATAATCGAATATTTAGACTATTATATTACAATATAATGATACAATTTCTTATTAATAGACTTTCCCCATACTGGTTCTAAGAGTACTTCTATGTTTTACTAGTGTACAATTTATAAAATAAATCGATTAATAATTACTCCTTTAATCCATATACAATGTTGACCAAGTTTCCTTTTCAGTTTGTTCGTGTTTAAATATACCTCAAGGAAATCACTTCTTTACATCTTTTCTTAAATGTTTAACTATTTTTTTCAACTGAGCGGGGGAGGGGGTGGGGCCCTCCTTTCCCCTTCTCAGTTAACTTGAAGGTGGTTTGTCTTAAATAAACGTACAGATTCTTGTTCTTAATAAAACGTAACGATAGGTAATGGACGTTAAAAGTCTCAACATTTCATCGAGTTTCCGTTACTTTGTGATCTGACGATCTGGGTTTTTGAGTCCTCGACATGAGATTTTTTACTTTTTTAAAGGCAACCTCTATCACTAGAAAAATCAAATAACGTTTAACCGAATGTCGATAGTCCTAGTCAAATTTCTACCCTTCTCCCAAGGTACAAGAGACTAATTTTTAATTAGACAGTAGTTTTAAACCAAAGGAGTCGAACATTCTTTTATAAAGGCTGGAGGGAATGTCGTGTAAGTCAACATAGTAATCGATAAGAAATAAATATGTTTTTACTCATGTTTTAGATCGTAGACACCTCCATATGTGATGAGACCTATTATGTTTGTTCCATGTTTCTATGTCACGTGTCGTCTCGTATATCGGTTGTAAAATATCGTTGATATTTATCTCATATTAGATATTTTTAAAACTTAGTGACATAACATGTGGACTTTGTATAATATTTAGTTGATATATAAATTACGACTCATAACGATATTAGAATATGACCTAACCTTTTCGTTTTATGTCGATATCTTAAAAAATTAGATAAATAAATCTTTAATTACTGTCTAAAAAAAAAAAAAAAAAAAAACCGGTCTACCACACTACTCACGAAATGGATGTCTTAAAGAAATTAGAAGTACAGTTCAACTACTTCTTAAGATAATGAGAATAAAATATCTTCTCCTTTGACTTGTAATCATTTCCAAAATTTAGTGTCTACATTGTACACTATGGTGATTTAAAATTCGTCTATCGAGACCTAGACACGACAGGTTATACCGTCGGTCAGTGATACACACTAATAACTCTGAATTTTACACCAGTCAAGTTTGACGATACACGATATCCAGACAACTGATTTTATAACGTGTCGGACTTTCAGCTTTTTATACAAATGAGTCGTCTGTAGGACTCCTGAAGTTCTGGTCCTGTATCGTAGAGTCTAGTGAGACTCTCTGAAAAGACTTCTCCGTTTCCTTCCTCAGTCCTATATATCCTCAAAACGTTGTTTCTGATCCATCAATCTGGTAGTTTCCTAATGACAACTAATTTCTTTTAGTTACAGAGTTCTACCTCTCTTTTACCTTTTTTATTGTCTCAAATAAAAGAACCCGAGGTTTTAGTGATTCCTGTCACTGACGCCGGTACTTTAATTTTCTGTGAACAAGTAACTTTACCTCTGGTTTTCTTTCGTCCTCTTTGTTGTGAGTATAGTCTGTTTTGTCTGAAATTTTACTTCTGGTAATGTTCTCTGTTTCTACCTGTGATGTATTACTAGTCCCCTAGTTAGAGTTCTTCTATATTGTTAATATTTATATGTACGTGGGTTGTAACCTCATAAAGTTATCTATTCCGTTTAGGATTACTGATAAATTCCCCTTTAACTGTCATTGTGTTATTATCACCCCGTGAATTATGGGTGAGTGTGGTTACTTGTCTAGTAGGTCTATCTTTTAATTATTCTTCTGTGTCGAAATTTACTATGTAACCTGGTCAATCTGGATTAACTATAGATGTCTCGTAAGGTGGGGTTTTGTTACCTAAAGTTAAAAAGAGTTCACGTGTACCTTGTAAGAGGTCCTATCTAGTGTAGGACCCGGTCTTAGATCAGAACCATTTTAAAAATTTTTAACTTTATTAAAGTTAGTGGAAAAGACTAGTATTACGACATTCTAATCTATAGTTGCTGACCTTTTTTCGATACCTTTTTGTGTTCGGTTGTACGAAGACTTATTGGTTGTCTAGTGACTTCTTTAGTTTTTCCTTTAGTTTTATACGTATCTTTGTTCACTATAACTTTTGTGTTGTTGGGTTTTGGATACCCTAAGTCATTTTTGTCACGGTTCTCCCTTCAAGTATCGTTATGTTCGGATGGAGTTCTTCGTTCTCTTTGTAGTTTGTTGGGTATATGGATTCGTTGATCTTTTTCTTGTTTTTGGGGGGTTTCATCATCTTCCTTTATTTAGTCTTTTTAGTCTTGTCTTTATTTACTGTTACTTTACTTCATGTGATATGGTTTCTAATTGTGTCGATTTTGGACCAAGTAATTCTTCTATTTTGTCTGTTTGGTGATCGGTCTGAGTAGTTCTTTTTTTTCCCTCTTCTGAGTTTAGTTATTTTAATCTTTACTTTTACCCCCTCTTCTGTGTACATAGGGTAACAAGTAACGTCGTGTTAAATTTTATGGATCTTGTACCTTCGTTGGATCTACAGGTAGCTGTCTACTTACCTATTTCTTCAACACCATGTGTATGTGTTACCTTATAATGAGTCGGTATTTGTCCTTGTTAGACTCGGTCATATTACTTTGCCTACTTGGATCTTGGACAATATGTCTCACTCCATTCAGTCTTACTCTTTCTATTTATAATATAAGATTACGTATATATACTCGTATGTACACGTGTATATATACTTATATATACTTTATATACTTATATATTCTTATAGATTGCGTATATATTCTTAGACCCTTTTACCATGACTTCTTAAATAAATGTCCCGTCATCACCTCTTTGTCTGTATCTCTTATCTGAATACCTGTACCCCTCTCCCCTCCTTTCCCATTCTACATACCTTTCTCATTGTACCTTCAAATGTAATGGTATACATTTTATCTATTTGTTACCCTTAAACGACATACCGAGTCCTTTGAGTTTGTCCCCGAGACATAGTTGGATCTCCCCATCGTACCCCTCCCCCTACCCTCCCTCAAAGTTTTCTCTCCCCTATATACATATGGATACCGACTACGTACAACTCCAAACTGTCTTTTGTTATTTTAAGACATTTCATTAATAAGAAGTTAATTTTTGATTTAGTTAAAAAAATTTTCTTTACTTTTACCTCTTTAATGTTGTTTCGTGTCTTATGTTTACTAGTAGACTCTGATGATACTCGTTGGTATACGGTTATTTTACTTGTTGAACCTTCTTTACCTGTTTAAGAATATTTTCATATTGGAAGGTTATGACTTGGTCCTTCTTTATCTTTTAAACTTGTTTGGTTAGTGTTCGTACCTTTAGTTGATATTAGTTTTCAGAAGGTTGTTTAGTTTCATGTCCTGGTCTATCGAAGTCTCCGTTTAAGATCGTTTTTAAATCTCTTCTCTATCGTGGATAGGATGAGTTTGAGAAGGTCTTTTAACGTCTTCTTCCTTTCGAGGGTTCAAGTAAGATACTCCGGTAGTAGTGGGACTATGGTTTTAGTCTGTTTCTACGGTGTTTTTTTTATTTTGATGTCCGGTTATAATGACTATTTGTATCTAGGTTTTTAGGAGTTGTTTTAAGATCGTTTGTCTTAGGTTGTCATATTATTTTTCTAGTATTTAGTACTAGTACACCCGAAATAAGGTCCCTACGTTCGTAAGAAGTCATAAGAATTTAGTTAGTTACACCATATGGTATAATTGTTTGCCTTTCTATTTTTGGTATACTAGTAAAGTTGTCTACGTCTTTTTCAGAAACTCTTTTAAGTTGTGGGTAAACACTATTTTTGAGAGGTCTTTCATCCGTATCTTCCTTGTATGTAGTTGTATTATTTTCGGTATATATTGTTTGTGTGTCGTTTGTAATAGGAGTTACCACTTTTTAACTTTCGTGAAGGAGATTTTAGACGACCTGTTCTGTAGACTCTCAGGGGACCTGTCGCTCCTCTAGTTTGGTTTCTAAAGGTTTCAGTTAGAAATCCCTTTAATTGGGACTTATGAGTAACCTTCCTGACTATAGTTTCGACTTTGAGGTCATAAGACCAGTAGACTACACTTGTCGACTGAGTAACCTTTTTAGAGACTACGACCCTTTCTAACTTCCGTCTTCCTCTTCTCCCACAGTCTCTTACTCTACGTACCTGTCGTAGTGACTACGTTACCTGTACTTGAACTCGTTTAAGTCCTCTACAGACCGTACGACGTCAGGTACCCCAACGTTTCTCAGTCTGTACTGACCCGTTGACTTGTTGTTGGAGATTTTAGTCTTTGTTCTGTTCCTACGGGTGAGAGTGGTGACGATGAGTTGTATCAAAACCTTCAGGATCGGTGTCGTTAGTCTCTTCTTTTTATTTAACTTAGGTCTAACCTTTTCTTCATCTTGAGAGTGACAAACGTCTACTGTACTAGGAGATGTATCTTTTGGGATTTCTATTGGTGGTCTTTTAATGATCTCAATTAGTTACTTATATTGTTTCAGTGTCCTATATTTTAATCATATGTCGTTAGGGAACGTAAGACTATGTGATTGTTACTTTTTAGTCTTTCTCTGTAATTCCGTAGTTAGGGTAAGTGGAAACGTTACTTTCCTTATTTTATGAATCTTTATTTAAACGGATGTCTTTGTTTTCTGGACATATGTCTTTCGTTGTATAAGAGAATGATCCCCTTCTTTTTCTCCTACAACCGTTGGATCCCATGGCCCTCGGGCATGCTCCTCAGGGTGGGCACCGTTTCCAGTACTCCAATTCCCCAGGCTGTCCGTTTCCGCTCAGACCGGAATTGCCTCGGAGTGACCTAAAAGAGCTCGTAGATGGGGGTTTTGGTCTCAGACGGACGGTATGACGTAATACGAAAAACGAATACGAAGACTGTAATTGTCCCCGACAGGGGGTGGTGGAAAAAGACCTTTTTCAATTGAATCTCGAGGTCAATTATTCAGAGGACCCACATTTTTCTTATAGAACCGAATTTGGGGAGACTATCGAAAGATCGAATGGACTGGCCTGACAGGCATAAAAATGTTGACCCGTACACTTAACAAATGTCGGAGGGTTGACGCTCTCCGTGACTTTCGAATTCTTAAAGATCCTTTTTAGTAATCTTATTTTGACTAATTCCCAAAGTAACAACTCGGTTGTGAACGACGGTTTAAAAGTAGAAAATAAACAACTATATCGAACATATATCTTTTTTGTTCATCGTTGTGTCTAGAAACTCAATTCATGGAAGAAACAATATTGGGTGACGCGGAAACAAGATGTCCCTACATTGAAATAAATCATGAAACTTCCACTACGTCTAATTCCTTTTTGTGATGTCCCTTTTACTCTAATTGTAAGTAATTCCTTCTCTCGGTATTTTACAATTTTCCGGAAAACCGGTCTTCTATTACATTTAGTGGACTCTGGGAAACATATGTCTTTCTAAACGTCTTTCTTTCGGACCAGAACTATTCCCAGTCCCGACGACTGGGACGTATTGAAACATAATAGGTAACTAGAGATACATGTTGGTTTTCATATTTTTCGAAAGGACCTTTTATTTCCTGCCTGGTCAAGGACCTTTCTGGTCAAAGGGGGTACACCAGAAAAGAGCAAGAGAGGAAAAGTCCGACTAGGGAACCTTGTACCTCCGAGAGACACAGATGAATAAATGGGCCCGAAGATTCTGGGTGTACTCTCCCTCGGGTTCCGTCCCGTGGGAGGTGATAAGTTCACCCGCGGACACCGGATCGTATCTACCATGTTCAAAGAACAGAACTTTGAAATAATCGAAAGGCACATTTGGTTCCTTATAGTCGGAGAAAAGAGGTGAATAAAAAGATGATGTGATAAAGAAAGATTAGAGGGAGGTATAGAAATTGATTCGTTAATTAAGGATTCTACGGCTGAGACAGGGGCGAAACTTAAGGGACCTAGGTAGACCCGACCTGGGGTCGTTCACCGCGGGTCTTGTCCGACAACTTTCCATCCAGAGTCTTCACTAGGCTTTGAGCCCTACCTATCCTGGGATGAGTCCCACAGCGTCTGGGGGGACGTATTCTATCCATCCCACTCTTCCTTACCCTTTCACAAAATTCCCAACTTTCTTTGGCTGTCCAACTTTCTTTGGGAGGGAATCACTTCCCATCTGCCCAACTTTCTTTGGGGGGAACCGTTCCCATCTTTGGAACTGTTCCGTCTGAAATTGCCCAACTTTTGTTTGGGGGGAACTGTTTCCATTTTGGAAACTGTTCCTTCTTTGATTTGGAAGAAATGATTTAGAATTAAAAGACTGTGTCCTTTGACTCAGTTTTCTTACTATTGAGAAATATCTTGATTAAAACGTTGACAATTTGTCTTCTCTTTAATTTCAATTTTTCCGATCACAAGTCAAGAAAACCCCTCGTGTTTACTCAAAATCTTTCCTACTCACCCAGTAATCTTCTTATCTACCCTCTGTACTATCGAACACTGTTTCAGACAGACTCACACTACAGGTAAAGATCAAAGGAGAAGACACCATTCTCAGTCAGAAGGGACCAACTACTTTTAAGGAAGAGCCCTCAAATACTGTTAACTCAAGGAAAACCTTCTAGACAGAAATCCATTGTTCCCTTCAAATCTTTTTGTAAAGGGACTTATACAACAAAAAGATGGGTCCAACGATAAGGACTCCACTTGACTTGTAAACCTTCAAAAATTTGCAAAACAAAGAAAAATAAGAAAAGAAAGAAAGAAGGAAAGAAAATTGACCCCTACAGAGTCTAAACGTAAAAGAGTAGGTATTTCCTCTTTTGAATCGGTAATTACTGAAGGAATAGACGATCGGAAATCGGAAAGAATGTACCTTAAATACGTAAAATTTCTCTTTACATTCTAGTCTAAGACTTGAAAAAGTCACTGAACTCAAAAGTCATTAATAAGAAAATAAGATCCTCTTTGTCATTTACTTGTTGACAAGAAAATTAACCCACCAGTCCTTTCAGAGATAGATATTATAATGTATTGTCTCTGAGGATTTAGAAATAAAGATACTTACTGGACTACATCTTATAAAATAAAAGTTTCTCTTAAGTTATTATTCTCCTTACTTAAAGGAGGAATTAAACGATAAAATTTAAAAATAAATAAAAATTCAGACGAAACCTCTTCCGCTACCGTGGGGTGAGGTCGTGGGAACGGACCTTTTAGGGTACCTGTCTCCTCGGACCATCCGACGCCAGGTACCCCAGCGTTTCTCAGCCTGTACTGACTCACTGAAGGGAAAGTGAAAAGTGAAAGTAAGTAACCTCTTCCTTTACCGTTGGGTGAGGTCACAAGAACGGATCTCTTAGGGTCCCTGTCCCCTCAGAACACCCGACGACAGATACTCCAGTGTGTCTCAGTCTGTGATGACTTCACTGAATCGTCGTCGTCATACGAAAAACCCCATTTTAGTTGAAAAGGATTAATTTTTGGAGAGGATACGGGAACTACAAACTTATAAAAATAAAGAATTGTAGACGTATAAAAATCCCGGAGTACAAGATGAAGTACGAGACACTCTGATGGTTGACTGACATCTTTATACGTAATTTTATCACACTTAACCGTAAGGGTACAGGTCTGTTACGACTATCTTCGTGACACTATACCCTACCGGTTATACTGAAAATTTTATGATTATTACTGTATATGACAATGGATCAATCCTTTTATTACACCTACTAAAGAGAATAACGGGAAACAAGATAAAACAAAATTATTCGAGCGGTGATTTATAATCATTTTCACGATACCGATTCTTTAGTACCTAGGAGATAAAATTAAAGAAAAAAAAATTCTAAATTGTATTTTAGTAGGTATTTTTCGGAACGTCAAAAGACAATTAAGAAGACTTCCTAAGATTCCGAGTTTATACATTCTTTACTTTAACTAATTTAGAAAAAAAAATAACCGTCTATGCAATATTTCACTACCGTCCACAAGAATTTAGTTTGAGTGAGTAAATCTTAATAGTCCTTTTAATGTTTCACTCAGTTAATGGTTCTACCCTACTACACCAATTTTGTTAGTTATTACATAAAACAAAACAAAGACAAGAAATAGACTTCATACAAAATACACCTATATTAGAAACAGAGATTAATTATAATATCGGTAACACTTTAAAGGAAACTCAAAATCATGAATGTAAAATAACATGGGACAGGAGTAGTAATTATTACCGATTGACGTGAACAAAAGGACATCAGTCGACTTACAAAAATGAAATAATAGTAATAAAAAACTTTTGTCGTGAAAATTACGATATGAGTCTGGTCTTTTTTTTTGACGGAGTCTATTAATACCTTCGGAAGACTTTAAATTTAAAAAAAATTTTACGGGTTCATAACATTATAAATAAAGTCCGTGTATAGTGTTGGTTAAAATTTATTGTTTATATTTCATTTTGTGTAAATGACTTTGTCAAAAGAAAAATTTAGATTTTCCTTGTTTTAGTAACTTTTTGAATTCGGAATCCCCAAGAGACCACCGAGTCTACCATTTCTTAGGTGGACAATTACGTTCTGTGGACCCAAACTATAAACCCAAACCTTCTAGGAGACTTCTTCCCTTGACGATGGGAAAGGTTCTAAGAATGGACCTCTTAAGGTACCTGTCTCCTCGGACCACCCGATATCAGGTCCCCCAGCGTTTCTCAGTCTGTGTCGACTTGTGCATTGTGAAAGTGAACCACAAGATTGAGACAATAAGACTGGTCTGGGGGTCAATCTCGATTGCAAGGAATAAAAAAGTCTACAGGAGATGAAAAAGAGGAAGAATTTTAAATTTCATTTGGACTTTAATTTCTCTTTTTACTTGGTATAAAACGATGAATTATTATAGATCATAGTCCTGATTACAGATATGTAAAACCGATACAAATGTCTCAGAGGATTATGCGTTGAAAAAGAATTGTAAAACTTAAGAGATTTCTAGTTTAAACACAAGATGCCGTGGTTTATTACGAAAAGTCGAGACATAAAAGGTAACAAAGTTCAGAAAAATGGGTACAGAAGTCTAAACAAGGATGAGTGTCGTGAAGACTGTGGTTCTTCCATCTCCAAAAGGAAGTTTAGTTGGTCAAGTTGTTGAGAGGTCTGTGGTGACTCATAGAATGTTGAGCTAAGTCTAGACTGGGGTTCATGAACCTAAATCTTGTCTGAGGGTGTCCAATTTACTAGTTAGGGTGTTCTAAAGGGAGGTGAAGTCTACGGTCAACGTTTAGGACCTGGTGCACATTAAGAGTGGTTGAGGCCTGACATTCGGTCCTCAAGGGTACTGACAGAGGAGTCATTATACGATCTTACCGAATGTCTTAAGTCGTTTTGTCAAATGTATGGTAATGGTCAAATAATGTTCCCTATATTGAGTAGTTGTCGGTTTACCTTCTTTGCATGTACATCCCGTTCCGAACGCCCTTCCCCGTGGGTCGAAGGGACGGGAAAGACCGACTCGGTTAGAGGGACGTGAAGTTGTGTAAGAAGTTGGGTCTTCGAGTGGTTAGGCCGATAGATCCAGAAAAAAATACCTCCATGGTTAGGTACTAGTACATTCAGTAACCAGTAACCCTGAATTGTGTTAGAAATCGGATAGCGGGGAGGAACCTCCAGTTTACCCATCTTGACTTTCAAGATTGGGAGACGAGTGTACCGACCAAGGAGACCGTGGATCGGAGGTAGACCTTCGATAGATCTCCGGGTGGTTCTCCCTGGAATAGTTGAATTTGGACCTATACTAACTTTCGTCAAATAACATTTATTACTTCTTGAAAGAAGATTGAGATGGTGATTCCTTTAAAGTTTCCAAAATCTACTAGACACGGTCCTTGTTCCCTACTTCCGGTCTATGTATAAGGAAGAATATATTGGTATAGGATATGTAATTTGTAAAATTCCTTTTCCATCTGATTTTAAAGGTTTAATTTTCATTTTCGGTATCTTCAGAGTCTTAATGTGAAACTCGTGGTGACCCAGGTCCCCGAAGGGACTATCGAGTCAACTATTTCTTAGGCGAACGTTACGTCCTCTGGGGCCAAACTAAAGACCCATCCCTGTTAGGCGACCTCTTCCCTATCCCATGAGTAAGGTTATAAGAACCCAAAGGGAACACCGAGTCGACGATTTCTTAGACGGACGTTACGTCCTCTGGACCCAAACTAGGGACCCAACCCTTCTAGAGGACCTCTTCCCTATCCGATGGGTAAGGTCATAAGAACCCGAAGGGAACACCGAGTCGGTCCTTTCTTAGGTGGACGTTACGTCCTCTGGACCCAAGTTAAGGACCAACCCTTCTAGGAGTCCTCTTCCTTTGCCGTTGGGTGGGGTCATAGGAACGGACCTCTTAGAGTACCTGTCTCCTTGGACCATCCAAGGGTCCCAGCGTACTCAGTCTGTGCTGAATCACCGATTTGATGGTGGTGGTGGTGGTAACCCGGGACATTTCAGTTTAGACCATTCGACTACGTGAGACGGAATAGTTAGTTACCCCGATATTATGTTAATTAAACTACAATACAGTATGGGGTAATAGGGGTTTGTCGGTGTTACTTGACTAGTTGATACAGAAGATAAAAGGAAAAACAGTAATGACGATACCTATAACAATCCGAAGGGTGAACCGTGTCACCATATCTTAGACGGACGGTCACATCCTCTACGTTCTCTGTGCCCAAACTGTGTCCAAACTAGGGACCCAACCCTTCTACGGGAGCTCATCCTTTACCGTTGGGTGAGGTCATAAGAACGTACCTTTTGAGCTACCTGTCTCCTCGGACCTCCTGATGTCAGGTACCCAGCGCTTTCCAGCCTGTACTGACTCGCGCACACGTGTGTGTACGCGTGTGTGTGTGCGTACGTGTATAATCATGGTAATAATGGGAGGGGTTTTTCTATAAATACAGTTCATATACTACACATGATCCATTATCGGATCAAAGGTAAACTTCAATTCGGGTTATCGGAATTCACTCTTAGTCTCTCATTTTACCTTGTCACGTAGATCTTTTAGCTCTCTCGAAAATTTTTAACTGTGATATTAAGATCTCAAAATATCTGTTTTAGATACAGATATTAATATTAATATTAACGTCTGAAAGTAATCAGTAAAATTTATAAGACTGGAAGGTGTTAATAAAAGATACTGAGACTAAACTTTCCAGACCCTAACCCAGGTCCTTAAATATCAAAACTTTCGAGTACCTCACTAAGAAGATACGTTGATTAAACGTTTGGGAAATTAGTATGTCCACCTCTCTAATTTCGGTTCTCCCATTTCATTGAATAGGAAAATTCCACTTTAAAGTGGTAATGTCGAATGTACAAATCTTGAAGTTCTGAAGAGTTAGTAATTATAAAATTGACTTTATAAAAGTTCTTACCGACACAGTTGATTTCCTGTCATTCTAGTTCCTCATTTTGAGTTCTATACATTAATCCCTCGCTACTATAAGGGTCTCCCTGTTTTTATTACTCTAATTTAAATAAAAGTGAATGTAATAACATAAAGTCTCTCCGTCACTGGGTCTTTTCTCCACTTTCTCCATCAGAAACGTGACAATATCCAATGTTTCTATTCATATTTCTATTACACTGACTTCTAGAATTACACTGATGGGTGTTGGTGTTTAAAACACGGTCTTGAAACAGTATTTGGGGTTCAGTCATGTAGTTTATGGTATGAGAAGACTGTAAACTACGATTCACTAACAGATTAAAGGTTAAAATGGAGTCTGACTTGTGACATCAGCCCTTATATATTATTCCCTCGAGTATGACTTTTTTTTAAAAAAACTTTTCGAAATAGACATGGAACATGTTTAGAATTTTATATTACACAAAATTTTATAACTTATAAAGTATCGACAATTTTCCCCGAAGGGGTCACCGAGTTACCATTTCTTAAGAGAACGTTACGTCCTCTCCTCCCGAGTTAGGGGTCTGACCTTTCTAGGGGACCTCCTCTCGTACAGTTAGGTGACGTCATAAGACCGGACCTCTTTAGGAGCACCTGTCTCCTCGGACCGCCCGATGTCAGGTATCCCACCACTTCTCAACCCGTGCGACTTCGTTGACTTGTGCCGTGTCGTGAATCGACAGTTTTTACAGGGTATTTACAGAAGTCGAGTCAGAGTAGGAAACTAAATAAAAAATGACAGAAAGGAAGTTCCTTCAAATGAAATTTTGACATTGGTATAATAACCAGTTGAAAAAGGTACAACACCTATAACGCCCAAAAAAAAATTTGTGTCAAAGTGCCCATAAAGTAAATACGTTAGGATGAGGGGGTCAAGTAGGATGGAAGAGGGGGAGCCATGGGTATACTAACAAGAGACGTAAACAAAAGGTGTAGAGAGATGAATACGAAACGCTTATTCAAATAGACATAGTAAAAAAGACCTATGATACAAATTTTGGTTAGAGATAGGGTAACTATACGGTATTAAATCTCTGGTTTTGTTTACGATTTGTATTTCCTTATTTTATAAAAAAATAACATAAGATAAAAGAAAAGATCGTCTTATACAGTCCGTTATTGTCCCATCTTAAGGGTTTTTACAACTATTTTAAAGAATCGGTCTTAGGAATTAGACTGTAAGTTCGGGAGATGCTAGACAGAGTTATGGAAATAAAGGTTTGAAGAAGGAGGACGAGAAGAGTATAGATAGTGAAAGGGGAGTACTTGACTTATAGACACGAGGGGGGTGGGGTGGTGGGGGTCAGTATATGACTTTGGTTTACGGGTTACACTACCATAATCCTTCTACTCTGAAACCCTCCATTCATCGTAATCTACTCCAGTATTTCCACTTTGGGTGTACTAACCCCAATCATGGGAATATTCCCAGTGTTCTCTCAAACAAAGGAGAAAGATGACAGAAGGTATACTCTTATGTTGTTCAGTCGTCAAACGTTTAGTTTTCTCCCGAGAGTAGTCTTAAGTTGATATAACCGTGGGACTAGGACCTAAAGGTCGGAGCCTTTATGTTCTTTACTTAAAGACAACAAATATTTGGAGTAGATACCACTTAATTCTATAAAGTGGACTCGTTAAGTCCGATAGGTCCATCATGTCACCATTTCTTAGACGGACGGTTACGTTTTCGTCGTTTTCTGTAGATCTCTAGATTTTAATTTTTTTTTTTTTCTAAAGTAGGGACCTATCCCTTTTAGGGAACCTCTTTCTTTACCGTTAGGTGACGTCATAAAAGTGGACCTTTTAAGGTACTTATCTCCTCGGACCACTCGATATCAGGTGTCCCGACGTTTTCAACGTCGACTCGTACGTGTTGCGTGGACTTGTTAAGTCAAAAGGGTACATCAAGGACGAGAAAAATGTTCTTGTGAAAGCGTGTAAGACGAGTAGAAGAGTTAAAGACTCCATAAATTTACGAGGGACAGAAAGTTTCACATAACGTTTGTATTGTAGAAATAAAGGGAGTCACTTCCGGGAAGAGAAGGAACATATATGTTGTAAGTATTAAAGACACGATTTGATATCAAGGAAGACCAGCAACAAAGAGAATGTCTTGTACGAAGTATGTCAACAGTTAATAAGGAACTTATTTAATGACTTAACTACTTTATTGATCACTGGTCTGAAAATTTTAATCCTAAGTTTAAATTGAAATAAGTAATAATAATTTGTAGAAACATATTCGGGGTCAAAGGTTTCGGACGGGGGAGGGTTTTACACGTTCTTTTATTTAGAGAAACTAAAGACAGTAAAAATTAAAAAAAAGAATTACACTAACGATACTTCCAGTGATCATGGATAAAAAATTCTGTTAATTCTTCTCTCACTCGTTAAGTTAAGTTGTTAACACCAGGAACTTGGTTATAAAAGATTAAGCGAAAAGGGTACGGGTATAAGATTTAATCGATTCGTGTTCCTCTACGGAGTCTATATCGTCAAATAAATTCTATTCTTTGACGACAGAATTATTAATCATTTTACGTTATTAGTAGGGAACAATACCAAGGTAAAATAGATTTATACTATTTTCTATGTCTTAATAGAGTGAGTTTTATGTTTAACTTTTTTTATGGATAAAATTTTTCGAATCTTTAAGGGTCAATAAAAAGTTGTAAAAGAGAATTTTTAAAAAGAAAGACTTAGACGTTAACTCCCTCTATACAGAATATTTGATTCGTGTAAATTTGTCAATAAGTAGATTACAAATTGTCAATTAATGTTTTCTCCGATTTTAATATTCCCACACATACGAAAAGAGATTTGTAAGACGTAAACGGTTCTTTATGGAATTTGACATAAAGATTCTTAAAGGTACTATTTACTCTTAGCATTGAAATTTATATTTTGTGATTTTATTCTATTCCTTTCATCTCCTCCTGTCCCTTCGGACCACACGATGTCAGGTACGCTAGAGTTTCTCAACCTGTATTGAATCACCGACTTTTCGTTTCCGTAATCTATTATATTGTACAATATAGTACAACCCTTTTATGACACGACCCTCCCTTTAATAACACGACACATGAATCCTAAGAAAACAGTCAAGTCCAGCGAGTCAGCACAGGTTGAGAAACGTTGGGGTACCTGACGTCGTGCGGTCCGAAGGGACACGTAGTAATTGAGGGCCTCGAACGAGTTTGAGTGCAGGTAACTCAGTTACTACGGTAGGTTGGTAGAGTCGGAGACAACAGGGGAAGAGAAAGGCGGAAGTTAGAAAGGGTCGTAGTCCCAGAAAAGGCTACTCAGTCAAGAGGGGTAGTACACTGGTTTCATAACCTTGAAGTCGAAGTCATAGCCAGGAAGGTTACTTATAAGTCCTGACTAAAGGAGATCCTACCTGACCAACCTAGAGGAACGTCAGGTTCTCTGAGAGTTCTCAGAAGAGGTTGTGGTGTCAAGTTTTCGTAGTTAAGAAGTCACGAGTTAGAAGAAATACCAGGTTGAGAGTGTAGATACGTACTGATGGTCTTTTTGGTGTCGGAACTGATCTACCTGGAAACAACCATTTCATTATAGAGACGAATAACTATACAAGAGATCCAAACGGTATTGAAAAAAGGTTCCTCGTTCGCAGAAAATTCAAGTACCGACGTCAGTGGTAGACGTCACTAAAACCTCGGGTTCTTTTATTTTAGACAGTGAGAAAGGTAAAAAAGGGGTAGATAAACGGTACTTCACTACCCTGACCTACGGTACTAGAATCATAAAACTTACGACTCAAAATTCGATCGAAAAAGTGAGAGGAAGTGAAAGTAGTTCTCCGAAAGAAACGCAAGACGGTATTCCCACTACGTAGACGTATAGACTTCAATAACTATAAAGAGGGTCGTCAGAACTAAGACTTTTAGAAAAGAGGACCGTTAGAACGACTATTCAAAATTCAATGTAAATTTGTTTGACTACCACACCCCATTCATAGACACACATTTAGTCTCATACAGAATAACTACGATACCCTATTTTGATCAATACACTGTTTAAGACATCATTATAGTTGTACTTTCACTTTCGTAATCAACTTTTTACTTCATTTATTGTCGTCCGGAATTTAGTTTTACAGTTAAACAAAGATGTATGAACAAGAGTTCTTTTTTTAATGTTTACACTTGTTACTGAATCGTTGAGTCGTTGTAAATTTTTGAGTTGTCATAAATGGTGTTCTTTTTAACCTTCGTCGGTCAGCGATTGTTTTCATTTTGGAAATTTAATACTGAAGATAGATTACCTTATCTTACGTTGTATTACCCAGAAGGGTCCATTGAGTCGTCATTTCTTAGATGGACTGTTACGTCCTCTGTATTCTCTGGGACCCAGTCCTTCTGTGGGACCTCCTCCTTTACCGTTGGGTGAGGCCACAAGAACGGACCGTTTCGGGTACCGGTCTCTTCGGACCACCCGACGTCCGGTACGTCAGTGTTTCTGACTCTGTGCTGACCACTGATACGGGTGTGTGTCTTACGTTGCCTTCGCGTGTCTCGCGACAAGTACAATGTGATTAAAATTTTAGTCTAAGATGGATACAAAAGGAGATTTTCACAATATCAAAGACTGGAATGTAAATCCAGAAATTGGGTGAGACTCAAAGGAAAACACATACCACAATCCGTTATAAGATTAAAGTAAGAAAATGTACATCGACACGTCAAAAGGGTCGTGTTACATAACTTCTCCGACAGAAAAAAGGAAATATATCAGAACGAAGGAAACAGTTTCTATTCCACGGGTATCTATGTACCCAAATAGAGACCCAAAAGACAGAAAAAGGTAAGATATAAAGATATAAACACAGTTATGGTAGGACAGAACTAGTGACATCGCAACATCATATCAACCTTCAGTTCTTCCAACTAAGGAGGTCGAGGCAAAAAGAAAGAGTTCTAATGTAAACGATAAGTCCCACAAAATACAAAGGTATGTTTTACGGTTTAAAAAACAAGATCAAGACACACTTTACGGGAACCATTAAACTATCCCTTACGTAAATTAGACATCTGACGAAATTATTATATCAGTAAAAGTATTGTTACTAAGGAGGTTAGGTTCTTACACTATATGGAGAGGTAGAAAAACATAATAGAAACTAAAGAAAGTACTCACAGAATATCCAAATACATATGTCCAGAAAACACAGGAATCCATCCAAATAAGGATCTATAAAATAAGAAGAACAACGTCATCACTTACCCTAACTAAGGAATTGATAAGAAAGACTAATAAAACAACTATTACATATCCTTACGTTCCCTCAAGACACATAACTAAAACATAGAACGTTTAAATGAAATAAATAATTAAGCGAGATCATTAAAAGACTACTAAGGAAATCCCACAAGATACATATCACAGTACAGACGTTCGTCACTCTTAAATGAAGAAAAGTTTAGACCTAAGGAAAATAAAGAAAAAGTAGAGACTAACGGTACCTATCCTGAAGTGTAGGAGGTGGAAGATCTCATTACTTTTATTTTCGTTTTTTTTTTTTCGCTGGATTAATTTGAATTTTCGAAAATGTGATGTTTCTTTTGATATGTGTTCCACTTTTCTGTTGGGAGTCTTACCCTCTTTTATCAACGTTTTCTTTTCGACTGTTTCTTAAATAGAGGTTTCATATGTTCGTCGAGTAAGTAGAGTGATAGTTTTATTTATTTATTTATTGGGTTATTTTTTTTAGTGGTCTCCTCTATTTTTCTGTAAAGAAGTTCCTTCTGCACACACACACACACACACACACACACACACACACACACATACACACGATTCAGTGAAGTCAGTACTGAAACCCTTCGGGTTTCTTTCGTATATCTATTTGTCATTTGTGTGTTTTTTCCGAGTTGTAAAGAGTAATAATCTACTTACGTTTAGTTTTCATGTATACCATAGTGGAGTGTGGTCAGTCTTAAGTCAAGTCTGGTCAGTCTTACTGGTAGTAGTTTTTCAGATGCTTTTTATTTAAGACCTCTCTTATACTTCATTTCCATTGGGAGAACGTGTCAACCACCCTTACATTAAACTATGTTAGTAATACCTCTTGTCATAAAAGTAGGGTTAGGGTTTCTTTCCGTTACGGTTTCTTACAAGTTTGATGACGTGTTCACGTGAGTAGAGTGTGCGATCGTTTCATTACGAGTTTTAAGAAGTTCGGTCTGAAGTTTTCGTACACGTGACACTTGAAGGTCTATGAGCTCGACCTAAATCTTTTCCGTCTCCTTGGTCTCTAGTTTAACGGTTGTAAGCAAGTCAAGTCAAGTCGGAGAGTCAGCACAGACTGAGAAATGCTGGGGTACTTAGCGTCGTGCGGTCCGGAGGGACAGTAGTGGTAGAGGGCCTCCAGTGAGTCTGAGTGCAGGTAGCTCAGGCACTACGGTAGGTCGGTAGAGTAGGAACCAGCAGGGGAAGAGGATGACGGGGGTTAGGGAGGGTCGTAGTCTTTCCACCGGTTTCATGACCTCGAAGTCGAAGTCGTAGTAAGGAAGGTTTTTGTAGCATTTTCGTTCTCTCAAGGTCTTTTTATAGATAAAGACGAAATAACTGATTCGGTTTCTGAAACCGATACACCTAGTGTTGTTTTACACCTTTTTAGAATTACTCTACCTTATGATCTGGTGGACTGAACGGAGGACTCTTTAGACATACGTCCAGTCCTTCGTTATCAATCTTGACCTGTACCTTGTTGTCTGACCAAGGTTTCACCCTTTCCTCATGTAGTTCCGACATATAACAGTGGGACGAATAAATTGAATATACGTCCCACGTAGTACGTTTTACGACCCGACTTACTTCGTGTTCGACCTTAGTTCTAACGGTCCTCTTTATAGTTATCGGAGTCTATGTGTGTACTGTGGTGGGAATACCGTCTTTAGCTCCTTGTTGATTTCTTGGAGAATACTTTCACTTTCTCCTCTCACTTTTTCAACTACATTTCGAGTTGTAAGTTTTTTGATTCTAGTACCGTAGAACAAGGTAGTGAGGTACCGTTTATATACCTCTTATTACCTTCGTCACTGTCTGAAATAAAAGAACCCGAAGTTTCAGTGACGTCCCCACTGACGTCGGTACTTTAATTTTCTGTGAACGAGGAACCTTCTTTTCGACACTGTTTGGATCTGTCACATAATTTTTCGTCTTTGTAATGAAACGTTGTTTCCAGGTAGATCAATTCCGATACCAAAAAGGTCATCAGTACATACCTACACTCTCAACCCGGTATTTCTTTCGACTCGTGACGTCTTAACTACCAAAACTTTACGCCACGACCTCTTCTGAGAACTCTCAGGGACCTTGACGTTCCTCTAGTTTGGTCAGTTAGAATTTCCTTTAGTCAGGACTTATAAGTAACCTTTCTGACTACGATTTCGACTTTGAGGTCATGAAACCGGTGGACTTCGCTCCTCGACTGAGTAACCTTTTCTAGGATTACGACCCTTTCTAACTTCCGTCCTCCTCTTCCTATACTGTTTCCTACTCTACCAACCTACCGTAGTGGCTGAACTACCTGTACTCAAACTCGTTCGAGACCCTCAACCACTACCTGTCCCTTCGGACTGTACGACGTCAGGTTCCCCAGTGTTTCTTCGTCTGTGTTTACTCGCTGACTTGACTTGACTTTCGACATTCCCATTGACTTTTATATTACTTGAAATGGATCCTTCAATACACAGGTGAATTTTGAACCCTCTCTTGGTGACCGGACAATGATTTTACTTGTACTCTTTCTCTTCTTCCCCAAGACGTTTGTAGATCGTAAGACGGTTCTCAACGTATTTTTATGATAAAAATACATAGTCTATCTGTGTTATGAATACAGATCTACTACTCTATTGAATAAAAATCTAAAAAAAAAGTTAGTGAAATAAAAAGGTTAAAATGAAGTACTATAACTTATAAAAAGATTTTTAGGAAGACTTTAAGGAATTCTGTAGGAAAAACCAGAGTCAGTCAAGTCAAGTCAGTGACTCAGCACAGACTGAGAAACACTGGGGTACCTGAAGTCGTACGGTCCGGAGGGACAGGTAGTGGTTGAGGGCCTCAAAACACCTTTTATTAACATTTACCAAGTATACACGACAATTTCTTATACAAAAGATGATTAACCCAAGTATATATAGAAAAAAGTACATATAAACATCGTAGTTCAAACTACAATACGAAAAGTTTAGAAGTCAAGGACATACTTAAAAACGGACTCATATGTTTTAAAAGATGTTTTTAATACTTGAATTTACAAAAAACAATGTTATTGTATTTATAAACAAAAGACATAAAACTCTGTTACAACAGTAAAGTTTATTCACATAGTAACGAAATATCAAAGTCACTTTAAAAAAATAGTAATATATGATTCTGGTAATGATAATTACCAACGTAATTTAAGATAAAACAGACTTTAATTATGACGATGTGTTTGAGAAAACGGATCATAAACGAATCGTTTATAAAAAGATAAAGACATAAAAATTACAAAGATTCAGTATAGCGAAACACACACACACAATCAACGAGTTAGTACAGACTGAGACACTGGGACACCTGTCATTGGGAGGTCCGGGAAGACAGGTACCTTAAGAGGTCCGTTCTCATGACTTCACCCAAAGGTAAAAGAGGAGGTCCCCGAGAAGGTCTGGGTCCCTAGTTTTGGCACAGAGGACGTGACGTCCGTCTAAGAAGTTGTAGACTCGGTGGTCCCTTACATTGAAATATATACATTTTTATATATGCATATACACGTGTATATAGAACAAACGAGATATTAAAGAAAAGAATATATTAGATTGAAAACTATTCATATGAAGATAGTTAAAAAACAGAAAATAAAAAATAAAAACGAACATAACGAGGAAAAAGACGTTAGATAACCTAACTCAATGACAAAAAGAAAAATGAAGAGGGTTTCCTGGGTGAATAAATCTTTAATACATGAAAGATAAGAAATAGAAAAAAGTGAAAAAATTATCTATTCATCTCAAAAAATCTAGTTGGAAAAAAAGTGTTTAGTTAAAACCATTCGACTAACGGAACTAGATAACTTAAATCGTCGTAATTTAAAAAGTATTGGATAGAATGAAAAGGAACTTTACAAACACCGTAAACCTCTCCCACTTTGAGATTGTAGGGGTTCGTGGTGAGTCGTCGTCCATAGAATAGACACGAGACTTGAAGAGGTATCGTTGGTGCTGGACGTTTGTGTCGAGTCAGAGTAGAAGATGAGAAATTTGTCGATTCAAATTAAAAAATTGTACCTATGGCTTGTTACAAAATTCAATTAGTCATAGAACTACCAGGAGAACTTATTAGTTTACTGGCATCTCAGGACGTCGTGACTAAAAAGTAGGAGCTGTTGAAGACATAGTAGCGTTGGGTCATTCGTTGCATTGGATACAGACTTAAAGTTTTGCCTCAAAAGGGTCGAGGTGACGGTATAACTGTACTCCCAATAAAATCTTTAAAAGAGAGTATTTGAAAATATAACATGTTGTTGTGGTGGTTTTTATTAGTCAATAAAATATTCCTCTCAAGTCAAGTTAAGTCAGCGAGTCAGCGTAGGTTGAGAAACGCTGGGGTACTTAGAGTCGGGCGGTCCGGAGGGACAGGTAGTGGTTGAGGTCCTCAAGTGATCCTGACTGCAGGTAGCTCAGTCACTACGGTAGGTCGGTAGATTAGGAGACAGTAGGGGAAGAGGAGGACGGAGGTTAGGGAAGGTTGTAGTCCCAGAAAGGGTTACTCAGTTGAGAAGTGTACTCCACCGGTTTCATAACCTCAAAGTCGAAGTTGTAGTCAGGGAGGTTACTTGTGGGTCCTAACTAGAGGAAATCCTACCTTTCTAAACTAGAGGAACGTCAGGTTCCCTGAGAGTTCTCAGAAGAGGTTGTGGTGTCAAGTTTTCGTAGTTAAGAAACCGTGAGTCGAAAGTAATATCAGGTTGAGAGTATAGGTATGTACTGATGATCTTATTGGTATCGGAACTGATCTGTGTGGAAACAACTGTTTAATATCCCTCTTTTCTGTCAATTTATTCTAAAATATTAAACACTCAGTTCTCTATATTCTGTTTTCTGTTATACAGAGTACATTTATCCTTGTGATTTTAACAGGATTAAAATCTGTTGACGAATTCGTTAGTCATTTGTCGTTTGTTAAACTTCTATCTTTTAACATTTTAATCTTTTCCCGTCCCACAGAGAAAAAAAACGGAAAAAAGAAAAAGATCTCCTTGTCACACAGTTTCGAAACAAAGTTGATACTAGTAGTGGGAATGAAGGAATAATAGAATATTCTCATATGAAACCTCGTACTAAATATCTAAAGTTCCGGATTTCGACTCCTAGTACTTTTTCCTCCTTCCCAGATCTTCGATTCGGAGGGGTAGAGTAGAGTCGACATAAAGGTAGATTGGAGTCTCGAATTAGTTTCCCAACGGATTCCTTCACTGTAACAACTCTCCAAGGTTTTCGAGACGGACGATGGTCCAGACGGGTAAGGGGTGAGTCGGATTTTAGATTTTTTATTTTTGGTAGCTTTGTGAAGTAAAGTTAGTAAAACAAAGTTTTGTGGTTCATAAATCACCGGGTGGTATTTTGTATAAGACGTATAATTATACATCTTATGTTAAGTATTACAAAAGATGAATAGAAGTAAACCCAAATTAGTTATGTAAGGAAAAAGAAAAAAAAAGGGTCTCAAGGAACAGTTTTGTCGACTCGACCTCAGGTGATACTATTAGTGTCAGTCCTTTGTTAAATGTAGACTTTCCATAGAAATGATTTCAGTTCTTGGATTTCATCTCGTACAAAGACCATTATATATTTGATTCTGATGTATTAACTCTAAATGGGAAAAACTACCGTCGTAAATTCTATTTGAAGATCTATAGAGTTATTGCTCCCACTATGGAAATCTCAGTAAAGACACTTTCATATTCTTTGTCGTGAACATAAGTAGTGTAAGAATATTCACTGATGATATTCCGGTAGAATGTTCCCTTCTTTAACTCTGGTACTCTTTTATACATTGAACGTGTTATAGTATGTAATTTTATACCGTCATGACCTTAAGAAGGACTAAAGTTACCATACGTAAGTCGTTACTTTGATTCAATGGAGGGAGGAGACTTTACAAGTGTGTCGTAGATATGGAAAGAGACAAGGTAAGGGTTTTCCTGAGGTTCTCGAGTATGGGAAACAAACAAAAAGGATATGGTTTATGTATACTATATCGTTCTGGTACCACATATTAAGAGTGTATACGGAGTTGTGCCCATGTTGACTTTGGAAATTAATCGTACTCGTGTGAGATTCACTATAACAAGTTACACTTTCCGCTACAACTTTAGTTTTAACAGTGGTCCAGACTTTATCGACTAAAACATTGTTCACATTGTACTCGTCAACCACCGTCAAAAACCTAGAAAAGGTCGTATCTCCCGGGGCACTTCTCACCGTTGAAAAACGGATAACGAATGAAATCTATCGTCAGTCATTCTTAAACCTATCAATTTCTCACAAGTTAAAAAAGAACCGTAAATCGTTCATCTTTTTTTACAGTCGTGTAAAGAACTGTTATGGTTAAAATAGTAGGAATTTCCCGATTCTATCAGACGAAAAACAACTTTAGTAAACTTTTCTTAGAGATCGTGAGAGTCAAATTTCTTTTTATGAAGAAAAAACGAAGAATACATTTTCTAAATGACTCACTTTCTCTACTGAAACAGTAAAAATTCTGACAGAAAACGGAGAAAGGGTTCACAATCGTTCGTAGTTGTCATTTTTTCATAATTTTTCATTTGTGATAAATCTTTTCTGGACTAAAGATCGTGACGACGACGATTCAGTGAAGTCAGCACAGGCTGAGACACGCTGGGGTATCTGTCGTCGGGTGGTCCGAGGCGACAGTTACCCTGAGAGGTCCGTTCTTGTGACCTCACCCAACGGTAAAGGAAGAGGTTACGTACTTTCACTTTTCACTTTCACTTCAGCAAGTCAGCACAAGCTGAGAAGTGCTGGGGTACCCGACGTCGGATGGTCCAAGGAGGCGGGTACCCTAAAAGGTCCGTTCTCATGACCTCACCCCGCGGTAATGGTGTTACCGGGTATAAATCTTGGGTGACCTAAGAAGGGAGAGAAGAGTGGCAAGAGGAATGGACTGAAGAAAATATAAAAAATCGGGTGACTAATGGATCGTATAAAGACTTGTCTTTATAGGAACATATGTTTATGGATCTAAAGAAAAAGGAAAGAATTTGTAGTTATGTGTTTATAAGTTTCGTTTACGACAATCGAAGAGAAGTCTTTTACAAACATTTGTAAGTTTTTTACAATACGAACTAAACATTAGATATAATCTTTTTTCAACTACTGTTATTCAAGATAAAAGAGAATACCTATTTTCCTAAGAATGAGAATCGTAAATAATTGTTTCCACAGGTTACCGTTATTTCACAATATCGAGTAAGTATATCGTAAAGTAAGGGTATTATATAAACAATTAAACCACTTCTAATTTCTTAAAAAATTCTCTTTCCGGATAAAAGTTCCCCTTCGTAATATACGTTTTACGAAGTCACTCAATCACGAAACATCAAGTTACTGACGGTATTTTTAACGACCTTATACAATTTTTAATCTCTTTTCGTCCTTCACAAACGATACCACTCTTCCGTTGACAAGTTAATTTATCAACCAAAGTATCTTTGTCTTCGAATTTATTCAGTTAAGTAGAAAAGATTATTTGAGACAGGTTGAGTTTCCCAAACGAATCAGTCCAAAAGAAGAATATAAACCTCTTTAATCTTATACAAGACTCTAATACAACTTTATCGTCTTGTTCCCTTTGTAGTTGACTTCGTGTCGTGTACTGGATTAGATTGTATATGTGTCTGGGGGAAAACGTGTGTTCGTATGGGAGTCAACGGGTGTTGACTTATACTCAGATTTTAAGTTTATTATTAGTTTGAATACGTACAAAGGGGTAGAAACTATCAGTTTATAAAATTTTTTTTGTTTCATTTATTTTACAAATACAAAGTTTTATATGTGTTACTTTTCATGTTATGGACTATGTGACCATTAATATTTTTAGTAAGTGTATAAACAATATAAACTCTTTATTTCGGGTTATTGATCCTAGATACTTATTGAGTACTATAGTACATAAAACCGATATGTCTACTTGTTTTTTGGAACTTTATTAGTCGAATGTTGACAACACTACAGACGAGGAAATGTTTTTAAACACTGTTAAGTCTTTTTATATAACTACAGGTAAATAGAGTTGACAGTATGTTGGGTCTACCAATGATTCGTCATTTTAATTAGGAGGGTTCTTTCCTGATGTGTCTAACAGAATAGACGAAGACGTCAGACCCAATAGCAGAGTTTTTATAAGATAAGACTGACTTTCCTTTTAACAGTCAAAAATTCCATTTTCAACTACCTTACAAATACCTTTCTTATCTAAAAAAATTCTGTAAGTAAGTCAAGTTGTATTTTTTTACGTACAAAAGTTCTTTATTGTTAACTTCCACTTTATAAACCTTTAGAAACCCTCAATAGATTTTGTTTACATTAATGACTGAGGATTTCTTACATAAACTAAGATACGTCATATTCGACCTTACAGATAGAACGGGAATAGATGATTAAACTAGTACTCCGGTATAACACTATGGGTCTGTCTAGTTTGAACCTTAAGTATAAAAGTAAGAACCGTCACTGAGTCTGTAAATCTTAACTCTTGTAAGACCGTTCCAAAGACCTATTACGGTTCGATATAGAAATATACTGTCTGAATCTAAATTTGTAAAAATTTAGTAAGTTTCTGAAAATTTAAATAAAATTAAAGTATAAATCTTTTTCATTCTTTCAGTGGACAACCCATAAGGTAATGTCTCTTCTTTGTTCATCTTTCGAGACTACACCGTATCCTTTCCCCTCATGGCCGAAACCTTAATTTAACCCCAAGATTGGTACTGAGTGAAGAGTGTGAAGAGTGTACATTATAATATGGTGAGGAGATTAAAGTAGTCTAAATTAAGTGAGAGTCACTTTACCGTTATTATCGTATACGGAATCTCCCAAGTTGGTCGATATTTCTATTGCACAATTCCTATTGGTAATAAGAAGATTCCACAGACTATTGTTTATCGAACTGAAACGATAAAAGTAACTTGACTAAAACTAACTGAAGTCCTTTAGGGTCGGTTTAGTCAGGGACTCTAGACATAATTGTGTCTAAAGAACCAAGGTATACAAGAAGAGATTCAAAAATATTACAACAAATTCAATATAGAGAAAACGTTGGGACACCTGACATTGGACGGTCTAAGGAGACAGGCACCCTAAAGGGTCTGTTACTATGACCTCACCCAACGGTAAAAGGAGAGGTCCTTTAGAAGGGTTGGGTCCCTACTTTGGGTGTCAGGGACGTAACTTATAAAAATGGTGACTCGATAGTCCAAATAGATTATATACTTCCATTTATCTTGGTTTCGGGTCTATGCATATAACTTACGATTTCCAAAGTTATAAAAATTATAAGTAAGTTGCTGTCTCTGTTTCCTATGAGTCGTCAATGGTTCTTCTCTTGATTGAACTGGAAATATTTAACGTTATGATATAAAGTCTCGGGTACGTACCATCGGTGTACCGGTTTCAATTTTTAAAGTCGGAACTTTCCTTCAGTCCCTTGTCCGATTTATCTTCTCATCGAAAAACACCAAAACAAAAACAAAAACGGACCGGTGTACCAAATACACTAGAATCAAGGGGTTGGTCTTTAACTTGAGACCAGTTTCGTTACTTGTAGGTCTTAGGATTGGTCATCTGATGGTCCCTTGCGACTATTTCCCCATCAATATCAAAGTAAGGTCCTTATTGTGAGTGAACTTTAATTCATGATCAGATGTTTGATTTGAAATTTTACGTTGTTTTCTGTAGTGATACTCAGACCTTCTTACGAAATTGTATGCTAAATTTTTATATTAATACTGATGTAGTTAAAACTAATCTGTCTTGTTATCTTTTAGGTCGAAACAAGAATGTCTCCTCGGTCAGTCCGTTTTCTTCATTCAAAATCAATTTACAACATAAATTATTTATGTTAATTTCATAGACTTGTAATTATTCGTGGATGGACCTAAAGTCTTTCTAATACGTATCTTTAAAAACATACTTAATTAGGACAACGGTTGACTCTGTAGTTAAAGTTTTTTGTATAATTTTTATTTTCAAGAAAGTTTATCACTCCTTTTTTGTTAAACGTATGTTGGTTCTGTTCATTACTATGTTGGTCAATGAACCCTTTAGTTAGTCGGGAGATATCAACAAATCGTTTACAACGATATAAAATCGTTGTAACGGTTTCGAAGGTCTAAACTAAAGTTGGGTTTTAAAAATCGTCTTGAGTCGTGAAATCTTTGTTTCCCTTTTCCATTTGGGTCACGTCTACATCTAAAGATGTTATAAATTACACATTGTCGTATCAATGTCGTACAATCAGTAGTTTCGTTAGTCGGATGGTTTGTTACGATTTCTTTGGACTTCCGTTCGACTTATAAAGACAAGTCAGGAGAGTGTTGTGTATAATGTTTCCGAAGTTATACGTATTATTTATATGAGTAAAGTACTCATAATAATCAATATAACCTTCCCCACCACCACCACTCCTCAATTATTTAGTAGTTTATGAATTGGTATACGGGTTGTTTGATGATTCGATAAACTCATCCCTTTTTTAAATCTTATCATTCTAACCAGAGGATAAAGTCCCTGTATTGATAATATAAGAAAAAACAGCAAGTTAAATCAAGTCAGGGAGTTACCACAGATTGAGACGTTGGGGTACCTGACGTCGTGTGGAACGAAGGGACAGGTAGTGGTGGAGGGTCTCGGATGAGTTTGAGTACAGATAGCTCAACCACTACGGTAGGTTGGTAGAGTAGGAGACAGTAGGGGAAGAGGAGGACGGCAGTTAGAAAGGGTTGTAGTCCCAAAAAAGATTCCTCAGGCAAGAAGTGTAGTTCACCGGTTTCATAACCTCAAAGTCGAAGTCGTAGTCAAGAAGGTTATAAATCCTGACTAAAAGAAATCCTAACTGACCAAACTAGAAGAACGTCATGTTCCCTGAGACTTCTTTTTCGTAGTCAAGAAGTCGTGAGTGAGAGAAACATCTGGTTGAGAGTGTAGGTATGTACTGATGACCTTTTTGGTATCGAAATTGATCTACCTGGAAACAACCGTTTCATTGTAGAGACGAAAAATTATACGACAGATCCAAACAATATCGAAAGGAAGGTTCCCCGTTCGCAGAAAATTAAAGTACCGACGTCAGGGGTAGACGTCACTAAAATCTCGGGGGGTTTTATTTCAGAGAGTGACAAAGGTAACAATAGGTTAAATAAACGGTACTTCACTACCCTGACCTACGGTACTAGAATGAAAATACTTACAACTCAAAATTCGGTTGAAAAAGTGAGAGAAGAAAGTGAAAGTAGTTCTCCGGGAAATCAAGAAGAAACGAAAGACGGTATTCTCACCACAGTACACCCATGGACTCCGATAACTATAAAGAGGACCGTTAGAACTAAGGCCGAACACGAAGTAAGTCGGGTCGTAAAACGTACTACGTGGGACGTATATTCAATTTATTTGTCCCACTGTTATATATCGGAACTACATGAGGAAAGGGTTAAACCTTGGTCACACAACAAGGTACAGGTCAAGATTGATAGCGAAGGACTGGACGGATGTCTAAAGAGTCTTCCGTCCACTCCACCAGACCATAAGGGTACAGAAATTCTTAAAAAGAGTCAAACAACACTAGGTGTGTCAGTTTCCGAAACCGTATCAGTTATTTCGTCTTCATCTACAAAAAGACCTTGAGAGAACGAAAAAGTTACTAGGTTGTCTACAATCGTTAAACTAGAGACCAAAGAGACGTTAAAGATTTAGGTCGAACTTGTAGACCTTCGAGTGTCAAGTACATGACAACTTCGGACCGTACCTCTTAAAACTCGTAATGAAATGATCGTACACTCTACTCACGTTAACATACCATCAAACTTGTAAGAAACTGTAACAGAAAGAAACCCTAACTTTACTTTTGACTGAAAAAGGTCAGGAAACCGGTCACGACTCAAAAGGTTTAAACGACAGTATTACTCACGGCTTGACACCGGGGAGGTATTCAATGTAAAGTCATTAACCGTTAGAAAGTCCTTTGTAAATAATTTATCGATGATGTGTAGTCCGATTGATACATTTCTACGATTTATTCTGTATCTGGGAGTTCACAAATTTTAAGTTACTCTCTCCTGAAGGAACCACTGAGTCACCATCCCTAGGTGGACCGGTACGTCCTCTGTGTCCAAGTTAGGGACACAGACCCTTCTGGAGTGTACTACGTCTCGTTGATTCGGGTACGAATGACGTTGATGTCTCACCAGGGGTGAACGGTATTGATCTCTTTTCGGGTGTGTCCTTGCTTCCAGGTCGTGTCGGTTTTTATCTATTTATTAAAAGTTTTTAAGTCACCCTCCTCGTTGAGTTTTCCCTTTTAACGTTTTGACAGACAACTATCTCTATCTCTGTATCTCTATATGTTCCCCTCGAGGAGGAATTTATACAGATGTGTCTAGCGTCATTAAAGGTGTCTTGGTACACTCCATTCGGATTTCGTCTTTATATCCGAATTGCAGAGGAGGTAAAATACGAAGTGATTGCAATGAACAGGTGTTTCGTGGTCTCCTGAATCCTTCGTTTCCACCCCGAGAAAGGATGGGACATACCTATCTCTTGATAATCATTAACGGAAGACGAGAAGGGGTTATCGTAAGACCTGTGGAAAAGTGTCCCAAGTACCCCAAGAGTACCGCTCTTATAACCTCACTCAGTGGTGCAGGAAGAGGTCACCTGGTGTCAAATAGTCTTGAGAAGTGATACTGGACAAGTAGAACCCACCAGGGCGTACCGTATCGAGTATTGAAGTGACTTGATGAGTTCGGGGAAATGGTGCTGTTCTGTCACTGGGTACTCTGTGTCGAGGTCTTTCTTAATTCACCGACCCGGTTTCTCCTTGTTACTGGTCAACACTCACACAGACCACCACTTTAATTTCAAACTACGATATTTCTGTAACGAATCTTTGGACATTACCATTCAGGTACTCAGTCCATTTGAGTTTCACCAGTTTGCCCTACCGTTGTAACTTGTGACTGTAGAATCCTTAGTCACTAGATTTTAACTTTTCTTATCCGTTTAAATTAAGTCTACTGGCAATATAGATAATGACATCAGTTCTTAGGGGATCTTCTTCACCTCATCGGGAGTGTCATTTTTTTAATTTTTCTCAGACTTTACATCATAAACCCAATTTAAAGTTTTTACTGTCTTACTAGAGACAAGTGAAGATTCCGTTTGGTAAGTTGTAAGGTCATTAGGTTCATATACCGGTTTGTTAACTACTGTTTCTTTATCTGACCAAGAGACTTCTGGATATTCTGAAAGATCTTAATTGTGGTTTTTTATTCAGTAAAAGTGGTACCTCCTAATCCTACGTCTTCATCCTTCCGTTCTCTATGTACCCTATTGTAAAACGGAAGTTCACGTTTTACTTCGTCCCCTTTTCTATTGTCTCAAAACAGTTCTCTCGTACGACCAGTATCGTTTGTGGGTAAAGGTCGTTGTTGTGACTACTAAAATATGCACCTATAGTGGTTTACCAGTTATGAGTTTAGTCTAACTAATATAAGAAAAGTCGACTTCTTCGAGACATGTCAGTCGTTTTTTGTTCTGGATCTCGACTGACACCGAGTATTGTACTCGAGGAATGACCTTTTAAGTCCAAATTTGACTTCTTTCATCCCTTTTAGTGATCCGCTAAGTCCATACTAGATTTAGTTTAGGGAACACTAATATGTCATCTCCACTGTTTTTCTGAGTTCCCTAATCTAGACTATCCGTCTTATGTCTTCCGTAACTGGTTTTGGTAGGGTTTCTTTTTCTTTAAGTTCTTCCGTTCCACCACAGACTTCTTCGAAATGTTCATCGACTCCTTTCTTCTCTTCACTTTTCCGTTCCCTCTTTCCCTTGCTATTTGGGTTGAGTTACTTCTCAAGGTCTCTTATCGTTCCTCTCTATTCTTCAAGAAGAAGTTACTTGTTACGTTTCTTCATCTCTTGTTATCTTTCCTTTACTGATGTCTAGAGAAATTCTTTTAATCTCTAAAGTTCCATTATAAAGTACGTTTCTACTCGTACTATTTCCTGTCTTTATAATTCCTGGATTGTCTTCGTCTTCTCTAATTCTTCATCGTTCTTATGTACCTTGATAAGTTTTTTCAGAATTACTAGGTCTATTGGTGATACCACACCAGTGAGTGGATCTCAGTCTGTAGGACCTCACACTTCAGTTCACCCGGAATCCTTCGTGACGGTGTTTGTTTCGAGTACCTCTACCACCTTAAGGTCGACTCGATAAAGTTTGGGATTTTCCACTACGACAAGTTCACGACGTGAGTTATACAGTCGTTTAACCCTCTTGAGTCGTCACCGGTGTCCTGACCTTTTCCAGTCAAAAGTGAGGTTAGGGTTTCTTCTAGTTACGGTTTTTAACAGGTTTGATGGTATGTCAACACGAGTAAAGTGTCCGAAGTTCCAATACGAGTTTTAAAAAGTTTGATCCAAAGTCACCTTACACTTGGTTCTTGAAGGTCTACATGTTCTACCTAAAACTTTTCCGTCTCCTTAGTCTTTAGTTTAACGGTTGTAGGGAACCTAGTATCTTTTGAGTTCTCTTAAGGTCTTTTTATAGATGACGAAGTAATTGATACGATTTAGGAAACTGACACACCTAGAGTCGTTTGATTTAAGAATTTCTCTACCCTCATGGTTTGGTAGAATGGACAGAGGACTCTTTGGATAAACGACTAGTTCTTCGTTGTCAATCTTGGTCTGTATCTTGTTACTTGACCAAGTGTTAACCCTTTCCTCATTCTAGTCCGACATACTACAATGGGAGGAATAAATTGAAATACTTCTCTTATAGTACGTTTTATGACCCGACCTACTTAGTGTTCAACCTTAGTTCTAAAGGTCCTCTTTATTGTTTTGTTGGAGTCTACACGTGAAATTACCGTCTTTCACTTATCCTTGAGTTCTCGGAGAACTACTCCCACCTTCTCCTCTCACTTTTTCTACCGAACTTTGAGTTGTAAGTTTTTTTGGTAGTAGTACCGTAGGTCAGAGTAGTGAAGCACCGTCTATCTACCCCTTTGTTACCTTTGTCACTCTGAATAAAACCCCCCGAAGTTTTAGTGACGTCTACCACTGACGTCGGTACTTTAATTTTCTGTGAACGAGGAACCTTCTTTTCAATACTTGTTTGATCTGTCGTATAATTTTTCGTCTCTGTAGTGAAACGGGTGTTTTCGGACATATCAGTTTAGATACCAAAAAGGTCATCAGTATATACCTACACTCTCAACCTAGTTATTTCTTCCGACTCGTGGTTTACTTAACTACGAAAGCTCAACACCACGGCCTCGTTTGAGACATCTCAGGGAACCTGTCGTACCTCTAGTTTGGTCAGTTAGAATTCCGTTTAGTTGGGACTAATAAATAGCCTTCCTGACTACGACTTCGAGGTTATGAAACCGGTGGACTACACTTGCAACTGAGTAACCTTTTCTGGGGCTTCGACCCTTTCTAACTTCCGTTTTCCCTCACCCTCTCCTACTCTACCAATCTACCGTCGTAAGTGAGTCACCTGTACTTAAATCGTTTTAGCTCTCTATAACCTCCGGTCCTTTCGGACCATATGACGTTAGGTTCTCCGACGTGTCTCGGACTGCCCTGAAATACTGACATATTGTTATCTATCTATCTCTCTGTTCCCCTCTTTTGAGTAACCAAGTCTCTTAAAGTACGCGACGATGGTTCATAAAATTCATACTTGAATTTTCGGTATATAAACACTGTCTGTATTTATTTTTATCGGTTCAATCTTTGTCCTGTAATTGAACAGATGAATAGTTCTTATATCACGAGAGAAAATTTATTTAACTTTCGGTAGACTTCTGTGGAACAGAGTAATGACTCATGAAAAATACCAGAAAGTAAAAAGTCCAAGTTTTCTTTTTACGATGGTGAAGTCCTTAGTTGTTTGTTCGGGGGGTCCGTTCGTCCTCAGGGCTTGCGTTCAGGTTCAAGGATCAGGGTTTAAGGAGACTCCACTCACTTTAATCCCGTATGTCCTGATTTATTTTCTGTCCTCCCCAGTAGTCTGACGTTGTAAAATTCAGAGTAAAAAGGAATTATTAACTGACGTTAACACAGTCGAAGAGTCGAAAATTTTAGGTAGACTGTGTTGAATCATAAGTACTTTTTTTTAACGAGAATAATTTATGTCAGAGGATGGGTTCGTCTTCGAAGAAGGTAAGGTCAAACTAACTTCTTACGTGAGAGTTTGTCGAAACGTCTCAAAGGTTGTTCGTTGACCTCTAAAGGTTCTCTGGGAATTAAACATCTGTCCGTTTACTCAAAACACACAAACACAAGTACACATACATACGTACACAGACGGAGATTTCATTTCTGTCTGTACCATTTAATACTTTTGTTTTGTTATATTTCTACAAAGTAATGACGACTATAGTAATAAAAAGTAATAATTTACAATGATTATATACAATATAAGATTATATTTTTAAATTTACTTTCTTCCATATGAGTCATTATTTAGGTCTCCAAGAAACGCGAATTGTTGATGTTGGTGTTCAGGAGAAGGAGAGGTACTGAACACGAGTCGAAAGACAAGATGATTAGTAATGAAAACGTGTGAATGGACACATGTATGTGTATACGTAGAAGTCTCCAAAAAAAAATTTTATTTACTTAGTAGGAATGTTCAACAAGACGTTTGACACCAAAGTTAAATTGTTACAAAAATTCGAGGATGAAATAGTTACCCATGTCCAGTTTGAGTAAAAAACATTCCTAACGAATAATAAAGTTTCATATTTACTGAGTATTATGTAAACGAATGAATTATTCAAGGGAAATACCACGGTGGCGTTTTACAAAGTGTTTTTTAGACGGTAGAGTCTAGCAAAAGTCGAGTACTGAGCGGAAATTTATTAAATTTGCGGTCACAAACTGTAACCTTTTTATATGATCATTTGATCCTACCGTTAAAGTTAAATAATTAGAGTATAATCACGACTCGGTGTGTCAGTCTGATCCGAATCACTGACTTATTGTTGACTCGATGTGTAAATGTCCTTAATTTAGACACTGTGAACTTTTTTCGGTTATTTTCTAGGTACACAAAATTATACTAACTAGGGATTAAAGGTTAATCTCACCATGTATATTTCTTTTTTTGTCATAGTACTAGATAAGAAACTTCATTGTAAGTATTTAATGGTGACTCTCAAAATGACGATTTTCCTAATGCCTCATACATTAGTATTGGTACTATTTGTTACTTAAAAGGAATCCCAAATGTAAAATTGTAAAATATTTCAAGAATTCGTGAGAGAGTGTCGGTTTTGTCGGAATAAAAAATAAAGATAACTCTTTAGTACAGTCCTGATAGAGACGAAAGTGCGTAACCACGAGGTTCCCCCTACTAGAAGGTCAGGGTTCTTTGACAGTAGTAAACTTCAATTGTATGTTCTGAGTGATTTACCCTTCTTTAATTACTAAGTGTTGGTTTGGGGATACGGTGCGAGAAAGATCAGGTCTTAAATCAGAGTTTAGAGTAGGTTTGGTTTCTTACTAGTATTTAAGACGTAACTTCTTTAGAAGTGTTGATATGAGTCTTTTTGCACATAACTCCTATCACATATATGAGTCTTATCACATAACTCCCATTGTCCTAACCAACTGTTCCGTGACGAGTGAAAAATTTCCGTGTATAATTTTTTTTTTTTTTTTTGTCTAGTGTTCTAGTCTTCTTGACTAATGATTTAACCGACCCCTGTTCATTTAGCGGGTCGTACTAGTCATGTGTCTCGGTCTTTTCAGTAATCTGTACCTGGAACAAAGTAGTGGAGTTAAAATGAAAACGATTCTTAGTGTGTCTTTATTGTTTAGAAATAAATTTGTAAATGATATCATTATAACACCAAATCAACGATTAAGTACAGGTTGAGAAACGTTGGGGTACCTGACATCGGGTGTTCCGAGGAGACAGGTATCCTAAAAGGTCCGTTCTTATGACCTCACACCACGGTAAAGGAAGAGGTCTCCTAGAAGGGTTGGCTCCTTGACTTGGGTGCAGAGGACGTAACTGACCATCTATTTTTGTGTTGTCGTGACTTTTTTGTTTGCACGCAATTAAAAGGGAGGAGATAGGAAGGGAAGGAGAGAAAGAAGGAGGGAAAGAAGTGAGAAAAGAAGAAAGGTAAGGAGGACAGTAAAAAAGAATAAAGGTAAGGACATCGTGTCCCAAAGAGGTAGAGTTGTGATAACCGTAAACTCTGGTGTAGTAGACAGAACAACCTCGGACAGGACACTTGTGTCCTTCAAATCGTTGCAGGAACCGGTTATGGCTGTTCCACGGTCGGTATGGAGAAGTCAAAACTGTTATTTTTACAAAGTTCTGTAACAGTCTATATGGTTCATTTTTAGTGGGGTCAACTTTTGGTGACAACATCGTAAACAATTCATACTGTAGATGATGTCGTTTAAGAATTAGGTTGGGTGAGATAGGTGTATGGAACGTCGGGTATTTACCTCCATTACGGAGTAACAGGTGACGTGGTCCACTGCGGAGGAATTGATGACAAGAGTTGTAGGAGGAGTGGGGTTTCTCATCCTTATATCGTTTTGATAATTATTATTTTTATTAATAGTTGTCGACAAGATTCTTGAAATTCCGTAAAATTGTATTAAAAAAATCCTCAGTCAAAAGAGCACAAATTCTTTCTCTATTGTTATGAGTGATGGATTTCCTAGAAACACTCTTGAGTTACTTAATTACGTCGATTTGAAATTCAACTCGTGAATAATGTACAGTGAAGTTCATGATTACTAGAAATAAAAATGACGATGATAGTAGAAGAGTAAGTTCAGAGAGTCGACGGGATTATTTGTCTCCTTGACCTTCCGTTTGTACTTAGATAGATTATGGTCTCAGACCCGAGCATTTATAATTACAACAATTTTCTTCTCCGTGATTCTTACCGTATCATTCTGTTAATTTAGACACTAAATTTAAAAAAAAATCCTAAGTCAAATTCTTTATTTTTTCTTTGTTCTCTTTTATTGAAATATTATCGATAAATTAGTCCATGTAGTTTTATAACGGTAAAGTTGTACATTTATTTTAACAACTACAGTGAAGAAAAAAATTCACGAGTTTCAGACCACGAACGTCGAGTAGAATTGGATTTGGTGCGTGTAAGGTTCCCGAGTTATCGGTTTACACCGATCCAATGAGATAACTTGTCACGTTCCAATCCGATTCTTTATAGTTCCTAAAATACAGACACGTTTGGAGTGACGGAGGGGTAGTGTACAGTCAGTACACCAACTTTCAGAACGGAAAGAGTAATCTAATCTAGAGGAAATCACTTCTTCTGATATTGAACAATTAGTATCACGTCGTGTGTGTTGACCTACACGATAAATAGATTGTCTTCGTACTTGGTCTTTTATTCGTTCATTTACTCACTTTATTTTACTTTTAGTTTGTCCTTCGACGTACAAAAAATTGGAGTCTCTTCGTCTTTCAAACTTTTAGATTTTGGAGATATCATTCTTAGTAAACCGACAACTCTCTTCTCACGTCTTGATATTGTCTACGTGTTGAGTTTAGAGGACGACAGTTAGACTATTTTAGGACTTATAAAAGTGTAATTTTTACATGAAATTAAAAAAAGACATAAGTGTAGGACGGACATCTTAACGTACTAAAATGTGTTAAGAAAAATTTAAAAGAATTCTTGTCTTAAATTCGTTTCGTAAAAATCTTTTAAAATGTCTTTGTAATGTTTTCTTACCTGTTCACTATACGTGTGATTTCATACCTAACACGTATCGTATAGTCTTCAAACTTGTAAACAGTTTCCTACTGATTTGTCAGAGTTAACAAACTAGATAAAACTCGTGATCAGGAATTTGTGACAAAAAAGGAATTTTGTACTTCGGGTTTGGTTCATATTACAAGACCTCTTCGTTTGTTCCCGTCTATGTTGCTTTCATAATTGAGAGAATTATCTGGAACATCAATATTTGGACAAGTAATGTGATGTCAAATTTCGAGATAGTACTTAGTTAGGAACAGGTTAAAGATGTATATATATATATATACCTGTACTCATATGTATGTATCCTCTTCCTTTACCGTTGGGTGAGATCATGAGGACGGACCTTTTAAGGTACCTGTCTCCTCGGACCATCCGATGTCAGGTACCCAAGCGTTTCTCAGCCTGTGCTGACTCACTGAAGTGAAGTGAAGTGAAGTATGTATGTATTTTAACTTGAAATCGTATCTCAGCATACTCAAGGACAATCTGGAAGAAAAGAATTCAAATCAGGTATAAAGTTTTAAAAATCCAATTTTAAGTAAAATTAAGATTGTAGATGATGTAATTGATTGATAGGACCAAAATACTGTTGGCGTTTAGACTAGTGGTGTAGGTACAGAACTCGACCAACAAATACTCTTATAATTTGTTGTCGTAAATCTTCTTCAAGACACCTCGAGGTGATCCACAAGTCAAGTCAAGCGATCCACATCATTAAGACTTTCAAGTACACGTCTTCTTAACGGGACCCCTCGAAATTTTATCTGTCGATCCGGACAGGAGGTCATTTAGTCTAAGTCAACAGACCTACTCCCGGATCCTTATGTTTCAAAATTTTTCGTGGGCGTCTTTATTTACGAGACCTCTTTACTCTTTATCGTTTCCTCCTTTTCGTGCGAGACAAATAAGTCGCGAAGGATGTGGTTCCCTCAGTCGGGACAAAGTGTGTAAATTGTCTCAGTCCGTCTCCTCCCATTTTCCGGAATATTTGCTCCCGCTTTTTCTCTTTCTGAGGTCCACAATATCTGACACATAAACACAGGGTGGGTTTTGACGATATAACTTTAAGGTTGGTCCTGATGCTACCAAAATTTTTCACCCATGAAACCCTCCATTCATCCGGTACTCCCACTTCGGAAGTACCTTCTCTGGGGTCTGTCGACTGAGTGGGAAAGATGACGTACTTCTGTGTTCCTCTCCTTCAGATACTTGGTGTTCCGTCGGAGAGTGGTCTGAGTCTTAGACGGTCTCGGAACCAGGGTCGGAGATCGCGATTTATGAATAACAAATTCGAGGGGTCAGATATCATAAAAACAATATCGTCGAGGTTCTCGGACTCTTAATTTTGCACCGGACCAATCTCCGACAACCGTATTCCTTTGACGTCCATCCCATTCGTCTTCACCCTGTTGGATACACTGACCAATCCCCCAAACTGAAAGAGGGTGACTATGAGTTAACCTTCGTCCCCGTTTTTAATCCAGTCAATGACTGGTTCAGGACCAATGGACTTCGGTTAAAAATCTTCCCAATAGCAAACCGAAGGACCTGACAGACTAATATCTGTCATCAGACTGAAGGACCTGATCAATGAGAGGTATCCTCCGACCGAAAGATCCGACCAACGGTGTGTGACACCTAGTCTCAAGATAAAAATACATATCAGATCAGTAACAGGGATACACATAACAGAAAATACGAGGTCCTTTAGGACTATGTTCTCAAAGACTTTGGGATGTACGATCTGTGAATTTCTTGATGCGGAATGAGAGGACCAACTGGGTAATTTGAATACGAGAGTCTTTCGACTGTAAAGGAATATACCGGGGTCAGGTATTCCTATAATTCTGACTTGTTGGTCAACTTTATGTTAGAGACTGAACACATTGACAAGTGTCAAATGTCATAAAGTGTAAGAAAAAGTGTAAATTAGAAGTATAACGGAAAGAAATACCTGTACTAACATAATTGTACACTATTGAACGTTGTCCGATGTCTAATGTGGTTAATCTGTATTTACTTGTTTTTTTCGTGTCTTTCAAAAAGATTTGGATAAAGTGGTGGTCTTTCTTCTCCATACACAAGTCAAGTCAAGTCAAGTCAGTGAGTCAGCACAGGTGGAGAAACGGGTACTTAGAGTCATGCGGTCCGGAGGGACAGGTAGTGGTTGAGGGCCTCAAGTGAGTCTGAGTGCACGTAACTCAGTCACTACGGTAGGTCGGTAGAGTAGGAGCCAACAGGGGAAGAGGAGGACGGAGGTTAGGGAGGATCGTAGTCTCAGAAAAGGTTACTCAATTGAGAAGAGTACTCCACCGGTTTCATAACCTCAAAGTCGAAATCGTAGTAAGGAAGGTTTCTTTAGGGTCCCGACTAGAGGAAGTCTTACCTGACCAACCTAGAGGAATGTCAGGTTCCTTGAGAGTTCTCAGAAGAGGTTGTGGTGTCAAGTTTTCGTAGTTAAGAAGCCAGGAGTCGGAAGAAGTGTCAAGTTGAGAGTGTAGGTATGTACTGGTGACCTTTTTGGTATCGGAACTGATCTGCCTGGAATCAGCCGTTTAATTACAGAGACGAAAACTTATACGATAGATCCAACCAGTATTGAAAAGAAGGTTCCTCATTCGTAGAAAATTAAAGTACCGACGTCAGTGTTAGACGTCACTAAGACCTGGGGTTTTTTATTTCAGACTGTGACAAAGGTGACAAAGGGGTAGATAAAGGGTACTTTACTAGTCTGGTCTACGGTACTACAATCGAAAGACTTACAACTCGAAATCCGGTTGAAAAAGTGAGAGGTGAAAGTGAAAGTAGTTCTCCGAAAACTCAAGGAGAAGTGAAAGACGGTATTCCCACCACAGTAGACGCATAGACTCCAATAACTATAAAGAGGGTCTTTAGAACTAAAGTCGAACACAAAGAAGGTCGGGTCGCAAAGAGTACTACATGAGACGTATATTCAGTTTATTCGTCCCACTGTTATATGTCGGAACTGCCTGAGGAAAAGGATAAACCTTGGTCAGACAACAAGGTGTAGGTCAAGATTGACAACGAAGGACTACCCCGCCCTAAATAGGGTTGTACCAGTGTCTCCTTTTTTATTTATTTATATTTATATGTATATGTATCCATTTTTAAAAACTGGTGATGCATGGAAAATCTTACCGTATTTCTGTTTGTTTGTTTATTTTTTCGGACTGTTAAGATTCACGGTCTCCCTTACTTTTCATTGGTCACAAAAGTGAACAACGATCACCGTTACTTTTTTACCAGGTCCGTGAAACCTTTTTAACAAATCTTTGAAGAACATTTTAATCTATATGTGGATGGTAGACCGAGTCGTTGTTTTGATGTCTATAAATGGGATCACTTTCCTTTTGAATATAGGTACGTTTTTGGACATATACTCGTATGTATTGTCGAAATAAACATTTACAGTTCTTGGTCTTTGTTGCGCCTACAGGAAATTTTAATCCCTTACCTAGTTATTTGACACGAGGCAGGTACACTATTTTATTATGAGTCGTAGATTTTTCCTTCTTTGATAACTAAGTTCTTTGTTGTACCTACATAGAATTTACGTAAAACGGTTCACTTTCCGGTGTATCAAATACAAAGTTAAACATACTGTAGGAACTTTTCCGTCTCAATATTTTACCCTTTTAGTCAAGAACCGTCCCCAAACCCCTCACCCTCCCTCTTCATTTGATGTCTCCACGTTGTCTTCCCTCAAAACTCCTACTACTTTGGAGAGAAATTTTTCGCTGGTACAATCTATGTGCTGAGGTATGTAAACAATTAGAGGTATCTCGACATAAGGTGTTTCCTATTTAAAATGATGTACGTTAAAAAATTCATTTTGTTCTATATCTCTCTGACTTTAGGTTCTGTTTTTCTTCAGACACTTTTTACTTAAACTTACATGGTATTTACTTGTTGTGTCCCTCATCCCTTCTTTCCTCGACTGGGTTCATTGAAACCTTTTACCACTATCCTGACCTATGACATTTCAGTTTCTATTTTTCTTGACATATGTTTGTAAAAAGAACAAGGTAACGACACAGGTTGAGAAACAGTAGGGTACCCTGACATCATACGGTCCGAGGAGACGGGAGGTTATAGAGGGCCTTAAACGAGTTTAAGCATTAGTAACTAAGTCACTACAATAGTTTGGTAAAGTGAGAGACGGTGGAGGAAGAGGAGACCGGAAGTCAGAAAGGGTCGTAGTCCTATAAAAGGTTACTCAGTTGTGAAGTGTAGTCTATCGGTTTCATAACCTCGAAGTCGAAGTCATAGTCAGGAAGGTTACTTATAAGTCCTGACTAAAGGAAATCCTACCTGACCAAACAAGAGGAACGTCAGGTTCCCTGAGAGTTCTCAGAGGAGGTTGCGGTGTCAAGTTTTGGTAGTTAAGAAGTCGTGCGTAGGAAGAAATACCAGGTTGAGAGTGTAGGCGTGTACTGATGACCTTTTTCGTAACAACGAAAAGTTAACGGTGCAACACAGGTTGGGAAACGCTGGGGCACCTGACGTCGTCTCGAAAGGACCACTGAGTCTACCATTTCTTAGACGGATGTCTCGTCCTCTGGACCTAAACTGGGGACCCAGTCCTCCTAGGGGACCTCTTCCACCCTACCCGAAAGGTAGATCCACCCGACCCGAAAGGTAGATCCACCCGGTCCGAAGGGTCCACCACGATCACCATTTCTTGAGTGGACGGTTACGTCCTTTGTGTTCTCTATACCCAAAATAGGGACCCAGTCCTTCTAGGGGACCTCCTAACGTACCATTGGGTGAGGTCGTAAGAACGGACCTCTTCGGGTATCTGTCTCCTCGGACCGGTCGATGTCAGGTGTACCAACGTTTCAGTCTATACTGATTTCTCTGAATTGTACTTGAGTGTCTGATGTCGTGTGGTCTGGAGGGACAGGGAGTGGTACATGACCTCAAACGGGTTCAAGAACAGGTAACTTAGTCACTACGGTAGGTTGGTAGAGTAGAAGACAGTTAGGGAAGAAGCGGACAAGAGTTAGAAAGGGTCGTAGTTCTAGAAGAGGTTACTCAGTAGAGACATAGTTTACCGGATTCATAACCTCGAAGTCGAAGTTGTAGTCAGGAAGGTTACTCATAAGACCCAACTAAATAAAATCCTAACTCACCGAACTAGAGGAACGACAGGTTCCCTGAGAGTTCTCAGAATAGGTCGTAGTCTCCAGTTTGTGTAGTTAACAAGCCACGAGACGGAAGAAATACCAGGTTGAGAGTGTAGGTATGTACTGATGACCTTTCTGGTATCGAAACTGACGTCCCTGGAAACAGTCGTTTCACTATAGAAACGAAAAATTATACAGCAGATCTAAACAGTATTGAAAGGAAGGTTCCTCGTTCACAGAAAATTATAGTACCGCGTCAGTAGTAGACGTCACTAAGATCTCGGGTCCTTTTGTTTTAGACAGTGACAAAGGTGAAAAAGGGGAAGATAAACGGTACTTCACTACCCTAACCTACGGTACTAGACAAAAAAAATTATGACCCAAAATTCGGTTGAAAAATGAGAGGAGAAAGTGGGAGTAGTACTTCGTGAAATCAAGAAAAGAAAGACGGTAATCTTACCATAGTAGACGTACAGACTCAAACAATTATAAAGAGGACCGTTAGAACTAAGGTAGAACATTGAGTAGGTCGGACCGTAAAACGTATTACACGAAACGTATCTTCAATCTATTAGTCCCACTGTTATAAGTCGGAACAATGTGAGGAAAGGGTTAAAACTTGATCAAGGAACAAGGTACAGGTCAAGATTGACAACGAAAAACTGGACGTATGTCCAAAGAGTCCTCTGTCTAATCCACCGGACCATGAGGGTGGAGAAATTCTTAAAGGGTGTCAAACAACACTAGGTGTCAGTTTCCGAAATCGTATCTACAAAAAGACCTTAGGGGAACGAAAGAGGTACTAGGTTACTTACAACTGTTAAAAACTAGACACCAAAAAGGACGGAAAATATGTAGGTCGAATATGTAGACCTTCAAGGACACAAGTGTATGACGACTTCGGATTGAATTTCCTAAAACTCGTGTTCGAACCATCGTACCCTTCACTGCCATTAACAGACTATAAAACTTGTTAGAAATCATGACGGGGAGAACCCTTGACCCTACTTCTAACTGTAAAAGGACAGGACACTGGTAACGATTCAAAAGGTTTAAACCAGTGCATGACTAACGTCGTGAAATTATCGTAGTAGAAAATCCTAAAATTTGTCAAGACGACCTTAAGGTAGTTGAGGTGCTCGATATAACCGGGTGAACTGACGTGTGAGATCCTACAGACCGAGACTCACTCACTGGTGTGGTAGCACCAATAGGTCCAGTAGTTCTACAAAAAACACGTCAAAAGGAAAAAGAACTAGACAAGACGAAGATAATCTAGAGATAACAAAGACAGAAAATAACACGGGTAGAAACGTACTTTATAAGGAAACTATAGAGGTTAAAATTTTTTTAAATTTCGAAATAAGAGGGAATATTGTTATGGGATAATGTTAGACAATACTTCGGTCATATACCTAATGTTGTCCTTTATCATTTTATATACATGGTCTACTAGTTATTACTATCGAAAGGATTTCTAACGTGCAACACTTCACTTTTATTTCTCGAAGATTGCATGTCGGTCTTACTCGACTGAGAAGGAGAAAAGTTACCATAAATTCATCTATTTTACTTCTTCGACATGATATCCTGGTAAAAGTTGGATAGTATTTGCTCCTTCTGAGCAGGGGAGTACATTACATTACAAAGTGTCTACCCTTAGAAGAAACGTCCCAACGGAATGGTGAAAAGTGTGTAACTATTAGATGTGAGAGAACATCATGACTCATAAAAGTGACTCAAAACACTCGGTACACAGGATAAAACTCAGTGAGACCGACTTACCTTAATTACTCATAAAACATTGAGAAGTTTTGAAAAAAATCCATCACGGGTACTGAAAATTAGTCTTTACGTTTCGTCAGTCATTCATTCGGTGTCATAGAATTCTCACTGACTGAATTTCAGTGTTATAACTCAGGGTCAGAACGGTGAAGGAACACACCTATTCTTTGAATGAATGATACCTGGACAAAGGAACCATCGGTTTACAATATTATTAGGAAGGAAACTAATAAGGTGTCCCAACAGTACTCCTGGTACTCTCTAATACTTTCGTAATTCCAAAACATTAGAGTAATGTATTTTTGATATGTTAACTCTCAACGATACTACTGATGTTCATCATTAGTCTTTTAAGAATTTTACTTACTTTTAGTTTCTTTTTAAGAAAAATATAACTATCCTTGTCATGTACTGACTGTCGTATGGGACTGGTTTACTATACTCAGATTTTTGGTATTTATACTAGTAATTTTACAGAAGAAGGTTAATATTTTATAAGTTATTGTTTCTTTTATTTTCAATCCATGATAGTCAAGTTTTTTTTTTCATTTAATATTACATAACAAATCAGTGATTCAACACAGCCTGAAAAAGTGTGGTAGTTGATATCGGGTAGTTGATATCGGGAAGTCCGAGAAGACAGGTATCCTAAAGGGTCCGTTCTTATAACCTTACCCAATGGTACGGTAGGAGGTCCGTTAGAAGGGTCGAGTCCCTAGTTTGGACGTAGAGGACGTAATTGTCCACCTAAGAAATGGTGACTCAGTGGACTCTTCGGGTTTAATATCACATCGTTAGGTTAATTTATTAAAAAGGTTCCCTAGATGGAGAGACGAGAAGACAGAGTCGTTTTAGTAATTCGTTAACAACAAGATAAAACCTCGAAAAAGAAGTCCGGGACAGTTCTTAAACCCCCAAAAAGGTAACAAGATCCCGTGATGCCGTTGAATGACAAGTGAAGAAGTGTTCAGTCGACGACTTTGTTCTGAATATCTGGACTACTTCGGTCCTAGTGAAAGTTGAAGTCAAAGTAGTGGACTTTTTACTCTGACACAATACAACCGTCCGTCTAAGGAATGGTGACTCGTTGTTCCCTTCGGGTCCCTTCGGGAATCGAAACTTTAAATTTTTCTTTTTCTGAGAAGAATCCTACAACCTTCCGTAGTCCATTCTCGGGGAGTTCTTGTCAAGTAATCGAAGTACCGTTAAGAGACAGAGAGGTTGGTCGGACTCGGACGGGGAACAGTGGACGACCGACTCATCTTCCCTTTGGGTCTGACACTATGTTTTCTACTGTGAACTCCTAACTTCGACTTTCCAGTACCCTTCCTTGTGTGAGATCTTACGGATCTTTTCGAGGATCTACAATCACCTTTACATCAATGATGGAGTTAGAACGTAATTACTACCATACTTTTATCTGTAGACGAAAGGAGCTGTCTTCTTATCTTTTGACCTGATTTTGGTTTGAGACGATTTCTTCGGTCTCGTGCACGTACGTGGTCCCCGATGACGGTTGACGTGTCGCCTCACTCTCCCCCTAGGACTGGTTACTTAATCCGGACACCCCGTGACTTTGGATTCCGCTGGGTCTGTCAATTGACGGAACCACACTAATACAGTCAGGTTTGGTCTCTTGCGCCCATTCGACTTAACCTCTACCGTTTGTCTCTAACTTTGATGTAAGAAGTGCCAACCTTCTTAACTCGTTTAGAAGATCAAGATTGTATATAAAAAACTTTCTATTTTTGTATCAGAGACGGGAGTACCACATATATAAACGTACCTTTTAACAAACTCCAGTATCTGGAACTGTACCTCTCAACGAACACTTTTCGAATAACTCGTCACAAGAGTCCTCCCGAAGGGTCCACCGTGGCCACCATTTCTTCGGTGAACGGTTACGTCCTCTGTATTCTCTGCGTGCAAGGTAGGAGTCAGCCTTCTAGGGGACCTCTTCCCTATCCGATGGGTGAGGTCATAAGAACCCGAAGGGGACACCGAGTCGACCATTTCTTGGACGGACGTTTCACCCTCTGGACCCAAGGTAGGGACCCAACCCTTCTAGGGGACCTCTTCCCTTTCCGATGGGTGAGGTCATAAGACCGGACCTCTTAAGGTACCTGACACATCAGGTACCCCAGCGTTTCTCAGTCTGTGTTGACTCGCTGAAACTTAAATTTTTTCTGGCAAGAGGGGACTAGAGGGGTCGTTTCTTGATCGTCCGAACACAAAATTTTACACCCAATAATAATTCCATACCACTTATTATCCTCTACTCACGGTAACTTTCTTATCGAACAATTCAAGGGATCTCCTCCCCGTCCGTGTCCCCTCGTGGTCCCAGTCGGTCCTCCGTCTCCTTCACCCTCCTTTCGCGGACGTCCTCCGAACTGACACCAAAGGAGTCTTTTCTTTCCCGAGCCGTCCCATTCGTCTTTCGCTCCTCCTTGATTTCTCGGAGAACTACTTTCACTTTCTCCTCTTACTCTTTCGACCGAATTTCGAGTTGTAAGTCTTCTGATTCCAGTACCGTTTTTTGAGTCAGTGACTCACTGAAAGTGAAGTGTAGAGACTTGACTCTCATATCCCGAGAGTTTTGAAGGACGGTATTGTATTTGCCCGGGGAACTTTTAATATTCCGTGTCTAGATTTCTGCGGTTACCGGTGCATTTCTTGTCTTATTTCCATCCATACAAATCTACCTCACGTGACGTTTACTCATAGGAGTGACCTAATGTCACCTTTTGACACTGAGTGGCTTCACGTACCACCCTTTCTCGGGAGTACGGTACGTCCACTGCATTCTCTGCGCCCAAGCTAGGGACGTAACCCTTCTAGGGGACCTCCTCCTTTGCCGTTAGGTGAGGTCATAGAAATGGACCTTTCAGGGTACCTATCTCCTCGGACCATCCGATGTCAGGTACCTCAGCGTTTCTCACCCGGTACTGACTTCACTGAATCGTGTCTCACGGAACACTCCGGTGACCGATGGGATATTCCTGTATCGCTCGACGTCCTCAGTAGAGGCCCTCTCTTTCTCGTAAAGTCATCTTACACAATAGGGAAGGATGAAATGATCGGGTCCGGCCGACGAGCACAGGACAAAATTTATAAGATAAAGACAAACTGATGTAAGACGCTAAGATAGGGGGCTCTCGTCTACCAGGTGTGAACCGTGTAAGACACCCATTAAGTTTCTAGACGAATGGAAACGAGACTTCGAGACACTGTAAACAAGAATGTAGGGTCCTTTCCGTTGTCTTCCTCTTATTTACGGATTGTATCTCTGAGTTGACGACAAGAGCTTTTATTCAACCGAACTATACAAAAGGGAATTGGTGGTAATTCATAACAAATATTATTACTTTCGGTTTATTCACGTTATCAGGGTTCCTTTTATCCCTTTGTTTACGATTGTCCGAGGTACATGTTAGGGTCAACGTAAACCCATATTGTGTTGAAACGAAAAACTTTTAAATCTCCCTTTTTACAATGAAAGATTGTAATAAGTCTTTGGAACGTTTATTTCAAAGACAGTTCAGGAAGGTACTAAACATGAATTTTAACCACCTATTTATAATCCCTCAAAAATCCCATCCTGACTCCTTATCATAGACAAAAAAGTGGTTCCGTCCTCTGTGTTCTCTGTACCCAAGTTATAGACCCAGTTCTTCCAGGGGACCTCCTTCTTTGTTGTTGGGTGAGGTCGTAAGAACCTCTTAGAGTCCCTGTCCCCTCGGACTGCCCGATACGGTGTCCGACGGTTTCTCAACTTGTGCACTGGATCGTACGTGTGTAGACAAAAAAGGTTTTCGTATGAGTCGGACAGAAGATCTCTTTTGAGTCCGATTGTGTCTCCTGTCGAAAAGTCGAGAGTTAGATACCAAAATATTTTTACTAAAAGGGACCTCTGGTACTAAACTTGATGTATTAAAGATACGATCCCGAAGTGTCCACCGGGTCGCCGTTCTTAGGTGGACGGCTACGGCCTCTACACCTAGTCCAGGGACCCGGTCCTACTAGGGGACCTCCTCCTTTCCCGTTGGGTCATGAGAGCGACCCTATTACGGTGCATGTTCCCTCGGACCACCCGTAGGAACCCCAGAGTTTCTCAGTCTGTGCTTACTCTCTGACTCGCGAAGATACAACATATATAATCGACTTAAGAATTTAGTTGAAAGTTAAAGGTTTGTGTCTATTGGAGAATAAATCTCATGACTTTGAGGAACAACAGAGAGGAAGGATTTAACATGGAAAAATAAAAGTGTCTCGGTTGATCAAGACGATTCGCGAATTCAAGTTTATGTAAACACCCAAAGACCGGTTTTATTAGAATCTAGATAAACATGAATAAAGTATGTACTTTATTCCTAATGAAATATATGTCGAACGCACCAAAAAAATAATTATTTTTATAAATTGTTCGCACTCTTCAGCGACGTCAGTACAGACTGAGAAACACTGGGATACCTGATATCGGGTGGTCCGAGGAGACAGGTACCTTAAGAGGACCGTCCTTTCTTATGACCTCACCCAACGGTACGAGAGGAGGTCCCCTAGAAGGGTTGAGTCCCTAGTTTGGCCCCAGCACGGAATTAATAAAGAAAGTTAAATAAAAATTTATGATAAGACAATTCATAAAGGAAGGGTCTCTCAGTCTGTCTATACGAATTTATATGACATTAAAATATATGAAGGTAGAGTTTAATCTACTAAAACAAACAAAACCCCCTAGGACTAATGTGAGAGACAAATCAAACAGTCGACACAGGTTGACAAACCCCGGGACAGGTACCCTAAAAAGTCCGTTCTTACGACTTCACCCAACGGTAGATCCAATAAATATAAAGTGAAGTCAACTTAAAATTTTTTAAAAAGAGTCTCATCTACTTTTACCTAGTACGACCAGGTTCGTCCTGAAATTCTTCTCTTGTTAGTGTCTTGTCTATAAGGTTCTAATTTATCCGTGAATATTGTATTTTAAGGAGACAGTTAATATTGTAGGGGAAACACCAAATACTTAATAAAATATACAAACTCATCCAGAGATATGGTCTCAGTTTGGAACTTCAACAAAGGAAAGAGAATTCACAGTTATAATTAGAAAACCCTGATATTGCTTTGTATTCAAAGAGTTCTTTTCTTACGTTTAAGATCGTATTTATCAGAGGAAATCTGTACAACTTCACTTCACTTCATCGAGTCAGCACAGACTGAGAAACACTGGGGTACCTGAGGAGGAGGGCGGTACCCTAAGAAGTCCGTTCTGACCTCACGCAACGTGTGAAGGAAGAGGTCCCCTAGAAGGGCTGGGTCCTTAGTTTGGACCCAGAGGGCGTAACGTCCGTCTACGAAATTGGAGACTCGGTGGTCCCTTCGTACAATCTATTGTGAATTACTTCGTAAAATATATAAGAATTCCGAAATACGGTACGTCGGACACATATTTTACCAATACCTTTACCAAAATTATCAAATTTTAAATGTATTAAAGAGTAGATTCATGATTTCCGTCATGAATGTGATTCCGGTGTTCATTAGGTACTATACACAATAAGAATCAGTAATATAATTATATTATTATGAGTATCCTTAATCTAATAATCAAAAAGAAATATGGATTTTTTCAGTATAAGAACGTTATTAAGTTAGTGTCCTTTGTGTTTCCTATGACCTAAGATCGACTTACGTTTATTTTAAATTTATAAATAACAAGCTAAATTGGTGTGACCATATACGAGATCTGAATCGAAAATAAGATCAATATCTTTTATTAAGTTGGTTGAGAGAAGAAACGTATGTTTCCCTTATAAAAAGGTTGCACTAAGAGACAAGTAGACTGGACTTTTTTAGAGAGGATGGGACAGAAATTAGGTAGAAAATCTCGGTATAGTACCGGGTTAGACTTCACTGATAATAAGGATCCGTTGGTTCACAAAACGATTGAGGTTTTTCAGTTGAAAAAAACATAAATGTGTTAGACCTCTTCAAAATTAATCTCTCTCGTTGACCGTAAGGGTGTTTGTGTGGGTTCGCATGGCAGAGGATCCCGATTATCGACACGGACTCCGTGCCAAGACGATCGTTCGTTTGCCCTGACTCAGCCCTATGAAGAGTACCACCTTCTGCCCCAACCTTGTGTGTCGTCGTGGTCTTCAGCTCACTGAGGTTTCACTTAAGAAAGGTGAGTGGAGAAAATTGGCCCCGAAGGAACTACCGAGTTACCATTTCTTAGGAGGGTGTCACGTCCTCGACGTCCTTTGAGTCCAAGCTAGGGACGCAGACCTTCTAGGGGACCTCCTCCCGTGCCGTTGAGTGAGGTCATAAGAACGGACCTCTTAGGGTACCTGTTTCCTCGGACCGCCCGATGTCAGGTATCTCAGTGTTTCTCAGTTTGTGTTGACTTCGTTGACTCGTACGTACGTGTGTGGAGAAAGTCGTGACGAATTAAGATCCACTGACAACTACTAGTTGACTCCATCGTAAGTTTGTACTGAACGGGCCGGACGAATTCAGCAGAGGTACGAAGTGAGTGTAAGTGATCAAATCCCGGACGGAGATCCTGTGAACGGTGAAAGGGTAGAGGATGTAGTCATTTCATAAAGGATGATATAGTCAGTCCTACCCAATCGAACCCGTAACATTGTTTAATTGGGGCTTTAGAGTTACCGACTTATCGGGTTTCTAAACAAAACGTGAGTATGCTTCAGACTACCTATAGTCCACGAAAAGGTCTTGTAGACTGGAGATTTGTACTTGAGTCACACTAGGTCGGTACAAGTAGAACACTGAGACGAAAGAGAACGTCTCTTTCTATAGTGGATCTCTAGTATCGACGAGAAACGTGAAGCCAGGTTTTTACTGTGTTCGTGAACATGAGTCGGATAACCGGTCTTAATCAGTATGTCACGAATCAGACTTCGGTCCTTCCCACCGGGTCTCACAGTAAAAGACGACCAACTTAAGGGAAATGTAAGTAGTGAAATGGTGACACATTATCGTATTTTTTAAATGTTTCCAGTTAGAAAAAACTGGGAAATTTACTTCTGTCCCCTGACTCTCATATCCGTAAAGAACTTTACTAAGAAATGAAAACAGTACAAAATAAAGAAATACTTTATTCACGTCAACGACTTAATTTATTTATATATTAAACTTGGAAGTTAATCTATATTTTATAATAAATATCTTAGAATAATTTCGGAAATCCCGAAATTTAAATGAAATTTTAAAGTAAATCTCCCTGAAGGAACCACTAGGTTACCAATTCTGAGTTGTAGGGGACACAGGTGCAAGGTAGGGGCCAGTCCTTGATTTAGAATGTATGACGTTGATTCTCAAACGTACGACGTTGATTGTCGGACCCATGACGTTGATTCTGGACCACGTCGGTTTATTTATTTTCATTTTATTTTATATCATAAAATTTTTAATCAAAATTTTACAGTTCTGATTATACTTATATATAACAACGTTATGTAGGGACTTTGTGAAAAAGGGTTCTAGGGGTCGAAGAGTTGAAACATAACGATGATCGTCCACTATTTTACTGACAAATATAAATAACTATTAATTAAATTAACGGTAACTGCTTAATAATTACTGATGTGGCATGGATGGATAATTTCGATGTCCTCGACAGGAAGAGGCAACAGGGAGAGTCGGAAGTGTTATTCGTTTGGGATTTAAGAGAGTCGAGACGGAGGAGTTGTCGGGAATGTAGGCAAGTAAAGAACCGAAGGGGTAACAGAGAAAAGTATAGGGACGGGTGGAGAGTTAAAATATTGACACTTTTGAAGTCATTGACCAAGGGGAATCGGGGTATAATGTGTTGAGGGTAGGTCACAGAGGAAAAGTAGATCTTAATGTATTTACGTCGTCACATAAACACATGTATATTTAATTTTACGTTAGTATAGTGACAGTAACGGGTTAGTTTAATTCAGTGTGAGTCTCGTATCACACCATCGTTCCATAGTATACCAGACGACTTGAGAGACCGAAGTAGGGGTGGTTGGAGTAGGTGAAGTCGATGACTCTAGACGAATAAGAAGGGTCCGAGGGACTATCGAGTCAACCATTTTTTTTTTTTTTTTTTAGGCGGACGTCACGTCCTCTGAGGCCAAACTAACGATCAAGTCCTTCTACTCGATCTCTTCCCTATCCGATGGGTGGGGTCATAAGGACCCGAAGGGAACACCGAGTCTGTCATTTCTTAGGTGACGTTACTCCCTCTGGACCCAAACTAGGGACACAACCCTTCTAGGGGACCTCTTCCCTTTCCAAAAAAGAGGTCATAAGACCGGACCTCTTAGGGTACCTAACCCAGTGTTTATTAGCCTGTGCTGACTCGGTGAAAGTGAAAGTGAAAAGTAAGAAGGGTCCTAATGTACAGGGAATAATAACTGCTCTAAGTGTACACAGAGAAATACGGACTTTATGGGATTGGAGTACCGAGGCTTACAACTGATTAAAGATGAATGGGAAATCCTATTTAATGATTAACCATATCATTAATAGAGATTTGTACTTATTCTCGGAGAAGAAAATTCGAAAGTGCAGAATAAGACCGGAACAGTATCAAGAACAACGTGTTCTATCATTAAAAAAGGAACAACACCCAGAGAGGTCGATTTAGTCGGAACAAGTTTAATCCTAGATTTCTCTTGAAAGTAGACTTAATAAATCCTTCGGACAATTTTAACATCTAGGATTTTACGGTGAGATCTGGATGACTTAGTCTTAAGGACTCTCACTCCAGGTTTTGAGGTACAAATTCGTGTAATAAGTCCACCGCGATTCCGGAGAACTTCCACCTTTTGAAATTGTGTCCTACTTTCAGGAAAACCTGTATCTGACTGAGCCGACTAAAGAGACGTATGTAAAGAAATGCGGGACGTAACAGGACCGAATTCTCCGTCCGTTCTCTCTTAATACTTTCAATATAGGTAAACATAGTATAAACAGTTATGTTTTAATTACCGAAAGTATTGAGTCGATTCTAAGTCGTTTTCAAATCAATTCATTAATTTCCATGAGTTTGTTGGACCCCACATGTGTAAATGGCGACTTAACAAAACGGTTCACAAAGATTAAAGAAATAGTAAAAGATAAGAAACACAAAGATAGCTTCGAAATAAAGATTAATGAAAAATTGTTCACTTTAAAATTCTGTGTGGTTACAAAAAATAAAAGTCTTCATTAAACATAACAGGAGTGGAACTTTTCCGTCGAAGATTTTTAATTTGTTTACCCTGGATTAAGTTGAATTTTCGAAAACATGTTGTTTCTTTTCGTTTTTGCTTTACTTTTCTGATGTGAGTCTTACCGTCTTTCATAAACGTTAACTTCCTGGAATGTTTCCTACTCAATTCAGTCGAGTCAGTGAGTCAGCACAGGCTGAGAAACACTGAGGTACCTGACGTCGTGCAGTCCGGAGGGACAGGTAGTGGTTGAGACTAGAGACCAAGGAGACGGAGAAGATTTAGGTCGAACTTGTAGATCTTCAAGTACCTAATGTATGACAACTTCGGATCGAACCTCTTAAAACTCGTAATGAAACGATTGCACATTCTACTCACGTTAATACGCCATCGGACTTGTAAGAAACCGTAACGGGAAGAAACCCTAACCTTATTTGTGACTTGAAAAAGTCATGACACCGGTGTCGACTCAAAAGGTTTAAACGACCGGATAACTCACGTCGTGAAAGTGTCGTAGTAGAAAGTCCTAAACTTTTTCGAGTTGACCTTAAGGTAGTGGAGGTGATGGAAGTAAGTACTACCACGAAAGATTCCAGGTGAATTGAGACGTAAGGTCCTACAGACGGAGATCCACTCACTAGTGTGGTAGCACCAATAGTCCCAACACTTCCAGAAAAAATATATCAAGAAGATACATAAGAACGGTGAAGAATTAGAGAAGACGAAGACGATCCAGGTATGGTAAAGACAGGAAATAACACGGGTAGGAACGTACTTTATTAGGGAACCATTTCCTAGTTAGAGGTTTTATATGTTTGTCGATTATGTCGAGTTATATTTTTTTGTTATTGTTGTTTTTTCGTCGGGTAAGTCTTTTTGCCCGTCTTCTGGATTTTTCTGAAAAAGTATCTTTTACATGTCTACTGGCTGTCCTTGTAATTTTTAGGAGTCGTACCGATTAATAATCTCTTTATGTTACTTCATAATGGATTAAGACCAGTCTTACCGGTAGTGGTTTCTCAGATGTTTATTGTTTATAATGTTCCTACGTCTATTTTTCCTTGGAAGGATGTGACAACCTGTCTTACATTTAACCGTATCAGTGATACCTTTTGTTATACCTCCCGGGAAATTTTTGATTTTTATCTCAATGGTATGCTAGGACGTTGGGGTGAGGACTTGTATAAAGACCTCTTTTGAGATTGAGATATTCTACGCACGAGGGCTTGCAAGTAACGTCGTAATGAAAGTTATCGGTTCTGTACCTTTGTTTGATTTTGAGGGAGGTGTCTACATACCTATTTCTTCAACACTCTATATATATATGTGTGTGTGTATATATATACTTTATAATGTTATTACCTGTCTTAGCTATACTTGGACTGTCTTCGTCTTCCATAATTCTTCTTCACCGTTGTTATGTGTCTTCTTGACATATTTTTTCCAGAACTACTGGTCCTATTGGTTTTAGCACACTAGTGAGTAGATCTCTGTTTGTTGGACCTTACACTTCAGTTCACCCGGAATCCTTCGTAAGGATGTTTGTTTTAATCACCTCAACTATCTTAACGTCGACTTGATGAAGTTTAGGATTTTCTACTACGACTATTTTCACGATGTGAGTTATACGATCGTTTAAACATATTTAGTTGTCACCGGTGTCCTGACCTTTTCCAGTCAAAAGTAAGGTCAGGGGTTTTTTCTCGTTGCGGTTTCTTACAAGTTTAATGGTGTGTTAGTGTGAGTAAATTGTACGATCGAGTTGTATGAATTTCGATCCAAAGTCGTCATGGACCTCTTGAAGATCTACATGTTCGACCTAAAATTTTTCCGTCTCCTTGGTCTCTATTTTGACGGTTGTAGACAACCTAGTGTCTTTTTCGATCCTTTAAGGTCTTTTGTAGACGAAGTAACTGATGTGATTTTGGAAACTGACAGACCTAGTGTTTTTTTGACACCCTTTAAGAATTTCTCTGACCTCATGGTCTGGTGGAATGGACAGAGGACACTTTGGACATACGTCCAGTTCTTTGTTGTTAATCTTGTCATGTACCTTTTTACTTGACCAAGTTTTAACCTTGTCCCCATGTTGTTCCGACATATAGCAGTAGGACGAATAAATTGGAGATACGTCTCATGTAGTACACTTTACGACCCACCCTACTCCGTGTTCGACTTTACTCCTAACGTCCCTCTTTATTGTCATTGGAGTCTATATGTCTAGTATGGTGGGAATACCGTCTTTCTTTTCTCCTTGATTTCTCGGAGAACTACTTGCACTTTCTCCTCTCACTTTTTTGACCGAATTTTGAGTTTTAAGTCTTTTGATTCTAGTACCGTAGACCAGGGTAGTAAAGTACCATTTATCTACCCCTTTGTCACCGACTTAAATAAAAGAACCCGCGGTTTTAGTGACGTCTACCACTGACGTCGGTACTTTAATTTTCTGCGAACGAGGGACCTTCTTTTCGATACTGGTTGGATATGTCGTATAATTTTTCGTCTTTGTAATGAAATTGTTGTTTCCAGACAGATCAGTTTCGATACCAAAAAGGTTATCAGTACATACTTACACTCTTAACCTGGTATTTCTTTCGACTCGTGGTTTCTTAATTTCGAAAACTTGACACCACAACTTCCTCTGAGAACTCTCAGGGAACCTGACGTTCCTCTAGTTTGGTCAGTTAAGATTTCCTTTAGTCAGGACTTATAAGTAAACCTTCCTGACTACGAGTTCGACTTCGAGGTTATTAAACCGGTGGACTACATTTCTTGACTGAGTAACCTTTTTTGGAGCTACGACCCCTTTTAACTTCCGTCATCCTCTTCCCCTGTTGTCTCCCACTCTACCAACCTGCCGTAGTGGTTGAGTTACCTGTACTCAAACTCGTTCGAGACCTTCAACCACTACCTGTCCCTTCGGACCCACGATTCAGGTACCCCAGTGTTCTTTAGTATGTGGTGATTCACTGACTTGACTTGACTTTTTAACACATCCTAATACTCTAATGTTAAATGTATAAGTAATGAAAATAAGAGAGAATGGGATTTTACACGGTACTCTTATATATCGTATGAAACCTCTCCTTTCCCTACTTAAAGACACCAGAATAAAGATTGACAACGGAATTCGTTACCTTCTAAGACTTACAAACTTTGTTACTTTTAGGAATTAACGTGGTTTACTTAACCGGATTTACTTTAAAATAGATAATATGGACCACCTTACTAAAGTAGAGGGCAGGACTTCCTACTCCGTCAATAATTCGTATCTGACTTACACCTAAGTTCAATTTAGTATGTAATTATAATTTAATATAAAGGAAATTTTAAAAAATTAAATACTTTAGTAGAAAAATCCTTTTTTTTCTTATTAATTTGGCTAAAGGTGGTAACGAGTCTCTTATAAGGGTCGACATCCGTTTTAGGTAATCTTCTTGTAGAGATAATCTTACTTTGTGTTTAGGTCACTTGTAAATATACGTTGTAAACCTTTAAGTACGAAATCCGAATACCTTCACTAAGTTTACTGACGGAGAGTAATTTACAACTCTCGTTTTGACTTGACTATATTGTAAGATTACTCGATGAGAAAGTTGACAATATTTCCCATGATATCACCCATAGCATTCGTAAGTTACCGTATTTAGTTAGTAATGTATTTCGTTACCTCAGTCCGAATTGGTTCTTTACGTTCTTTATATATGTATATCGGTATAACAATTTTTACCTTAGTTACCGACGGTATTATTCTAATAAAACGAGTGTAATAATGAGGGTGTCATAATGAAATGAAAATAACATTATCTTACCACATTATATATAAAATTTTCTAAGAGTACTAACTAAAAATTTAACACATAAATAATATACTACCTTCAATAATTTGTGTAGAGTCTCCTTTTGTGAAATAAAAAAGGTAAAACTTGTACATTGGTTTTTAATACTCAATAAGAATTTTAATAAAGTTATTATAGTTTGGGTTAATCAGACATCTTTTTTTCCTATTTTCAGTCAATCGAACATATATTTCTCACCAGTTTAATACTGAATTACTTTCTCCTTCAAATAACTCACTCAAAAATTTTATTATGTAAAAGTACAGTCAGTTGTTTCTCTTAATACCTCCTGTCAAGAGGGATTTTCTTATACCCCTTCCCTACCTTCTCTTTCTCATCCTTATTAAACTGCCCACACTGGCGATTTCCCTCACCATTCACTCCCATTCATTTCTTCATTACTACATTCATTTATAGTGAAATTTTACCTTTTCTTAGATCCGTCTCATCAGTCCTTCAAACGGGGAGAGGAGGACGTTCAGATGGTAGGATGTATGTTCTGTACTGGTCTAGGTCAACAAAATGTAAAGAAAAATAAGACCCCTGAAACGGGAAGAGTACAAAGAATTATAGGTGATCTCATCGAAGGATGGACACTAAGAGTCTCAAAAGATTAATACGAAGTACATACAGAAAACCTACGGATGTTTTTAGATGGTTGCTTCTTTTTATAGTCTTGGGAATCCAGTGGTTTTCCTATATATTCCCCCAAGTAAGAACACAAAAGGTAAAGGTTCGTAAGAAAGTCCGAACTCCACTACTAGTTCTCGTCAATAAGTTTGGTCGATTTCATCTATAGTACCCCTTCGTCCCCGTTGAACCTCCTTCTTACGACCCCCTGAAACCGACAGGTAACGGGATTGGGATGGTGGTCTAGGTAACAGAAGGGAAGTGGTGGTACGGGAGACGGTGTCTTTCAACAGAAAACACTTGAAATAGTGGGTCCGAAGAAATGGGAAACCGAAGGTAAAACCAAACCGATTTTTCTCAATGGGTGTCCTTTTGACCTTGTATTTTCCTCTTTATGGTTACCCGTAAAGACGGGGGAGAATGGACAAAACCATGAGATAACAGCAGCAAACTTACATTTCGAGGGTAGTGTTGATCAGGAAGGACCTAGATTCAAGAAAAGTCAAGGTCGTAGTGTAAGAGAGGATAACGGGGAAGTTCAGAATTTGTTGACATCGAAGGTGGTATCGGTCAGGGACTTTGAAGTTATCAGAAACTAGTAAGTAAATTGAGGTGGGTGTGGTGTCATAAACAAGATGAGTAATTTAAGAGAAACGAGTTGGATGGTTCACACGGAAGAGAAACGACAGTCTTGGGACTGTGTCGGACCTCTATCAGGATGTGACGTGTAGTGTTTGAAAAGGGAATCCTTGAGATTCTTCAACTTCTTAACCAGTGAGACCTTGCGATCTCGACTTTTACTGTTGAGCTATTGTAGAGAGGTGGAAGGAGGTGACTGGACCTAAGTAGATGAACCCTTTAACCAGTCCCTACTAGTGTTTATGGATGTAAACAGAAACACAGTAACTGTTTCTTCTCCTATAAGGATTATTTTATGTCACACTATTGTCACCTATAACTTTATTTGTTTATATTTATAATGGGTAATAGAAATTAGAGGAGTTTTTACATTTTCTTTATCAGGGTAATACTAGTAAGATACTATCAAGGGATAAAGAAAGATCGTTATAATATTCAACATGTTCAAAAGATTGGACGAAAATAAATAAAAACCGAGGGAATGACGTGTCTTCGATGTACTTCCGGGTACAGACATGAGTAATAACACATACGGGTCACAGTCTCTTCTCATCTCGTGTTTTATCAGTGAGTCGTTTGTCATAAACACTTATTTAATTCTTGAAATAAAAGTAATAAAGTACATTCACAGGAATGGTAGGAAATCACTCAGGACATAATGATATTAAGAGTAAATGTCTACTCCTTTGCAATAGTCTTTTCTATTCATTGAACGGATTAAAGTGTGTAAATCATTCATCAGTTAAATCCTGACCTCGGATACAAACAGAATATGAAGGGATAAGATAAAGTACCTTCGAGACTCATACCAGTGGTTAATTAAGTCAATTATAAGTACACTTATGAATAAAACATAGTATATGATCAAGACCCTCGATCCATATAACGTCATTTGTTTTCTCTCTTTTTAGGGAAGGAAGTGACTCGATCAGTTTTAAGTTTAACGTTTCTGTTTACTGTCTTTGTTTAGTTATTCTATCTATTATTTTATAGACCCAGTAGTAAAAAACTCCTTTTAATTTGGTCTCATTCCCCTATCTTTATCACTCACTCAACGATAAAATGGAACGTAACAGTCACTTCCGGTGAACCTCTAGACCCTTCAACGACCGGATATATGATAGAAAACCCGTGTAGTCTTTTTCCGTCTTGAAGGAAGTCCGTGAACGTCGGGAAGGACACTTGGACCAAGAGACGAAGGTGCCGTTAATGGTGTCAGGTCGGAGAGTAAAGAGTGGAATCCAAATGACGTTCTCAACAGACCAAACAGATAGATGAGGAAAACGAGAGACGATAGTCTGATTGGAATTAACGAGACCGGATCGTTGGGTTCGTCTCAGACCTAAACCCCGAGGCAAAGATAGAGAAAGTCTGTCGAAACATATCTCCAGTTGAGTTACACTGTCGGACAAAGTCCTCCACTACAAACTGCTTTCCGGACTTATTTTACTCCCTAGTTCGGTACTCTTATACCCCGTCCTTCTCGTAAAAAATTAGGGATTTTGATCTCGTACAAACCGTACAGTATCATCTCGTTCTGGTCACACGACCTCACTTGTTCTCCTTTTATCATCCTTTTCCTCAACTAGACCATTCCTGAAACGTAAAATAAAATTCCCATTCCCTTTGAGTAATTTCATCCCTCAATCTTAAGAGAGAGAATTGTACTCTTTTGAGGAAATGTATCCTCTATTCTAAACTGGGCTTCTATGCTTTTACTACACCTCAACAGGGTACGGATCTCTAAGGTACACGTTCTTCAGACGTTCCAGTCTAGTAGACTTTTTTTTTTTGTTTTTATCAATCCCTTGACTTAGAAACGATGACTTTTAAAGATTGTGTCTACTCGGAGTTCGTGTAGTGGTATCTTCGACAATCGTTACGTCTTAGAAACCGAAAAGAGACCTAGATGACTTGGTATTAGACGTAAAATTTGTTTGAATCATTCATTTAACATTCGGACTGTTCCCCATCACCTACTCTCCTTTATTTAATATTTACTAGAGCACAAGAGTCTAATACACGTAATCCGTTATTACCTGCATCTTCAAATACTCGGACCTCTCAATCCAACCTGAATAACCTTGAGTGATATGAAACTCATATCACTAACTCCAAAACCTTGTAAGACTGTTCTCTTTTGTAAGGGTATTATTATCGGTGGAGTGTTACCAACTCATGATGACAAACACTTTAAATCATGAAATTTTTCATCTCTTTAAAGAACATTACAAAGTACATCTAAAGGTAAATTCTATGATTATATTTATACATAAAAAAAAGAAATTTCCTCCGGTGTAACAGATATACTTTATTTTTGATAATAAACCAATATATACCTATAAGTGGGGTACAATCAAATGTATGTAAGGAGTCTTCGGGAATTCGTACGACTTGTTTGACTCTTTATTTTAGTAGGAACATCTACATGTAGTTACTTAACAAATAAGAAAAGTAAAGAGTATAAGGTTTCCGGTTCGATTTAACGTTTACACAATAAAGATCCTTACATTTACACTAGTTAATGTACTGAAGAGATGTAGAAACAAAACCGTGTGTAGGACAAGATAGAAGAGAACGAATAATTTATATTATTTATCCCTGTAAGTCTTAAGTGGTTTTCCTCTTTCCCCAGTGATGTCGTCTATTTAACTGTGTAGGGGTTTTACTGAACTTATAATTAAAATGGTCTTACAAAGTGTTCCACCAAAAATAAAAAAGAATACAGAAATTTGGAAAAGAAAAGAAAAGAATTACGATAAAACCTTCGAAAGCGGAGGCCTTCGTAGTCCTACTTGTTCCATCGTCCATAGGTTCCCGGACCTACTATGTGTCTTTCATACCTGTGTTATACGTCAAATATTATTTGTTCTTGAAGGCCAGTCTAAGGAACAGCAGTCTCTCTCGACTATAGTTTTCGGCCGTCTCTAAGTCACATTTCCTTCCCTGTCTTTAAGGGACCTCCTTTTCAACTCTCGACTTCTATTTCCTCATTAGTTCTCGGTCTGGTCCTTCTCAGAATACATACGTTCCTTCTCAAACACGGAACAGAACTGGAGACTCTTCTTAAATAGAAGAGAAGATTTCGTTTGTAGGTTCAATACTAGTTAAAAGTAGGTATCAGTGAAAATAAGAACGGGACAGGAAACCGGGGTTGAAATGAGGTAAAGAGTAATTCATCGACCCCCCGCCCCCATCCCTAGAAAAGTAAAGAGACGATTTATAAGAAGTTTCTGAAGGGACACGTGACGTTTACTTTAGGTTTAAGGAATACTGAACCAGGTTATTAGATATATACCTTTTGTGTTGAGATGGAGAACGAATGTATCACTGGAGGATATAAAGAAGGTTGCCCAGTTCAATAAAGTGTAAAGCGTCGTAAAGGTAGTTGGTAAGAGAGACGACTTTACAGAAAGATGGAAGGTGAGGTGAGATTCTGACGATTGAGGAGAAGTGAGAGACTCAAAACCGGTTACCTTGTATAGGAGGACTAACAGGGTAGGTTTCATATATCGTAGAGTTAAAAGACAGACATTATAGAGGAATTAATAAAGGGAGCGTACAGAATTAAGTTATAACGAATAGATGACCCTCACCTCTCGTTCTACCGTCTCATCCTTCTGTGACTCGAGTGTAGGGGCGGTACTTAACGAGAGAATGACTTTTATTGGACCCCTCTGATCTTGCTCCGAATGCGTTGCTTCCTTTGTTACTTCTGGGTGCCCTTCAGGATGTCCTTTACGTCTTTTCCCTTACCAGACTTAGACGTGGGTGTCTTTCCCTGAGTCTTCTCCCCCCTTATAGTACCTGAGTCCCTAGAAGGGACCCTTCTCAGAACTCAGTGTATCCTCCGGTGGGTCGGGACCCCGCGTTGTGGTCTCGCTGTTAAGGGGAGTCGGTCAAACTTTGGACACCAACCTACATTCCCTCCCAACACTTTTTGGCTCTGAGACGAGAAGTTGTCGCGTATGTGTACGGATGAATGAGGACGACTGTCGTTCCTCCGGCGTCCGACTTTTGACGGAGGCCGGGAGCACCAAAGGACCGGGTGGGGCCCCGCGTGGGTCGGGCGTGACCCACGGTTGAGGTTGGGAACCAAGGTCGGGACGAGAGTTGTCCCATCTCAGACGGGAACGGTCTCCTCCCGTCCGTGTGAATCTCCCTTACCACAGTCGAACCTGAGCTGGGACGGAGACTGGCACATTCTCGACGGTAATGGACGCGTGTGTAGGGACGCACACGTGTGCGAGTGAACGAGGTCAGGCGTCGTACCTCCGGCGTCTATTTAGAGATGGACAACGAGACTGACCGAGAGGTGCTGACTAGTAACTTTGCTTTTTACGACATTCCCCGAAAAGGTTCTCCCACCTCCTGCTCCTCCTATGCCTCGAGTAGAGAGGGGTGTTTGAGTGGTTCTTATGTATATGTCCCTAACGCAACTACCAAATCCCCAATTCTTAGGTCGAGGGTTACAGCCTCTGAGCCCGAACTAGGGCCCAGTCCCTTGATTCTGGGGTTTGCGTCGTTTCGTTGATTCGGACGTGTGGGGTTGATCTCTCGGGTGCACGATGTTGGTTCTGGACTATGTATTTATTTATATTATTTATTTATTTTTATGAATAAGTGACGGTCCACTTATTCATAAAAATTTTTATGTATATGTGTACTTTCCTAAGAACGTCTTGTGGACGAAGTGCGATCGTCTCCTGGCACCTGTGGAATTTACTATTCTTTCTAGGGGAACGTTTGTCCATCCTACTTTCTTTTTTCGTCCCTTTCCCTTCTCTACTCCTTCGTCCTGTCCTGAGCACGGCCGTTTTTCGACTTTTCCCTCACTCCAAGGACGTAGGTCTCTTCGGGACAGAGGTCGCCCCCTCTTGTCGACCCGGTCTTCCCCTCGACGTCCCCGAGTCTCCCCTCGGGTCGGGGTCCAACTACCGTCTTTCCTACCTCCCTCTGGATAAGTCTACAAGACACGGTGTTGGGACACACGGGGTGGGGATACTGCTCGCTGATGGTCCCGCATGTCCCCTGGAACCCGGTCCTTGAATTCCAAACCTCTCGTCTGGGTCCTTCCGCTGGTGACAACCGACACTCCTTTGCCCTCCAACCTTGGTCCTTACGACCGAGTACAAACCCTCGGAGACTTTGCCTAAAACCACCCTCTTTGTGTACGTCTCCACCCCTACTTTGGTCTCGAGACTCGGGCTCCCCGACACACTAATTTCTTCTCTACTTTAGTAAGAAGTACACACATGTCTGACACTTCACTGCGGAGGATTTACATGTCGAAGGATTTAACTCGCGGGTACTTTATAGACTTTCTTGTCGACGAGGATGTCAAGTCTGTCCTTACCAAAATCGTCGAGACCCGAAAGACCAGTCAAAACAACGACAACAAGTCAGTGAGTCACCACAGGTTGAGAAACGTTGGGGTAGGTCCGAAGGGACAGGAACTTATAGAAGGCCTAAAACAAGTTTGGGTACAGGTGACTCATCTACTACGATAGGTTGGTAGAGTAGGAGACAGTGGGGAAACATGACATTAAAAAATTTTTTGGGAAATAGACAAGTGCAAGAAAGAAGTATATAATCAAAAGATGACGATATCTAGTTTGAATCGTCGAATTGTGTCGTGTGTAGACAATAGAGTGTCAAAGACACTCACCCCTTAAGTCTGTCGGATTCGATGTAGGTGACGTCCGGACTTGAATTCCTACAGACGTTCATAAAAACAGTGTAGACCTGTAAACCGACTCCTTCTGAAGTGAATCCGAGTGAATCTGACAACCGTCTTCGGTCAAGGAACATTGACACTCTTACTTCTAGAGTCAAAGAACGACAGTTGACCTCAGACGAAGAACGGTGTACCGAGGGACTTAAGAAATTTGGGACGTTCTCTCTTTCCGAAATCTTATTCAGACGATTGTTTTATCTCGAAATATATTGTATTAGTGCCCTTACGGGAGGGTAGTGGAAACGGTACAAGGTAACAACTCTTCGTTCAGTGTCCATGGTGAGTGTGAGTTCACCTCCCCTAATATATATTCCCATTCTTGTAGTCCCCAACCTTTATTAACCCCAGGAGAATTTCAAACAAGAGGTGTCAGACGGGAAACTGGAGATTACCAAATGACTATGTGGGGAGAGTGTTCGTTTTATGTAAATGAGGGGTGGGTTCTAAGAAGAATATCGTAGGACAATACCATAGGATTATGTTGTAGTCAAGTTTCGGTTTTAAAGGTAGAGATTTAGTCCAGGTCCACTTCTACTGTCAGGATCTTCATTAAATAGTCAAGGACCCTGTATTAAGGAGAGGTAGACTCCTAGACACTTTGATTTCTCGTTCGATAACAACCCGTCAGTGGTTCAGTACAGGTTGAGAAACACCGGGGTACCTGACGTCGTGCGGTCTGGAGGGACGGGGAGTGACAGGGTACCTCAGACGGGTGCTAGTACGGGTGACTTGACCAATACGGAGGGTCGGAAGAGTAGGGCAATGGGAGAGGAAGACGTAGTCCCAGAAAAGTTTACTCAGTCGACAAGTGTGGTCCATCGGTTTCATAACCTCGAAGTCGAAGTCGTAGTCAGGAAGGGTACTTATAAGTCTTGACTAAAGGAAATCCTACCTGACCGAAATTGAGGAATGACAGGTTCCCTGAGAGTTTTCAGAAGAGGTCGTGGTGTCAAGTTGTCGTAGTTAAGAAGTCACGAGAGGGAAGAAATACCAGGTCGAGAGTGTAGGTACGTACTGATGACCTTTCTGAAGGAACTGACGGAACTACTATGTCCGTTCAACGACGACGACGACGACGATTCAACGAAGTCAGCACAGGTTGAGACACACTGGGGTATCTGTTCAATGGATGGGGATTAAAGGAGGTTCTTCGTAGAAACGAGATACTTACACCTCTGATTTGGTTAGAACAAGTCGTGAAATACCAGTTCTTTCGTGATATGGATTTAGTGTCTTTTACAAATTATTTACAGGGACTTATCAATTAAGTATTGGTTTTCCAAACTTATTCCTGGGTCTTTGTCTCTTATTCATAGTTTTGACTCTTCGTTTATTAGTTTTGATCTTTTATTATCAAACTTATACTTTATTTCTTCTTTTTCTTCTTTCCTTCCTTACCTTCCTCCCTCTTTCCTCTCTTTGTTTTCTCCCTTTCTCCCTTTTTATATCGTCCCAGTCTCATACATTAGTCTTGTTCTGGTCATTGTTTCTTTTACGATGACTTGGTCCATAAATAAAGTAATTAAGTAGATTATCTGGGAATATTCGTACTACGAATTGGACTTTGAGGTCATGAAACCGGTGGAGTACGCTTCTCAACTGAGTAACCTTTTCTGAGACTACGACCCTCCCTAACCCCCGTCCTCCTCTTCCCCTACTGTCTCCTGCTCTACCGACCCACCGTAGTGACTGAGCTACCTACAACTCAGACTCACTTGAGGTCCTCAACCACTACCTGTCCCTCCGGACCGCACGACGTTAAGTACCCCAGCGTTTCTCAGTCTTTACTGACTCGCTGACTTGACTTGACTTTACTTCGTAAGAATTCTAAAATATTACGATTTTTAATACCATAGACTCTATTTTACTATGTGGTCTATGTCAGGGTCGTAAGTTTCTCGATCAGATTACCTTCTATGTTTTACATTCTACTATTTATGGTTTTAATTATTTGTCTCCCGATTGTTTTGTGTACCCCTTTTATTGATGAGAACATACTCCCATACAGTCTATTTAACAGGGGTTTCTATAGTGGAGATTTATAACAAAATTTCTATTCGTTCTAAATTGAGTTGTTGATGGACTAATACAACCTTGCCCCTTCCTTCCTACTACAAAATCCTTCTCTTCTTATTACGTACAACTTTCTGGTTGTCACTTTTACTCGTACCATATAAGTCTGTTGATTTAAAAAAAAAAAATTCATGACCTCTCATCTCGAGCTACTATTTTTCACTACTCTTAACTCTGACGTGTGAACTATTTCCCCTGGGTCTAATATTATACTTCAAACTTGAAATAAAAATCATATCACCTCTCGATAATTTTTCAAAGTTCATTCTTTTAATTCTTTAGTTTGAATACGAAATCTTTCTAGTAAGACTGATTACGTCTTTTAGTTGTCCTTACTTTTTCTGGATTTCTCTCCGTCTAATCGATACTCTGTCAACAAAGACCTTAGATTGATTCTTTGTCTCCTTCAACCTTTTCCGTTTCTCGTGTTAGTTAACTCATTGTTACTCATCTCGACCCCAAATCAACGTGCAACCCTAGTCCCTTCTCTACTGTCTTCTATACCTATTCCTGGTCAATAGGTAAAACCTTTGACTAATTTGTCACCGTGACACACGGTTTCATCGTTTACTTCGTTTTCTTTTCAAATGCCATCTTTTAAAATCAAAACTCAACGGAGACCCTTAATATTCACCTCTTTCGAACTTCCGTCAGTCAAACCTGAAACTTCGAGTTCTTTTTTTACAACTAGATCCCAATAACTCTAAAGGGATTGACTGTTTTTTCTAACCGGTGTCTCAAGTTCCTGATTTCTTACTACCTGTTACCTTTTCACTTTCTACTCACGACAGACGATGTGTTAAGTCTCCTTAAACCTCTGGTCTTCTTAAGTCGTTTTACAAAAGACTTATGAACAGTGTTTAAAAGAGTAGATTCGGATGTGTAATGTCACACATTTTGTAGTCACTTCTAAAGGTTAGTCTGGACAGTTTACACAAATAGAGACGAGGATCACCTTTATTACGTATAATCTTACAGTTATGATAAAAAAATTTTCCAATATTTAGGGTTCTTTTTTCCTTTTTACTCACCTCCACTCTCGTTGACTTTTTACAGTTGTTTATAATTGTTCAACTTTCGTATATCACTCCACAGTTGATTCATTTTTTGTCAACTTTGTATTTTTAAATGTCAACCTCTGTTCGACTTTTTACCCTAAAAGGTACATCTAGTACCTTCTAAACCTTGAACTCTGTGACCTGTATAACCAACCGGGATCGCTCCACTCTTAACCAACTTTTTAGACGTATACCTCATTAGTCTACAGAAGAAGGACAAGTATGGGGAGGAATGGTATGTGTCGGTCCAATTATGGTGAAAGATCGAACAAATCTTTTGGTCTGCCAATGAGAGACTCTTTAACTAAGACTTTCTGAGGTCTGACCTCTGTGGTTCTTGTTACCTCAAACTACCACGATTTCACTTCTGTGTTAAGACTTATCATGAAATAATATTTGAAAGGTCGTCATAAGATAAAAATTCATTGTGTCTTCGTTATTAAATTATATACAATTTAAAAGGTTTATTTTCTGATAATTTGGTAAGTTCTTTGATACGAATACGTAAAAAAGGGAAAAAAAGTTTCCTCCATCTTTATAGATTTTGATAGGGCCAAAAAACTGTGGTTTCCAAAAAACTGTGAGCACGGACTCCTACACGAGAAATGATCGTTACATTCCCTTTTCTTTCTGTGATTCCAACTTTAGACCAGGGTACTGAAGTACCCTTTATCTACCCCTTTGTCACCTTTGTCACAGTCTGAAATAAAAACCCTCCCCAGGTTTTAGTGACGTCTACCACTGACGTCGGTACTTTAATTTTCTGCGAATGAGGAACCTTCTTTTCAATACTGATTGGATCTATCGTATAAGTTTTCGTCTCTGTAATGAAACGGTTATTTCCAGGTAGATCAGTTCCGACACCAAAAAGGTCACCAGTACATACCTACACTCTCAACCTGACACTTCTTTCGACTCACGGCTTCTTAACTACGAAAACTCGACACCACAACCTCTTCTGAGAACTCTCAGGGAACCTGACGTTCCTCTAGGTTGGTCAGGTAAGATTTCCTCTAGTCAGGACCCACAAGAAACCTTTCTTACTACGATTTCGACTTTGAGGTCATGAAACCGGTGGAGTACTCTTCTCAACTGAGTAATCTTTTCTGAGACTACGACCCTCCCTAACCTCCGTCCTCCTCTTCCCCTGCTGTCTCCTACTTTACCGACCTACCGTAGTGACTGAACTACCTGCACTCAAACTCACTTGAAGTCCTCAACCACTACCTGTCCCTCCGGCCGCACGACGTTAAGTAACCTAGCGTTTCTCAGCCTGTACTAACTCGTTGACTTGACTTGACTTGACTTCCGACTTTAGTCGTAGAGATGTTGTTTCGGAAAACGACTAAGAAAGTCCTGGTAATCACCGTTGTTTTTCTAGTAGTCTCTGACCTCAGAGTCTTTTAAACGTAAAAGGAGAACTTAAGGAAATGGGAGTTGACCTCCTAAGAGGGTGACCTTCCCGGACCCGTAAAGAAGTTTAGCCTTCTCCAACGGCCCCTCTACCCACATCTTACCCTCAGGTAAGAAAGAGAAGGGACGTCCAAAGGGACTGAGTCGAGAATCTCAGGGGTGACGTACTTGAACAGACCTGAGAAAGTACGTTGTATATCTCACGACAATACAACGGAATGTCAAGGTTTCCGACAGTTTGGGGGTAAATGGGTTTTGATGGGGTCTCTACGTTTCATACTTTTTTTTACAAATAAACGGAGATGGACGATGCATATCAGATTCACCGGGTTGGTTGAGAAAGTCTAGGTTAACAGAGTGGGGAAATGAAGTGAGGACTTTGTTTGATACTTTAAGAAGAGATTTTAGTACGGAGGGAAGTACCTAGTGTCAGAACAACACCGCTTCCCCGAACGTATTGAGTTATTTTAATACTCGGTACGGTACGTCTCGTTGGGTTCTACCTGTCCAGTGTTACTTCACAAGACTGTTTTGTACCGGGTGACCTCCTCCCTGACCGTTTGGTCAATGAGACCCAAGATCATGGGTCTCACTGTCCATTCAAACCAGAACCTCATCTTTTACTTCGTCCCGTTTCAGATTGTCTCAAAACAGATCTCTTAAGTCACTGGTTTGTTTGGGACAAAGGGTTGTTCGGTTCTCTGTTTAGATGAGTACCATATTGGTCTACCAGTTATGGTTTGAGTCTGACTAACACAAGAAACGTCAGTTACTACCTCTTCGAGATGTGTCAGTCGTTTTTGTTCTGGACCTCGACTGACACCGAGTCTAGTACTCGAGGAATTACGTTTTGAATCCGAATTTAACTTATTTCATTCCCTTTAGTGATCCGATGCGTCCATACTTGATTTAATATAAGGAATACTAATATGTCACCTCCACCACTTATCTAAGTTCCCTGATCTAGACTATGTGTTTCACGTACTTCTTGATACCTATTTCCAAGTATTGTATCATATCCTCCGTCACTGGTTTTGGTAGGGTTTCCTTTTCTTTACACTCTTCCGTTTCACCAACAGACTTCTCCGAAATGTTTATTGATTCCTTTCATCTCTTCACTTTTCGTTCCCTCTTTTTCTTTCTATGTGGGTTTACTTACCGTCTCAAGGTCGTTCATCGTTCCTCTCTAATCCAGAATTTACTTGTTACGTTTCTTTATCTTCCTTTGTTATCTTACCCTTACTATTCTCTAGAGAAATTCTTTTAATCTCCACAGTTCCCTTGTAAAGTACGTTCCTACCCGTGTTATTTCCTGTCTTTACCATACCTGGATTGTCTTCGTCTTCTCTAATTCTTCTACACCACTCTTGTGTGTCTTCTTTATACGTTTTTTTTTCAGAATTATTTACCCTTTTAATACTACCACACTAGTGAGTGGAACTCAGTCTGTAGACCTTACACTTCCGTTCACCCGCCCGGAATCCTTCGTAGTGATACTTGTTTCGATCACCTCCACTACCCTAAGGTCGACTTGATAAATTTTAGGACTTTCTACTACGACACTTCAGGACGTGAGTTATGCAGTCGTTTGAACATTTTGAGTCGTCACCTGTGTCCTGACCTTTTCCAGTCAAAAGTAAGGTTAGAATTTCTTCCCGTTACTGTTTCTTATAAGTTTGTTAACGTGAATAAAGCGTACGATCATTCCAATATGAGTTTTAGGAAGTTGGATCTCAAGTCGTCATGTACTTGACTCTTGAAGGTCTGTGTTTCGACCCAAATGTTTTTCTCCTTGATCTCTAGTTCAACGATTGTAAACAACCTAGTATCCCTTTCGTTCCCTTAAGGTCCTTTTGTAGATGATGATGAAGTAACTGATGCGATTTCGAAATTGACACACCTAGTGTTGTTTGACACCCTTTAAGAAGTTGTACCTTTATGGTCTCGTGGAAGGGACGGAGGACTCTTTAGACATACTTCCAGTTTTTCGTTGTCAATCTTGGTCTGTACCTTGTTACCTGACCGAGTTTTGACCCTTTCCTCATCCTGTTCCGACATATAACAATGGGACGTAAAATTTAAAGATCCGTCTCATGTAGGATACTTTACGGTCCGACCTCCTTAGTGTTCGACCTTAGTTTTAACGGTCCTTTTATAGTTGTTGGAGTCTATACGTCTACTATTATAAGATTACCGTCTTTTACTTCTCCTTGAGTTCTCGGAAAACTTCTCCAGTTTTCTCCTCTTACTTTCCCTACCGAACTTTGACTTGTAAGTTTTTCGATACTATCACCGTAGGCCAGGGTAGTGAAGTACCGTTTATCTTCTCCGTTTCCATCTTCGTCAGCGTATAAAATAAAAGAACCCGAGGTTTTAGTGACGTCCGTCATTGACGTTGGTACTTTAATTTTGTATAAACGAAGAACTTTCTTTTTGATACTGTTTGGATCTATCGTTAATTTTTCGTCCCTGGAGTAAAACGGTTGTTTCAGGTATATCAGTTTCGATACTAAAAAAGTCATCAGTACATGGCTACACTCTCGATTTGGTATTTCTTCGGTCTCCCGGTTTCTTAACTACAATAGTTTCACACGACGATCTCTTCTGAGAACTCTCAGGAAACCTGACGTTCTTCTAGGTTGGACAGGTAGGATTTCCTTTAGTCAGGACGTATAAGTAACCTTCCTGACTACGACTTCGACTCCGAGGTTATGAAACCGGTGAACTACACTTTTCGGTCGAGTAACTCTTTCTAGGACTATGACCCTTTCTTATTCCCGTCTGCCTCTTATCCCATCGTCTCTTACTCTACCAACATATCGTAGTGGTTGAGTCACCTGTACTTAAACTCGTTTGAGTTTCTTTGTCACTGACCATCCCCTTCTATCCTGACCCCACGACGGCAGGTACGTCAACGTTTCTCATCCCGTGTTGAATGACTGACTTGTTATTGATACCACCACAAATAGGTGAGTAAGTGCAGGTTGAGACACTGGGATCCTGATCTCGGGCGGTCAGAGGAGACAGGTCTACCAAAAGGTCCGTTCTAATGACCTCACCAACGACAAAGGAGGAGGTACCCTAGAAGGGCTGGGTCCCTGACTTGGGTGCAGAGGACACAGAGGACGTAACAGTCCGTCTAAGAAATGACGACTTGGTGAACTCTTCCTGTTGTTATAGTACTCTGTTTGGATTAGAGACCGTGATCGATACACCGGAACTCACTAAGTCGGTGGTAAGAACACGGAGGAACAAACTGGAGTGTTTGAATTTTCTGCTTGGGGTAAAAAGTAATACCTCTTACTTTGGTAAAAGGAAATACTTAAAGAGAAAAGAAACACAAATTTATATGCTATAGAACTAGTGAAGGGCAAATAAAGAAGTAGAGAAGAGAATCCATAAAGGAAACAAAGTAAGAAAAGGAAATGGAGTAAACTAGGATGTCCGTTGAGTAAATTCGAAGAAAGAATAAGGATTGTTATACGAAGAGTTTAACGTACGAGTACTTTTGTGTGTATGTGTGTCTTCACTAGTAAGGGATTATCGTCAAAATGACAATGGTATCTTTGTATAGTCAAAGAATAGTTCACCCCCTCTACTTAGTACTGAGTCCTCATAAACAAAGTGAAATATAAATTAATAAGGTAAAAATTATAGACACCGTTTTTACCTATGAAACAAAAGTTATATAAAAGTCAATTTGAAACAAAGAAAATTTCCGTCGTAAAGAAATAGTGAGGTTTTGACGTTACATTGTCAGATTATAATAATCCCGGTAATATGATCATTAAACCCGAAAAGACACCATTTCTTAAGTGGACGGTTACGTCCTCTACACCCAAGATAGGGACCCAGTCCTTCTAGGGGACCTCTTCCTATACGTCATAAAAACGGACTTTTTAGAGTACCTGTATCCTCGGACGACCCGATATCAGATACCCCAGCGTTTCTCAACCTGTGTTGATTTATTGTTGTTGATTAGTCAACCAAAGATTTGTTCAACTATTTCAAATTTACACATATATAAAAACGATGATAGTATACGACATACAAATAATTAGTTGTATGAGTGGACGTTTCCATCTGTAATAATCCCTAAGAAGATTAATTAGTGACCTACACACACGGGTGAGAACGGATAGATGAGGATACTAAGTGAATTTACTTCTTTAAACCTTTTATAGTGATTTAGTTTCATCATAAGGTTATCGTAAATGGTTCAGAACCTCCGTTAAGTTACAAAAACGTAAAGAAATGTAAAGACCTAGTGAAAAGTCAAAAGTTTCGTAAGTGTATACACTGTCCCATACTCGTAAGTTGGACGAAATAATATCTATGTTGACAAAACGAGTAGAAAGAAAAGACACTACGTAATCTCTTTATCTTAGGTATATAAAGAGGTGTAAAGGATTCTCATACACTTCAAAGTCTAAAAAAAAAAATGAAGTTTATTTATTTCGTAAAAAGAAACTATAATTAAGATTGAGACTCAAATTCCCGGGTTGTTTCGTTTACTTTCGTTACTTTTTTCTCTCAAAACCACCCTTCCACACAAGTACACTATTTTGTCTCCTATATCACTCCCTCAGTCTTTCTTTCTCGTTCAGTCAGCCCCGACCTCTCAGATTCCTTCTAACTGGAACCGAACTTTGTTACGTCCATTCATCTGGGTCGGTTCCTGGTATGATTTCGATAACAAATCTACCACTGAAATGTACCTGTGGTCCTTACTCCTGAAATGTACGGAGGTTCTGATATAGGTTTAGGGTTTCGGAAGCATTTGGGTTTCTCCCCGGAGATCCTTTTCATCCTCTTACCATCACTCTTTCAGAGAACGGTCTTGAAACCCCCGGTATGACCTATCAGAAGTCTGGAAACACGATCCTATCCATTGAATCTAAACCCTGTGGCTCAACTAGTATATAACGACTCGAAGTGTTTTCGTACGACTTCACCCAATACGTCTACTTCAGTGTCTTGTACCAACCCTCGTGTCTGAGTCCTCATCTCCTCGAAATCTGAGAGTAAGACAGAGAAAGGGAATCTTAGAGACGATTTGTTCAGTGTAAAATAAAGAAATTCGGAGAGAAAAAGGTAGACCTTTTTACATCTCTTTCTTTGAAATGTCACAACAACGTTACTAATTCATTCAAGTTAGTTCACTTCTTGTATTGGGTTTTGGACTTAGTTTTATTCACGAGTTATTCATAATAACAATAGTAATCAATTTCATCTTTCTCTGGTTCACTAAACAAGTCCCACCACACAGGTCGACCATCGTCGTGCTCCCCGACAAGGTAATTGGGAGTCATGAAGACCTGGTGGTTCTCCTGAAGGGAAGACGTTTGACCTTCGTAGGGATCTCTCGGAGGGAGTCCAAAGTGGTTGGATTGACTACATGGATTCTCTCATGTGGACTAAATACAAAAGAGTGAGTCTGAGTTAGTTCTTTCGTCTGACAAAAGAGTTAGTAAAACGGACGGAAGTGGCTTTCTCATTACAGATACTCTTAATCTTTATATATTGGACCTTCAATCCCGGGAAACAGTAAACAGGGATTTGAACGAATAACCTTTATACATTAGTACTACAACTGACCTACTGTGATCGAGGACACAGAACTCAAGACTTCCGTGTTTTAACGGTCACAAAAGTGTCTTAACTAGTACATATAAAAGGTCTGTAGGTTGTTTCTCTAAAAACAAAACAACCAAAGGACAAAGGTGAACGTTCTTATACCGATATGCTATTTGCGAAGTAGAAAACTAGTGTGAAGGCGAATTCAAAGTGTATAAGGTAAAGTAGAATTAGGTCAGACAACATTTGTTTCTGTCTACAGGAACTTATATTATAGTTTCAATATATACAAATCAAAAGAGAAGTAGTTATTCTCTTTGATAAAGTCTGAGTTCAGTACCTCACTGTTGATAATAGATAACGTACTAAAAATATAGGGAAAGGGGATTGTGACTAAACCTCACTTTATTATGAAGATTTTATATTAAACCTCATTATTCCTATAAAGGTGTTTCTAAAAAGTTTCTTTGTATTTTATTTGTCCTCCCCTTTTACAAGATCCTCTGTTATTCTTAGTGTCTAACTCTTTGACACTACATTAACTCACAAAGTTGTTGTTAAATATTTCTTAAAGTGAACATTGTAAACGTAATACAGGTTCTTAGGGACCTGAGGGTATCCTAGAATGAAACATTGATACAATTTTGTGAATAATGACACGTTAAACTTAGTTATACGTTACAAAAGGTAAGCTATTCTCTAGAATAGAATAAACTGAAACGTAGAGACAGATTCGTGATAGGATTGTGTCTCTTCTCAAAGTCACTTACAACTCCTGAATTTCACTTAAATTTCTCTAAAAATTTTTACATCTAAAATTCTTTCATTAGGTCCTTCTTAACGAAAACGATGTTACTGTATTGTCTTCTCGTCAAAACTTGAAATCAGTTGATTTAGTAGGATTCTCCTATATAGTGGGTTCTCCTCATTTTTATGAGGCACTAACATGTAAAACTAACATGTTTTTAATAAAAGTTGTTTAAGTAATTAATAAGGGATTTAGTATATGTACCGATTTGAATTAGGTATACACCAACACTGTCTCGTACATAAGAATATCATAATTCTTATATGCTTTAATATAAAAACTAATGGTTACTATTATTGAGTACTACTATTGACAATTGTGGATAATAAACAACTTGTGATAAGATCCACTAATACTAGTAAAGACTATAGTTGATGGGTCTCAAACCGGTTTGAAGTGTCCAAGTCTCCTGTCAGGATTTGTTCTGATAGGAACGAATTCTGTGGTCGCGTTGAAGTCTCCAGGAGTCTATCGATGTCTCTAGGAGTCTTCAGTCTGGTATACCGGTCTACATCCCTAAAGGTGATGGGGGAGTCCAAATTACTAAACAATCTTTTGGAGTCTTAAGTCTTTTCGAATCGATGTCCGAAAACCTTCATTTTAGTCTTGGTCGCTTCCCCTCTCTGTTTCAGCCACTCGAGACCCTCCGTCTTTATATTTCGAACGTAACAAGAGAGAGGAACCTCAGTCCTGTGTAATGGGAGGTTCACATAGTCGCACACTTTTATGTGGATTTCGTGAGCTGTTATGGTAGGTGATTCGCGTCTCTTGAAGTGGACTCGGGGTTCAAGTCCAAATAACCCCAAAGTAATATAGTTGTAATAACTGACTTAGTAACCGGTACTTCAACTTAAGTCAGAAATCACGGAGAGAGGAGGAATCTCCAGTCCGATTTGAGTACACCAAGATCCAGAAAGATGGTCGGAGATAGGACTCAGAAGAGTAATCGAACTTTATAGATCACCAGGTTGTATTCGTTTTTGATGGTCCCGGATGGTTCTTGTTGTTTCTAAGGGGATAGTGTCCTCTGTGACGTTCCTAAATCAACGATGGAGGGTCCTTGATAAACTCGGCTGTCCCTTCCACCGATTCTACCATTTCTTAGACGCCCTCTGGACCCAAGCTAGGGACTCAACCCTAGAGGGGACCTCTTCCCTTTCCGATGGGTAGGGTCATAAGACCGGCCCTCTTAAGGTACCTGTCTCCCTGGACCACCCGACGTCTGGCACCTCATCGTCTCTCAGTCCGTGTTGACTCGGAGAAAGTGAAAGTGGATCCTTGGTCCCTATTTCCAGTCTGTCTAAGAAACAATACGTACTCTGTAACAATGTAGAGTAGATTATATTGAGAAGATAAAGTATGTAGGTGGACAATTCCACCCCCCATAGTAAGATCTGTACTTCTTTACATGAAAACCTCTCGAATTTATTAAAAAAGGTTCCGATACATCGATTACATTCACTTTCGGTCCTAAGCTTCGGTACAGAAGGAAAAAGATTGGGGAAAGAGGTTTAATCTGATTAGAAAGTGCACTAATACGGAGTTCAAGTCATAAACGATCAATGTAATATTACTAAAAGATAGAGGATATGATATCAATGCTCCAGTACAAAGGTTACCTTTTTTTCTCGTAAAATTTACTTTTTGTAAATAGTACAAAGTCATTAATAGGAGTTTGAGTCGCCTTTGTTGCTTTACAATTCCTGTCATTATCCGAACTCACTATTAAAGACGGTTGAGTATTAATCGGGGATTTAGATACTGGAATCGGTTCGGTGAATATCAGAGACCCGTCATTACCTATATACACTTACGAGAGGATATAAGGTCCTAACAATACCTTCAGTTTATTGTTCACACTTTCGTCACCGGTAGAAGGGGTTTAGGGAATAAAAGGAGATAAAAAAGTATTGTAAATTGTAGAATAAGGTTTTGGTACAGTATACTACATTTATACATTCAAGGCATTAATTTGGTCAAAGATTTGAGACATACCCGTCTCTCCGTCTATTGATCAAAAAATTACTATATAGTGTTTAAAGATTTAATCCATACCATTCCTCATCTTTTGGCTAAAAGACCTTTATAATATATGATGCCCGAAGTGTCCACCACGTCACCATTTCTTAGATAGACGGTCACGTGCTCCACGTCCTCTACTCCCAAACTCAGGAGTCAGCCCTCCTAGAGGACGTCATCATCCACCGTTGGGTGAGGTCATAAGAACGGACCTTTTAAGGTACCTGTCTCCTCGGACCACTCGACGTCAGGTGCCCCGACATCTCTCAGTCTGTGCTGACTCGTTATACGTTCGTACGCACGTACGGATATTCATCATCACTCATCTGACTTGAAATTGAATACATTAAGTTAGTAGGGTGACTCCTTTCGATCTCATTAGCCTTCTTTTTTAAATTATATATGTAACAGTAACGCACACACACACAATCAACGAGTCGACATTGTTTGAAAACCGTAGGGTACCTGACATCGGATCCCTTCTATTTAAAAATTTTTTATGAAAATTTAATAACTTGGTTCCCTCTTCCTTAAAGTTTCTTCGGGACATCAAATCCAATATATATATATATATATATATATATATATGTGTGTGTGTATAGGGGGTAGGGTCCCTTTTGTATCTACCGGTTGTCCATGTACTTTTCTACGAGTTGAAATGATTAGTAGTCCTTTTACGTTTAGTTTTAGTGTCACCCTATCGTGGAGTATAGACAGTCTTGCCGACAGTGTCTCTCTCGTTTGGTCATTAACAGTCTTCGTTCCTCCATCCTTTTACTCACTTTTACGTTCTCTAATACGACACGTACGAGTCAGGAGTCAGTACAGGCTAGGAACCGTTGGGGTACCTGATATCGGGTGGTCCGAGGAGACAGGTACCCCAAGAGATCTTATGACCTCTTATCATAAGACCTTATGACCTCACCCATCGGATAGGGAAGAGGTCCCATAGAAGGACTGGGTCCCTAACTTGGCCTCAGAGGACATAGCATCCACCTAAGAAATGGTCGACTCGATGTTCCCTTCAGGCACTTTCTCTAATTCTCCATGTTTAAATGTCAATGTTTTATTTACTCAATGTTCCTACCATATATGGTTCACCCCTTATATCAATTTCTTTTACATTATAGAAATAAAACCCCCCGAGGTTTTAGTCACGTCTACCACTGACGTCGGTACTTTAAATTTCTATAAACGAAGAACCTTCTTTTCGATACTGGTTGGATCTGTCATATAAATTTTTTTTTTTTTTTTCGTCTCTGTAATAAAACGGTTGTTTCCAGGCAGATCAGTCTCGAAACCAAAAAGGTCCTCAGTACATACCCACACTCTCAACCTGATATTTCTTTCGACTCGTACCTTCTTGACTACGAAAACTTGACACCACAACCTGAGAACTCTCAGAGAACCTGAAGTTCCTCTAGGTTTCCTTTAGTCAGGACTTATAAGTGACTTTTCTGACTACGACTTCGACTTCGAGGTTATGAAACCGATGGACTACCTTTCTTGTCTGAGTAAACTTTTCTGGGACTACGACCCTTTCTAACTCCCGTTCTCCTCTTCCCCTGTTGTCTCCTACCTACTCTACCAACCTGTCGTAGTGACTGAGCTACCTGTACTCAAACAATGCAGTTTCAACAATTCTTTCATTTAGACTTCTCAATAGTAGTGTTACTTTTTCATGAAAAGTCATATCACTTTTATGTAAAACCTACGAAAAAGAAGAAAAAATTAACTTATTTATCAACGTTATCAAACGTTATCAAAGACTATGTGTCGGTTCAATATGTATATATATACATACATACATACATACATACATACATACACGACTCAGTGAAGTCGACCCAGACTGAGAAGTGGTGGGATACCTGACATACGTCGGACAGTCCGAGGAGACAGGTACCCTAAGAGGTCCGTTCTTATGACCTCACCTAACGGTAAATAAAGGAGTAAGTCCCCTAGAAGGGTTGGGTCCCTAGCCTAGGTGTGGTGAAAACGGAGGACGACCCCTTCCGTCCAAGACATGGTGATCGTGGTAGACCCTTCATTGAAGAGGAGGTCCCCTGGGACAAAGAGAAAACGTATATATAAGTAAGTGATTCATATTGGAAGAGACCCAGGTAGATATACCGACGTTTACGGTTATAAAGTAAGAAAAATACCGATTCGTCATAAAGTAACACTTATATATAGTGAGTAGAATTAGGTCAACAAAAAGTACCTGTGACCCCAACAAAGGTGTAGAACTGATAACGTTCGTTAGGACGATGACTGTAACCCTACGTACGTAGAGAAAGTTAATATCAAAAACAGTAGAGGACAACATATGTATGGGTCCACACCTTAACGACTTAGTGTACCACCGAGATAAAAATCAAAAAGTTTCTTATAGGTATGACAGAAGACATCACCGACGTTCTTAAATGTAAGGGTGGTTGTTACATCCTCATAAAGAAAAAGAGGTGTGGGAGAGGTTGTAAATAATGAACATTCCCCGAAGGGATCATCGAATCAACCATTTCTTAGAAGGCCGTTACGTCCTCTGGACCCAAGCTGGGGACCTAACCCTTCTAGGGACCTCTTCCCTTTCCGATGAATGAGGTCATAAGACCGGACCTCTTAAGCCCGTGCTGACTCGCTGAAAGTGAAAGTGAAAAGTTCCGTAAAAATTTTAAAAAATGGATAAAAACCGACACGACACAGAAACAACGGTGTGCGTCCGAAAGAGATCAACACCGTTCGATTTCAATAAGAGATCAACGGTACGTGTCCGAAGAGAAATGTCACCGAAGAGAACAACGTCTCGTACCTACCGGAGTTACGTGTGTCCGAAGGCATCGAAGGTATCGACACCGTATACCCGAGTCGACGCCGAACGTCCGAGGTCTCCCATCCGAGTCATCGACACCTCGTACTCGAATCAACGGAGGGTTGTACACCCTAGAAGGGTCCGGTCCCTAACCTGGTCACAGGGGACGTGACCGTCCGTCTAAACGTTGGTGACCTAGTGGTCCCTTCAGGTCAAAGGTCTGTAAAAACTACTATCTATAAGACTGGACACGCTCCACTATGGAGTAAAATGAGAACAAACGTAAAGAGATTATTAATGACTATAAATCGTAGAAAAGTATACGGATAACCGGTAAACAGACATAGGAAACCTTTTTACAGATCAATTTAGAAGTCGGATGAGAAACCAAAACTAAAAAAAAAGGATGTAACTCAACACACTCGACAAACATACAAAACCTATAATTGGAGAAAAGTCAGTGTAGTAAACGTTTATACAAGGGGGTAAGACATCCAATAGAAAAGTTAAAAGAAGAGATACGTTTTCGAAAATACAAACTTACAGAGTAGACAAATAAAAAATAAAATACAGAATGGAACTTTCTCACTATCTTCTTTTATAACGATACTAAATACAGTCTCTTATTAACCGGGTACAAGAGAAGATCAAAATACAACAGTACGGAATATAAATCCAACGATTTGGTAAAACTCAAATAACATATGACACACTCCTTCACAATATTAAACTAACTTAATATCCATCGACAGGTTGAAGGGGTTGTGGTAAGTCACTTCTCTGACAAAAAAGACGTAGTATACAAGAACGGAGAAAACTGCAGAAACAACGTCTATTCAACTGACATCTATACGTCCAAAGGAAGACAAGAGATAAGACAAGGTAACTAGACATACAGACAAAGACACGGTAATGGTGTGACAAAACCAATAACTTCGAAAAATTATATCAGACTTCAGACCTTCCTAATACGGAGGTGGAAACCAGAAAAAGTAAACCTAACGAAACCTTTAAAAAAGAAAGTAAAAAATAGATATACTCTACTACTTACAAGTGATTGGAACTTTATTTGTAAAGTACTATATATATTCAGTTTAGTAACGTAAACTAACAATCTGTAGAGATACAGAAGAAACCTCTTTACAGACAACTTCAGAAAAAGGGTGAAAAACTAACCCAACAGACAAAAGGACCATAACTCAACATACTCGACGAACATATAAAACCTTTAATTAGGACACAGTCAACAAAGTAAACGATAATAAAAGAAGGTAAGACTCCCAACAGAAAAGTGGAACGAATATCAAAGGAAACGACACGTTTTCGAAAATTCAAATTAGTCCAGGGTAAAGAAATGAAAACAAAAATAAAGGTAATGAGGTCCTTCACCTAGTATCTTCCTAGAACGAAACTAAAAACAGTAACTCACAAGACGGATACAAAATGAGATTCTCAAAATATCAAAGATCAGAATGTAAATCCAGAAATTAGGTAAAACTCAAATAGAAACACATACCACAATCCTTCACAAGATTAAAGTAAGAAAATGTAGATCGACAGGTCAAAAGGCTCGTAGTAAAAAACTTCTCCGACAGAAACAGGGTAACGTATAAGAACGGAGGAAACAGTTTTTATTCCATGGGTATCCTCGTACCCAAATAAAGAACCGAAAGATAGAACAAGGTAACCAGTTATAAAACAAATACACGGTCATGGTATGACAGAACTACTGACATCGAAACATCATATTAGACTTCAGTCCTTCAAACTTAGAAGGTAGAGGTAAGAAGAAAGAGTTCTACGAAACCGATAAATCCCAGAAAACACAAAGGTATACTTGACACTTTATAAAACAAGATCAAGAGACTTTTTACGGAAACCATTAAACTATCCCTAGTGTAACTTAGACATCTAACGTAAACCATTATATCAGTAAAAATGTTATAACTAAGAAGGTTGGGTCCTTGTACCTTATAGAGAGGTAGACAAATACAGTAGAAACTAAAGAAAGTAAATCAGTCAAGTCAAGTCAAGTCAGTGAGTCACTACAGGCTGAGAAACGTTGGGGTACTTAACGTCGTGTGGTCCGGAGGGACAGGTAGTTGTAGTGAGCCTCAAGTGAGTCTGAGTGTAGGTTCGTCAGCCACTACGGTTGGTTGGTAGAGTAGAAGACAACAGGGGAAAGGAAGACGGGGGTTAGGGAGGCTCGTAGTCTCAGAAAAGGTTACTCAGTTGAGAAGTGTACTCCACCGGTTTCATGACCTCAAAGTCGAAATCGTAGTAAGGAAGGTTTCTCGTGGGTCTCGACTAGAGGAAATCTTACCTGACCAACCTAGAGGAACGTCAGGTTCCCTGAGAGTTCTCAGAAGAGGTTGTGGAGTCAAGTTTTCGTAGTTAAGAAGCCGCGAGTCGAAAGACTTGTCAGAGTGAGACTGTAGGTATGTACTGGTGACCTTTTTGGTATCGGAACTGATCTACCTGTAAACAACCGTTTCATTACAGAGACGAAAACTTATACGATAGATCCAACCAGTATTGAAAGGAAGGTTCCCCATTCGCAGAAAATGAAAGTACCGACGTCAGTGGTAGACGTCACTAAAACCTCGGGTCTTTTTATTTCAGACTGTGACAAAGGGGTAGATAAAGGGTACTTAACTACTCTGGTCTACGGTATTAGAAAGAAAAGACTTACAACTCGAAATTCGGTTGAAAAAGTGAGAGGTGAAAGTGAAAGTAGTTCTCTGAGAAATCAAGGAGAAGTGAATGACGGTATTCCCACCACAGTAGACGCATAGACTCCAATAACTATAAAGAGGGTCGTTAGAACTAAGGTCGAACACGAAGAAGGTCGGGTCGCAAAGAGTACTACATGAGACGTATATTTAATTTATTCGTCCCACTGCTATATGTCGGAACTACATGAGGAAAAGGATAAACCTTGGTCAGACAACAAGGTACAGGTCAAGATTGACAACGAAGGATTGGACGTATGTCCAAAGAGTTCTCCGTCCAGTCCACCAGACCATAAGGGTAGAGAAAGTCTTAAAAGGTGTCAAATGACACTAGGTGTGTCAATTTCCGAAACCTCATCAGTTATTCCGTCTTTATCTACAAAAAGACCTTGAGAGAACGAAAAAACTACTAGGTAGCCTACAACCGTTAAACTAGAGACCAAGGAGACGGAAAAGACTTTGGTCTAACTTGTACACCTTCAACTGTCAAGTATATAACGACTTCGGACCGAACCTCTTAAAACTCGTAATGAAATGATCGCACACTCTACTCACGTTAACACACCATCAAACTCGTAAGAAACCGTAACGGAAAGCTTTACGGTAGTACTAATAGAACCAGCACTTCTAGAAAAAACATGTCAAGAAGACACATAAGAACGGTGGAGAAGAATTATAGAAGACGAAGACAATCCAGGTGTGGTAAAGACAGGAAATAGCTCGGGTAGAAACGTACTTTACAAGGGAACCATAGAGATTAAAAGAACTTCTCTAGAGATCAGAAAGGGTAAGACAAGAAAAGGAGATAAAGAAACGTAACTAGCGACTTCTTCCGAAAGAATAGAGAAGGACGATAAGAGACCTTGAGACGTAAGTCTACGAATATAGAAAGGAAAAGAGGAAACGAAAAGTGGAGAGAAGAAAAGTGTCGATAAACATTCCGGAGGGTTCTGTCGGTAAAACGAAAAAACGTAAAGAAAAGGTACCCCTACCAGAAATAGGGACAGAGGAGCTGTTACAGTGCTTGGAGTAAGGTATCAAGTAGTCCGTGAGATAGATAGTCTAGATCCGGGAATTTAGATAAAGAGTGAAGGTGACATATTAGTATTCCCTAAACTAAATCCAGTATGTACTTACCAGATCGCCAAAAGGGATGAAACAAGTTAAACTCAGACTAAACCGTTATTCCTCAAGTACTAGACTCGGTGTCAGTCGAGGACCAGAACAAGAACAACTGACGCATCTCGAAGAGGGAGAAACCGACGTTTCTTATCTTAGTCAGACTAAAGTCACAACTGGTAGACCACTACAGGTACACATCTCAGAAGAGAACACAATAACCTTCTCCCACAAACGATACTGGTCACGTAAGAGAACCGTTTTAAGACAATCGGAAACGGGACGAAGTAAGGCATAAGATTCCGGTATAAACGGACAATGAGGTCTACAAAGAACTGAAGGATGAAAACGTAAGGTCAGGGGGTATTACTTTTTCTGAAGAAAAAACATATAATCAACATTTTCCAGAACATCCAGAAGTATCTTGACAAGTTGAAGTCGAAGAAGTCACAATGACCAACCCCGTATCTGAACCTAATGACACTAAAGAAAGTAATCACAGAATATTAAAAAGACACATGTCAAAAAAGTAGAGGAATCTATTCAAATAAGGATCTATAAATTAAGAAAAACAACGTTACCACTTACCCCAACTAAGGAATTAAAGAGAAAGACTAAAAAGTAACAATCATACATCTTTACGTTCACTAAAGACACATAAATAAAACATATTTATTGGTTGAAACGACTAAAGTCACTAATTAAGAAAATAATCTCGATTATTAATAGAAAAAGTTTAAAACGGTTACCGGTAAAAACTTCTTAGGGAAAAATCTCTGTCTCTATTTATAAAAGGAAAAGGATAAGAAACTAAGAAGGAACAGATGACAAACAAAAAGAAAATGGAACTTGGATGTCAAGGATAATAATATATAAAAAATTTCAATGAAGAAAGGTCTCTCACTTTCCTCTATGTGGTGACCGTAATAAATTATCAGAAAAGTGTAAACCTCCTTTAATCACGTAATACTTTTCGTTTGAAATAAGATTTGATCGTTGACACTGTAGTCAATTCAATTACACTATTATTGGTTACACGGGGTAAACAAAAGTAAGTTTAATCTTCGAACAACGTTTTCACTAATCGACTTGTGATTAACCTAAACCAATCCTCAGTTCGGAGTAAAATAAGTAATCATAAATACCTGATATCTGTCACCCGGACGGAGTCGTGATTCGTTAATCGTATCATTTTATTTATGGTGGACCCGGGAGAAAAGTTCCCTTAGTTTTAGATAACTGTTTCAAACTGCACGTTCATCTATTAATGGTACGTTACGTCTTTCTGTTTCAGATCATCTTTGGAGATGAATGATTTAAAGGAGGTTGCATTCTATACTGACGGTAGTGTTAGGAAGGGGGTTCCTTTGGTAAAGAGGAAGGGATTAAGAGAGAGTCTTTTAACGTGTTGTAGGTGGATCAACATCTATTATCTGTGGACTCCCGATGAAAAGTGTCAAGAAGGATAGGAGGACTGGTGATCCTGGTCCGTGTGGTGGTTCAAGACAGATAGGATCGTGGATGTACTTTAATTAAATTAAGGGACGTAGAGGTGAAGAGGTGGAATCAGATTCGTAGGTATTAGAAAAAGAATTTCAGGTAGACGACGACGACGACGACGATTCAGTGAAGTCAGTAAAGTCTGAGACACGATAGGGTACCTACCGTCGGGTGGTCCGAGGGGGTAGGGACCCTAAGAGGTCCGTTCTTGTGACCTCACCCAACGGTAAAGGAAGAGGTTACGTACTTGCACTTTTCACTTCACTTCAGTAAGTCAGTACGGGCTGAGAAGCGCTTGGGTACCTGACGTCGGATGGTCCGAGGAGGCAGGTACCCTCAAAGGTCCGTTCTCATGACCTCACCCAGCAGTCACGGAAGAGGTATTTGAGGTAGTCATTGAGAGTTTAACAGAAGTATGAAGGTTAACAAGTTACTTAAGGATAGTGATGTAAGTCTCGTTATGAAAAATTTTTGTAAGAATAGATATAAAGAAACCAGGATTTTAGGAAGTCACAGAAAGACAACGAGACCTCTACGTTTCTCCTGGATCCAAATCTCCGTGAAGAGTTCATGTTATTTATCATATACTGTATACCTTACTGCTGTTCTCTCAGATTCTTCAAAGGATTTAATCGAACTCTATGACCTAATTATCCGAAGGGTACACCGAACCACCATTTCTTAGACGGACGGTTAAGTTCTTTGGGTTCTCTATGCCCAAAATAGGGACCCAGCTCTTCTAGAAGACCTCTTCCTTTACCGTTGGGTGAGGTCATAAGAACGGACCTTATCAGGTACCTGTCTCCTCGGACCACCCGATGTCAGGTGACCCAATGTTTCTCAGACTGTACTGCCTTCGTTGACTCGTACATGCGTGACCTAGTTAGTATATTGGAATTTTCTAACTCAAATGTCCCAGTTACTTTTCTCTTGTACCTAAATTATAGACTGGAAGACTGAATGTCGTAGATACCCTTTAAGTCCACCACTGATTATCGGTATCGCTTCCATCGTCAATCTCTGTCTAAGTCGACGACTTCGGTATCTGTACTTGTACAGATACGGACACACGAGTCGGGACGGGTCGAGAAACGTTGGACTATCTGACGTCGGGTGGTCGGAGGAGACAGGTGCCTGAAAAGGTCTGTTCTTATGACGTCACCCAACGGTAAAGGATGAAGTCCCTAAGAAGAGCTGGGTCCCTAACTTCGGCAGAGGACTAAGAGGACGTAACCGTGTGCCTAAAAAAATACTGACGTGGCGGACCCTTCGGGGTATCCGTCCTTATGTACTTAGTTTAAGATTCCATCACAAACATCTCGTTCTTTATTCTTGATTCTTACATTGGGCCTCCTTATGATTGTAAATTCCCCCATCCTACTGGCTTCTACTTTCCATTTGTCTCTTATTTCCCTTTTCCCTTTCCGGTCCTTTGTGACCTTATTCCTTTATTACATACAACCGAAAATAATAATTCATTTCAGTCACGAATAATCATCGAAAACTTTTTTTACATGGTACCGTCCTTTTTACGGATCATTAAACCACACTAGTAAAGAAATTGTAAAGTTGAAACGTAAAAATCTGGAGTTCACTTGTCTCAGTTCAATTAAAACGAATAAAATAATATGTAATGTTGACTAAGTATATTCCGAGACACAATAAAATAAACAAATAAAATAGGAGAGAATCGGGGGTATGGGTGGTAAGATTATCCATTGGAGAGATAATACAAATTACACATAGGAGAAAACCATACGTAAGAACATTTCACACGAGACTCACCACTCGTTATAAAAATTAATCTACTTAATACACTATATAAATTCAAAATGAGAAGGAAAAATCTCCGTATAAAATTCTATATAAGTAAAGATACACAAGAAGATCAAGTAATGAGGGTTAACGAAGTACTATTAGGTTTACACACGGTGTAAAGTGGACAGTTATAATGGGTACAGAGGAATACTACTTTCTTAAAGAAACCCAATATATAAGTCCTCTTCTAAAATAACAAATTTTACGTACGTATATGAATTAAACCCATTGATAAAGGTGTCACGAAAGACTTACCGACGGGACAGAGTGTAGGGAGGTCGTGTCGATTTCCCAAGAACATAAGAGGGTATGACTAGTTCTCAACCATATATAGATAGAATCAATAATAAGTGATAGTCCGATAATCACTTTTCACTATGGAATGGAGTTAAACGTAAGGACTAATAATTGTTAAATACTCTGGAGAAGTCTATAATCTGAAGAATCGAAGGAAAAGACATTTACCGAACAAGTATAGAACATATTGAAAAATGACAAAAAAAAAATACTTCTTTTTCAAACTAAACTAACAATCACGAAGTAGTAAGTTGTCACGTCACGAAAGGACCCCCGAGTCTACCATTTCTTAGACGGACGACATACCTTATGGACCCAAGCTAGGAACCCAACCCTTCTAGGGGACCTCTTACCTTACCGATGGGTGAGGTCATAAGAACGGACCTCTTAAGGTACCCGTCTTCTGGGACTGGATGTCAGGTACCCCAACGTTTGTCAACCTGTCCTGACACGTTGCTTGTGAGAGTGAAAGTGCATCAGAAGGTAATGTGGTAGACAGACTATATAGACAGGTACCTTGGGTATAATCAAGGGGTCTTTAAGGTGTTGTTTCGTATGTTTGACCTACTGAACTTTGTTGTCTTTAAATAATATAGTGTCAAAAATTCGAAACTTCAGAATTTCACAACCGAGGGAGACTTCCGAGATTCTTTTCTGAGAAGGAACGGAGAACATCGAAGACCCTCGAGGACTACAAGGGACCGAACATGTCGTATTGAGGTTAGAGACGGAACTGACAGCGTGTCGGTAGAAAGGAGACAAACAGGGACGCGTACACAAGTGTATCAGAATGAGGTAGGTCCGACGTTATTGTCTTATGGTGGTTGATCCACTGTGTTTTTTGACCGTAAATAAAGTGTGTAAAGACTTTCAACCTTCAGATTCTAGTCCTACGGTCGCACCAGTCCATCCACTCTCGAGAGAAGGTCCAAAGTTTGAAGGATAACAAAGGAGTGTACCATATTCCCCGGTTGATCGAGTAACCTCGGAGAAAATATTACTTTAATTAAGGTAAATAATCTCAAGGTGGAAGTGTCGGATTCATGGAAGATTTCCGGGGTAAAAGATAATGGTATCTTTCACTTTCACTTCAGCAAGTCAGCACAGGCTGAGAAACGCTGGGACACCTGACATCGGGCGGTCCGAGGAGACAGGTACCCTAAGAGGTCCGTTCTTATGACCTCACCCAACCGGAAAGGAAGAGGTCTCCTAGAAGGGTTGAGTCCCTAGCTTGGGTCCAGAGGACGTAACGTCCGTCTACGAAATAGGAGACTCGGTGATAAAAGTATAACCAGAAATTTTAAAGTTATATACTTGAAAAGTCCTTGTGTTTCTAATTCTAGTGTAGTGTACCGTTGTCAATAACGTAAACAACAAGTCAACGATTCAACACAGGTTGAGGAACACTGGTGTCCCTGACGTCGTGTGGTCGGAAGGGACAGGAAGTGATGGACGGTCTCAAACGAGTCTGAGTGTAGGTACCACAACTACTACGGTAGGTAGGTAGAGTAGGAGGTAGCGGTGTAAGAGGAAGACGGGGGTCAGTAAGGGTCCTAGTCCCAGAAAAAAGGTTACTCAGTCGAGAAGTGTAGTCCACCGGTTAATAACCTCGAAGTCATAGTCAGGAAGGTTACTTATAAGTCCTAAGTAAAGGAAATTCTAACTGACCAAACTAGAGGAATAATACGTTTCCTGACAGTTCTCAGAAGAGGTCGTCGTGTCAAGTTTTCGTAGTTAAGAAGCTACGTCGTTGGCAGAAATACCGGTTTGAGAGTGTAGGTATGTACTGATGACAATTTCGGTATCAAAGCTGGGATGCCTGGAAACAACCGTTTCACTGTAGAAACGAAAAATTGTACAACAGATCCAAATAGTATCAAAAAGAAGGTCCCTCTTTCTCAGAAAAATTAAAACACTGACGTCAATAGTAGGTGTCACTAAAACCTCGGGTTCTTTTATTTTATACAATAACCTAAATCCCAGGTGGTATTGAGTTATACGTTCCGAGGGGACACCGAGTCCACCATTTCTTAGATGGACGTTACACCCTCTGTGCCCAAGTCAGGGACCCAAACTTAAGAAACTTGGAGAAACGTTTCCCGACGTTTCTCAACCTGTGTTGACTCGATGATTGTAAAAGTGAAACCATTGAGTTATACCCGAAGGGACCACCGAGTCACCATTTCTTAGACGGACGGTTACATCCTCTACGTCCAAGATAGGGACTCAGCCTTTCTAGTGAACCTCTTTCTTTACCGTTGGTGAGGTCATAAGAACGGACTCTTTAGGGTATCTGTCTCCTCGGACCGTCCTAGGCCAGGTGTCTCAGCGTTTTCTCAGCCTGTACTGAACCACTGATTTGTCGTTCTTGCATTGAACCATACTGGAGTAGAATTAAAGGGTTTAATGTTAACGGTTCTGACATAAAGGTTTATTCAAGTGTGAGACTACAAGATCCACTTGTCCTTAAGACCTTAAACCCCCTCTGGGACGAGCTAAGGTATGCTACAGGAAAAAAATAAAAATGAATGATAAAGAATGGTGAGACTCAGAAGGGACGACGCACCCGAAAGAGATCAAGGGCACTTGTCCTCGACGAGACAACGCCAGTGGTCACAGAGTGACGTCACCAAAGGGAACATCGTCTCATGTCCGGAATCACGTACACCCGAAGTACTAATCCCGGGCTCCCGAGTCATCGACTCTGAGGAACCAAGGTCGGGTGCCCGAGTCATCGATACCGGGTATCCGAATCAACGAGACGCCGTACACCGAAGAAGGACCTGGTCCCTAGTTTGTGTATAGGGGACGTAACGGTCCACCTAAGAAATGGTGACTCAGTGGTCCCTTCGGAGACTATAGAAAGAAATTTATTTACTTTCACAACAAATATATCCACTACTATGAACTTTAAACGATTTTTTCAACTAGAATTTACAAGAGTGGCGTCTTTTCTTTTACCACTAATACACTTCACTATCTCCACAATTGATTACAATGACACCATTAATAAAATGTTACATACTCACGTACTTTAGTTGTGTAACATATGGAATTTGAACCTATTATAATATACAGTTAAAATAGAGTCATTTAGATTTCTTTTTATTTTGTATAACCACGATATACATTTATTGACTTAAAAATATTTTAATGAATTCCCTTCAGAAGTCAGATATATTAATACAAACCTTTAGTAACAATATTTCGTTGGAACTCTCTTCTGTTGACATCAAGATCGAACTGGGACTGAATGAAATAAGGGTACCAGTATCATTAACTGAGTCCGGACTTATGTTCCGACTTAACTCCTGTCTCTCTGTAAATGACTCCTATAAACCTTTTCTTTGTAGAAATGATAACATTTCTTAAGGGGCTTTTCCCGAGAGAGAAGATCAACCTTCACTGGTTCCTCTGAACATCGGAATACATCGATGACTTTTGTTAAAACGATGGTACTACCCTCGACCGGATTCCTCTTTTGATTGGTGTTTCAACCCTTTGATACTCTTTAACCTCTATATCACTTCAACTCAGGATTTGAGTTGAAAGTCAACATAACTATATTGTAAAAGATCCTCTCCAGGTCTCAAGACTGCGAGACGTCATATACTGTACTTTGTTTAGTGAAATTGAAGATATTCGAAGGGAAAGGAGTAGACGTTTTACATTGTAGCTATCATGGATTGAGCATCTTAAAATACTCTCAATTTATTTCTGGTACACACCGTGAATCAGACCCTAATTTGTCAAAATTTAAACTCTACTGACACTCTACGACGGTTGTAGTAGTAGTAATAGTGGTAGTAGCAATAATTAACGTAGTGACTGTAACAATAATAATGATTCTTCGTTTGGGTCCTACTTGAGAGTTTAAAGGATAAAGACCTAGAACACGAAGACGGTGGATTTGGTTCAATGGGTAACCAGGAGATCGGTGACGCAATCAAAGGTCATATAAACAATTGAAATGTCAATAAATAAAATATTTGTCTCTTGGGACAACATACGTTACGTGATTCGATTCATGATTCTTGTGTCGACACTTGTTCTATTTCTATTAAGGATTATCAGTCCTCAAATCCACCCCGACCTCTGTGACCGGACCCCATGGTAGATGACGAATACTCAGTCGATAGAAATTTGTTCAGTCGAAACTGACTAGTCCATTTGTCCTAAGGTACAAACCTTTAGTAACAATATTTCGTTAAACAAACCTTCGACATTCTCGGTTTCTTTCGTTTCTTGTCAGTATCTTTAAGATCGGTAGATTTCGGTACCACGGAATTCTTCTATTATTGTATATGGAACGTCTCTTACCTTCAGATCCTGTCCCGGTTCTTTTCGGGAAGAGTAGACTTAGGTGAGGTTAAGAGAAAGTTTCTACCCAGAGAAATACTATTATAATTCGAAGACATTGTACTCTTGAAGTGTTGGAATTGAATAATTATGAAAAGTCGTATTTTGGTTGACAGTGTGGTTAATTATTTTTGTCCTTAGATTTTGTTATCCATTTCAAAAATGAATGGTTGGAACCATTTACTTCATATAAGGTAGTCTTAAGATTTTGTCCAACCAATAAAAGTACTGAATTTTTGTTTAGGTTACAAATGCAGTGTATATACATAAAAAGGTACGTTCGTCAAATTCATAAAATAGTGTCTTCCATTTGTATAGTCTTAACATTGAGACCCACCCCTTTGACGAGTTTTTATACACCTCCCGTTTCATTTGATCTTTTTCTTTTTTACAAAAAGAAACATTCTTTTATTGTATCTTATTTTATTCGTTCGGTCGTTTCCTTCTTTTTATACCCTTTATTTTGTGGTGATGTTTGTGAACTCCTCATTCTCTATCTTTTAGATACACCGGTTATTTGGGGGAAAAGTCTCTTAGATATGGGACAGGTTAAAACCTTCACTACCGTTCCCACCTCTTCCTAGTTAATATGGTCAGTGACTTTTCTATTTTTCGCTTTTCTTTGTATATTTTCTCTATCCTTCGTCCGCGGACTGGGAAGACACTTTTATTAATGTTTAGTTTAGAAGACCAAAGGTACAAAGGTCCCTCGAAAAGTCAAAAGACCCGAACTGTATTTAACTTTCTTCCTTCCCGAAAGGGAGAAACGGATCCTGGGATTAAGGGGTAGTCACACTGGTCTTCGCTGGGGTTGTGGGGAGCCTCAATGGTGAGTCAGTAGAAGTAGAAGACAGGTTGGACCATAAAAAAGAGAAGGACTGGAGAAGAAAGGACGATACGTAAAAACCCTGGGTATGACGAGTCTAGTTTTTCTTTTCTATCCTCCTTATTCATGACCCTACTTTTTGTTTGTCACCACATAGTCTCTCTCCACCGCTCCGTCCCTACAGGGTGGTTGTGCCACAGAAAGGTAGTGTCGCGAATTTTACGAACAAATGAACAGGTACAAGGGAGGTTTCTGTCTGTCGTAGGACACATCAACAAGGGTAATGGGATTTAGGACTTATCCCCTTTTAGGTTGTAAAATTTTCTCCTTAGAATTCTTTTATATGAACCTTTTAAGATGAGTCATCGGTTCATAGACTTTCCTAGATATGGTCAACTGTGACACTGTCTCGAGTCTCGGTAACCCTTCTCTTAGTCGGCTTCTTTTGACAAGGGAGAGTAGATGATAGATCCGGAAACCTCAGACTTTCGGATCATTAGTGATGTAGACGTTCGTAAACAGTTCCCAGCTCACTCAACGTAATTTCAGGACCCACCGTATTTTATGTGCAGTGTATCCTAGGTCCGAAGCTTATGTAATGTTATTTCATCTTGCTTGGTCCGTCGTAGTATATAAGTTGAATGTATTACCAAGTTAAATTCCCAATTCAATGAGTTTTGTTTATTATCTATACTTACATATACGATTTAATTTATGTAAACATGTATCTTTTATTCACGTATTACTTCAATTTCTCCTTCCATCTTCCATAATCCATATTGAACCCAAAACTTTCTGTTAAGGTCACACCCCTCCATGAATTCTATTTTGAAGACCTAAAGCAAAAATTATGGTCTTCCAATTTATTTCTCGGTTCCTATTAAAATTACTACATTTAAGGTAAATATAGAGATTATCTTATAATTGAAAGAAGTTAATTAAAATCTTTAATACTTAAACTTATATACATTTGTAAAATTTAGTCATCTTATATTCTGACATAAATATCAGTGTTGAAAAAATTTTAAATAAAAATTAACCTTCTATTAACGAAGTGGAAAATTAACCTCCTATTAAATAAAAATTAACCTCCAATTAAAAATTAGTCTCCTATTAAAAAACCTCGAGGTTTTAGTGACGTCTACCACCGACGTCGGTACTTTAATTTTCTGTGAACGAGGAACCTTCTTTTCGATATTGGTTGGATCTGTCGTATAATTTTTCGTCTCTGTAATGAAACGGTTGTCTCCAGGTAGATCAGTTTCGATACTAAAAAGATCGTCAATACATACCTACACTCTCACCCTGATATATCTTTCGACTCGTGACTTCTTGACTACGAAACGAGGTCCTCAACCACTACCCGTCCCTTCAGACCGTACGACGTTAGGTATCCCAGTGTTTCTCAGTCTGTACCGACTCACTGACTTGACTTGACTTGACTTGATTTGATACCACAACCTCTTCTGAGAACTCTCAGGAAACCTGACGTTCCTGTAGTTCGGTCAGTTAGGATTTCCTTCAGTCAGAACTTATCAGTAACCTTCCTGACTACGACTTCGACTTCGAGGTTATGAAACCGGTGGACTACGTTTCTTGACTGAGTAACCTTTTCTGGGACTACGACCCTTACTAACTTCCGTCCTCCTCTTCCCCCGTTGTCTCCTACTCTACCAACTTACCGTAGTGACTGAGCTACCTGTATTCAAACTCGTTCGAGATCCTCAACCACTACCTGTCCCTTCGGACCGTACGACGTAAGGTACCCCAGTGTTTCTCAGTTTCTTGACTTGACTTGTCCGTTACTTTTGATGATGCTACTCAGTTCTATTTTTTAGTTTAGTGTACCAAATATATGGGTGTATCACATCATATACTTTGTATATGATATCCATTTTTACATCTGACAGAATCACCCCCTTTTAAATACAATTTTTTAAATCTTGTAAAAAGGTTTCATAAGTTCCAGTTAATATTAAACAGTCATACTGTTCTTTAAAACATAAAGATATGATAAAATAATTTTAGTGATATGTGGGTAAGAGTTTCCTATTCAATATCTTATTTATTAATTTCGTGTTTAATAACGTACCAATTATAAAGAAATCAAACATCGAGTCAGTATGTCCAGAGTAGAAACGAAGATGTAGTCGGTTATGAAGAGGTACGAAAATTGAATAATAGAAAAATTTAGAAGGTATTGTAAAAGAGGAGTAAATAGATAAGTACAGAATTGAGACATAACGTGACGGAAGTTGATCTCCGTCTGTGATGACGACGACGACGACGATTCAGCGAAGTCAGCACAGACTGAGACACCCTGGGGTGTCTACCGTCGGGTGGTCCGAGGGGGTAGGGACCCTAAGAGGTCCGTTTTTGTGACCTCGCCCTACGGTAGTGGAAGAGACTCCGTCTGTGATGATCCCTCATGGATATTGGATAAGGGGGAAAGAAGAACTTCTAACTAAAATATGCTCTACACACACACGATCCAATTTTTACGGGTGGAGGGTCAGAGGATACACCGGTCTCCACTTACGGACTGAGGCAAGACCACCTACTCTGTATACGACTGCAGTTGACTCACCCACAATGTTTTTGACAACAAAACTAGTTTCACGACCTTCGCGGAAAAACGGAAAGTAAGAGGGGGAATAGAAGAATGACCCTGTACCTATGTCAGGATCTCCATCTTACCGGTAGATGACTTGTGTTTTTCTTTCACTGCACGGTTCCTTTCGTCTCGTTCTTCGTTTACCTCGGACCTTTCGACGACTGAAAGAATTTATCGATGGTGCCAAGACCTGACGGATGGAGACCTGAAAAACGGTGTTGTCTTTGTAGTCTGAAGAATAGCTGACTTTTTACATCAGTGTCGGACTTTCATCTCAAGAAAATAAACCACCTTTACAAATCCTGCGGACCCGGGTCCTCTGTCGAAGAGTCATCGAGACCCTTTTGACGAGGTCCCTCCGTCCTCTTCTTCAGTCTGATATATGTTCAAACGTCGTTTCCCTTGCCAGTCAGACTTGTAGCTTCTACTCGATAGTTCAATTCCTTAAATCCAGAGTGACTTAAATAAGGAAAGTATACGTGGAGTCAGTAGACCCCGGTTAGGACAAAGGAATAAGTGGAACGAAGAACGTAAAGGGGTCGAGGAGTCGTTAATGACAACCCCCACCGTCGACTTTAGAGTCAAACCCCTCGGGTGTAAGTGTAAACCTCCGGTCTTTAGCGACTACCGACACTGTAAAGAACGAATAATTATACCGTCCTCTACAAAAGTAAAGTGTAAGATTAACAAATTTAGTGACATTTACAAAAAAATTACACCTTATTTTACATTAGGATTAGTTATGTTTGTCTTTTATTCACTGGACAGAGGGATGTCATCGTACATATATTTATGAATAGGATTTAAGAAATAAAAAAATTCAGTATCTAACTATTTATTTAAAATTTTCTTTCCTTCTTTATTTATAAGTCCCTTTTAAAATTTTATATGTGTTTGAGAAACCTCTAAGACAAAACGAAACAACTAAAATAACCAACAATCAAAAAGAAAAGAAAAAAAAAACAGGAACCAGTTTGTCGAAAAAGTATAATATACGTCATAGGACAACACCACACCCCAAAAAACCCCTCCCTCAGTACGAGGGGGTAAATGTCCTAGAATCGAGGACTGGCCCCTAGAGTGAGGTCGGGGAACGTCCTCTTCCTTCGTGTCTCAGGATTGGTGTCCTAACGGTCCCTTGAGGTGCACAAGAGATGAACAAACAAAATTACTACCAATTAAGAAAGTGTTAAAAGGGAGTCTTATCCAAGATACAGGGAAAGGGAAACTTAGACCTCGTCGGAACACTGAACGAATACTGGTTGTCGTAAGTCGTTTTCTCTGCCACACTAAAGGTTTCGATCCAGTCGTTCCCGTTACGTTGGAGTCGGAGCAAACGGGCTTGTAAACGTGAACGACGGGACTCGGTTTGACATTCTTTAGGTTGATGAGGGTCCGGTGGCAAGACGTTCGGACCGGATACCTCTCTCAGGGACATCTTTCAAGAACAGAAGTTTGAGAAGATCTGGGACTCGGTTTGTGTTCTCATTCGTTGTGAAACCGGGGGTCGTTGATTCAGGGAGGACCGTAAACTCAGAAAAGTCGTCTTCGGTCTGTAACACCTCGTTTCTGGTTGGCAGGAGTCTGTCTAGACAGATTTGAGGAGTGGATGTGTTAAACAATCGTTTTATTTTGTCAATGAATTGTGAAAACTTAAACCCCTCTAAACACAACGTCTTATTCATCGATGTTTGGACCTCTTTCGGTAAAGAGTGTGTCAATCCTTATACACTTTTCAAAAGGTTTTACTTGTGTCACCGGGTAACATTACTGGTTTATCCCAGCTTCTCCTACCGTCGTTATTATTTTCGTTGTAACATGTAAATATAACGTAGAAACTCAGATACCGTAAGTCCTGGGTAATGTTTAAACTGACGGATTGTTGTTGTTGTTGTTTTTATGTGTTTTTGGGTCGACACACAGATCCACACGACTTTAAGTGTTCTTTCTATCACTCAAGTTTGTCGGTCTTTATTCTTAGATTTTATTAGTCCATTACAACTCGAAAGTTTGTGTGAACTTGAAAATCAAACTGTTTGTCATGAGGAAAGGTCCCACAGATTGTGTGAGGAGAAGGGAGGAGGGCAATGTCTTTGTCGTCGTCGTAAGAGTAGTACCAGTATAAATAGAGTTCAGAAGTTGGGTTTATGACTTCCAAGTCTGGTACTTAAAGATATAGTACCATACGTAAAGAAAATAAAAGGTATAAATCACTACGAACTAAGGTAGAAAAGGGAAACTCTGATATTTAAATTGTTTTAGTCTCGGTCATAGTATTTTAAAACAGATAGTCATTCTAATAATGGGAATCGATCTGACATTACCGGGTATCACTTTTGTGTTAAAGTAACAAACTTGGTAAAAGTAAGAAGAATAATTTTCCAATTCTGTATGAAAGATTTATAAAATAAGTGACTTCTTAAAGGGATACGAAAAACAATAATATCGTCGTCGTAAAGATGTTTTACAAACGTTTTTTTTAAGGAAACCCATAAAACCAAAAATTAATAGACGAAAAGGACGTACCAAACAGAACATCAATATCTACTCTGTGACTTTCGTTTCACAGTACTTTCGGTCTGAGTGACTGTCAGTAGGTTGTTAAAAGGAAAGTCAAGAAACTTTGTTTCAACTTTTAATACTTGAAAAAGAGTTTAGGACTATAACAGACAGAGTTTTTTTAGGTGATGTAGGAAGGTTTCCAAAATAAATGACAGTATATGTCTGTCGACCATAAGATTCAACGAGTCTAATGAGAGAGTGAGTTAAGTCGACTTTTAACACTTCAATTGGAGGTTTTTGAAACATGACTTTTTGACTTAACCCCAAAGGACGAGACACGATTCTTATTTTTCCATGCTTCAAGGTGCTATACTCATGTCTAAAATTTCACTGAACTACCGTCTTTGTTTAAATATTCCCATACACCGTTTGAATAAATACAATAAATGTTCATAATGTTTCGACAAAAAAAGGGGAAGTCAAAGATGGTCTCATAAAATATCCAAACACTTACGTTTGTTTATAACGGTCTGAGTCATACAATCTAGTAACAAACTCCAAAGTCTAAAGTATAGTTACGGTATCAAAATTATTTTACACCGATAAATAATTACAAAATTATTAACCAACCAGTGATGCATAAAATAAAAAGAATGTGCGAAACTTAGACAAGTTACAGAAATTTTCTCAAAAGGAAGAGTAATCTTTCTTTAAGATTTTATAAAGGAGTTTCTTCGATTAAAAAATGTTTGTATTAAATATACTTTAACTAAGAGAAACTCACTTTACTATAACAATAGGGTACGAAACGTAGATTTAACTAAAGGTTTTATAGTTTACAGGACACGAAACATTACGACAACCGAAGCGTAATTCAAGCATACAACCGTAATGTGAACTTAAATTTTTTGTATTGTTTCATATGATGACATAAAGTACTGGAATATAAAGTCTTTCGTTTTACGATTCATTAATTCCTCACCTGTTTGGAAACCTGTTAATAAGTTAAAAAATTGTCAAAACAATATTACCAATCCCATTAGTCATGAGAACTCTAGACTCACTACACATTACCTTTACATAAATAAGACAAAGACAACTTCCAGAAGACCACAAAATATTCTTTTCCGTTTAACGAAAGTAACTCTGTCACGTATCTTGTTGTGTTATTGTAAGGGAATATTGTTTACGGGATTGAAGGTCTTTACAATCTCTTAAAGGTCTACGACGGGTCTTTTTTTTTTTTGTGTTGGTTTTAGTTTGTAAAATTCAAGTACGTGTTATTTTTTTAATTTTACCACTAAAGACGGACCTAAATATTCTAAAAAGTTTATAAGATTTCAGGAATTTAGGTGGGTGTGGGTGATTAGAACTGGGGTGTAAAGATAGACACGTTGGATAAGGATACATGAAATACAGATCCGTATAACCTGAGGTCAGGTGACATGAATGACAGACAACGTTATTTTAAACTTCAATAGGTCCCGTCCCTGTTAAAAAAAAAATAACGATATAAGGGTAGTTGATTGTGTTACAGACTCTATTTCTGTACTCTTATTTTACCTTATCTCACTTCGCCTTATTTTAATGAAGTGGCTTTCCGTACTATTTTATTCGGACATACTTTCATAGCAGTGCTAGTATCCACAGGGGTTTTATGTACGATCCTTCAAAGAATTACTAAGTGGAAGTGGTTTTTAGTGTTTTAAACCATTCAACTTACTATTAACTTTTGTGATAATTACGATGGTGAGAAAATATAACAAGTCTGTAATTTAAAGTGTTTATACTAATAGTTGTACTTTTCCTGTTGTAACTAATGAAAGGTCTCGACGTGTTGAACGAAGGTGTGACGGGAAGTCCCTAAAAATTTTTCTATATTAGTACCCAGTTGAACTATTAGTATCACTTTTATTGTATGTGTACCTCGATTAGTCGAATTATTAACAAATAAAACCATTTTATTTAATCTGGAGACGTTAACATCGTTTCCGGAGGTCCCTCTATTACGGTGATGTGTAACGTTAAACTTTCCGATTGAAGTTTATATTTACGACCGGTACTGTATTTCAGTCACCCAAGAATGGTTTCCCAGTCATCTTAAATCCTTTATATCAAAAGTTTACTTGAGTCTGAATGTGTAGGAAGGGTTTGACTTCTTTTTTTTTTTTTTTTTTTCTACGTTCATGAGACGACTGTTTAAGTCCTACACCGACTTTAAAACAGTCAATAACAATAAGTCAAGTAAGGTAATTTTACTTCAGATACGTTACGGTATTGTCAAACCTTTATTTTTGTTTTATTTAATTAGAGATTTTGTATATGCGTCGAGTACGTCGAGTTATGGTCCTTTTGTTTGGTGGGTTAGTTTTTCATCCGTCTTCTGGATTTCTCTGTAAAGAAGTTTCTTCTGTATGTCTACCGATTATTTATGTACTTTTCTACGAGTTGTAACGAGTAATAGTCTCTTTACGTTTAGTTTTGGTGTTACTTCATAGTAGAGTGCGACCAGTCTTACTGGTAGTCGTTTTTCAGATGTTTGTCATTTACGACCTCTTCGACACTTCTTTTCCCTTGTGAGAATGTGACAACCACCCTTACGTTGGAATATATTGGTGATACCTCTTATTACACCTCTAAGGAATTTTTTTTTTTTTTTGATCCTTATTTTTATGGTATATTATGTCGTTAGGGTGATGACCCGTATATGGGACTCCTTTGGTCTTAACTTTTCCTGTGTACATGGGGCTATAAGTAACGTTGTGATAAATGTTATCGATACTCTCCCTTCGTTGGATCTACAGATAGTCGTCTTCTTACCCATTCCTTCAACACCATACATATGTGTTACCTTCTAATGAGTCGGTATTTTTCTTTACGTAATCTCAGTCAAGATTATTTCACTTACTTGGATCTCTGATAATATGTCTCACTTCGTTCAGCCTTTCTCTTTCTGTTCATGACTTGTGCTCTACCAGAGCTATTTCCTGTCTTTACCATGCCTGGATTGTCTTCGTCTTCTATAATTCTTCTCCACCGTTCTTATATGCCTTCTTGACATGTTTTTTCTAGAAGTACTGGTTCTATTAGTGCTACCACACTAGTAAGTGGATCTCGGTCTGTAGGACCTTACACTTCAGTTCACTCGGAATCTTTCGTAGTGATACTTGTTTCGATCACCTCCACTACCTTAAGGTCAACTCGAAAAAGTTTAGGACTTTCTACTACGACACTTTCACGACGTGAGTTATACGGTCGTTTAAATGTTTTGAGTCGTCACCGGTGTCCTGACCTTTTCCACAAAAGTAAGGTTAAGGTTTCTTTCCGTTACGGTTCCTTACGAGTTTGATGACGTGTCAACGTTAGTAGAGTGTGTGATCATTTCATTACGAGTTTTAAGAGGTTCGGTCCGAAGTCGTTATGCACTTGTCAGTTTAAGGTCTATAAGTTCGACCAAAATCTTTTCCGTCTTCTTGATCTCTAGTTTAACGGTTGTAGGCGACTTAGTAACTTTTTCGTTCTCTCAAGGTCTTTTTGTAGATAAAGACGAAATAACTGATGCGGTTTCGGAAACTGACACACCTAGTGTTATTTGACACCTTTTAAGACTTTGTATACTCTTATGGTCTGGTGGACTGGACGGAGAACTCTTTGGACATATGTCCAGTCCTTCGTTGTCAATCTTGACCTGTACCTTGTTGTCTGACCAAGGTTTGTCCTTTTCCTCATACAGTTCCGACATACAACAGTGGGACGAATAAATTGAATATACGTCTCATGTAGTATTCTTTACGACTCGATCTTCTTCGTATTCGACCTTAGTTCTAACGGCCCTCTTTATAGTTATTGGAGTCTATACGTCTACTGTGGTGGGAATGCCGGCTTTCACTTCTCCTTGATTTTTCGGAGAACTACTTTCACTTTCTCCTCTTACTTTTTCAACCGAATTTCGAGTTGTAAGTCTTTTGCTTCTAGTACCGTAGGTCAGGGTAGTGAAGTACCCCTTGTCACCTTTGTCACAGTCTGAAATAAAAACCCCGAGGTTTTAGTGACGTCTACCACTGACGTCGGTACTTTAATTTTCTGTAAATGAGGAACCTTCCTTTCAATACTGGTTGGATCTATCGTATAACTTTTCGTCTCTGATGAAACGGTTGGTTCCAGGCAGATCAGTTCCCATACCAAAAAGGTCATCAGTATATACCTACACTCTCAACCTGACACTTCTTTCGACTCACGACTTCTTAACTACGAAAACTTAACACCACAATCTCTTCTGAGAACTCCCAGGGAACCTGACGTTCCTCTAGGTTGGTCAGGTAAGATTCCCTCTAGTCAGGACCCTAAAGAAACCTTCCTTACTACGATTTCGACTTTGAGGTCATGAAACCGGTGGAGTACTCTTCTCAACTGAGTAACCTTTTCTGAGACTACGAACCTCCCTAACCCCCGTCCTCCTCTTCCCCTGTTGTCTCCTACTCTGCCGACCTACCGTAGTGGTTGAGTTACCTGTACTCAAACTCACTTGAGACCCTCAACCACTACTTGTCCCTCCGGACCGCACGACGTTAAGTACCCCAGAGTTTCTCAGCCTGTGTTGACTCGTTGACTTGACTTGACTTACGTATATATGCCTTAGATTTTTCTACCGTGGTTGTTGTGATACAGGTCCAGTCGGTTCCTCTGGGTCTACATTTCTTGTCTGAAAACCTGAGTCACCCTCTTCCTCTCTCACTCTACTAAACTTTTTTTTTCGGGACTTTGTATATGTAGTAGTATAATTTTATCTATCGGTAACACTTAAACTACATACTGCATCCCGTTGGTTTCGGGAGACTGGTGGACCTGTCTACCCCGTCCCTCCCTCCCCTCTCCCCTTGGATCCTACCTCCCCGTTTACACACGGATCCTGACTAAGTATAACTGTATACCATTTTGGCGGTGTTATAACATTTCGTTAATAGGAAGTTAATTTATTTAATTAAAAAATTACATAATCACAAATTTCACTTTCACTACAGAGAGTCAGTACAAGTTGAGAACGCTAGGGTAGTTGACATCGGATGGTCGGATGAGACAGGTACCCTAAAAGGTCCGTTCTTGTGACCTCACCCAACGGTAAAGGAAGAGGTCCTCTAGAAGGGTTGGGTCCCTGACTTGGACACATAGGACGCAACATCCGTCTACGAGATGGTAGACTCGGTGGTCCCTTCAGAATAATCACAAATTCGAAAGGGGAATAAGTGGATCGATTTTTCTAAGACTCTTGTCGAGTAAGATAGAGAAAACGAGGGGTGGGGAAAAGAGGACTTTAGTTGAGAAAGACCGAAACTTACATTTCGATTTATCCTAGTCCTCTCTGTCCTCCTTTGACCCAAATATCTCAATCTCTACCCCTCTTAAAGAGTCTCTTACACCCTACTCTTCTTCGAACCCTCAAACAACGTATTCCTTTAATGTCTCCCTTCTTAAACAGAATAAGAATGAGAAGGGGTGGGACCGGGGAAGTGTCAAACCCCTTAGGTCATTTCTTGAGTCTCACACTTCCCGACACTTCGAATGAAAAATCCCTAATGTACTGTAGTTATTTTGAGTCTCCCAAATGTATAAGTCCTAAGTGGTTCTAAGTGGTCCCATGTCGTCTAGGACGTTCTGAAGACTTCTCCGTCCCAATGTTATGCTTTTCTTTACGTACTATACCCCAGTTTATTTGTTCTGACTGTGGACAAAGAAGGTGAATGAGTGACACATGAGTGTCCGTCCTAATATATCTTTCGTGAGTCATGGACCATACATTAGTCAACCAACAACATTTACGTACAAGTAAGCTTGACACTTAATAGTTAGTAGCTATTGTTAGGGGAATACAGTAAAACAGTGACTTGGAAAACGGTCAATGACTTTTGTTACGTAAGAAGTCATTATGTTAAGTATTATGTGGTATATCGTAAACGGTAAATATTTCGCGAATAATTTTTAAAATTATATTAGGAATGGTGTGGAGTCAATGTATAGGTCATAATTACGGGGTTGTTTATCTATTTGACTCGGAGTTTCTTCATGTTTCGGTCGGTTTCTTCATGTTTCGGTCGGTTTCTTCATGTTTCAGTCGGTCTATCCCTACTTCAAACTTAGGTCTAGTGGACCTGGAGTAAGAACACAATAAAGTCGATGTAGAGGTAACAATGTTATTCCAATATGGTACGTTTTATATTGTTTCTATCTCGTGTTCAAGGAACTTTTGGTCTTTTAGATGTCGTTCCCTTAGGTATGGGTTCTATAAGTATAGTCTTATACTTCTCGGGGTGAAGTCCTTTAAAAACTGTGGTAAGGACCGTATAAGGGATACTTTCCTTCACTGTAGACAGGTCTCCTTTGTACGTCGAGGTTTCTTGTCCTCGAAAACGAAATTCCTCCATTTATAGTCGTTGGAGTAATAACGAAGATGCGGATTGGGTTCAGGAGGTTAGAGAAGAGACGGACCGATTTGACAGAGGAGGTCCTTTGGTACGAGTAAGAACCGGGGTGGGGTCCGCTTCAGTCTCCAGAGTAGAAATAGAAGAGCGCATAAACGTGTGGAGGTAACGTCGGGAGTGTACACGATCTTACGTTAGAGTCACTCCAAAAAACAGATCAAGTAATAACACAAGGGTGGTAGATACTTGTCTTGTCACGGTCCGTACATTTTGCCGAGTGATTTATACGTATCTTATTTACTTAAGTGACGAAAACTTAACGAGTCACAGACCTAGTGGTCGTATTTGTGGGAAATTCTCATCGCCAAGGAGACATATATGAGTTCGGGACCATATCTAAAATCGTATAGGTTTATAAAGAACACCTAAACAATTGATTATGGATAAATCGTAGTCCGTGAATCAGGAAGACATATAAGTGGGGATATAAAGAGTAGTACGAGGTCTTCCATCCATTATAATAGGACAGGTAAAGTGTTTACTCCTTCGAGTCCGTGTTTTATGTAGTTCGTTGACGTACTTCAGTGTGTCAACTTCTCACCGTTCTGGTCTCGACGTTAGGTCCGCCAGGTCGAGGTCTCAGGTGTAAGAATTGGTTACGTGAGATAATTTATGTGTGTGTGTATTTGTGTGGACGTTTTACTTCGATGTTGTTACTATGTAAGTCACTACCTTTTCACATCTACTCCATCGCTAATTAAACTGGCTCCCTACTACCTTCAGAAGTATAATGTTCATTGTAAACTCGGGTAGTAACTTTCGACTTCAAGTTGTCCGTCATTTATTTCATAAATCACGACTACAAATAATGTTTGTCATAATAGATGAACGTTAGATTTGTAAATTGTCACAAAAATAAATGGTTGTTATACTTGAAGTGAGAAATAAAAAGTAAAGAAACCAGTATAGATGACACTTCGTATAGAGTGTAAAACAAGATAAGAGGAACTTTTTCTGTTAGAAACCCCTTTACGTTTGGAAATAGAAACACTTCATCTAACGGAAACGACTATTGAGTACTTTGCTTGATCTTGACTCGACCTTTTATACTTCATTAAAAAGAAGAGATGAAGTATGCTATATGAAACCGAAAGTTAAGTCTTCTCGAACTGTGACATTTGACTGATGAGACCCCTGGTGGTTAGGTAGAATGTTCTACGTGCAGACCAAAACGGTTTGAAGGTGAACTCTGGTACGGGTCTAGAGTTTCCTCAGTATTCTTCCCTTATTACCCTTTCCCGACTACCTTTACACCGGATTACACAGGTCCCTTACATTATCCTTTTACCCTCAGTATCCCTACTACACCTCCACTCGATTACGGTGGTACCGTTGTGGTCCATAGTTCAAGGGGTTTTACAAGAATGATCTCTAGTCTGAACGATCTCGACTAAGACGGGGACGTGGGGAGTCGTATGAGTCAGTTTAATCTGAAGCTAACGTTCACGTGTCGACGACTCGAACGTTTCCTCGGTTCTTTGTTTACACCTTTTGTAGACGTTCGTACAGTGAGTTTTTTTTTTTTTTTTTTTTGGAACTTCATTCAATTGAGATTTACACAGTTTCAATCTTGGTTCTCCTGTTTATTTACAGTACACTAAAATGGGTCAAAGACTTAACGTACACCTTCTTTATTATATGGATCGAAGGAGAGACTTTTCGATAAGTAACAAGGAAAGGTGAGGTCCCTACCGACACAACTTATGAAGACTGATTCTTTAAACTTTGGTTTAGAGGTTCTTTGTTTCAATGACGTAAAGTCAAACGATAGGATTTTCTTTGTAAAATAGGGGGTAACATGATACGTCGTAGTCAGACATAAGAGAATCTCATTTTACTGTGTAAATACGGGAGTCAAGTCAAGTCAGGTCAGTGAGTAAGCACAGACTGAGAAACGCTGGGGTACTTAACGTCGTGCGGTCCGGAGGGACAGGTAGTGGTCGAGGGTCTCAAGTGGGTTTGAGTACAGGTAGTTCAGCCACTACGGTAAGTCGGTAGAGTAAGAGACAGCAGGGGAAGTGGAGGACGGGGGTTAGGGAGGGTCGTAGTCTCAGAAAAGATTACTCAGTTGAGAAGCGCACTCCACCGGTTTCATGACTTCAAAGTCGAAATCGTAGTCAGGAAGGTTTCTTGTGGGTCCTGACTAGAGGAAATCTTACCTGACCGACCTAGAGGAACGTCAGGTTCCCTGAGAGTTCTCAGAAGAGGTTGTGGTGTCAAGTTTTCGTAGTTAAGAAGCCCCAAGTCGAAAGAAGTGTAAGGTTGAAAGTGTAGGTATGTACTGGTGGTCTTTTTGGTATCGGAACTGATCTACCTGGAAACAACCGTTTCATTACAGAGACGAAAACTTATACGATAGATCCAACCAGTATTGAAAAGAAGGTGCCTCATTCGTAGAAAATTAAAGTACCGACGTTAGTGGTAGACGTCACTAAAACTTTGGGTTTTTTTATTTCAGACTGTGATGGACGTTTTTATCATTATTTTGTGTGTCTCTAGTAGAGATCTAATAAAATTTATAAATTATGTTACATTTATACCATATTCATCAACGTGCACCTTTTAAGTTCAAGACGAAAACCTTTAAAGGTCTTAAAAAAAAAATTATAGACGTTAAATAGTAACCAACCATAGTAGTTGCATCTTGGACGACTAGGTTTCCCGGTCAATATATCACATATATGATACCTTTGGTTCTTTCTTTTCTTATTTGGTTCTTGTTTAACTGTAACTGTTTGACGACTCACGTCGTCACTAATAAAATCATACGATTAATAGGATTGACCCTCTTATTACGTTTCTAAACTGCTCATAAATGGATCATTTTTGGACCTCTCAAGTTCTGGTAACAAAAAATTCGTCTGTATTTGAGTATGTAGAAACATTTATGATACTATTATTAAACGTTATGAAATCTCAGAAGTTTACCGAGAATAAAGTAGGAGTGATCAGGTATTCTGTCCCTTTTGTACATAATGTCCACTCTTTCACTGAATGAATTTTGATAAGTCAGTAAGAAAACAAGTCGTTTATAATTCCTTCGTAGACGATATAAAGCTCGCGACGGACCGTGTCCACTATTTGTCCGATACAGGAACGAGAGGTCCTCGAATGGAGGATTTATTAAAGTGTGTTCTCTTTGCCTTATTTCTGTTTGCCACTACACTCTTTCGTTGACGTCCGTCCAACCACGTTGAAGTGTCTCCTGTTCTCACTCCCAGTGCCTTTCAGAGCAACTTCTCTCTCGTTGACTCGACTCCAGACTCCCTATTTTCCCTTGGCACCCATGTTCCTATGCCTTTTCTCCTAAGGTCCTCCTTTTTTATTGTTTAAGTGTATTAGTAATTTATTATGTCATCTTTTCACTTGAGTCAGAAGGTGATAAAGGTACTATAGTACGGGAGAGAAAAGTGAACCATTTACTGTTTGATACTGACTCATTATTTCATTATTTTGTTACGGATTATCTCATGAGTTCCAGAGTAATTTTGATAGTATTATTTTATGAATAAACATTAAATAAAATTTAGTGATAACTAAAACAATTACACAAGGTCCTTTTTACATTAATAGAAAGTAAAATTAGTTGTATTCTAGTAATATTATCTTTTGTTGTAGTAACAAAAGTTTTTCCAAGTATAAACTATAAATTTACATTACAAGAAGTAAGTTACGTAAAATTCGTTAAGTCATCGGGTTCTTATTTATATGTCTGGAGTCCAATTTTTTTTTTTATCACAAGAACAACACTTGAATTTTGACGAGTTTTTTATTTTACTAAATTTTTTAATTCATTGTGTATATTGTAATGGTTATTTTCTAAATTAAGAAGTTTTTCTTGAATTACACTCTAAGTTCCCTCATATCCTGAGATATTAGATTTTCGAAGTGTGTTGACGATTTAATTTCCTAAACCGTTTGTGTATCTCTCATTTAGGGGTTTTATTTGTAAAAAATAACGAAAAAATATTAAAGTGTTTGTAAATTCGATTTCTTCAATATATATATTAAATTCGTTTTTATTAGACCATGAAGTAAGAGGTCAAACTTAAGAAACCCAAGTCTAACCTTAAACAGGAGTTTCTCTTTTCCTTTGAGTTGTACATTAATATAAGTTGTAGTTTTCACAGTCTTTGTATACTATTCTTTGTGGTTTTAGTCTCCAAGATTCTTCTGTCGTGACACATTATCTATCTCCAGATCTGGTCCTCATTCATCTAAATCGAAGAGAAAACTAAAACTCTCATCTGTCTGTACTCTGGAATCTTTTAATTGGAAGAATTTAGAGTCAAAAGAGTAGACATTTTACCTAGATATCTATAAAAAGACCGAGAGATAATGTAACCAACAAAACACTTGGTCGACTTTATTATACAGTTTACTAAAAGTTTTATCTCATAATGGGTTATATTTGTTTCTTTTTTACTACTGAAAGAGGGTGGGTGTGTTAGTAGGAAGAGGATTTTTGTAATGGACTTTGGACCCGAAGTCAGAACCTAGGTAGTGGTGAACTTCTCCTTTTATATAACCGTATAAAAATAAGTTCGAATAGATATTTTTAGTTATCAACGTGTGTTTTAATATTTTGTATATGTAAAGATGAAACATTACATACAAATTTCTAGAAGTGATTAATTTCTTCTTACTCTTTAAGTAAACTTAAAATTTTACAACCTAAAAAAAGTAGAAATTTTCTAAAAAATTGAAAGATATGAATGGTAAAATTAAATAAAGAATAATTAAATATATCCCACACAACGAAATATTATAATTCAAAGACTACATGACGTCTCACTTAGTCGATATACATATGTATATAGGGGTCAAAAATCCTAAGGGAAGGTTAGCTCCAGTGGTCTCTCGTGACTCATCTACCGGGACACGATACGTCATCTAAGAGTAAACAATAGATAACATGTTATAGTTGTCATATTTACACAGTGAGGGGTAGAGGGTCAAATAATGTGTTTGGGAGAGGGGGACCCTAGGTAGATAAACAAGAGATATAGATAAAAGACAAAAACGAAACGTTTACTCTAATAGAAATGGTGAAAAGACCTAAGATGTATGTACGCAATCTCATGTTATAAACAAAAAGAGAAAGACTAAAGTGAGGTATACTACCTGAGATCGAGGTAGGTGTAGAGACGTTTACCGTGTCAAATCAAGGCAAATTTCCGACTCATTACAAGGCAACACATATGCATGCAGAAGAAATAGGTGAGGAGGCAACTACCTGTAAATCCAACGAAGGTGCCGGACCGATAGCATTTGTCACGACGTTCCTTGTAACCTCACGTACATACAAATACTTACTACCAATAAGAGACCCAAATAGGAGTTCTCACTTAACGACCCAGTATACCATTAAGATAAAAATAAAAAATATCTTTGGAGGTATGCCAAGAGATATCACCGATAGAATTAAGTGTAAGGGTGATTGTGGTAATCTGTCGAGTGAAAAGATATGTGGGAGAGGTCTAAAATAACAAACATCTACAAAACTACTATCGAGAAGTCTGGTTACACTCCACTATGGAGTAAAATCAAAACTAAACGTAAGTCACCGTGATCATAATTTTTTGGACAGACAGTTACTCCTCTACATTCTCTGTGTCCAAACTAGTACCCAGTCCTTCAAAGGGACTTCCTTCCGTACCGTTGGGTGAGGTCATAAGAACGGACCCCTTAGGGTACCTGTCTCCTCGGACCACTCGATGTCAGGTATCGTAACGTTTGTAACCTGTGTTGCCTTCGTTGAATCGTGTGTGTTATTAATCACCACAATTCGAACATACCCGAAGGGAGTATCGAGTCAACCAATTCTTACCCTGACGTTTTGTCCCCTGGGGTCAAACTAAGGACTCAACCTTTCTAGACGACCTCTTCCCTATCCGATGGATGAGGTGGAAGGAACCCGAAGGGAGTATTGAGTTCGAAGGGACTATTGAGTCAACAATTTCTTAGACGTACGTTACGTCCTCTGGGGACAAGTTAAGGACCCAACCCTTCTAGGGGACCTCTTCCGTATCCGATGGGAGAGGTCATAAGAACCCGAAAGGAACATCGAGTCGACCATTTCTTAGGTGGACGTTATACCCTCTGGACCCAAGCTGGGGACTCAACCTTTATAGGGGACCTCTTCCCTTTTCGATGGGAGAGGTTATAAGACCGGACCCCTTAAGGTACCTGACATATCAGGTACCCCAACGTTTCTCAGTCTGTGTGACTCGTTGAAAGTCAAAGTTAGAGTCTGGCATTCCTTAGACGGGCGTTACGGTTTTTAGACCCAAGCTAGGGACCCAGTCTTTCTAGGGGATATCTTCCCTTACCGTTGGATGAGGTCATAAGAACGGACCACCTACAATACCTGTCTCCTCTGAACGTCCAATATCAGATACTCCAGTGTTTCTCAACCTGCGTTTACTCTCTAATTATGTGTCCGTAGCAAGGTACACAAACAATCGGTTGACGTACAGAAGAAACCTCTATATAGATAAATCCAGAAGACAGGTATAAAACTAAAAAAAAAAAAATGGACGTGCTCGACAAATGTATAAAACTTCTAATTAGTGAACGGTTAACGAAGTAAACGTTTATACAAGAAGGTAAGACTACTAACAGAAAACCAGAACAAATACCAAAGGGAACGACACGTTTTCAAAAGTTTAAATTAACCAGGGTAAACAAACAAATGAAAAGAAAAGTAAAAATAATAAGATCCTCTACCCAGTTTTCGTCAGAAAGTCTCTAAATACGGTTTCTTATAAGACAGATGCAAAAGGAGATTCTCAAAATGTGACATATCGAAACATGAGTCCAGACAACCCCTTTAATTGTCATCAAAGCTAATCCGTACTCTCCGTACCATTCGAAAACTGACTTTTTTCTGGGACTTCCTTCAATACGTGGTTTGACGACTGATCTTTTTGTCACGTTATCGTGGTGTGTGTCTTTATTTGGGTTTTACCTAATATTTCTGAATTTACATTCCGGTCTTTGATATTTCGAGAACCTCCTCTGGTATCCGTCGTTTGAGAGACTGCATTTAGTGTCGTTCTAGGAGACATTGACGGGAGGATTTCCTTGCTTTTGTTTTTTTATTTATTTACTCTGGATTAATTTGGATTTTCGGAAACGTGTCGTTGCATAATCAACGAGTCAGCACAGGTTGAAAAACGTTGGGGTGCCTGACACCGGACGGTCCGAGGAGATAGGTACCCTAAGAGATCGGTTTTTATGACCTCATCCGACGGTAAAGGAGGAGGTCCGTTTCCTTTGATTTTTGTTTCACTTTTCTGTTGGGAGTCTAACACTCTTTTATAATCGTTTACTTTATCGACTGTTTCTTAATTAAAGGTTTTATATGTTCGTCGAGCACGTCAAGTTATGGTCTTTTTGTTGGGTCAGTTTTTCACCTGTCTTCTGCATTTGTCTGTAACGAAGTTTCTTCTGTATGTCTACCAATTATTCGTGTACTTTTCTACGAGTTATAGTAAGTAATAGTCTCTTTACGATTAGTTTGGATGTTGCTCCGTAGTGGAGTGTGTCCAGTCTACCGGTAGTAGTTTTTTAGATATTCGTTACTTTCGACCTCTCCCACACTTATTTTCCCTTGGGAGAACGTGGCAAGTACACTCACATTTAACTATGTCGGTGATCCCTCTAGTCATACTTCTAACGAATTTGTTAATCCTTATTTTGATGGTAGTCAAGTCGAGTCAGTGAGTCAGCACAGGCTGAGAAACGCTGGGGTGCTTAGCGTCGTGTGGTCCGGAGGGACAGGTAGTGGTTGAGGACCTCAAGTGAGTCTGAGTGCAGGTAGCTCAGTCACTACGGTAGGTCGGTAGAGTAGGAGACAGCAGGGGAAGAGGAGGACGGAGGTTAGGGGGGGTCGTAGTCCCAGAAAAGGTTACTCAGTTGAGAAGCGTGCTCCACCGGTTTCATGACCTCAAAGTCGAAATCGTAGTAAGGAAGGTTTCTTTAGGGTCCCAACTAGAGGAAGTCTTACCTGACCAACCGAGAGAAACGTCAGGTTCCCTGAGAGTTCTCAGAAGAGGTTGTGGTGTCAAGTTTTCGTAGTTAAGAAGCCGCGAATCGGAAGAAGTGTCAGGTTGAGAGTGTAGGTATGTACTGATGACCTTTTTGGTATCGGAACTGATCTGTCTGGAATCAGCCGTTTCATTACAGAGACGAAAACTTATATGACAGATCCAACGAGTATTGGAAAGAAGGTTCCTCATTCGCAGAATTAAAGTACCGACGTCAGTGGTAGAAGGACCCGTATATGGGATTCCTTCGGTATTGACTTTTACTGTGTATGTGGGGTGACAATTAACGTCGTGACAAAGGTTATCGATCCAGTACCTTCGTTGAATTTGTAGGTTGTCTACTTACCTATTTCTTTAACACCATGAATGTATGTTACCTTATAATGAGGCGTTATTTTTATTACGTAAACTTAGTCAAGATTCGTTCGTCTCCCTGGATCTTAGATAATATGTCTTACTTCATCAGTCTTTCTCTTTTTGTTTGTAAAATATAATTATGTATATATTCCTTAGATCTTTCAACCATGACTTCTTGGAAAAACGTCCCGATGTCACCTCTGTGTCTGTATCTCTTGTCTAAACACCTGTGTTACCCCTTACCTCTACCACCCTACTTAGTTCTCTCATCGTAACTTTGTGTATGTAAGTGAAGTCAAGTCAGCGAGTCAGCACAGGTTGAGAAACGCTGTGGTACCTGACGTCGTACGGTCCGAAGGGACAGGTAGTGGTCGAAGGTTTCGAACGAGTTTAAGTACAGGTAACTCAGTCACTACGGTAAGTCGACAGAGTAGGAGACAGCAGGGGAAGAAGAGGACGGAAGTTAGAAAGGGTCTTAGTCCCAGAAAAGGTTACTCAGTCAAGAAGCGTAGTCCACCGGTTTCATAACCTCAAAGTCGAAGTCGTAGTCAGGAAGGTTTCTTATAAGTCCTGACTAAAGGACATCCTACCTGACAAACCTAGAACACCAGGTTCCCTGAGAGTTCTCGGAAGAGGTTTTGGTGTCAAGTTTTAGTAGTCAAGAAGCCGTGAGTCGAAAGAAATACAAGGTTGAGAGTGTAGGTATGTGCTGATGACCTTTTTGGTATCGAAACTGTTCTACCTGGAAACAACCGTTTCAATACAGAGAAGAAAAATTATACGACAGCTCCAACCAGTATCGAAAAGAAGGTTCCTCGTACACAGAAAATTATAGTACCGCTAGACATCACTAAAACCTCGGGGTTTTTTATTTCAGATAGACAAAGGTAACAAAGGGGTAGATAAACGGTACTTCACTACCCTGGTCTACGGTACTAGAATCAAAAGACTTACAACTCAAAATTCGGTTGAAAAAGTAAGTGGAGAAAGTGAAAGTAGTTCTCCGAGAAACCAAGGAGAAACGAAAGACGGCATTCCCAACACAGTAGACGTATAGACTCCAATAACTATAAAGAAGACCGTCAGAACTAAGGTCGAACACTAAGTAGGTCGGGTCGTAAAGTGTACTACATGAGACGTATATAATTTATTCGTCCCACTGTTATATGTCGGAACTGCATGAGGAAAGGGCTAATGGTTTACATTTTATCTATCGACCACCCTTAAACAAGAGACTATGTCCCTAGAGTGTGGGTCGTGAGACACCGTTCGATCACCCCACTCTATCTCATCCCATTCCCTCCCATCAAGTTCTCCCTCCCGGTAGACATACGGATACCGGCTAACTACAACTATATACCGTCTTTGGTTGTGTCGTAAAACTTCGTTAATAGGAGGTTAAGTTTTTCTTTTTAAATTTTTCTTTTGTGTTTATCGTTTAATTCTTTTGTTTTCGTTTCTCCTATATTGTTTGTGAAATTTTTAAGTTTTTTATTTTATTCTTTTCTCGTGTTTGGGTTTTTTCAAAATCATTTTGATCTTTTTTATAAAATTTTTAATTTTTATTATTGTGGTGGTGGTTTAGATCCAACCGGGGACCTGGTAGACACCGGTGACACCCCAGTCGAGTCTGAGACTAAACTAGGTTCAGTAACACATTAACAAGGGTTTCAGGTGTCGACGACTTCGAACTAGGTAGAGTCCTCACCATTACGGGTAAACGAGTCTATAAGGTGTCTGTGTCCTAACTGGTTCGGACACCTAATTTAGTGTCCCTAAATTAGGTGCCGAAAACGTCTATGTACCTCTCTAAAGGTAAGGAGAAGGAAGCGACTCAGTCTGGACCACGAGTCGAAACCAAAACTACGGTGGGAGCCCATAGACAAGGGATGGGTTCACTCTCCCTCCCTTTCGTCACTGACAGACTCCGTGTGGATTGGTCCGGGCTCTTCCTATCCCGGCGGTGTTGGCCCCACGTCTGGTCGTGCGGCAACGTCGTCGGACCCCGTCCCAGCGAGACCACCCTTGGTGAGGACCGCGGCTTCCTCCGCGCCCGACCACACACCCGTCGGGGTGGAGAACACATGGGGAGGTGTCACCGCGGAGGACAGGATCCGTCTGTCACAAAGGAGTCCTCGTAAGGGACGGTACCTCGGGGGCTTAGGGCAGGAGACGGGGTAGGGGTGTCGGTTCTCGCCAGGAGAGGCTCTTAGACGGGGGGGTCGAGGTTCGAACTGGCGTGTCGGGGTCTGCCGTGACTACCTGAGAGTCTGTTCCGTCGGGTCCCGACTAAGGGCCTCTCCGAAACTCTAAACGTCGTCGTTCTTGGGGTCCCGGGTGCTCGCGTCTTCTCCAGGACCGACCTCCTAGTCTGTTCAGAGGGGTCAGCCCACGGTAGCATCTCGGATCCTTCCGACTCCTTCGGTCTCCTACACCTTCCCCGGGCGGGTAGCGCAAGGTAAGTCGTTACCACGGACCGAAGGTGGCATGGGGCCCGAAAAAGACGTTTGAAGGTGTGAACACCTCGAGGAACGAGGACAGGGAAATCGGAGCGAAAAGTGTCGGTTGTCGACCAGGAAGGGTTCCGGGTACGAGGTTTCGGGAGAAAGGTCGTGGGTCGTTGGGGGGTGCTGTCCTCCGTGCGTTGAGTCGGACCCCACGTGTCCCGACGGCGTGTCTGGTCCGTCCGAAGCAGGACGAAGGGTGTCTGGTAGACACCGTTGGAGGAAACTAGGGGATTTCTGGAGAAAGACAGGGTCGACTGAAGGGATGGTACTCCCAGAAGGGGGAGGGTGGGGGGGGGTGGGGGGGAACGGTTTCAACGACCAGGGAAAGCACTGAGGAGAGCAGAAAACTAGAAAGAAAGGAGGATGGGCCAAAGTTCCCCTAAAAAGACTAGGAAAATCCACAGGTTACAGAAGGTGTTTACAAGTCGTCCCCGAGACACTCTTGACAAGGTAAACATTACATAAAAACTACGTTGGAGGACTAGGTGGTAAAGCTGAAGAGAGTTGTAAAGAAACTTTTTCTTACAACGAATAAAATGATATACGTTAGTACTAATTCTCACTTGGACGAACAAAATAATAAAACAAGGGGAGGTTTAAGACACGTGACACATTCAGTGAGAGTACGGGGTAATGGGCCTTTCTTCACGGAATCTTATGTGTCACTTCGTAGAGAGTCTCCACGGACTGAAGTCGTTCGTCGTTCAGTGACGAAAGAGACAAAGTTTACCTTTAGTCAAGATGTGAATCTAGCGACCTGTTACCATAGTCGACAGTAGTCAGAGAGTGTCTTTTGTAAGTTTTGATTTAATCTTAAACAACAACGGATCGATAAGAGGGAAAATAAAATCTTTTTTAAAATTCCTTTATTCCGACTTCAAACCCTGAACAAACAGTGTCAAAACAAAACAAAAAATTTACGACCCAAAATAATCCCAGTCGATACAAAACGTCTTCGCTGACGAATCATCTGACAGTATCAAAATTAGCGTCTTCTGAAATTAAGAACTTAGGACTTATAGAACATTAGGACTCATAGTGAACTTGTTTGATACTCCAGGAATTCCCGTTTTTTGTAACATAAGTTGAAACATAGGGGTAGTGGAATGAGTCACGAACAGTGTAGTCGTCCGTAGAGTATTAGTCTCTAAAATAATTTAGAAACTATAATTAATGACTCCACTGGATGAAGATTTGTCAGTTTTGAAGACCTTACAAGACAGAATAGGATAAACTTGATTGTTTAAAGTTCTTGACCTATAGGATGAAACTTAGTTGAGATCGATAATCATTTGTTAATGGTACATGTATTAAGGTTATTCAAATTTTTCGACCGGACTTAATCTGATTTTAAAGGTCAATTACACATACGACCCCTATTTATATATTTAAGAAACATAATATGGTAAACAGAAACTCTTTAAAACTCTTTTACACTGGGATATAAATTATTTACACTTAAAGGATTCTTTCTATAGGTATGTCCAGAACTCATTGTTAAGAGAAAAGACTTCCCTTCCCCTTTGAAGTTAAGTACAAATAAACCACTAAATAATGAACATAGTCAATGCCCCAACAAAAAAAAACAAAAACAGAAAAGAAATGTATGAATATTCTTAAAATACCAGGGAACTAAAAATTTTACCTATAATGAAATTAAAATTTTCAAACTTTCATCTTTTATTACGTTTTTCACTGGGGGATAACCAGACCCATGGAATCTTATTTCCCTTAGACTCTGGTGTGGGTCACCTATTCTAAAAGACGACAATTGAGTCGTAGTGATGGTGGGAGAGATTCATTGGGGTTTGAGGAGGTGGTAGGGTACCAAGGTTCTACCACTACATTATTATTAAGAGATGAGAGAGTTCGGTCAAAACCTGGAAGGGTGTTTCGGAGTAAAACACTCATTACTTGGAAAAATATGAAAGAATTATGTACGTTCCTAATGGTAGTCGGAACTGTCGATTTCGTTTAAAACTCACCTCCTAGGTAGAGTAAAAATGTTCTATTTATGTTTTTAAAACGGTCTCTTTCCGGTATCAAGGGGTCTCTTTCTACACCGGTATATATACTCGTTTGTACCCTAAGTATTGTCGAAGACCTCGTCGTGAAACATTTGGTGAGTCAAATTACGACGTGTACCCCTGATACCTGTCTTCGAGAGACCTCTTAGGACTCTAAACGTCACCGAAGGTCCGTCGGGTTTTGGTAGGGAAATCACCAATGAGAGGACGGTGTAAAAGGATCGAGAAGGTTACTGACATATTTGGAGTTTAATCGACGTCTGAGGAGATAGGAACCTTATGTTTCCCCTTAAAGACAAAAGACCTGACTTGGGACTGACTGTATGAGTCAATTATTGTCCTTTTTATCTTTGAGTCTAAATCAGGTGTCTGACCGGGAGTTACCCGAAGGGACTACCGAGTCTACCATTTCTTAGACGGACGACACGTCCTCTGGACGTAAACTAGGGCCCCAGTCCTTCTAGGGGACCTCTTCCCTTACCGATGGGTGAGGTCGTAAGAACGGATCTCTTAAGATTCCTGTCTCCTCGGACCACCTGATGTCAGGTACCCAGAGTTTCTCAGTCTGTGCTGACTCACAGATTGTGAAAGTGAAGTGAACCGTAAGTTATTTATTAGTAGAATACCACCATCGGAACAAGGAAATCAGGACTCTCATACTCAATCGTTTTACTCCATTACACTCCCTTCGAATCATGTTTTAGACAGTGTCATACAGGTTCCTCATTAAAACTTGTCCTTAGACTTGTTTCTCCTTTCTATTATAAAGTGTCCATTCTAGTTTGGATCTCGGTCTTTACTTCGTCTTTCCTTTGCTTGTACCTTAACTCACTGACCTTCTACGTAAAAAAAAAGGGTTTTATGTCACGTTTAAACAACTTATTAAACGACGACCAATCGTTAAAAATAACCGGATGTGAGTTTAAAACGTCCAGAAAGAGTACATAGAAGTTCTTTAGTGTACCGAGGGTCAAACGGAGTGATAGTGAGGGACGTACTATTGTCGATCCCTATATTAGAGGATTATAAATCCTCTTTTCGGTTGATACCCATGGGTTTCTTCGTTCGTTGTCGTCGAGGGTTCGGCTGACCACTCCATCTGACTTCTCAGAGATCTTGACTAACAGTCTTTCACTTTGGAACTACTCTTACTTTTTTAGACGTCCTACATTGAGGGAGCAAAAACGAGTATATTTAAGAAACCCTTGACACAACGACGCGTTTATCCAAAATTACAGGTACTCTGAGTGTCACCCTCCGACGAAGATTCTGAGAGATCCATTTCTATTAGTGGAGCGAGTCAACACAGACTGAAAAAAGTCGGGGAATCTGACATAGGGTGGTCGGAGGAGACAGGTACCTCAAGAGGTTCGTTCTTATGACCTCATCCAGTGGTAAAGGAAGAGGTCCTCTAGAAGGGTTGGATCCCTAGTTTCGGTCCAGAGGACTAACGTTTACCTAAGAAATGTCAGATTCGGTGGTCCCTTCGGGTTCCGAGAATTTCGACGATTTATAAAGAACTGTAACAAAAAAATTCAAACTATGGTAAAACGGATTTTCATGTTGTCTTTAGTCGCAAACTGCATCTATTGTATTTGTGATTCAGTATAAGGGGACAATGCCATAGGTATTTCGGTAAAAGACAACGACAAGTGTCAACGTGACGATTTAAACGGTCATAGTGTTTGGTCACCGAATCTAAAAGTAAAGTATAGGAGTACATTTGTAGTGGTCCGAAACAGACGAATAATGGAAAAGGACTAGGGAGAAGACTGGAGATTGATGTAAATAAGGTAGAAGGTTAGGTTCTAGTCACCGAGGAAATGAGACTCAATTCTGATACAACTTGAGTGGGACCAAAAGAAGAGGAAAAGGAGGTTCTATTTCTCTTTTGTGATCTTTAACGTTCCATAAAAAAAAAGATAATTAAAGTTTACATGGCTTTCTTGTTTATGCCCTCTTAACACGTCTTCCACTTATAAAACTAACGACGTCCGATTTTAGTTGAACATTCCACGACATATTTTTATATTTTATAAGTATTTAATGGAAAATTCACTTTCAAAAGACGACTCGGTAATCTACATGGAAATCTAAGTAGGAAACAAGAACTCCTACGTCAACGGTAGTGATAACGTAGAACTAAGGATTACTCGTAGTGCTGAAAGTAAGGCCCTAAAGACTTGGTCATTTCTGTACGTGCTATAGTAAATTCAAAGTAGAACCACTTTCACACATTGGTTCTACCGTCTTTCGATTCTCCCTGTGATCATTAGTTATAATAATTATCATTGTTTTACAAAGTCTTTGTTATCACATTTTGTTTATTCATTTTTATGTCGGAGTAGGTTTATGTTTTACGAGTGAACATACCAGAAACTATGTCTATTGTATTTTCTTTCACTTCAGGGAGTTAGCACAGGCTGAGAAACGTGGGGTACCTAACATCGGATGGTCCGAGGAGACAGGGACCTTAAAAAGTCCGTTCTCATAACCTCACCCAACGGTAAAGGAAAAGGTCCCGTAGAAGGACTGGGTCCCTAGTTTGGACCTAGAGGGCGTAACGTCCGTCTACAAAAATGGTAGACTCGGTGGTTCCTTTGGGATGTCTATTATATTTGTGTTTCAGTTTAAGTAAGCCTAAGTAGTAAAATATGTTTAAGTAAGTGTACACTGTGTCCTATCTGGTTGTATCTAACTATTCACGTTGAGGAGTGTTCACGTGATTGACTTCTAATTTTGAGGAGACCTCTCTCGTGTTTACGTGCACACATAAGTCCGGGTGTGATCGGGTCGTGTGTAAGTGTGTCTGGATGATGTTTATACGGTGACGATCATAGTCTTAGAAAGTCGGTACACACTTCAGGTGAGATACAGTAGACATGAATAGACACTATATTAACGCATTACATTGGTTAAAAAAAGGAGTTTATAAAACAGAGAAAAGTGGTTAATTGTCAATCCAGGGGTATCTTATAATAAAACTGTTAGAATAATTGTTTTCTGGGTGTTCTTTTTAATATTATTTTCGAATTCGTATAAAGTTTAACGACTCATGTTTTATAACTTAGGTGAAAATGATGGTTCTTTTAAGGTTCAATGACAAATCAGGAGAAGATCATGATAAGACTTTTAACCATGAGACCTTATAAAAATCTTGTCTCATCGGTAAACTTATCGTCACATAGGGGAAAAGTAACCTAATACTAGACGTATTTTCAAGAAACTTTCGATCCTTTATAAAGATGTGACGACGATTCAGTGAAGTCAGCACAGACTGAGACACACTGGGGTATCTGTCGTCGGGTGGTCCGAGGGGGTAGGGACCCTAAGAGGTCCGTTGTTGTTACTTCACCCAACGGTAAAGGAAGAGATTACGTGCTCTCACTTTTCACTTTCCCTTCAGCGAGTCAGTATAGGCTGAGAAGCGCTGGGGTACCTGGCGTCGGATGGTCCGAGGAGACAGGTACCAAAAGGTCCGTTCTCATGACCTCACCCCACGGTAGCGGAAGAGACTAAAGATGTGATTAATTCCATATATTTGTGACGTCCGATTCAAATTCGTGAACTTTAACGATAATTTAAAATCCTTGTCTCCCCGTGTAACCTCTTCTTGATTTGTCAACACTGTAATTTATTATATGATAACTTTCTCAATTCCTCTTTTTCAGTCAAGTATTATTTAATACACGACGGTGATACCTCTTGTCACACCTCTAAGGAAATTTTTAACGTCTATCTTGCCGGATACTGAGTCGTTAGGGTGACGACCCGTATGTGTGGCTCCTTTGGTCTTAACTTTCTCTGTGCACATAGGGTTACAAGTAGCGTCGTGACAAATATTATCGATCCTGTACCTTTGTTGGATCTACAGGTAGTCGTCTACTTACCTATTCTTTCGACACCATGTATATGTGTTACCTCATAATGAGTCGGTAATTTTTCTTATGTAAACTTAGTCAAGATTACTCTACCTACTTTGACCTCGGCTAATATGTCTCACTTCATTCGGTCTTTCTTTTTGTGGTTATGTCATATGATTGTGTATATATACCTTAAATCTTTCTACCATTACTACTGTGACATACGTTCTGTCGTTTTCTCTGTGTCTACACATCTCGTCTGAAAACCTGAGACTCCCTCTCCCTCTCCCACCCTACTAAACCCTCTTACAGTAACTTTGTACATATGATAGTACATTCTTTACTTAGCGGTCAGATACAAGCTACGTCCTACGTCCAACGAACCCCGACCACGTGCCCCTACTAGGCCTCCCTACTACACCCCACCCACCACCCTCCCCCCAAGTACAAACCCTCGAGTACATGTGGGCACCACTTAAGTACAGTTACATACCGTTTTGGTTATGTCATGACATTTCATTTTATTTCATTTTTATTTTTAATTTTTTATTTATTTATTTTTTATTTTTCTGGTGTTTTTTTTTTTTATTTAATACACGACTTTTAAATCCTTTTAAAGTGATTGAACGTCTTTATTTAAGACGTCCATATTATTGATTCTAATAACTGTAACAATCGAGACTGTATCTCATAAATGGGTTTCCAAAAAGTATCCTAAGTGAGTTCCAAAACGAACCATAACTCTTTACCTTAAAGTATATATATAATTGATATAATTAATATGATGAAACGACAAAAATCGTGATTACTTTTAAGTATTCCGAACTACAGGAAAGTTTGATTAACCCTAAAGTTGAAAGTCAAATGGATAATGACAGTCAAATGGATAATGACAGTGATGTAGAGTACTTCTTCCTGTTTAATTGGAGTTTTAGGTACCGTGTTTATAATTAAAGTATACGATAAACTGTGAAGGTACTCTGGAGTAGACGAATGTCTAATATAAGTATTCTGAGAGAGCGTATAAAAGTCCAATTCAGGAACAATATTTGTACAGTTTCAAGTACCAACCATTTCAGGATGTAAGGTCATGTCAGTTACCTGTTATCTTTACGACACTCTGTGTTTAGCGAAACGTGTAACTATTTTTCGTTCTTGACACAGATTTCGTTTCCAGGATGAGTCAGTTGTCACAAGATGTCTATAGTTCTCACCACTTTTCTGATTTTACAGTCCCATAGTGACGTTTCATTCAATCGAAAGATAAAACACTAGTTCGTTCATTCTTTTAGATCTAACATTATTAACAATGTGAAAATTAATTATTATTATAACGGAAAAGACCTTACTGAAAGAACGGGAGACAACAGAGGAGAAAGATTGACTCTTCGACCCTTTGATTTGATATATAAAGGGTCTGAGGGAACGATGATGTCCAAGATATACGTTCAGTTCAAGGTTGTACATTTCAACGAGTAATTATATGCCTTTTATCTTAACTCCGTCTCTGGTAGAAAGGTCCCGAGAACCGATAACAATGATCGATAATACCAGTACCTTTACACTACGAAGGGACTTCTTTGAAATATAATACGTAAGAAGTCGAAGGATTAATAGGTCTTCATTATCTAAGGAACGTGTTGTTAGAACCAACGGGTAAAAGGTCTATGAAGTCTCTCAATTCTCTATTCATCTTTCTCGTCAAGACCGAGATTATATAGAGATTGTAACCCAAGAAAAGGTACCCTTACCAGAAGTAGGGACAGAGGACATGTTACAGTACTTGGAGATAGGTATCAAGTAGTCCGTGAGATAGATTGTCTAGATCCGGGAATTTAGATAAAGAGTGGAGGTGACATATTAGTGTTCACTAAACTAAATCCAGTATGGACTTACCATATCACCAAAAAGGGATGAAAGAAGTTAAGTTCAGACTTAAACCGTTATTCCTCAAGTACTAGACTCGGTGTCAGTCGAGGACCAGAATAAAAACAACTGACATATCTCGAAGAGGTAGAGACCGACGTTTCTTATATTAGTTAGACTAAAGTCACAACTGGTAGACTACTACAGGTACACATCTCAGAAGAGAACACAACAACCTTCTCCCACAATCGATACTGGTCACACAAGAGAACCGTTTTGAGATAATCGGCACGAGGTAAGGTATAAGGTTCCGGTTTAAACGGACAATGGGTTCCACAAAGAACTGAAGGATGAAAACGTGAGGTCAGGGGGTATTACTTTTACTGTAGAAAACCCCACAATCAAGATTTTCCAGAACATCCAGAAGTATCTTCGTAAGTTGAAGTCGAAGAAGTCGTAATGACCAACCCCGTATCCGAACCTAATGACACTATAACTTGCCGAACGGAACCTTTGCTTGTCTCTAGTAAGACAGCAAAAACTCTAACGTAGGTTCATGACGTAAAACCTGAGAAAACAACTGGTACTACCGATGAGGTAAAGAAGATTCCCTAAGGACGGGTGTCATCATCTATATTACCAGTAGGCTCAATTTAAGTGGGCGAGGTCAGGTAAAAGTAAGTGACTAAGGATTTCACAACTACAAGTGAGAACGGTAGAGGATAAACTGGTGAAGGTTAAACGGAACTAAGTACCTGGACTGTAAGGTCCAAGGATATGTCGTAACGAGAAATGTCGTATTGTGGAACGAAGATAGTGGTCAGTGTAGGTGTTGACCCACAACAAAAATGAAACCGAGATAGAGAAGTAAGACTAGTTCTGGTAGGGGTACCTTTTCTTTACGTTTTTTCGTTTTACCGACAGACCCCTCCGGAATGTTTATCGACACTTTTCTTCTCTTCACTTTTCGTTTCCTCTTTTCCTTTCTATATTCGTAGACTTACGCCTCAAGGTTTCTTATCGTTCCTCTCTATTCTTTCGGAAGAAGTCGCTAGTTACGTTTCTTTATCTCCTTTTCTTGTCTTACTTTTTCTGATCTCTAGAGAAGTTCTTTTAATCTCTATGGTTCCCTTGTAAAGTACGTTTCTACCCGAGCTATTTCCTGTCTTTAATAGACCTGGATTGTCTTCGACATCTGTAATTCTTCTCTACAGTTCTTATGTGTCTTCTTGACATGTTTTTTCTAGAAGTACTGGTTCTATTAGTACTACTACACTAGTGAGTGGATCTCGGTCTGTAGGACCTTACACTTCAGTTCACCCGGAATCTTTCTTAGTGATGCTTGTTTCGATCACCTCCACTACCTTAAGGTCAACTCGATAAAGTTTAGGACTTTCTACTCCGACACTTTCACGACGTGAGTTATACGGTCGTTTAAACCTTTTGAGTCGTCACCGGTGTCCTGACCTTTTCCAGTCAAAAGTAAGGTTAAAGTTTCTTTCCGTTACGGTTTCTTACGAGTTTGATGGTTTGTTAACGTGAATGGAGTGTACGATCATTTCATTACGAGTTTTAAGAGGTTCGGTCCGAAGTCGTTATGCACTTGGTAGTTGAAGGTCTACAAGTTCGACCAAAATCTTTTCCGTCTCCTTGGTCTCTAGTTTAACAGTTGTAGACGACCTAGTAGCTTTTTCGTTCTCTCAAGGTCTTTTTGTAGATAAAGACGAAATAACTGATACGGTTTCGGAAACTGACACACCTAGTGTTAGTTGACACCTTTTAAGACTTTGTCTACTCTTATGGTCTGGTGGACTGGACGGAGAACTCTTTAGACATACGTCCGGTCCTTCGTTGTCAATCTTGACCTGTACCTTTTTGTCAAGGTTTATCCTTTTCCTCATGTAGTTCCGACATATAACAGTGGAACGAATAAATTGAAGAAAAAAAAAAACTTCCATAATTAAAAAATAATAAATAATAATAATAAAATGAAATGTTATGACATAACCAAAACGGTATGTAACTGTACTTAGGTGGTACCCACATGTACTCAAGGGTTAGGACTTGGGGGGAGGGTGGCGGGAGGGGTACATTAGAGAGACCCAGTAGGGTCACGTGGTCGGGGTTTGTAGGACATAGGACATAGCTTGGATCTGACCGTTAAGTAAAGAATGTACTATCATATGTTGTCTCTTTATGTTTCCTAGTATCCTCTGATGATAGTCGTTAATATACGGTTATGTTACCTGTTGCACCTTCTTTACCTGTTTAAGAATCTTTTCATGTTGAAAGGTTTTGACTTGGTCCTTCTTTATCTTTTAGAATTGTGTGGGTAGNCTGGGTAGTGTTCGTGCCTTTAACTTTGACATTAGTCTTTAGAAGGTCGTTTGTTTTCGGGTCCAGGTCTACCGAAGTGTCGACTTAAGATGGTTTTTGAATCTCTTCTCGATTGTGGATAGGATGAGTTTGAGAAGGTCTTTTAACGTCTCCTTCCATTTGAAGGTTTGAGTAAGATACTCCGGTGGTAGTGGAATTATGGTTTTGGACTGTTTCTACGGTGTTTTTTTCTTTTAATGTCCGGTTATAGTGACTACTTGTATCTACGTTTTTAGGAATTGTTTTAAGATCGTTAGTCTTAGGTTGTTGTGTAATTTTTCTAGTATGTGGTACTGGTTCACCCGAAATAGGGTCCCTACGTTCCTAAGAAGTTATAGGCGTTTAGTTAGTTACATTAAGTGGTGTAATTGTTTAACTTTTTATTTTTGGTATACTAATAGAGTTATCTACGTCTCTTCCGGAAACTGTTTTAAGTTGTAGGTAAATACTATTTTTGAGAGGTCTTTCGTCCTTATCTTCCTTGTATGGAGTTGTATTATTTTCGATATATACTGTTTGGGTGTCGTTTGTAATAGGAGTTACCACTTTTTAACTTTCGTAAGGGGGATTTCAGTCCTTATTCTGTTCCCACGGGTGAAAGTGACGATGATAAGTTGTATCAAGACCTTGAAAACCGGTGTCGTTACTCTCGTCTTTTTCTGTATTTTCCTTAGGTTTGACCTTTTCTTCTTTATTTTGAGAGTGACAAACGTCTACTGTACTAGGAGATGTATCTTTTGGGATTTCTGAGGTGGTCTTTTAATGGTCTCGATTAGTTACTTATATCATTTCAACGTCCTATATTTTAATTGTGTGTGTTTAGGGAACGTAAGGATATGTGATTATTACTCTTTCATCTTTTTCTTTAATTCCTTTGTTAAGGTAAGTGGTAACGTTACTTTTCTTATTTTATGAATCCTTATATAGATGGATTTCTCTGATTTCTGGATATATATCTTTTAATAAATTGAAGATACGTCTCATGTAGTATTCTATCGGACCCGACCTTCTTTGTGTTCGACCTTAGTTCTAACGGTCCTCTTTATAGTTATTGGAGGTTATGTTTCTACTGTGGTGGGAATACCGTCTTTCACTTCTCCTGGATTTTTCAGAGAACTACTTTCACTTTCTCCTCTCACTTTCTCAACTGAATTTCGAGTTGTAAGTCATTAGTTTCTAGTACCGTAGACCAGGATAGTGAAGTACCCTTTATCTACCCCTTTGTCACCTTTGTCACAGTCTGAAATAAAACCCCCCGAGGTTTTAGTGACGTCTACCACTGACGTCGGCACTTTAATTTTCTGCGAATGAGGAACCTTCCTATCAATACTGGTTAGATTTATCGTATAAGTTTTCGTCTCTATAATGAACGGTCATTTCCAGGTAGATCAGTTCCGATACCAAAAAGGACACCAGTACATACCTACACTCTCACCCTGACACTTCTTTCGACTGGCGACTTCTTAACTACGAAAACTTGACACAACAACCTCTTCTGAGAACTCTCAGGGAACCTGACGTTCCTCTAGGTTGGTCAGGTAGGATTTCCTCTGGTCAGGACCCACAAGTAACCTTCCTGACCACGATTCCGACTTTGAGGTTATGAAACCGGTGGAACACGTTTCTCAACTGAGTAATCTTTTCTGGGAGTACGACCCTCCCTAACCCCTGTCCTCCTCTTCCCCTGTTGTCTCCTACTCTACCGACCTACCGTAGTGGCTGAGTTACGTGTACTCAAACTCACTTGAGGCCCTCAACCACTACCTGTCCCTCCGGACCGTACGACGTTAAGTACCCCAGCGTTTCTCAACCTGTGCTGACTCGCTGACTTGACTTGACTTATAACGTAGTTTCGTGATCGAGAGGATCATCTAGTGAAGACTTGAGTAGATTTTCCGACAACCCCTTTAAATTTTTTGTCAGAACAAATCCGAAGTCTCTGTTTCGTCGTTCCCGGAGACTGGAACGAAGATTGGACGGACCTGTGACGGGACTGGACTTCACTGACCCTCACTGACAGACGACCCTCACGTTCTGAATTTCGGAGTATCTATTCTACCACCGCCCCCAACCCCCCTCTCTTTAGGACTCTAACAACTCGGGGACCTCCCCCGGTCCCGTTAGTTCGAAGTCCGAATTGTTGTCAGGTTCAAAAGATTCTGTTTGTCGTATTTATCCTTTGGTCCGAACGTTAAACCAGTGTCGAACTACTGCTATAGTCGAACGTAGGAAGGACCCTAACATTCGTCCTTGGGGCTTGACGGTATAAACTTCACAGTGGGTACCTCGTCTCCTGTGTGACGAACCCTGGGAAAGGGTCGACACTGTACCCTTAAGGGTCGTGACAAACAGTTTTGGGTTAAACCACTATATAAGAGACGAGAAAGACAGAGAGAAAAGAAAATTACAATCATATACCTTTCATTCGGTCTATTAAGGGATCATTTATAAACATAATAAATAAACATATATTACTCACCGAAAAAAAAAAATCGTAGAAGACGAAAACAATCCAGGTATGGTAAAGATACGAAATAACACCGTAGAAACGTGTTTTATAAGGGAACCATAGAGATTAAAAGAACTTCTCTAGACATCGGTAAGGGTTAGATGACAAAAGGAGATAGAGAAACGTGACAAATGAAGTCTTCCGAAAGAAAAGAGAGGAACGATAAGAAACCTTGAGACGTAAGTCTACCCATAAAGAAAGTAAAAGAGTAAACGGAAAGTGAAGAGAAGAATGAAGTCGATGAACATTCCGGAGAAGTTTATTGGTAAACGGAAAAAAAGTAAATAAAAGGGAACCCTACCAAAACTAGTGGTGGAGGACATTTTATAATGTTTGGAGGTGGGTATTAAGAAGTCCGTGAGACAGACAGTCTAGATTAGGGAATTTGGGTAAACAATGAAAGTGACATATTAGTATTTCCTGAGCTAAATCAGTATAGACGTAACAGACCACCAAAAGGGATGAAATTAAATTCAGATTTAAAACGTTATTTCTCAAGTGCTAGACTCGGTGTCAGTCCGGGACCTGAACAAAAAGACTGACATATCTCGAAGAGGTAGAAGTTGACGTTTCTTATATTAGTTGGACTAAAGTCATAATTGGTAGAACACTACAGGAATACATCTCATCAGAAAACGCAAGAACCTCTTCCCACAAACGATACTGGTCACACAAGAGAACCGTTTTGAGACAATCGAAAACGGGACGAAGTGAAACATGAAGTCCCGATTTGAAAGGATATAGAGGGCCATAGAGAACTGAAGGATGAAAACGTAAGGTCAGGAGATACTACTTTTCCTGTAAAAAAAAGTAACAATCAAAATCTTCCAAGACACCCAGAAGTATCTTAGTAAGTTGACATCGCAGAAGTCGTAATCACCAACCCCGTATCAGAACCTAATGATGCTATAACTTACCAGACGGAACCTTTGTTTAGTTTTAGTAAGACAGTAAAAAATCTAACGTGGGTTTAAGACGTAAAGTCCGATAATACAACTGATACTCCTGATGAGGTAAAGAAGATTACCTAAGAACGGGTGTTCCCGTTCTATATTAGCAGTAGACTTAATTTAAGTAGGTAAAATCAAGTGACTAAGGATTTTACAGCTGCAAGTGAGAACGGTAGAGGACAAACTGGTGAAGGTTAAGTGGAACTAAACGTCTGGATTGTAAAGTCAAGTATACGTTATAACAAGAAATGTCGTAGCCTGAAATGAAAGTGGTGATCTGTGTTCGTGTCGACCCGTAACATAGATTAAGCCGAGTCGGCGAGGTAGGGACGACCTCGACGAATAGGTCAGAAGACGTTATGGCTGTGTGGATGGTTGGGTCCCAGGTAGAAATTCACCGTATAGAAAACCGAAAACATATGACAAGTGCCCTAAGAGTTCCATTCGTACGACTTCACTGAACGGTAAGGGAAGAGGTAAGGTAAAGGGTGCAAAAAAGTCTTGAGACGTGGTACTAAGCACACAGAACCGACCGTGATGTGTCGCACTGAGTAGCGAGTAATTCAATGTGTCACCTCACTAGGTACACTAGTAAACCAATCAAAGGACACTAAGGCCAAAAGTAAGACAGACGGGAGAAAGTATATGAAATATAGGAAATACAGAGTGAGTTACGTATAAGTTATCTTTTTAAATAGGGGAAAGAATAAGTGTTTACATTAGAGTAAATAGAAATACTGAGATAACTTTTTGTTTATAATCAAGAAAATAGTCAGATACTTAGACACATTGAGAGTCTGTATACAACTCAGTAGTTATACTTATACTAATTAGATATAGATTTAAATACTGTTATCTTAATTGTTAAGTATTTACAAAGAGGTACATGAAAAACATATATAAATGAAAAATAATAAATAAATAAATGTTTAAATGTTTTTAGTGTAAAAAATTTTATATAAATGGAAAATAATAATGGTCCCTAGGGGACCACCGAGTTGACCATTTCGTAGACGGACGTTACCTCCTCTGGGACCAAGCTATAGACCCAGTCCTTCTACAGGACCTCTTCTCTATCCGACGGGTGAGATCGTAAGAACCCGAAGGGAACATCGAGTCGACGATTTCTTAGGTGGACGTTACACCCTCTGGACCTAAGCTAGGGACTCAACCTTTCTAAGGGACCTCCTTTCTCACCGATAAAGGTCATAAGACCGGACCTCTTAAGGTACCTGATATGTCACTTACCCCAGTGTTTTTCAGTCTGTGTTGACTCACTGAAAGTAAAAGTAAAGTGGAAAATAATACCTGTATATATAGATTTTCATCTTTTTTATCATATATATGAAGGAACGTGGGTAGTAGGTCGAAGTTATCAAAAGTTGAATATTGGTTAAAGAAAGTAGATATAGGGAGTGGATGAAGAGATGGACGTTTCACAAAACAAAAAAATTAATTTCATATCGACGAAGTGTACAACACGATCGGACGGTATGTCACTTCACTTAGTCGATTACGTTCGTACGGAGGGAAGGTAGAACGGGGAGGGCGGGTGGCGGATGGAGAGTTCCTCACTTTGACCCAGTAAACGTCTCTGAACTTCCTTGGATCTCAACAGTGTGTCTCACTTCGTTCAGTCTTTCTCCTTTTTTGTAATATATCATTCTGTATGTACACCTTAGATCTTTTTACCGTGCCTACTTGGACAAACGTCCCGTCCTTATCTCTTCGTCTGGGTTCTTGCCTGTACGCCTGTGTTCCTCCTCCTCGGTCCACCCTACTTAGCCCTCTGACCCTGACTGAACACGGGCAACAGTGTACCTTCTGTCTCGAGCACCCTTGGACGACACGCCAAGTCCCTCAGGTCGAGACAGGGCCATAAGTCATGAAGAAATACACATCTCTTATAGTCCCCTTTTGTGCTAAGTTTGTAGGTTCCACACATTTGGTCTGTGTGGGTCCAGAGGACGTACGTACCGTCCGTCTAAGGAATGACGAACTCGAAGGTCCCTTCGGGTGTTTGGTCTATGTTTGTTCGTGTGTTTCACTTCGACTGGTTTGTAGCCCTATAGCAAAAGACACTTCTCGATTTTTGATTGCGTACAACGGAAAAAGAGGTCGTAAAAAATATAAAATTTGGAGTTTTGTTGGAAACTCCAACCATGAAATTTATTAATTCTCATGGTCACCACTGTGAAGATTAATATACAAGGACCTACGTAAAGACTGCCTCTTCCGTTACCGTGGGGTGAGGTCATGAGACCGGACCTTTTAGGGTACCTGTCTCCTCGGACCATCCGACGTCAGGTACCCCAGCGATGATCAGCCTGTGTTGACTCGCTGAAGGGAAAGTGAAAAGTGAAAGTACGTAACCTCTTCCTGTACCGTTGGGTGAGGTCACAAGAACGGACCTCTTGGGGTCCCTGCCCCCTCGGACCACCCGACGGTAGATACCCCAGCGTGTCTCAGTTTGTGCTGACTTCACTGAATCGTCGTCGTCGTCGTCCTGCGTAAAGACTTGGAGTCAGTGTCTTGGATATGGACTCCTGAGATTTCAAAGAACATAGTATCTCGATAATACTCTTAATTTATTCGTTAAACCGGAACGATAAGAAAGACTGTATGTGACCTTAGAGACCAAAGATCGGGATTCCCTACTATCAAAGTATGTTGTCAGTCGAAAGGATTTCAGGAAAAAGAGAACTTGAAGTCGTGTCAGTTTAAGAAGAACCGACACGACATTTGGACGTTTTTATACTAACGAAAGGAATGGAAAGAGAACAGATAGATGGAATGGATCTTAAAACTTAAGTTACTAGAACACTAACGAAGGCAGATAGGTTCTATCGGTGGACGGAATTCTATGTGGTGATAAGTGGTCTGTTTTTTTTTTTTTTTTTTTTCCTTTTCCCGTAGACAGGAGGAACAAAACCGAACGAAGACACAATCCCCTACGGGGATCCCTTACGAGACCCCTTTCTCGTCGTGATTCCTTACGGACGTCCCCTGTGTCGGACGAATTGTTAGATATCTGATTGTACAAGAAACAGTCGGTCGACCCAGTTCACGGGGTAATCGTTAAGATTCCCAAGTCGGGTAGTTCTGTTTACTAAGTAAGTAAGTCTACTCGTAAACAGAACTAATTGACTGGAAAAAATAAGAGAGGAGGACTATTTGTTCGGGCAATAATAAGTGAGTATGGAAAGTGTTTTAAAATGTCCACGAGGGAGATTTTTTCCTAACTCGATCTAAGATGAATATTTTCTTACTTGTTCTAAATAGGGACGAGAGTTCCTCCAGCATTAGATAATACCATTTAGAAGTAATTTGTTTCGAGTTAGACATACAGAGAAAGAGTAATCTTCGTTGTATGAGAAGTGCAGACGAAACAACCGGAGTATTCACAGATTTGTGTTTACTATGTATACCTGTCTGGTGTATGAATTCATGACAAAACAAAACTGGTTGCGAAAAGATCTTGTTATCGGGTTGTCGATGACAAGGTCGTTTTTAGACCTAAGATTTTGATTTTGGAAACAAAAGGGCAAAAATGAGTATATAGAATGTAAATAAATATGTTGTACATGGTCTTGGTAGTCAATGATATAAAATAATGGAGGTTAATCCCGAAGCTTTTAAATAATACTTTGAAATCGTAGAGTCTCTAACATGTCTGTGATAAATGACAACTTGGACAATCGAAGCAAAAATGACCCCGTTTACAATAAATTTTCTTTTCATACTATGCCAGTTGTACCTTACTAGACCCTCAATGGTCGTACTAAGTCTGTCAAGTCAAGTCAGCGAGTCAGTGCAGACTAAGAAACACTGGGGTGTCTGACGTCGTGCGGTCCGGAGGGACAGGCAGTGGTTGACGGTCTCGAACGAGTTTGAGTACAGGTAACTCAACCACTACGGTAGGTTGGTAGAGTAGGAGGCAACAGGGAAGAGGAGGACGGAAGTTAGAAAGGGTCGTAGTCTCAGAAAAGTTTACTCAGTCGAGAAGTGTACTCAAGTCAGCGAGTCAGCACAGGGTGAGAAACGCTGGGGTACTTAACGTCGTACGGTCCGGAGGGACAGGTAGTGGTCGAGGACCTCAAGTGTAGGTAGCTCAGCTAGTCCACCGGTTTCATAACTTCAAAGTGGAAGTCGTAGTCAGGAAGGTTACTTATAAGTTCTGACTAGAGGAAGTCTCACCTGACCAACCGAGAGGAACGTCAGGTTCGTCGGAGTTCTCAGAAGAGGTTATGGTTCAAGTTTTCGTAGTTAAGAAACCGTGAGTCGAAAGAAATACCAGGTTGAGAGTATAGCTACGTACTGGTGACCTTTTTGGTATCGAAACTGATCTGTCTGGAAACAGTCATTTCGTTACAGGGATGAAAAATTATATGACAGATCCAAACGGTATCGAAAAGAAGGTTCTTCGTTCGTAGAAAATTAAAGTACCGACGTCCGTGGTAGACGTCACTAAAACCTCGGGTTGTTTTCTTTCAGACAGGGAAATCAACAGGGTAGTTAAGTACCGTTTATCTACCCTTTGTTACCTTTGTCACTGTCGTACTAAGTTTCACGTGTTTTAATACAAAGGGTACGTCTACAATGTCATAGACTGAAAAATGATGATTTCTAAGTAAGGAAACCTAACACGAAGAACGGACGAAAGTCATGACCGTTGTTGTCCGATTAAGTGTGACTTCTTAGTTTCCCAATACAAGGTTGTTCCTAAAGTAACGGTACTTATGAAATCACTTCTAAAAAGAAGAAATAAAAATTATTATGATAGTTGGTAAATAACTATCCGATTACGTATGATTCTATGATCTGTAAAGTGTCAAGACAATGAATTAGACATTTTGTTGGGACGTTCTGTGTACGATAATAGTAGGTATAAAATGGCTACTCTCCGTGAAATCTTCTCATCACTTCCTCGTGACCGGAACTCCTCCCTATATGTACTATTTTTAGAGTTTAAGTAGAGAATGATCCTTACACAGGAACCTTCTACATGTCACAAAGTGGATATTTTTGTTACCGTTACCTTGAAAAGACGGCTCGGACGATATTTTTCATTTATACGAACTGTACCCGAGATTTTATGTTTCCGACATGTTCCCATCTATTTCTTTGTTATTAGTCTCCAGTTTGTTAGATGGGTTCAGTCGTCGATTGTTCTAGGGGTATAGGACCTCCTGAAGACGATGTAACATCACCCAAAAACGTTTCCGATGCGAATAGAGACGTAGAGACTCACGAAGTAGATTTAGTCAAACCTATTTATTTATATTTTTTCCTTCCGTTAGCAGTAATGTTGTTGTAGTCGTCGTTGTTTGTGTGACGTTTAAATTGACGACGGGGAATCTTGTCAGACAGGAAAGGAGGGGACCCAACAATTCCCGTTGACCTCTAAGTCACTACCGTCGGAGGGAAGAGAAGGGACGAAGTGCACCAGACGGGGCAGTCAGACACTGTGCTCGAGGGGACATTGTCTTCGAGACACTCAGTCACGGCTACTAGTCCGACTCAGTAATCCGTCACTGCGTCAGGACTCGGAGATTTCTATCGTTAATTTTTACTGGAAATAACCACTTAATCCACAGAGGTACTACGGGGACCGAGGGATGGAAGTTTAATCATAGTCGTTTCTTCAATGACGGCCCCTGTACTCTTCGTTTACATTAAGAACTCTTTCTATACTAATATGTTCATTGCTCCTCCTCCTCTCCCTCTCCCAGAGTGAGGTCGACATAAACCATGACCTGTATTTGAAAGGTAAAACAAAAGAGTAAACAAGTTTAAACGTATTGTTTCTTGACAAATAAATTTTGAGTTTGAAAACTCACGAGTATTTTTCTGAGGGAAAGAGAGATTAACTGTAAAAAAAGAGTAAATCGGTAAACATAACAAGGGTCTACATCAGAAAACACAGATTGAGAAACGATGTTGATAGTTTTGTCAGTTGTTTAAGATTCTTTTACTGAACGAAAAAGAATGGCACAGTATAATGAAAGAAATCTTTGTATTCTCCATCAGGTAGTGCAGTAATAGTTTAATATCAATAACGTTGTTCTAAAAAAAAGACATATTGTGATTCGGACAAAATTATGAGAGATTACAATTAGGAGTCCAAATTTGTTCAAAGGGTTCATTCTTTTCTTTCATCTTTAGTAGTTGGTCGAAGGAGAAATGACTTACAAGACAAAAAAACTTCTTCGTTCAGAAGAGGAAACCATTTTATACAGTCAACCAAGACTGTTTGTGAACACTTTACGGACAGAAGAACTTTTATCGTTTATAGACTTTTAAGTGTTTTAAAAAGTGTTTAATATTTTTTAGTCAACCTTATCCACACGACAGTCTCCGGTTTGAAGGGTTCAAGGTCGGGACGAAAAGGTCACCAAAGAGGTTGTAATAGTCCACCTTCAGGACGTCTTTGGAATATGAGTCGAACAAGTTTGGACGTGAGAAGGGGGTAGGAGGTTGGAAGGAGACCGTCCTTTCCCGCAGGAGGTGAACGAAACGGTTACAGAAGTCTACGAGGGACGAGAAATGGTGAAATCGAGTCAAGTAGTGGCTCACGATACAGAAACTCAGCTATCGAGAATGGACAGAGAAGAGAAGGTATTAGTGACAAACTGGGAACGATAGAGAGTTTACCCCCGAAAGGACCACCGAGTCTCCAATTTTACGTCTTCGGAGTAGTCACCAGAAGAAGTGGAGAGATTATGAGAAGTGCGTCAGTGGTTGTAATAGAAGGATTTTATGTGTTATTAAAGGTCGATCGAGGGATGTCTTATATCAGCCCTGTGTCGGATCGATCGTAAGTAGAGGAGAGACTATGGTAGAACAAGGTAGGAGGGGCGTACCGTCTACTATGTCGGTGTCACCTTTTGAGGGTCACCGGGGTTGTACGAAGTGTAAAAGATCTGTCAGACGGAGACAACTTCCATTGGGGAAAAGGACCTTATGAGTCGGTCGGATAGAGTTACCGGTCGTATAGGGGAGGAACTACGAAAGGGACTGAACAGTTTCAGATTAGGGAGAAAGAGAGGAATCACGGGGCCACTTGTGATATCAAGAAGTGTTATCGGTTACACCATTAAAAAAAAATAAGTTTATTATAGGGAAGGAGTGAATTTACAAATCTCCGAAGGTGATTTGAGTTTCATTAATTAATCTATGAAGATTGGTATTACGGAAGTTTAACACCACGACCTCTTCTAGGTACTCTCAGGGAACCTGTCTTTCCTTTAGTTTGGTCAGTTAAATTCCCTTCAGTTGGACTTTTGAGTAATCTTCCTGACTACGACTTCGACTTCGAGGTCATAAAACCACTACGTTTGTCGACTGAGTAACCTTTTCAGGGACTACGGCCCTGTACTTGAACCCGTTTGAAGCCCTCTACCACTTCCTGTCCCTCCGGACCGCACAACGTCGGGTACCCCAACGTTTCTCAGTCTGTGCTGACCCATTGACTTGTCGTCGTTGTTGACGTTACATGTTCCGGAACGCGAAAGCCGAGAACAGACACAGAGGTTTGGAGTACGAAGGGACGAACCAAAAGGGTAGAAACACGAAGACGGTGTGTCAGAGGGAAAACAAGAAATTTTGAGGTTCAGGTAGGGGTCGAGTAGCGGGAACGTGAAGGTAAGTGAGATGAACTTTATGAAAAAGGTTTGTAGAATTGTACTGACTGAAGATGTCCGAAAGTCTTCCGGAGTTTTTTCATCGATGTGGTTGATCCATAGTGTTTCGAGATGTAAAAGAAAGATCGTACGTAAAGATAGATATCGATTTAGAAACACAAAGACCAGAGGAAGTTCGGGGAACTCCTGTCCATTGAATAGGAAAACAAATGGAGACTTTTGAGGCGTGGATTATATCTTCGATTGTGTAAGTTATGTATAAATAATTTTCTTCATTTCCTATTTTGTCTCTAAAGTAATATATAACACAACTTAAAGTAATTTAACGTACGGACAGATTAAAAGTGGGATCTGACATTTGAAGAACTCTTAGTCCTTGATATATAATTAATATATAAGGGGGTGTCATAGATCGTATAGTCTAACGGTTCATCCATAAGTCATTGTAAGAGACTAACCTTAACTTAACTCATTGAGACAGGAAGGTTTCGATCTGAATAAAAGGGTTTACATATTCAGTAACTTAAGTCCTTTTGAACCGGGGTCGGAGTCAAGACGGTGAATTCTTGATACACTGGTGACAGCTCAACGATTTGAAGAGACTCAGTGACTACCGAGTATACTTTTTATGCTTACTACTTACGGAGACGGACTATGTGTACCACTAATACTCCTAATTTAACATGCACACAAAAAGAGAGTCTAATTTGACGTTTGAGAAGGAGTAGAAACATCTCGTCGGAGTATGAAAACGTGTGTCTAGTCGGTTATTCTCGGTGGTAAATAACTCGTGCACGGTACCCTGTCGGAGATTATCCGTAGAAAGTATCCTGTGTAATTAAATTAGGAATTTTGGTGGTACGTCTTGATTCATAATCATAGCAGTAAAGTATCTCTTCTTTTTAACTGTGGATGTCTTTACTTTTTTTAAACGTATTCTGGTATCTCAATCAGTGACAGATGCGACCCTAAACTAATGTTTAGCCACACTTGTTGTTTAATATTCACGATTATAAATGGAAAAAAAATTAATGGGTTCTAAGTAAGAAAAGGACTCTCAAGAGGTCAACGGAATTTAGGACAATAGACAATCTTTGGGTTTCTTAGCGACCTCCGAGAAAAGAAGTGAAGGAGGGTCAGTCCCAAGATCCTATCGAGCCCAGCCTCGGGTACGACTTAAACCGGCAAAGGGGGTTCCGTGTCTCAGAACTAGGTCCACTCTCTCTTACTCAAGTAAGAACGATCGTTACCAAGGATATGTTGTGACAAGAGATCAGGGAACGGTAAATGTCGAAGACCCCCACGAAGAGAAGACAAGGTCCGGACGAAGAGGTAAGACGGGGAGATATTTTGCCGGAAGGGTCTATCCAAAGGGAAAACAGAACTTTAAGTGGTCAAAGACAACAATCGTATTGTCTTGAGGTTGTCGATCCGATACGTCTTTCTTTTCTTATTCTTAATTTTATTTAAAAGTTTTTGTATTACTTGTTTACTGTCAAAATGATTACTGACTTGCAGGGATATATACATTTGTACGTTTGATAATTCATTGTCTGATTTGAGATGTATCTTTATGTAGTATTTTATCTTTAAGACCCAAAGGGACCACCGAATCATCATTTGTCAGAGGGACGGTCACGTCGTCTGCACCTAAGTCGGGGACCGGACTCTACTGGGGTGAACGACATCTCGTCGACTCGAGGTCCGGGACCCGTGGTCCTGATGACTCGGACACGAGATCTCGGACCCTTGGTGTTGATACCTCCGCTACGCGGTGGTACTGACTCCAGTCGTGAGGAACCTCGGGCCCAGGGTGTCCTCTCCGGTGACGGACTCTTCCGGTGTGTGACGTCGATCTCTCCTCGGGGGCGGGCGACGTCAATCTCTTTCGGGTACGGCGTTGTTTCTGGGTCGTGTCGGTTTTTATTATTTATTTGTGGGGGTCCTCCGGAAACCGTCACGTGCCTCTATAAAGTCCTTCTTTACTTACGGTATTCTAGCAGATACTAATTAACGGTTTACTTATCGAATCCTATATTTACGGTATCTCATCTCCTCTTTTTCTTGTGTCGTGCAAACGTATTGGGTTCCTTGTACGTTATTTATGAATAACTTACTTCAGACTTATAGTAAAAGATTCCGTTCGGACTCCATTGAGTGTCTACGTGCAGAGGAGAGGCTGTGTGTTTCCACCCCGTTACCTTCCTAATTCGTATCTCAGGAAGTTTGACGAGAAGACGCGTTAAGTTGTGTCCGGACAATGTCCTTCCCTCCGAAGTCGGTGTCGCCCGAATTGACGAAAGTCAGTTGTTTGTATATAGTTCGTCACAGGGTCGGTAGTCCACTCCACGATCTTTAAGTCTCTCCTCAGTTTAAGTCCGTAGGTTTCATATGACAATACAACCACGTTTTCATTAACGGCAAAAAACAGTAACAACTTTAAACGGTAAACTATAACCTTATCTAAAATTTATTTACACCAATACGATATGTAGTAAAATTATACGTAAATAACGAGTAAAAACGATTACTGAATAAGTCAAGTCAAGTCAGTGAGTCAACACAGGTTGAGAAACGTTGGGGTACTTGGCGTCGTGTGGTCCGGAGGGACATGTAGTGGCTGAGGGTCTCAGGTGGGTTTGGGTACAGGTAACTCAACCACTACGGTAGGTTAGTAGAATAGGAGACAGTAGGGGTGGAGGAGGACGGGAGTTAGAAAGGGTCGTAGTCCCAAAAAAGTTTACTCAGTCGAGAAGCGAAGTCCATCGGTTTCATAACCTCAAAGTCAAAGTTGTAGTCAGGAAGGTTACTTATAAGTCCTGACTAAAGGAAATCCTACCTGACCAACCTAGAGGAACGTCAGGTTCCCTGAGAGTTCTCAGAAGAGGTTGTGGTGTCAAATTTTCGTAGTTAAGAAGTCGAAAGTCGAAAGAAATATTAGGTTGAGAGTATAGGTGTGTAATGGTGACCTTTTTGGAATCGGATCTTACTGAATAATAAACAACAAATAAAATCTGATACCTTTACTTCAATCTGTTTTTCTTTTAAGTTCACTAACAGAATACACTCAATTTTTACCCAACATTTCGTGACTTCTGTTGAGCTTTGTAGTTGTTGAGTAAACCAGGTCCTTGACTATTACTACCTATCACGTCACCACCAAGTTTTACAAAACGTTTCCTCTACTCTCGGAACTTCTACTTCTCACATCACAGACTGGTAGTCTTCAACTACTGTTAACTCTCGGTCGTAGTTTCGCCTAGGAGGACGTTGTGTCCTCTTCAACGGTTTCTTGAGTTACAACTGGTAAGATACCAACAAGTCGTAAACTTCGTTTGACCTTTCCACATTTTCGAGTTACTCAATCACGGCGTACTCGAGTGGTTTTTTTTTTTTTTTTAGGAAAAATACACAAAATGAGATACGTTGTTGTTGTTTGGTGAAGAGTTAGCATAACACTGTACTCTAGGTCGAGTCACCAACCTGGTTCTTCTTCGAGGTTTCTTGAAGGGTTTCGGTTTAAACTTGGGGTTTTCTTCCAGTTACAGTGACGAACCACCTGACGTCGGGTAGACTAGGTGATGTCTAGAGACTTAGGGTCGCTTTCGTAATGTAGACTATTCATATGAGTCTTTTGGTTACTCTACGTGGTTTTTGACCTTGTGGACCTCGGTCGTACTCAGTTGGCTTTCCCGGGTTAAGAGGAGGTGTTGTCACGGGCTGTCGCACAACGTGTTGGTTGCGAAGTTTTCAACTTGCTTAACCCGATACTTCAAAACGGAGTAGGTGGTATAGACGGACTGGAGAGTGGTTGACTGATGGTGAAGAAGTTCGTAGAGTTGTTGAAAATTTTCCTTTTACGAAGGTGTTGGTCGTCCTCCGTCTTTTACGAAACGTTCTCACGTAACTTTGTACCCAAAAATACGAAGTCCTTATTCGTTTGAATAAAGAGCAACCGTTTTTACACAACGAACATTACCAACTAACAAAACTAAAACTAATTAGTTCTACACAAACTCGGATCAATTTTATGAGATTTTAAGTGTAAGGTTTTGACAAACATGGTTGGATTATAGATTCACATCTCATTTCTGTTTATCTTATGATACCTTTGTTACGCATTGCCGTGTATCTCTTGATGGATCTCTAACTCTGTCGAGAATTTACCAGGTGAAATGGGTGACCTCGTGTGCTTTCGGGAATCTTCTCTTGACGGACAGATCTACAAGTTCGTACTTGTCTTAACTGTTTCCTTCTCCGCTTCTTACCTATAGGTTCTTTTCTCAATTTATATACGTTTTTAAATCTTTGTTTACCACAAAGACCATATGTGCACCTCACACTTCCGCCGCCACTGTTCTCTAATCTAGGTTTACCTTTCGTGCTCAATCTAATACCTCCCAGATCATACTCTACTGCGACGTCTGTGTTGCTATATTTGGAGAGCAACTGGTCTGGGCTCAGAGTACGGACGGAAACCTTCGACCTTTCCTTGGTTACAGTAAGTTTGGTGGACTTGACTTAGACTTTCCCATAAAGTGAACTTTATGGGACCTCCTAGTTGTCCCTCGATAGTAGTCTTTTCATTTATCTACGTTCCACCCTTTATCGACTATTATAGATAGTAATAAAGAGGATTCCTCTTCTAATTTTATCGAAGTAGTGTTAGACAATTCGGATTCTTGGGTTATTATAAATATGAAGAATGAGTACTTATTATTAAATTCAAAGTGTGACACAGCTGTAGACATATTTAGACGATCTGTCGTTTGTGGTTGTCCCGTTCCTATAATAGACACAACATTGATAGCACAAATCACGTATCATCCATGAGTTGATTTACATAAATTATTTATTTACTTACGTACGTACATAATGAAATGAAGTACAAGTGGTAGTTAAAATGTTCCACCCATCAAAATAAAAGTAAAATATCTATTTAAAAAATCCATTAACTATTTGAAAAACCACTCTTTATATATTAGTCTACTAAAAGGAAAATCTGTGACTTATAATTCTACCTTGAATATTTTAAAGAGATTATTACAACATTACAAAGGATCTCCCCCCTTTTTTTTTTTCAGTACGATTTACGGACCAAAGAAAACGATATCGCTGTGGATGACAATGACGGTTATGAATCAAAAATCTTTCTTTATGAACTTTTTATCGTTATACAAATTCGAGATTATATTTTCTGAGAATTATACTAAAAGTGAAATTACCAAATTAAATATTTAATATCATAAATCCTTCCAATTTTATTTTACATATATTAAATATATGAATATTTTGATATTAAAATATGAAAACTTTATACATACTTACTTTATTATAGTTTATGACAATTCATTGACTGTTATTTTGATAGTAATGGTCTACAGAGATGTATATATTTGTAAGTATATAAGTATAACGTACACTTGTATATTCCGTAAATTTTTTATCAAGATTATGAAAATTAACATTCGGACCTTTTGAAGTCTGTAAAACAGTGGAATCATTCGGAACATTGTGAACTTTACGTCATAATTTTAACATCTTATAAATAAGATTCCATGATTTTTTATACTTTTACATACAAAACTTATAATAATTTCTATCGAATACATGAGTAAATATGAGTGAAATAACTTATTTCAAAGGTAAGTTAAAAAAAGAGAAAAAATTCCTGATCTTTCTTGGGATTCTCCTGTGATTTGAGTAAAGTGTCTTAGATTCTTTGAACGTTAAATTAATCGAAGTCTTTACATTCATTGAGGAGATAAAGGTATGGTGAGACCTTTACCTTTCAACTGTGGAAGGAGTGTAACATATGTAGTCATAAAAATTCTAAGGAAGTCAAAAGTAAAAAACCTTTGTTTCTGTTATTAAATGGATTTCAACAGATCCAACCCTCAAGTCAAGTCAGGTCAAGTCAACAAGTCAGTACAGCCTGAGAAACGTTGGGGTACCTGACGTCGTGTGGTCCGGAGGGACAGGTAGTGGTTGAGGGTCTGAAATGAGTTTGAGTACAGATAACTCAGCCACTACGGTAGGTTGGTAGAGTAGAAGACAGTAGGGGAAGAGGAGGACGGGAGTTAGAAAGGGTCGTAGTCCCAGAAAAGTTTGCTCAGTCGAGAAGCGTAGTACACCGGTGTCATAACCTCAAAGTCGAAGTCGTAGTCAGGAAGGTTACTTATAAGTCGTGACTAGAGGAAATCCTACCTGACCAACCTAGAGGAGCGTCAGGTTCCCTGAGAGTTCTCAGAAGAGGTTGTAGTGTCAAGTTTTCGTAATTAAGAAGCCACGAGTCGAAAGAAATATCAGGTTGTAGGTGTCAGAGTGTAGGTATGTACTGGTGACCTTTTTGGTATCGGCACTGATCTACCTAGAAACAACCGTTTCCTCATTCGATGGTAGTAATCGATTTCAAATAATTGACATACACTGGTCCGGTACGATGAACGAAATGTTTTTAATAGAACGAATTACGAGTTTTAATTTTAAGACTTCAGTATGCGGAGGTTTAATATTTGGTCCTTTATATTTATGTTTCTATAGTTCAATGAACGGTTCCACCTTTTTCGATAATTATCATTCACCGTTAACCTTTATAATTAGGGTCTTGTAAACATGAGGTTTCTGGTCTCGAGTTGGATCCTAGTACATGTTTATAAAATTGTGTACTTTTTATCTTACGTTAAAATGTTCCCTCTTCCCCTTTCAACTTCTTCCCTTTAAGTACATATTTCCTTTTCAAGAGACGTATGGATACAAGAGGGAGACGTTAGGAATGGGGTTATGAGGGTCGACCTATATTGGTACACCCTTTTTGACTTATATTTTACTTAATTACACTATATTGACTCTCAACCTGACACTTCTTTCGACTCGCGGTTTCTTAACTACGAAAACTTGACACCACAACCTCTTCTGAGAACTCTCAGGGAACCTGACGTTCCTCTAGGTTGGTCAGGTAAGACTTCTAGTTGGGACCCACAAGGAACCTTCCTTACTACGATTTCGACTTTGAGGTCATGAAACCGGTGGAGTACACTTCCTGACTGAGTAACTTTTTCTGAGACTACTACCTTCCCTAACCCCGGTCCTCCTTTTCCCCTGCTGTCCCCTACTCTACCGACCTACCGTAGTGGTTGAGCTACCTGCACTCAGACTCACTTGAGGTCCTCTACCACTACCTATCCCTCCGGACCTCACGACTCTAAGTACCCCAGTGTTTCTCAGTCTGTGTTGACTCACTGCCTTTACTTGACTGATTGGAGTAACATGTGAAAAACCAACTCGTTTTTGTGTGAAACATCTTTTATATGTACGTATTATTGGTTTATCATGTCTTCCTTTTATAATATATCTTTAGTACCTCGTTTTTTTTCTTTTTTAGTACCACTAGTAGTTCCGTACAGTGGTTGACATTTATAGAATTATGTCAAATTTTGTCCGACATTTCTGTTTGTCTGGGTTAGTGATAATCTTGATTTTAACTCTTCTGAGAGTCTCGACCTCTAGAAAAGATCGTAGAGGTCTTATATTATACCTTTCATCTCTTAGTTCCTTTCAAAGACTTTTCTGTCTAAAGTATCGATAACCATAAGAATAAGTAAACTTCATTAATGGAAAAATATGTCTATAAATATGTGTGACTACTTACATATACTACTGTCAATGTATCTATACCTATAGATATCGGTTTGAATTGGGAGGACGGACCGAAGATGTAATAGTGTTTTGATACTATAGGGACCACCGAGTCTACCATTTCTCAGACGAACGTTAAGTCCTCTGGGTCCAAACTAGGGACCCAGTCCTTCTAGGGGACCTCTTTCTTTACCGTTAGGTGAAGTCACAAGAATGGACCTCTTAATGTACCTGAGGTCACCCCATGGTAGTCACCCCAACGTTTCTCAACCTGTACTGGTTTACTCAAAGTGAATATTATTCTTCTTTTTCCAGTTACAAGTATAAAACTTCTCTTGTGATCTGTAGGTGTTTCTTCCTGTCTTTTTTTACGTTCTTACCACTTTTTACTTCGTTCAACAATCCCTATTACAAGTCTATATTTTTGCATTAATTGTTATAAGTTACTTTACTGTTCAAAGTATATAATTATTTACCTTAAAACCCTCTTTACTATTGGAGGTTGAACCTGACAACGTCTCCTGAGGTTTTATTTATCCCTGATACTTGAAAAAAAAAATTACCCAATAGAATATCAACGTTTCTTGTCCCTTTGAAATCCCCAACTTCCCTTCCTCAGTTCAAATCTTTTATCTCACACTCCAGTTCTGATAAATAACACGTAAGTCTCTTTCACAACCTAACTAAACAGATCTCTCGTTCCTAGGATCTGTCGGACGTCCTAATCACAGTCTTTTCCATCTAATTATTGATACTTGACGCGACTTACACTGTGATTTCTAAACCAACCATCAAGTAGATAAACCGTTAAACTGAAACTTTCTAAAACTAGTGTCCCTACTGTATGCATCAAGAAGGTACTCCTATTACTTTCATCATAAAATCCTTATTATAACAGGCTTTTCATGTACTGTTTGTCCCCTCCGATTTCCATCTCTACGGGTCCACTTTCAACGATGTAATCAAGTCCATACTCTGACATTCTCAGACTTAATGTAACCAGTTCGACTTTCGTCATTCCTTTTTTATAATTTTTTTCCTACTGTGGTTCTAATTTAAATTTCCTAAACCGTTTATCGTTTCTAGGAATATAATCCGAACTCACACCTACGTCCAATGTTTCTCGTTCTTCTTTTATTTTATCTTATTACTGGGAGTATCTAACAGTCGACAGGACGTCGGACTTTGAAAGTCTTACCGTGGGTAGTTCATCCACATTCATGAAGATCTTCTTCTTTTCTCTTATTCTCGTTTTAACAATTCTTGTCTTCTGGACTTTTCTTGTGTCTTACACGTTCCTAACTATCTTCATGTCTTACTTTCCTATAAGACATTTATCATTACTGATGTGGTCGGTTCGGGCAAACATGTTTTAGATTCGATGAACCTGATCCGTTGTCTTTTTCTATATCCTCTCTCTCCTTTATTCTTTTTTATTCGTTTACCGTTCGTGCGTTCTTCTGTTCGTTTTGTTCACAGTCCCCTCTTATCTCCGTAACCTTCACTGTTTTTCGACAGTGTAACTGTTTTTTTTTTTAAAATTAATTGTTACCTCTATCTCCACGATCATGTCGAGACTTCAGATTGTCCTGATGTCTTAAGTTACAAGGAGTAAATTAGTAGTAATGTCACTGATAAAGGTCCTCTTTTTTAATTCTTAGGTGCATCATTAGTTGGGTCCAAATGAGTATTTAAGTTACCCATCTTACGATCCACAAACTGTGGATTCCTCCACCCTTCCTCTCTTTAATTCACTTTTCTCTAAGTTCAGTATATTCAGTAGAGGGTTCCGGGGACGTCAGACAGAATATCCCTACAAGAAGGGACCCTAAACGACTCTCGTAGGTTAAATGGAAGTAAGTCAGGGACGTGTTTACAGTGGAGGGGTCGGAGTGATCGATTTACTTGGTGAGTCAGTTGAGTCAGTGAGACATTGAGGGATTATACGAAGATAAAAGAAATATATTGAATGACAATAGACTTTAATGTAACACGGAAAGTTCATAAAGTAAAAGACGGAACTGACTCCCGTTCGTGTAGTAGAACAAGTACTGACATAATATGTCAGAACTTTTCCCGGATTCACAAACGACTGGTTTACCTAATTGTAAAAGCAATTGTAAAAGTGTAACTACAAGATTAAGTGTGTCTGGATCCAACTTTAAGATCCAGACACACATAATCGTTAAAGGTAGAGGTCTAAACATCACCTTCACACAAAAGAAAGAGGGGTCGTGTAAAACCTCTTAGAGGGTAGGGATTAGTGTTAGGTTCACCGGGTCCTCTGACCTGAGTAGAAAGTCGAGGGTCCGCCGTTATTTGTGTCCTACCCGGTGAGTCTCTTGGGTTAATGGGACCGGAGCTACCAAACAGGTACCTAACCGTACCTTAGATTTAATTCAGTCAACTATGAGTAAGGGTCCCGAAAAAGGCCTTAATAGGCCATGTATATGAGCGACCCTAGAGAACGTTAATTTTATTCGAACCTCGGTGGTCGTTAGGAAACACAATGACGTACCTTCGTCGATGGTCTTTTATTTAGGGTGCACCTCCCTTTAGGTGCTCTAACTTAGGGACCTAAATTACTACGAGTGTCGAAAGGTTCCTACACTCTGTTAGTTTTGGAGACAAATTCTATTAAACTCGATCTAAAGAGAGTGAACGTTATCTTTCTCAGGAGTGACTACTTTTAACACTCTTAAACCCTCTTAGAGTTAAAGTAATAACCTTTTCGTCCCTATTATTGTGGATACCCACGACCTCTTTTTAGTCATTATCAAATTTAATATTTTTAATTTTATTTTATGAAGTGTGTCTCACCTATGAGTCCTCTACCATTTTTCACCGTGGACTTAACAAATATATTTATATGATCGTTCTCGTTGTCGTCGTCTCAAGTGTCAGACACCCTGTATTAACGATCATAAGTCTTATTCGTTATCTTTCTGTAAAATTACAGTCTAGACAGGTATTCTCTCTCCAGAATACACTCCGTTTAAACCTGTATTTTACATTTTGTTGTCTTCTCTCTTCTATCTAAGTTCTGTCTATACCTGTCCTCCCTTTTTATTTTGTCATTTCGTTTAATCCAGTCGTTCAATCCCTGTGCTCAACTATTCTCTACTATCTCTTCACTCCGACCTTTATGATCTCTGCTTTTTATGTATGTGTCCACCCATCCCTGTCGACTCTACCATAACAGTAGTATACATGAGTAGGACAGTGTCTCTACGACTCGACTGAGTGATGTTGTTTCCTATGTAGAAACTTTACAGTCTTTGAAACGGATTACATCATATAAATCTTAGTTGAATGGGGTTAGTTAGTTTCGATCTATGTCTGTAGGAGAACTTTATACATGACAAAAGAAAGAGTTCGCTTTTTGTTTCGAAATTTGTCAGAATGAGTGAGACTTTCTCTTTTACTTATAGACATGTGCTGAACTCTTCTCTATTAGGACCTTGGTCGACCTAGTTCGTCACACGTTAGGAGATGTGATAAATTGTAGTTTTCCCGTCGACCAGTGTCATAGACATTAAGAAATTAGTTGGTTAGTAACTCGTAATGACATAGTTCGTTAATACGTTCGTCAACGGTCACTCTTCTAATAAAGGGATAGTACCCAAGTTTCAATTTACTTTTATTTATATTTACATGTATCCTCGTTTTTCTTCTTTACAGTGAGTGAGCACAGACTGAGAAACACTGGGGTACTTGATGTGTCAGGTACCTTAAGAGGTCCGGTGTTAGGACCTCACTCACCGGTAAGGGAAGAGGTCCCCTAGAAGGGTTGGGTCCCCGACTTGCGTGCAAAGGGTGTAACGTCCGGTTAAGAAATGGTCGACTCGGTGGTCCCTTCAGGTATATACTCGTTTATACTAAATAAATAGGTGTTCATGACGGACTACACCTCTTCCTTTACCGTTGGGTGAAGTCATAAGAACGGATCTCTTAGGAGACCTGTCTCCTCGGACCATTCGACGACGGGTACCCCAACGTGTCTCAGCCTGTGCTGACTTCGCTGAATCGTCGTCGTCGTCGTCGTCGTAGACTACTCATTAAACTATTCTTTGTAGTCTCTTCCGATTGTTGTCGTCGAATGCTCTCTGAAGTTTTTTGAAACACGGTTTCTTTATATCTCTCAAAAGGTCACTTAGATCTAATTTCAGTTTTGGAGTGAGTAGGAGATTTTAGATTAGGTTTACATTAGATAGGTTTAGATTAGGTGAAGGAGGTTCCCCGGAAAAACCATGGTATGGAAGGGGATTTTCTCGACGAAGGAAAAAGTTGGTACAGAATGGGTATTGGGACAATCCTGTAAGAAGTGATATTTCATGAGAAAGAAATGAAAACAAAAGGGTAAGTGGAGGTAATTGAGTCAGGGTTTTGACACTGGAGGAATTTTCGTGTAGGAACGTCTGGATCTTGAATTATGTTTTGGTCGTGGTCCGTCCACTTGTTATTCTCTTACTGTTGGTTTACTTTCTCGTGCCGTTTGGACTCGACGAAATGTGACGGTGAGTTTCCTTAGACGAAACCGTGTGGAATAGTAATAGGACTGTCGACGGGTACTTAATTCTAGTGTACTCCAATTTTCCTACTCACTTAACTAACAAAATCGTAAACGATTAGAGTTTTAAAGATTATTGAATCTTTTATGGTAGTAGATCCTCGAAGTTTCTATAAATGAGGAATAATGAATATGTATGTTCGATTAAGTACCTACTTACTTACTTTTTATAAGAACACAGAAATAGTAGAAAAGTATAGAAATCACCTTCAATTAAAGTCTGGACATACGAATCGACTTCTATCGTTTAGATAAGATGACGATATTATAGCTTCTTAAGTGAGGATTTTACGTTCAAATGACAGACAATTACAAGAGTCGTAAAAGGATAAGAGGTAACAATGGAGTGACTCAGTTGGTTTCCCAGTCTCACAAAAGGTTTTATACTTTACGATAATTCTAAGTAGATTTCCTGATTGGATTCTCAAGATTCAAGTAATGTTATAATATTTCCGTTAAGGACACTATAACGTATATCACTCTTAAGTCTCAGTTTACAATGTCTGTTGAATTTCCCTTTTACACTGGGTTCCAATTGTTCGTCTTAACAATTACATCTTATTACTCACCAATTCTCGTGTGTGAGTTTCGACCACACAGACTCGAACTTAGGTGGTGAATGTCGATGCCTTAAATTTGTTCAATGAAGTAGGGAGATTTGTAGAAACAGTAGACAATTTACTTTTATGGTTATTATTACGGATGGATGTCTAATCTATAAGGTACACTTTATTTTGAAAGTAATGTAAAAATCGATAATAATAATAATAACGGGATACTAATACTTCTATAAAATCCGGTGTCCGAATTGACTCAGAAAGATTTCGAAGGACTGTATGTATCACTTTATTTCTAATATGGAGAAAGGGTGTCATTCCGTTTCACCAACAGACTCCTCCAAAATATTCATGGACTCTGTTCTTCTTTTCACTTTCTGTCCCCTCTTTCCCTTTCTATACGGGTCGACTTAAGTCGTTACAAGGTCTCTTATCGTTCCTCTCTATTCTTTCGTAACGTAATAAGAATTCACTTGTTATGTTTCTTTATCTCCTTTTGTTATCTTACCCTTTCTGGTCTCTAGAGAAGTTCTTTTAGCCTCTACAGTTCCCTTGTAAAATACGTTCCTACCCGTGCTATTTCCTCTTTTCCATTCCTGGATTGTCTTTATCTTCTATAAATCTTCTCCACCGTTCCTATGTGTCTTGATATGTTTTTCTCTAGAGTTACTGGACCTATTGGGACTACCATATCAGTGTGTTACTCTCGGTCTGTAGAACCTCACACTTCAATTTACCCGGAATCCTTCGTAATGATACTAAACAAGTATCACCTCCACTACTTAAGGTTGACTCGATAAAGTTTAGGATTTTCTACTACGACAATTTCACGATGTGAGTTATAGTCCTTTAATTCCTTTTAGTCGTCACCAGTGTTCTGACCTTTTACAGTCAAAAGTAAGGTTAGGGTTTCTTCCCGTTACAGGTTCTTACAAGTTTGATTGTATGTCAACTCGTTAAAGTGTACGATCGTTCCATTACGAATTTTAGGAAGTTCGATCCAAAGTCGTCGTACACTTGGTTCTTGAAGGTCCACATATTCGACCTAAATCCGTTCTTTCTCCTTGGTCTCTAGTTTACCGGTTGTAAGTAACCTGGTACCTCTTCCGTTCCCTTTATATATATATATATGTGAAGACGAAGTAACTGATACGATTTCGGAAACCGACACACTTTCACTTTCACTTCAGCGAGTCAGCACAGGCTGAGAAACGCTGGGGCACCTGATATCGGATGGTTCGAGGAGGTAGGTACCCTAAGAGGTCCGTTCTCATGACCTCACCCAACGGTAAAGGAAGAGGTCCCCTAGAAGGGCTGGGTCCCTAGCTTGGGTCCAGAGGGCGTAACGTCCGTCTACGAAATTGGAAACTCGGTGGTCCACCTAGTGTTGTTTGAGACCTTTTAAGAACTTTCTATACCCTTATGGTCTGATGAACAGAGGACTCTTTGGACATACGTGTAGTTCTTCGTTATCAGGACCTGTACCTTGTTGTCTGACCAAGTCTTAACCCTTTCCTCATACAGTTCCGACATATAACAGTGGGACGAATATATTAAATATACGTCTTATGTAGTACACTTTACGGTCGACCTACTTCGTATTCGACCCTAGTTTTGACAACCCTCTTTATTGTTGGAGTCTATACGTCTATTATGGTAAGATTACCGTCTTTCCCTTCTCCTTGATTTCTCGCAGAACTACTCCCACTTTTTCTTCTTACTTTTTCGACCGAATTTCGAGTCGTAATTTTTTCTATTCTAGTACTAGGGTAGTGAAGTATCGTGTATCATCCCCCCTTTCACCTTTGTCACTGTCTAAAATAAAAGACTCGAGGTTTTAGTGACACTTACCACTGACGTCTGTATTATAATGTTCTACGAACGAAGAACCTTCTTTTCAATACTGGTTGAATCGTATAATTTTTCGTTTCTATAGTGAAACAGTTGTTTCCATACTATCAGTCTCGATACCAAAAAGGTTATCAGTACACGTCTATACTCTCGACCTTGTAGTTCTTCCGACTCACAGCTTCTTAACTCCAAAAGTTTAACACCACGACCTCTTTTGAGAACTCTCAGAGAACCTGACGTTCCTCTGACTTGGTCCGTTAGGATTTCCTTTAGATGGGATTTATAAGTGACCTCGACTTTGAGATTATGAAACCGGTGGACTACGTTTATCGTTTAAGTAACCTTTTCTGGGACTACGACCCTTTCTCACTTCCGTCTTCCTCTTCCCCTGCTGTCCTACTTTACCTACTTATCGTAGTGACTGAGTTACCTGTACTCAAACTTGTTTTAGGTCCTCTATCGCTTCCTGTCCCTTCGGACGGTACGAGATCAAGTACCTCCACGTTTCTCAGTCTGTGACGAATTACTGACTTGTCGTTTGTCGTTGAGGAAGTGTGAGTCGTTTGAGGTACGATTATTTCATCTATATATTGAGGACTCAGTTATTCTTATTTACTAAACCTTAACCTATTATAATTAGAAACTTTCCTATGACGGTAGATATGTCTCTTCTTTTTTTTCTCCAAAAGGTCTTCCGACCTCTTGGTAGACCATTTATCAAGAAGTAGTGTCTTTACGTCTTGTGTTGTGACTCTCTACGAGTGAGGTTTGTAACGGGATTTTGAATGAAGGACTAACTAAATTAACCTCCTATTAACGAAATGTTATGACACATCTAAAGACGACATCTTGTTTCGTTTAGTTAGGTTTGACAAACCTAACTAAACGAAACACACACATATATATATATACATACATACATACATATATATATATATATACATATACATATATATATATGTAGAGGGAGGACTCAGAGGGAGGGTGATTGGTGATAGGGAGGGAAGATCTAGTAGTGTCTCGTCGTCCGACCTGAGAGAGACCATATCTCGTTAAAGGGTGATCAATGGATAAAATGTGTACTACCACAAATATACCCCGACGGGACGACCGAGTCGGCATTTCTAGGTGGACGGTAACGTCCTCTGTGTCAAAAGTAGGTACCCAGCTCTTCTAGGAGACCTCTTCTTTACCGTTAGGTGAACTCATAAGAATGGACCCTTTAGGGTACCTGTCTCTCTATACAGACTGAAAAACTCTGGGGTACCTTTCGTCGTACGGTCCGGAGGGACAGGAAGTGGTAGAGGACCTCAAACGGTTCAAGTACAGGTGACTTGACCTCTACGATGGGTTTGTATAGTAAAAGAAGGAGGACGGGAGTTAGAAAGGGTCGTAGTCCCAGAAAAGGTTACTCAGCCGAGAAGCTTAGTCCACCAGTTTCATAACTTTGAAGTCGAAATCGTAGTAAGGAAAGTTTCTCATCAGTCGCAAAAAAAAAAAAGGAAATCCTAACCAACCAAACTAGAAGAACGACAGATACTCTGAGAGTTCTCAGAAGAGGTCGTGTTGTTCAACTTTCGTAGTTAAGAATTCGTAAGTCGGAAGAAATACCAAGTTGAGAGTGTAGGTATGTACTAATGGCCCTTTTGGTATTGAAACTGATATACCTGGAAACGACCGTTTCACTATAGAAACGAAAAATTATGTGACAGACAAAAAAAGTATCGGAAGGAAGGTTCTTCGTTCTGAGAAGATTAAAGTACCGGCGTCAGTGATAAGTGTCACTAAAACCTTGGCTTCTTCTTTTTTTAGACGGCGACGAAGTGAAAAGGGGGAAGATAAACGGTACTTCACTACCCTAGTCTACAGTAGTAGAATCGAAAAAATTATAACTCCAAATTTGGTCGAAATACTGAGAGGAGTTGTGAGTAGTGTTCCAAGAAATCAAGGAGAAGTGAAAGACGGTAATCTCATCATAGTAGACTTATAGACTCCAACAACTATAAAGAGGGTCGTCAGAACTAAGGTCGAATGCTAAGTAGACCAACCCGTAAAGCGTACTACATGAGACGTATATTCAATTTATTCGTCCCACTGTTATACGTATGTCGAAACAGTATGAGGAAAGGGTGAAAACTTGGTCAGTCAACAAGGTACATTCCAAGATTGTCAGATGTCGAATCCTGTTGAATCGTTGATTTGTTGACCACCGGGTCACCATTTCTTAGAGGGACGGTCACGTCCTCTATGTTCTCTGCAATTAAGCTAAGGACTTAGCCCTTCTAGGGGACCTATCCTTTACCGTTGAGTGAGGTCATGAGAGTGGACCAGTCTCCTCGGTCCGTCCGATGTCAGGTACCCCAGTGTTTGTCAGTCTGCCCTCACGTATACACAATTACGATGAAAGAGTCAAGAAAGGAACGAGAGGAACGAGGTGACACAGGTGTTCAATCAAGAGTTCCAGACACAGTGGTAAGGAGGAGACGTTTATCCAAGCAGTTATGGTAAAAGGATACAAGGTATATATAGACAACCCGAAGGGACCACCGAGTCTCCAATTTCGTAGACGGACGTTACTCCCTCTGGACTCAAGCTAGGGACCCAGCCCTTCAAGGGGACCTCTTCCTTTACCGTTGGGTGAGGTCATAAGAACGGACCTCTTAGGGTTCCTGCCTCCTCGGACCACCCGAAGTCAAGTGCCCCAGCGTTTCTCAGCTTGTGCTGACTCGCTGAAGTGAAACGATGAAAGAGTTAAGAAAGGAACGAGAGGAACGAGGTGACACAGACGTTCAATCAAGAGTTCCAGACACAGTGGTAAGGAGGAGACGTTTATCCAAGTAGTTATGGTAAAAGGATACAGGGTATATATAGACACTCATATACTATAAACAAAACAAGAAAAACTGAAAGAAGTGAGACATATTGTTTAAGATCCAAGTATGTGAAGTAATGTTTACTGAGTTCAAACAAGGAAAATACCGACCCATTATAAGGTAGCATATATACATGGTGTTGAAGAAATAGTCAAATAGATAACTACCCGTAGATCCAAACGAAGGTACAGGACCGATAATATTTGTCACGACGTTACTTGTAACCCCATGTACACAGAAAAGCTTAACACTAAAAGAGTCTCATACACTGTTCATCACCCCTAACTACCCAGTATACCGTCAAAATAAAGATCACAAATTTCCTTAGAGGTGTGTCAAGAGGTATCACCGACATATTTACATATAAGGGTGATTGTCACGTTCTCACAAGACAAAAGAGGTATAGGAGAGGTCGTAGACATAAACATCCATAAACTACTACCGGTAAGACTAACCACACTCCACTGTGGAGTGACGTCAAGACTAAAAGTAAAGAGGTAATTATTCACTATGACTTTTAGAAAAGTACACAAATGACCGGTAGACTCACAGAAGAAACCTGTTTAAAGACAAAATCCAGGAGACGGGTGAAAAAGAAACCCAACAGATAAAAAGACCATAACTCGATGTACTCGATGAACATATAAAACCTCTAATCAAGAAACAGGGAACAAAGGAAACGATAATAAAAGAGGGTAAGACTCCCAACAGAAGAGTGGAAGGAATATCAAAGGCAGTGACACGTTTTCGATAGTCGTCTACTTACCTATTTCTTCAACACCGTGTATGTGTGTTACCTTATAAGTCAAGTCAAGTCAAGTCAGCGAGTCAGCACAGGCTGAGAAACGCTGGGGTACTTAGCGTCGTGCGGTCCGGAGGGACAGGTAGTGGTTGAGGCCCTTAAGTGAGTCTGAGTGCAGGTAGCTCAGGCACTACGGTAGGTCGGTAGAGTAGGAGCCAGCAGGGGGAGGGGAGGACGGGAGTTAGGGAGGGTCGTAGTTTCAGAAGAGATTACTCAGTTGAGAAGCGTACTCCACCGGTTTCATGACCTCAAAGTCGAAATCGCAGTAAGGAAGGTTTCTTTAGGGGCCCCACTAGAGGAAATCTTACCTGACCAACCTAGAGAAACGTCAGGTTCCCTGAGAGGTTCTCAGAAGAGGCTGTGGTGTCAAGTTTTCGTAGTTAAGAAGTCGCGAGTCGGAAGAAGTGTCTGGTTGAGAGTGTAGGTATGTACTGATGACCTTTGAGTCGATATTTTTCCTTGTGTAAACTTAGTCAAGATTACTCCACCTACTTGGGTCTCGAATAATGTGTACCACTTCATTTAGTCTTTCTCTTTCTGTTTATAGCATATAATTGTGTATGTATACCTTAGACATTTCTATCAGGTCTACTAGGATGTACGTCCCGTCGTTTCCTCTGGGTCTGTATTTCTTGTCTGAAAACCTGGACCACCCTCCTCTCCCACCCTGGTAAACTTTCTCCTCGTAACTTTGCATATGTAATGGCATACATTTCATCTACTGGTCACTTTCAAACTATGTACTGTGTCCCGTGGGTTTCGGTTACGAGACGTTATTAGACCTCCCTACCCCACCCCTCCCTCCACCCTCCCCCCAAGTCCTACCTCCCCTGTGTACACACGGATACTGACCAAGTATGACTACATACCGTCTTTGGTAGTGTTATAACATTTCACTAATAGGAAGTTAATGTATTAAAAAAAGTTTTCTTTTGTTAAGGAATTAGTATACCACTGAAATAATTTTGGTATCACAGATCGAGAACATTTGTTAAATCTTCATAGGTACTTCTAATGTATTTATTTGTGTTCAATGTCGTCCGTCTCCTCTCTATTATTTAGTTTAGACTGACCGTGTCGATCTAGGATTTTCGGCCAAACCAATGAGAAACTTGTAAAACGGTTAAAGGTACACACTCTATTGTACGATGTAACACACTTAAATTCGCAATGTAAATTAATGAACTAGACGGACAGAATACAATCAGTCACCTCTTTATAAATAACGTGGGGTGTGTCTACTCATCCAAATCTTTGGTACAATCGTCCTTCGGTAGGTTCACACCTTATTTACGATTCGGAGATTTTTGAGGAGAGAGAAGAGAATTTTGGGGACCTTCCGTCTTTGATCGAACACAAAAAGACATACACGGAACAGGTAACAAGTGGGAGTCTACGGTGATTTGATCTTATTTCTTTTGGAATTTTTTCTCGACAGGAAGTTTTGATTTTAAGTAAGTATACAGCGTCAAGTATCTCGTGAAGAAGATACTCACTCCTTTCGATCAAAGTCATTCCTATTCGTGACGTCCATGATTTTATACCTTGGACTGAGAATTTTTCGAAATAACGGGTCTCACATCAATCCGTCCAGGTCTGAAGTAGACGGTGAGTCAACGAGAAAACGTCGTACGTCTGGGTGGACAACAGGACTTTCTGCACTAAGAGTAAGAACCTATAACATCGGGAGATGTTTTACATGGGTTTTTCAGAGACTTTCGTTGATTTCACTAAGAAAGGAAACTTGACTGAAAGTCTAGTAGGAAAGGGTATTTAAAAAGGGTCAGTAAGTGTGAAATGTTTTATTATCACTAAGTTAAGGAGTAAGTGATTGAGAGCCCATTGAAGGTATAAAGTCGTATTTATATTGGCTTAGAAAAATACTACAAAAACAATTTATAAACATACATTTCAGTATACATGTGAGACGATATAGAGGTTACTATCGAAGAATTACTGACTTCATAAAGTCTGTAAATTAAGTCACAATACGTGTCGAACTCATGAGTGGTTTATATATGTTACGAAAATAAGATTATACGATGGACAACTCGGTGTTCCCTTCGTTATTCAAGTAGTGGAGTAGTGTTTCGTTTATATTTCTTTCGACGTTTAAATACTATAAACGGAAACTGAAAATATACATATTCAGGATCGAAATAACATTGAAATCCTATCACATAGTGCCTGGAGTAATTGTTCCCAGGGAACTACATTATTTGGACTTTATTTGATAGACCAAATGAGGGTCAAGATAGTGAACAATGAAAATTATGAACTCCGATCAGTTAGATGAGAATCTGAGTCAATAGGGTAGAAACTTTACCTTTAACAACCCCTCTTGTGAATACTGGTAAGTGAGTAAGGTCTATAATAGAAGGTCCTCCTTAAGAAAGTAACCTTATTATATGGGTCGGTTACCGACATGGTAGGTACGGGGGAGGGAGTAGTCCGGACTGGAGGGAGATCCTCTTTTCCTCATAAAATGGACTGAACACTCAAACCATTGTATCATCGAGTGGGAAAAAAGAAGGGAAAGAGAAACCTTAGATAATGTTGTGTTCGAACAGAATAGTATAATATAAACCATTTTGTATTTTGTCAAAATACACACTCCTCAATCATAAACTGAAATTGTTAAGATAGTAAATAAAGTATCGTTCAAAAATTTCCTTCTAACTAAATGAGTAAGTTAGTCTACTGACGAAAGCGATTTAGATGATCTCTTATTTGAATTCACTTATAAACATTGATACGAACTTTATTTTGTAGAAGGTAGGTTGTCTAAGTCAATACGTACCAAATAAATCATTATAAAATTTGAAGATTTATCGACTTTCTTTTACGACCTATGTCAGATTCTCAACTCTCTATGCCAAATATAAGTCTCTCAGTAGTCTTATAACCGACGTTTCTAAAAATCTTCAGACCATGAAAGTACCATTGAAATGGAGACTCTTGAGATTACTAAAAATTTGTGCTAGAACATTGAGACTTTTCTGTTTTTGAACTTTACTCGTGTGGTCTATTGATGTGTACGAAAAGTGGGTTCTTAACGTCAGAAGATGACCGGCATTCTAGGAAGGTGTCGGAGTTCACTGTTATCCATCTAATAATACTGAAAGTGAGTAACAGGATTCATTACAACTTATTCTGTCTATATGGGGTACGAAAGTGTCTCGAGTGTAAACTTTGTTGTCGTACCCATGTGTCAATTCGGTGAAAAGTCATTAAGTATTCGGTTGGAACTGTTAGTAGAATGTTTCAACTAGTCAATTCAAGTCAGAGAGTCAGTACAGGTTGAGAACGCTGGGGTGTTTCACGTCGTGCGGCCCGGAGGGACTGGTAGTGGTTGAGAGTCTCAAGTGAGTTTGAGTACAGGTAGCTCAGCCACTACGGTAGGTCGGTAGAGTAGGAGACAACAGGGGAAGAGGAGGACGGGGGTTAGGGAGGGTCGTAGTCTCAGAAAAGGTTACTCAGTCGAGAAGCGTACTCCAGCGGTTTCATGACCTCGAAGTCGAAATCGTAGTCAGGAAGGTTTCTTGTGGGTCCTAACTAGAGGAAATCTTACCTGACCAACCTAGAGGAACGTCAGGTTCCCTGAGAGTTCTCAGAAGAGGTTGTAGTGTCAAGTTTTGGTAGTTAAGAAACCACGAGTCGAAAGAAGTGTCAGGTTGAGAATGTAGATATGTACTGGTGACCTTTTGGTATCGGAACTGATCTGTCTGGAAACAACCGTTTCATTATAGAGACGAAAACTTATACGATAGATCCAACCAGTATTGATAGGAAGGTTCCTCATTCACAGAATTAAAGTACCGACGTCAGTGGTAGATGTCACTAAGACCTCGGGGGGTTTTATTTCAGACTGTGACAAAGGTGACAAAGGGGTAGATAAAGGGTACTTCACTACCCTGGCCTACGGTACTAGAAGCAAACGACTTACAACTCGAAATTCGGTTGAAAAAGTGAGAGGAGAAAGTGAAAGTAGTTCTTCGAAAAATCAAGGAGAAGTGAAAGACGGTATTCTCACCACAGTAGACGTATAGACTCCAATAACTATAAAGACCGTTAAAACTAAGGTCGAACACGAAGAAGGTCAGGTCACAAAGAGTACTACATGAGACGTATATTCAATTTATTCGTCCCACTGTTATATGTCGGAACTGCCTGAGGAAAAGGATAAACCTTGGTCAGACAACAAGGTACAGGTCAAGATTGACAACGAAGGACTGGACGTATATCCAAAGAGTTCTCCGTCCAGTCCACCAGACTATAAGGGTAGAGAAAGTCTTAAAAGGTGTCAAATAATACGAGGTGTGGCAGTTTCCGAAACCGTATCAGTTATTTCGTCTTTATCTACAAAAAGACCTTGAGAGAACGAAAAAGTTACTAGGTCGTCTACAACCGTTAAACTAGAGACTAAGGAGACGGAAAAGATTTTACTCGAACTTGTAGACCTTCAGGTGCCAAGTGCATCACGACTTCGCACCGAACCTCTTAAAATTCGTAATGAAAGGATCGTACACTCTACTCACGTTAACACGCCATCAAACTCGTAAGAAACCGTAACGGAAAGAAACCCTAACCTTACTTTTGGCTGGAAAAGGTCAGGACATCGGCGACGACTCAAAAGGTTTAAACGACCGTATAACTCACGTCGTGAAAGTGTCGTAGTAGAAAGTCCTAAACTTTATCGAGTTGACCTTAAGGTAGTGGAGGTGATCGAAACAAACATTATTACGAAAGATTCCGGGTGAACTGAAGTGTAAGGTCCTACAGACCGAGATTCACTCACTAGTGTGGTAGTACTAATAGAACCAGTACTTCGAGAAAAACATGTCAAGAAGACACATAAGAACGGTGGAGAAGAATTATAGAAGACGAAGACAATGCAGGTATGGTAAAGACAGGAAATAGCTCGGTAACCAATTACTTCTTCCTTTGTAAAGTGAGGTAATCCATAGTTTTGGAGTATATAAAGACGATCTTAGGTTATCCAATTACGGTTAATATAGGGCACCTGAAAGGTCCACCGAGTCACCATTTCTTAGGTAATAGAGTTACGTCTTCGACGTTCTCTACGACCAAACTAGAGACTCAACCCTTCTATGGGATCTCCTCCTTTACCGTTGGGAGAGGTCATAAGAACAACGACCTATTAGGTACTTGTCTCCTCGGACCGTCCGATGTAAGGTACCTCAACGTTTCTCGACCTGTACTGACTCGTGTGAGTGTGTGTGTGTATACGACCCCAAGTTTAAGGATTTCTCTCTGTAAGATGTCGCAAACGGAACTAGACCAGTATAGGGTTAAGATTCAACGATAATGTTATTCCTTCTAAAGATTCCTATTTTTACTACATATATTTCTGAAATCAGTATTGAAAACATCCATCGTTACATCTCGAATAAACAGGACACACAGGGTAAGATACATGGTTTCTCGGTAAGTGTGGTATCTGTCAGTTATTTACGGCTTAATTTTACAATTATGTATTTTCTATTTCGTTTACTATCGGTTATCCTAACCAAGGTATTTCAAATTTAATAAGGATTGTCTATGGCAATAGTTTTTCTGTATAGTTGTGAAATTCTAATGATCTGACTTGAAGAAATTTTGTATAGGAACGAGTGTATATTGTATTGAGAAGTATATTTTTACACGACTTTCACAATCAGTCAGTCAGTACAGACTGAGAAACATCTGGGGACCTGACATCGGACGGTCCGAAGAATAGGTACCTTAAGAGGTCCGTTTATGTGATATGTATGTTTGAGAGGTCCGGTAAAGGATAGGGTCTAGAAGGGTTGGGGCCATAGCTTGGGTCCTTAGACGCAGCGTCCGTCTAAGAAACGGAAGACTGAATGGTCCCTTCGGGATTTTAACACAACTCACCCCGGTTTAGTCAGTACGAGGCAGAGAGTCATGAGGCAAACACTCTTGTCAACTTGACTAAGTCTTATGTCGTTATATTAAAGAAAACAAGTCAACGACCGACCGAGACGGAAAATTATCGACACCCTGAAGTGTGTTCATTACTTGCAGAGACACGGAACTAAAGATGTAGACGTTTCACTCTTACTATTATCGTAGATGACATATCACAACAACATAATTTAATTAATGAGATACCTTTAAGGAATGTTCTCATGGAGTGTGTATCGTTCGTAATATACACAATCAACAATAACGACAACGATATAACAACAAAGGTAAAATCTTTAAGTCATGGAGCACAGGTATTGGGGTATTAGGTGTTTCCCGAACTTCCTACTCTAATACCGGTCTGTCTTAGAGAAGGAGTTCTCAAGACACAACACTTTGTCTCAGTTGTGGTATCTGCACAGGGATGTCCTCAACCTTCTCGACTCTACGTCTATCACTCCCGCGGTCCGACCCGTTATTGACGAGATACTCGGACAGTTACAGGAGATCAGTTTCTGGTAGTCGTTGTGTAGACGTCAAGATACTTGACCTAAATGACTGAGTGACGTTCGTCCTCAAGACATTGTGATCCTTAGTGTCCTGTAAAGTCATTCTCCTATAATCTTTATTAAACAATATCCTAAACCCGAATAAAATCCACTAACACTCCTCGTAAGTTCTTTTTGTCCATAGAAGGGACACAACCTATGATAGACCTTCTCCTCACTAAGAGACTGACCTATAGAATTAAACATAGATCTGTTCCTCTTGTTACTCTAGTTCAATTTCGATTTTAACAATTTCTTCGTCATCCATGAGTGATAATCGGCTCTTTCCCCTTACAAACAAGTAAAAACACCAAACTTGTTACGAAAATGGAGACAGACAAGTTTGCACTAGTACTTCACCAGAATAAAAAAGGACGAGATGTCACCGTTTCCTCAGAACAGACTCCAACCACAAGATACTCTCAATGAATATAACTTGTCCTCTTAGGATGTCTAAATGACTCTTACGGTCCGGTCGAGGGTCGATTATCGTCGACGAAAAGAGAAAGAGTCTGATCCATTCTTACAAAACGAAATTCCCGTTTTGAACATTTCATAATAATATAATAAATGTATCTAACTGTCCAAATATTAAATATCAAGAAAATACAAGCAACATATTGAACTCAGAGAATCTTGTTAAAACCCTCTCTCCATTCGGTATCCCGGAGGTGTAACACATTGTGGTCCCCCGGGTAAATGTGACACAACGTGTGACCGTGGAGGGGTCGCCCTTATCACAGGGGTCCTCAACATGTTGTCCCAAAGGGACCGTCCCGTCTGTAAAGATAAGGAAAAATGTCGACCCCTTTAATTCTTTGAAGGACACACAAACAATCAAGGGTTATTTGAAATCTCAAGAGAGATCGTTGGACAAGTCGACGACGACGACCTAGGGACGAAGTCAGTATCAAAGACTAATGTGTTCGGACACGACAATACTGGATCTGATATAACCTATGATGTTATTCTTTGCAAGACGGAAGAAGGTGTTAAAACAGACACAGACGGGTTTTTTTCCTGCGATTTCTCCCTTGATTTAAATTTTAGAGAAAGTATGTCAGTGACGGATTTCGTTTTTTTTTTTTTCACACACACGTAACAGATTTTTTATATGGAATCATATAAAACGTATGTTCTATTCTTACTGTCTACCTCTTTTACTAAAACTCAAGACTTCAGTAAAACTTTTTGTTTTACAGGATAATTTAAGTCTCCGATTTTTAAAATTTACGTCTGCCTCGACGATCATTGTACCGAAAGGTGGGAACCTTTGGACGGTTCATTTTGTAGTTTTCGTTCACCTTAAAGGGTACTTCACAGGTAATTATCAATCAAAACCAGGTAGTAACAGAAAAGCATCGACCCTTTAAGGGAGAACGATGGTTTAAGGAGAGGACCCTGTAGTATAATACACTTTGACTTTTACCTCATGAGATCGTCAAGGACCTTTCTTACACTCGAAATTAAGTTTATCTAAACACGTCCTTAGTACAGGGACATTAAATTTTTGAGACAACTGAAACCCATCAACGAAATGGAGAGGAGCAATTTAATGGTAGGTACGAAGAAAACGGATCGTAGGTTCACACGAGACCTGCAGTCATAGTATACGACCTGAAGGGATAGTCTTGTCCATAGTGTGGGATGACATTAACATACGAGTCCAAGATAGAGGGAATCTTATGATTTTCATAAAATTCCTATCTCTAGTGAACAGAAACCAATAGGAACATCGTGGATGTAATACCGTGTATTGTAAACAATTTAAATAGACAACGGAATCCCTCAACCTAATCTCTAGACTCCTTAGTTCCTTTCGAATGGAGAGTAAATGTGTACACGAACGAGTCAGTGAGTCAGCACAGGTTGAGAAACACTGGTGTACCTGACATCGGGTGGTCCGAGGAGACAAGCACCCTAAGAGGTCCGTTCCTATGACCTCACCCAACGGTACGGGAAGAGGTTCCCTAGAAGGACTGGGTCCCTAGCTTGCGTCCCGAGGACGTGACGTCCGTCTAAGAAAGGACGACTCGGTGGTCCCTTTGGGTAGAGTAAATGTATGGAAAGAATATTAAGAACACTAAGAAACAATACCATCAGGGTCCTTTGATTATGTGGGTTCAAGTTGAAAAATTGTGGAAAATAAACCTCCACTATTAGCGGAGTGTCCTTCAACGTTTTTATTATGTCTCTCTAGAGAGTATAGGAAGTGGGTCAAACGGAGTTACCAATGGTCTACGTAAATCTGGTTTGCTATCTTTTTTTAATCTTATACTTTACAAAAATTTAGAAAATAAACATGAAAATTATTCACCAAATAAAAAGGTGAAAAGACAGAACAAAGATTAAATTCTCTGATACTCTCTAAAGTTCGTATGGTGAAGCTCGTTGATACAGGGATTTTATCGTGTATGTCGTAATTATTAAAAATAAGAGTCATTTACCTTTTTACACAGATTACTAAAATGTCTTAAAACTTATCTACTTAAGTTGTATATGTATACTACGAAGAAAAATCGGATTAAAGGTATTTATAAGAGTAAAAAACAAAGAGTAAATCAACTATATCAAATCGTAGTCATAAGAAATCCAAAAGACGGAAATCGGTAAGAAATACCCGTAATTAATTTGTCATATGTATGGTGATTCTGAGTAAACTTTCCTGGGACTGTGACTCTTTATAACTTCCGTTTTCCTCTCCCCTTGCCGTCTCCTACTCTACCAATCTGTCGTAGTGGTTGAGTCACCTGTACTTAAACTCGTTTGAGATCCTCTGTTACTTCCTGTCTCTTCGGACCACACGACGTCAGGCACCCCAGCGTTTCTCAGTCTGTACTACCTCGTGTGTGTGTGTGTGTGTTTGTGTGTGTATGTGTACTCTGTATTATATATATATGTACATACAGGTGTATATAATAAATAAAACTGAAATTTAGATAATTGAAAAATAACTTCACATTGGTATATATATATATATACTTTTCATGTGTAACATATTGGAGTTTCTTAAAAGTATTGACTCGTATGGGTACATTGACCGTGGTTCTCAGATCCAGGATCTAGTTCTTTGTTATAAAGATAGTGGGGTTTTCGGAGTAGTACAGGGAAGATCAGTGATACTGGTGGGATGTTCTCATCGATAATAGGACTAAAGACTTTCTTATCCGATAAAACGAATAAAAACATGAATTGCCTTTAACTGAGTATTTTACATATGAAAAGACGTCGAAAAAAGTAGACTATAATATAAACACTAAGTAGTTATAACATCGGATAAGTTATGGTAACGACAAAGTGTAAGGTAACATAATTTGCACGGTGTTTAATAGATGGGTAAGATGACAAATACCTATAAACCCATTAAAGGTCAAACTTCGATAATATTTATCGTAATAATACTTCTAAGATCATATTCGACACTAATTAATGAGTCTGCACAGACTGAGAAACACTGGGGTACTTGATATCGGGCCATCCGAGGAGACAGGAACACCCAAAAGGTTCGTTCTCATGACTTCATCTAACGGTACGGGAGGAGGTCCTCTAGATGGGTTGGGTCCCTAGCTTGTGTCCAGAGGACGTAATGTCCGTGTGTCTAAGAAATGACAAACTCGGTGGTCCCTTATAGTCATATGGATCTGTTGTCTTATCCTTTCTCATCCCTAGAGTTTTTTTAATCTCTATGGTTCCCTTGTAAAGCACGTTTCTACCCGAGTTTTTTCTTGTCTTCACCATACCTGACTTGTCTTCGTCTTCTATAATTCTTCTCCACCGTTCTTATGTGTCTTCTTGATATGTTTTTTCTAAAATCACTAGACCTATTGATACTACCACACTAGTGAGTGGACCTCTTCTGTAGGACCTCACTCTTCAGTTCACCCGGAATCCTTCGTAGTAATACTTACTTCGATCACGTCCACTACCTTAAGGTTGACTCGATAAAGTTTAGGACTTTTTACTACAATTTCACGACGTGATATATCTTTTGAGTCGTCACCGGTGTCCGGACCATTTCTAGTCAGAAGTAACTTACGGTTTCTTCCCGTTACGGTTTCTTACAAATTTGATGACGTGCACGTACGCACGATTCAGTAAAGTCAGCATAGACGGAGAAACGGTGCGGTACTTGACATCGGGTGGTCCGAGGAGACAGGTACCCTAAGAGGACCGTTCCCAACGGTAAAGGAAGAGTTCGATGACGTGTTAACGTCAGTAAAATGTACGGTCATTAGTTTTAAGAAGTTCGATCCGAAGTTGTCATACGCTTGGCTCTTGAAGGTTTCAAGGTTCTTGAAGGTTCGACCTAAATCTTTTCCGTCTCCTTGGCTCAGTTTAACAGTAATAGACAACCTAGTATCTTTTTAGATCTCTTAAGGTCTTTCTGTAGATAAAGACGAAGTAACTGATACGATTTCGAAAACTAGCTCGTCTGGTTTTGTTTGACGCCTTTTAAGAATTTCTTCACCCTTATGGTCTACTGGTCTGGACGGAGGACTCTTTGAACATAAGTCTAGTTCTTCTTATCTTGGTCTGTACCTTGTTTTCTGATCAAGTTTTAACCCTTTCCTCATGTAGTTCCAACATATAACAGTGGGACGAATAAATGGAATATATGTCTCATGTAGTACGTTTTACGGTCCGACCTACTTCGTGTTCGACCTTAGTTCTAACGTCTCTCTTTATAGTTATTGGAGTCTATACGTCTACTGTGGTGGGAATACCGTCTTTCGTTTCTCCTTAATTTCTCTGAGAACTACTCTATTTTCTCCTCTCACTTTTTCAACCGAATTTTGAGTTGTAAGTTTTTTACTTCTAGTACCGTAGGTCAGGGTAGTGAAGTGTCGTTTATCTGCCCCCTTTTCACCTTTGTCTCTGTCTGATAAAAGAATCCGAGACTTTAGTGATGTCTATCACTAACGTCGGTATTTTAACTTTCTGTGAACAAGGAACCTTCGTTTCGTTACTGTTTGGATCTGTCGTATAATTTTTTGTCTCTGTAATGAAACGGTTGTTTCCAGGTATATCAGATACCAGTTTCGATACCAAAAAGATCATCAGTACCGACATTCTCAACCTGTCATTTTTTCTGTCTCTCAACTTCTTAACTACGGAAGTTTGAACCAAGATCTCTTCTGAGAACTCTTAGGGAACCTGTCGTTCCTCTATTTTGTTCAGTTAGGATTTCCTTTAGTTGGGACTTATAAGTCACCTTCCTGACTACGACTTCGACTTTGAGGTTATGAAACCGGTGAACTACGCTTCTCGGTTGAGTAACCTTTTCAGGGACTACGACCCTTTCTAACTTCCGTCCCCTTCTTCCCCTACTGTCTCCTGCTCTACCAACCTACCGTAGTGACTGAGTTGCCTGTACTCAAACTTGTTTGAGGTTGCTCTACCACTTCCTGTCCTTCGGACCGAACACCGTCAGGTACCCCAGTGTTTCTCAGCCTGTGTTGACTCACTGACTTGTTGTATGGATCTGTTCCTTAACGACTCCTACACTTATAGACATTGAAATTATCTAAGACGGTGTCCCAAACTTATCAACTAATATGGCTTACCGTGAGGATAGCCGTTACATGTTCTCAAGGTTAACGATGTTTTGGAGTAGGTGTGAACCATATAAGACAGAAAAATTAAAGTCAATAAGAACATAAACACATCACAATAAAGTAACACCAAAATTGAACATCAAGAGATTATTGATTACTATATCTTATGGAAAAGTGTAAGTAAACGATAAATGAGAAATCTATAGAGGAAAACACTTCATAGATACAGAAGAATTAAAAGATAACCTAATAACCAGGAAAATTTAAAAATTTAAAACTTGGTACACTGATATTATGATAAAAAATTAAATTTTCTTTACGTTAATTTTATATTTAAAATATCTGAAGATACGACGTACAAGAGAGGAAGAATCTCTCAATATTATATGATCATAAAGTCTTCGAGATTTTTCAGAACTTGAAAAGTGTTGGTGTCTTGTCAAACCTCTTTACGACGAAGGTAAGAACATATTAGAAATCGAAGTACCTTAATTAAAGAAAAAAAGTGAAAGGATATCAAAATTTAGAGGACGAGTCTAAAATAGTGTATAAAGAAATCTAGATAGTTTGGAGATCGTTATATTGATGTGTGTTTATGAGTTTTAATTAGTAGATTTATGTGTTAAAAATAGTCGGAAAGAAGAACCTTAGACGGTAGAACGAGGTCACTTTCGTTAACGAGAGATTAGGACGGTGTATAGAAAGTGGACCGTAAAGGGAAGTGTAGGAAGACCAGGACAAAAGGCCCGGGGTACAGAAAGAACGAAACGACAGGATAAGATAACCTCATGTAGGAGATCATCAAAAGAAAAAAAAATTCATCTATCTACCTTTTATTCACAAAAACGTAGGAATATATACACTTTACAAAAATAAGACGAGAATATGAAATACTTATCAAATTTCTTAAGATCTAACCTTCGATAACATTATGTTTTAAACTTTAAAGTGACGTCACAAAATCGTATTTTCGTAATAGTGACTCTTTAGTCTACGGTAAGATTATAGGTGGGTAAACAAGAACAAAGAAGGGAGACTTAAGAATCTTAGAAGATAAACGAGAATCACAGAACTAGAAAAATTACTACATGAAGTTATATCTAGAGAAGAATAAGTGACACCCACGACACACACACACACACAACCTGAGAAACACTGGGGTACCTGACATCGGACGGTCCGAGGAGTCAGGTACCCTAAAGGGTGCGTTCTTATGAGGTCACCTGACGGTAAAGGAGAAGGAGAAGGGTGGGGTCCGTAGTTTGGCCGCAGAGAACTCAGAGGACGTGACCGTCCACCTAAGAAATGGTGACGTCGGTGGCATCGACCATCTGGGAATGTTATACTTCTGGAAACTGGAAACTAGGACCGTTTTCACGAACTCAATAATAAAACTATTAAAGGAGGGATGAAAAACAAGAGAAAGAGGTCTCGAGAATCAAACATTTGACCTACTTACTCACTTACTTACGTATGCTTTTCAAAAGATTCGTGAAAAACATCGTTTTTCGAATAAATCTTTATTTGGTGTCTAATAGTCTGGTATCGAAATTTCGATTCGTTAAATTCAATGGTCTAAAGTTTTGTTAGAAATAATGTCGAAGGTAATTAACGTTTTACATCGTAACGATGAGTGCAAAGCCCGTTATTTCTTTATGTCCTTCGCAACCTAAAGGGATCCGTCTTTAGGGACTAAGTTGAGTTCGTAAAGGATAATTAATGCAAAAGCTTGAGTAATTTACGGATCGTGCTTGAACGATAACACTTGTTATAGACGTTGTGTGCAACGCTTTCTCGGTAAAGTCCACATCTGGCCACAAATTCCATTTTTTTCTGCTTTTCTACGAAGGTAGCAAAAAACCAACCGTAATTTATGACGCAAGAAGGGTCTAGACTCTTTTTTTACAAACGTCAGAGTAGACTTTAGTCTCCGTTCCTGAGAGAGTTCCAATAAAAAGTTAGAGACTGACATTAATACCCGCAGTCCTCTGTTGTACCCACTCCCCTTCTTTTGATGCAACGAGTATCTGCCTTGGTCTCCTCTCCGAAGGTCCGCTCTCCCGGACGCCTGGTTCTCACTCCGCCGACTCCCCTTTAAAGGAGTGTCTTTTAGGAAGGTTTGGGACCGACCAGGCCCTGCGCCTCTCTTCTGCGTGACTCGCGGGGCTCGTGGAAAGGGTGAGCGTCCGGCAGCGCCCACGGCGCGGCCGGGCCCTGTGCGCCAGCCTCGAGGGGCGCCGCCGCTGGAGTCCGCCTGCGCGCCCTTTCGGGGGCCGAGCCGCAGGCGGGCGACTGCAGTGACCTCGCAGACTCCTCCGCCTCGAGGCTCGCCGCCCGTCGTCTCCGACGGCGCGGGACCTCCCGGCCTAGCCGCTCTCCCCCGGGCAGTGGCCTCGCGGAGCAGCGGAGCCGCAATTGGACAGAGGTCTCCCTCAAGCGAGCCCGGGACCTATTCCTCGCATCGCGCCCGGCGGAGCCCCTACTTGCCGGAGCGCTGGATCACACGACGGGCGCGGCCCCGCCTCGACGCCCGCGCCGCCCGTGAAGGCCCTCGCCGGCCGCCGGCCTCCCGGCCGCGCCGGGCGGCGGTACTCGCGCCTCCGGCAGACGTCGCGGAACGGGCGGTAGGGCATGGTGTTCGAGCGGCTGGACGCGAAGGACTCGGCGCCGCGCAGGCCGTGGCACAGCAGGCGGGCGGTGCGGCTGACCGCGCAAGTCCACCGGCACTTCGTGGACGTGTAGGTGTCGGGCGACGAGCTGTCCATCCCGGCGCCGCGACGGGGAGAGAGACCGAGAGTGGGGCCCGTGTGCCCGAGACCTCGGGGCTGCTGCCACTGGCGGAGGGGAGCTTCGCCGGGAAGTTTCGAACCCGAGTGGACCCCCTTTGCCGGCCGAAGAGACCTCTACGGCGTTAGAGCGAAGAACAGTGACGAAACAATAAAAAAAGGATCCGAAGGAAAGAGGTCTGTGGTCTCGGTCGTTAGTGTCGGGTTGAGATTTGCAGGAGAGATAACTTTAAGTCAACACAACCGAAGCAAAAAAAGAAAACTTCAGATTGAGATCCCAGCGTAGCGGGTTACCCATCGAGAATCGGTGTGTATCGACAACTCGCGACTTTTATACCGACAGACTTGACTATTCACAACAATCACCCTTTATGTGCGATCTAAAGATCGTGAATGAAAGTTTTGAACATTATAGAGTACATATTAAAATATACTATACTAATCTACCATATAAAACTATACAACACTATTTATATAACCATTTCAAGTGAAACGTATAAACAAACATGGAGAAAAATTCACCGATGTACTTTTAAAGTTTAACATATACACCCAGTGTACAAAAATAACTGGTCGTGACGACATCTTAGACCCTGCAAAACGAAACCCGAAAAACACCACCAAAAACCAAATGATGTACATCAGTCTCTTCAAATCTGTAGTTTGAGTTGAGTTAAATCAAAGAGGAGTGAGAGTGCCCTTTCCTTCAGACAGAGACCTCCTTTGAACACATTAAAAATGATTGTTATTTGACCTTAGTCTTCTGACAATGTACTGTTTTGAAAACTTACGGAGAGAGTAACTTGTTAAAATCACGTGATAGGTCTAAAGTACCCTCCCGATCGTAATCAAAGACAAAGGTCTTTTTGGAAAGTTGAAATACATAACCATTCACTCAAATCAGTGATCAGACAAAAGGAAGGCCATCTTTAGAATTGATCCGAGACCCAAGTCAAGAATCGTTCAATTGTGGGTACTGACGTTTGTAAGAGGAGAAGGGGCGGGGGTACTTTCACTTTCAACGAGTCAGGCCGGACTGAGAAACACTGGGGGTACCTGATACGTCAGGTACCCTAAGAGGCCCCGTCTTATGACCTCACCCATCGGCAAGGGAAGAGGTCCATTAGAAGGGTTGGGTCCTTAGCTTGGGTCCAGAAGGGGGATATAGTATATTCGCTTTTATGTAGTACGATCTACGGACTAAATACCGTCTTTCACTTCTCCTTGATTTTTCGGAGAACTACTTTCACTTTCACCTCTCACTTTTTCGACCGAATTTCGAGTTGTAAGTCTTTTACTTCTAGTACCGTAGACCAGGGTAGTGAAGTACCCTTTGTCACCTTTGTCACAGTCTGAAATAAAACCCCCCGAGGTTTTAGTGACGTCTACCACTGACGTCGGTACTTTAATTTTCTGCGAATGAGGAACCTTCTTTTCAATACTGGTTGGATCTATCATATAAGTTTTCGTCTCTGTAATGAAACGGTTGGTTCCAGGGAGATCAGTTCCGACAACAAAAAGGTCACCAGTACATACCTACACTCTCAACCTGACACTTCTTTCGACTCGCGACTTCTTAACTACGAAAACTCGACACCACAACCTCTTCTGAGAACTCTCAGGGAACCTGACGTTCCTCTGGGTTGGTCACGTAAGACTTCCTCTAGTCGGGACCCTNGGTTCCAGGGAGATCAGTTCCGACAACAAAAAGGTCACCAGTACATACCTACACTCTCAACCTGACACTTCTTTCGACTCGCGACTTCTTAACTACGAAAACTCGACACCACAACCTCTTCTGAGAACTCTCAGGGAACCTGACATTCCTCTGGGTTGGTCACGTAAGACTTCCTCTAGTCGGGACCCTAAAGAAACCTTCCTTACTACGTTTTCGACTTTGAGGTCATGAAACCGCTGGAGTACGTTTCTCAACTGAGTAACCTTTTCTGAGACTACGACCCTCCCTAACCCCCGTCCTCCTCTTCCCCTGCTGTTTCCTACTCTACCGACCTACCGTAGTGTCTGAGCTACCTGCTCTCAGACTCACTTGAGGCCCTCAACCACTACCTGTCCCTCCGGACCGCATGAGATTAAGTGCCCCAGTGTTTCTCAGCCTGTGCTGCCTCGCTGCCTTGACTTGACTTGACTTGGATCTACGGACTAATCGACAGTCATAGGTTGTCGTCAATTTAAGGAGTCAAAGTCGGGACGATTACGATAACCGAAAGTAGACGGCCACCAAAAAAAAGCAAGAGAACGACAGTCCGAACCTACCCGTTCCAGGGTGTCATTCAAACTCTATGGAGATCCCTAACGAAGGTAAAAAACACACGGTATTAAGTCTAAATCACTATATGTCCTATACAAATGGGATCCAGAACTTAAGACACATCGTTCATACCCCGTTATGCTCATACACATACATATACATCAGTTGAAACTTCCCACCATTAACCGATCTCTCCCACCCACATAAAATCTTAGTTGAATTTTATATACTTTTAGCTCGTCAATACCTGAGTAATCCATAAAATTTCGTCTAACTAGGAGGGTAAAACCTACGACGAAGAGTTCTAAAATTAAATGGATTCAAAACACGGTAAACCTCGGTTCTTTACTACCCCCTCAAGTGAAAGGTACAAGTAATTGTTAAAAGTATTAGGTTTTAAGGACGGTTTAACCCATCCTTTAATTAAGACGGAAGTTTCTTCGGAATTCCTGGTTCCGTTGTGAGACCGTAATGACGTAGTACATAAAGGAGGATGAACAATGGATCTTACAATTGTAATCGACACAAATACTGCAGACTCGTATCCTGACCTATACGTCAACTGAGCGTCCTACAAACACAGGAGTGAATACTTCACCCTTATTGTTTATGTACATGAAGAACCCGAGAGCACACCTATTACAAACGTAACAAGAAACTTTCCTTTCTTTTTATTCAAATACACGATAATGTACAAGAAGAAAATCACTAACCACTCAGTAAGAGATATTGGACTGAAGACGGGTTACTTACCTGGAAGGGGTTGTTAGAGGGTCGAGGAATACTCATACACTCAAACTGACCAACAAGTTTGTGGAACACATTTGTCAAATTGACAAAACACTGACTTTAAAAGATAAAACGGTTATACAGACATCTTCGACATAAAATACAAAGAAAAAAGAAAAAAAAAAAAATTATATAACCCAACCGGTTGTTCAAGCAAGTCTAAAAAGACGTTCTACCGCACCTTTTTGGGTTTACTTGAAAAACCGGTTGAGTTATTTTTGGATAAAAATTTGACAACATCGAATAAGACAAAAGGGTGAGAGAGTAAGAAAAGTTTTATATTGAAGTCCTTAAAAGGAAGAGACTAATTCGTCACTATCCTTTTTTGTTTCCACAATCTTGGGTGTCAACGTTAAGTTTAGACTGAGGTTTGGACGGTGAATAATAATTGTACTGGTAATCTTTTAATAAGTAAATAGATTCGGGTCACACCGTGGGGTGAGGTCATGAGAACAGACCTTTTAGAGCACCTGCCTCCTCGGACCACCCGACGTCAGGTACCCCAGTGATTCTCAGCCTGTGTTGACTCGTCGAAGTAAAAGTGAAAGCGAAAGTAAGTAACCTTTTCCTTTACCGTTGGTGAGGTCACAAGAACGGACCTCTTAGGGTCCCTACCCCCTCGGACCACCCGACGGCAGATACCCCAGCGTGTCTCGTCCTGTGCTGACTTCGTTGAATCGTCGTCGTCACGAGAGTATCCCTATTATTTTGGTTGAAATCATTTCACTGACTATGTGTCATCCTAGTGTTCTCTTCCTTCTTACTGAGTATGAGGATTACCCTCCTCCTTAAACTGACAATTTATAGTGGTTCTAAAGGGGATCGTACGGGAGAGATATTAAGAGTCCCACAGATCCTTGGAAGTCCAGTCAGGACACAAAAGGGACGTTTCCACGATGAGACATTGACAGAACAACTAGATGGAAAGAATTCCGTTTATGTCTGGACAAAGTTAAATCCTTTGTTTAAATTAATTTGGACCAGAGTGTCTGTCCATATTAACAAACGGAGTGTCAAACCCATGATTCACAGACTTCTTGTCCTTCTTTCTATCTCCGAGAAATACATAAAAACATTGCGAACTTAAATCTTTGTACATTTATATAATGGATAAGTTTTGTACCTACCGATTCTATAAAAACGAAATAAAACAAATAACAAACAAAAATTTTCCTTCGGAATATCAGACCAGACCTTACACAAAAAGTCGTCGGTAAGTAGTTCTAGAACCCACCAAATTTGTCTTCGTAGGTCTTCTTAATATGTAATATACGTTCTATTGTCAATTTACTTGAAGAAAATTTATTCGAAATATTACCTTCGTATTGTAGACATATCTTTTTGTGTTTATACTAACAAATCGTACTGTAGTGTTTCACTTCTATTGATGTCAGTGGTGGGTGTATTTATTGATATAAGGAAGAATCAGTAATGAGCAGTAGGAAGGGTTCCCATTTATGGTAGGACTTAAGGTTGTGGTTTCTAATCTGAACTATCACCAATCGGAAATTTATTTAACTTATGTATTACATAGAAATCAAAGACCGAAGAGAATAGATTGTAACATTCTAAATAGGTACAACAATGGACCTCGTCCATTGTAAGTAAGTAAGTAAAAGTAACGGTATTTTACAAGTCATAAGATGAAACACAATCAGTGAGTCAACACGGACTGAGAAAGCGCTGGGGTACCTGACGTTAGGTGGTCCAAGGAGACAGGTACTCTATAAGGTCCGTTCCTATGACCTTACCGAACGGTAAAGGAAGAGGTCCCCTAGAAGGGTTGGGTCCCTAGCTTGGGTCCAGAGGACGTGATGTCCGTTTAAGAAATGGCCGACTCGATGTTCCCTTCTATTGTGTAAATAAATAGGTAAGATAACAACTATCTCTACAAAGGTAAGAAACCGACAATCCTACTCTCGAAGATACTTGTAACAACACATACAGAAAACCACATGTGTACATACGTAAACGTAACATAAGAGAATAATACGGATCATTTGTTGAACTCCTTAAAAAACCAGGGACTTCGAAGTCAGAATCACCAAAACCTCCAAAATCATGAATTCCCTCCTCACAAAGGATCCTTTGAACCAAAGTCACTTAATTTTCACCCGTACCGAACGACCGTCCTAAAAAAGGACAGTAATTGGTCACGTCCACCCCCCTTGTAATCACTGCCTCCTCCTTCTAAGGAAAATTCTCCCCCTAGAACCTAACGACAACGTGTCACCTCATTCAGGGACCTCTTCCTTTACCGTTGGGAGAGGTCATAAGAACGGTCCTTTTAGGGCACCTATCTCTTCGACCAACCTACTCGGTGTCAGGTACCCCAGTGTTTTCTCAGCCTGTGCCGATTCACTGATTTGTTGTCAGTAGTAGAGAACGGTTTATCGAAGATGATCTCTCACTTTCACTTTCAGTGAGTCAGCACAAGCTAAGAAACGTTGGGGTACCAGAGATGTCAGGTACCTAAAGAGGTCCGGTCTTATGATCTCACCCATCGGAAATCACGTCATACAATATGAAGGAATTATTCCATACAATATGAGGGAATTAGTTATTTCAGTCAGTCAGTAGTGTCGGACCCGTAAGATAAGTCGATTACAAAAAGAAGGGTAAAGGTGACGTTGGAAATATCGAAGTCTGGGAGTAACGAAGTGTAAAAAACAACAACAAAACGAAAAAATTAATTAAAATAACCTCATTATCAATGAAATGTTACAACATAAAAAAGACATGACGTCTGACTTAGTAGATACATACATATACACACACACAGATACATATATATATACAGAGGGGAGAAAAAACTTAAAGGAAGGGTAAATCCAATGGTATCTCGTGACTCATCTCAAGGGATTTCATATGTCGTCCAAGAGTATTCAATAGATGAAATGGGTATCTTAGTTATTACATATATACAGTCAGGAATAGAAGGTCAAGTAAGGTAGTGGGGGAAAGGGCGGAACCACAGGTTACAAACAACAGACACAGAGTTAAAGATAAAACGTTTATTCTAGGAGATACGATAATAAGATCTTAGATGTATATACGTAATTATATGCTATAAACAAAAAGAGAAAGACTGAATTGAAGTGACACATACTGTCAGAGATCCAGGTAGGTGCAAAGACGTTTACTAGGTTAAATCAAGAAAAAATACCGACTCATTGTTAAAAGGTAACATACATACATGGTGCAGAAGGAATAGGTAAGTAGACATCTACCTATAGACCTAACGAAGGTATAAAACCGAGAACATTTATCACGACGACACTTGCAACCCCACGTAAATAGAAAACCTTAATATCGGAAAGAGACCCATATACGGGTCATCACCCTAAGGACCCAGTATGTCGTCAAGACAAAAATTAAAAACTTCCTTAGAGGTATAACAAGAGGTATCCCGAAATAGTTAAATGTAAGGGTGGTTGTCACGTTCTCTCAAGGGAAAGAGGTGTGGGAGAGGTCGTAAATAACAAACATCTAAACAGAAAATTACTACCAGTAAGACTACCCATACTCACTACAGAGTAATATCAAAACTAAAAGTGTAGAGATTATTGATTACTACGACTCGTAGAAAAGTCCACTAACAACCGGGACACATACGGAAGAAACCTCTTCACAGATAAATCCATAAGGTGGGTCAAAAACTAACCCAACAAACACCCCCAAAAACAACAACAAAAAAATAAATGAACTTGACAATCATACAAAACCTCCAATTAAGGAACAGTCAATGAAGTAAACGGTCATAAAAAAGGGTAAGACTCCCTCTTTTATAACCGCCTATAAAGGAACAAACAGAACAAATACTACAGGAAACGACACGTTTTTGAAAATTCAAGTTAACACCGAGTCGTCATTTCTTAAGCGGAGGTTATGTCCTCTACATCCAAGCTAGGGACCCAGTCCTTCTAGGGAACCTCCTCCTTTATCTTTGAGTGAGGTGACAAGATCGGTCCTTTTAGGGTACCTGTCTCCTCGGACCGCCCGACGTCAGGTATCCCACCGTTTCTTTGTCCGTGTTGACTCGTTTACTCGAACACACGTGTATTATTCGTGTCTAGGCTAAACAATTAAAACCAAAAATAACTGTAATGAGATCCTCTACCCAGTCGTTTCTAGGATGATACTAAATACAGTTTCTTACAAGACGGATATAAAAGGAGGTTCTTAAAAAGTCACAGACCGGAAGTAAGTCCAGAAATTAAGTAAAACTCAAATAAAAACATATACCGTAATCTCAAGATTAAAGTAAGAAAATGTTCGTCGGCAGGTCAAAAGGGTCGTGATGCATAACTCCTACAGAAGTAACATATAAGAACGGAGAAATCAGTATTTAATCCACTGACATACACGTAACTAAACAAAGACCCGAAAGATAGGATAGGGTAACCAGACATAAAGGTGAAAACATGGTCATGGTATGACAGAGCTACTGTCATCGAAACATGATACATGTTTACATGATACATGATACATGATTAGACTCCAGTCTTTCGGACTAAGGAGGTCGAGGTAAAAAGAAAGAGTTCCAACAAAACCCGATATACCCTAGAAAACATAAAGGATGTTTAACATTTTAAAAGACAAGATCAAGTCACTTTTTACGGTAACTATTAAACTATTCCCAATGTAACTTAGACATCTAACGAGACCCATCATATCAGTAAAAGTGTTATAACTACGAAGGTTAGGTTCTTGTACCACTTAGAGAGGAATACAAATATAGAAACTACAGAAAGGACTTACAGAAAGTCAAAAGACACATGTTTAGAAAACGAAGGAATCCATCTAAATATGGATCCATAAAATAAGAAAAACAACGTTATCATTTACTATAACAAAGGAATTAAAGAGAAAGACTAGAAAGAAACAATCACATAGTCTTACGTTCTTTAAAGACAAAATTAAAGCATAGGACGTTGAAATCATTTAAGTGACTACTCGAGATCATCAAAAGACCACCGTAGAAATCCTAAAAGATACATTTCATAGTAACAGTAGACGTTTGTCACTGTCAAAATGCAGAAGAAAAGGCTAAACCTAAGGAAAACAAAGGAAAGGAAAAGACTAACGACACCGATCCTGAAGACTTTGATACGACTTATTATCACAACTCTCACCTGTGGGAACAGAACAAGGACTAGACTCTCCTTTAAGAAAGTCAAAAAGTGGTAACTCTTATAAACGACATCCAAACAGTATATACCGGAAATATTACAACTCCATCCAAGGGAGATACGAGTGAAAGACCTCTCAAAAATAGTATTTATCCACAACTTAAAACAGGTTTCAAAAGAGACGTAGATAACTCTACTAGTACACTAAAAATAAGTCAAACAATTATACCAAACAGTATAAGTGACTAAACGTATATAACTTCTTAGGAACGTAGGGTCCCTATATAGGGTGAACTAGTACCACATACTTCGAAAGTCACACAACAACATAAACCAAACAATTATAAACCAACTCCTAAAAACGTAGACACAAGTAGTCATCATGCCCGTTCTTATGACCTCACCGAACGGTAAAGAAGGAGGTCCCCTAGAAGGACTGGGTCCCAAACTTGACTCAGAGAATACAGAGGACGCAACCGTCCGTCCAACAAATATGGCGCTTGCGGTGGACCCTTCGGGTGATCAGTAACCTTTACACGTTCAGTTCTAGTACTACTCATACATACAAAGAATTTTTCCAAAGACCTGTCGAACTCTAGTGTCTGACATAAAAAAAAATAGATTAAAACATAAATGAACTGTACATGTGTGACGAAATAACTAAATGGAAACCAACCCGATCCAGAAACAACGACGTGTACCTGGAACAGAATAACGTCCCTCACCCCCGATGAGATCAACACCGTGTACCCGAAGAGTAACGCCACCGGAGAGAGGAACACCTCGTGTCTGAGATCCACGCGACCGAATTCCTCAACACCGTGTCCCCGAGCAATCAACACAGAGGTCCCTGGACCTTGTGCGTCCGAAGTCAGTCAGTAATACCGGGCACCCGAAGCAACGAGGTACCGTACACTTTAGCAGGGTCTGGCCCCTGACTTACGTACAGGGGCCGGAACCGTCCGTCTAAGAATAGGTGACGTGACGGTCCCTTGAGTGGTTTGATACAAAACAAAACAAAACAAAATTGAATTAACAGAGGTATCCCGACTCGTGACACCGAATGAGTATTACTTTCAAGTTGTGTAAAGAAAATACTTACTTATTCCTTTATTTAGACCTTGGGTCTCAATCGGGTCCTTACAATATTCGTAAATAGAGAAGAGTCACAAGAAAAAGACTCAAGGTCGGATATTAAAGACTCATCATAGTTGGGAATACGTTGATAACAGTAGCTCAGTAATTTTACATGTTGTAAATTCACAAAATTATAAGTCCTATAAATCTTTTTAAAATGTACCATACGTTGTCATTTTAAATTACATTGTCGGATTATTTTAAAATAGTAAAATTATTTTGTCTTTGAAGTCATTAATCAAGTTCGTGGATAACAAAATTATGTTTATCTGAAATATTTGTTTGTGACACAAGAAAGGGAAAGGATCCTTTTCATGTCAAAATTAGATACACATCGTGAAGAAAGACAGTCACCAAATGTATATAATAAAACCAGAGATTTGTCTGGATACCTTATACATCCCATCTATAATAGGGAGGAAATTTATACTTTTTTGATTCTTTTCAACGGATTAAATGTACGCCAGTATTCGGTTACTTACTTACTTTTTTAGGTTTTAATTAATTATAATACCTGTACTATTAACACATAAAAAGTAATAAAACTTTATTAATACAAAAAAAAAAAAAGGAGATCACTTTCTTTACTACAGAATTCTCTTCGACTTTAAAATGTGTTTCGAGCTAAATCAATGTAAGAAGGTTAAAACCCTTAAACGTTACTCGGACTTAAAAACCCTTATCAATGGCTTATGTACGGTTTACCTAGTAATTTGCTCGAGGATGTATCTCATTCATGATATGTAAAAGTCACCGATCTTAAGATAATCAATTGGATATTTCACGAAACCAAAATGTACACTCGGTTTTATTATTACTGTTTGTCAAAGTCACCATTTTAAAGTGCTAAAGACCGACGAAGACACAATTTTCGTGACACGTCGGTCTGAGACGCAAGACCGGTGGAGCTAATGCGACGAATCCAAGGACCCCGCATGCGACTTACGGTCACGGGCGTCCAATCCCACACACCCTCTCCTCGTCCTCTCTCTTTTCCGTCCGAGACGTGTGACGCGTCACATCACAACCGACTTCGGTCGAAAATAAAATACTATTTCTGTTAAATCACAAGATTAATTTACAATCATCATAGTCAAGTGTTTCAAGACTTAATTATCCGGTTTAATAGATAGAGACTGATAGTTTATGGACTCAAAAAGGTTATTATGCGTTACCGTACTCGGCATAATGGAAAAAGAGTTCCATGGTTAATGAGACAGAAGTTGATACTTTCGGTAATCATTTGTTGAAACTCCTCCACTCCAGGAATAAGAGTTTTACACACATAAGTAGATGACGACAAACGAACTGGAATTCTAATAGAGATCGGGTGTCAAAGGGAGTTCTTTATAAAAAATTATGGACCCAGACAAAACACTTCCAACGAAATCAATTTTGACTCATCATTGTATTAGATATTTTAGGTCAGTGACTTGTGAGGATTTAAGGCCACGTAGTGTTACAAGATATTCGTGTACTCCCTCGTACCCACGGGGTAGTGGTGAGTACCTCACTGAAGGAGAAATAAAATCCTACGTTGTGTAAGACAAACACTGCCGTCCTAGATTTTGTTCCCGTCTCATTTCACTGATCACAGTCACGCATTCTAAACACATTGGTTATGTCGTTCATTCTATGTTTTGTGTTAAAGGAAAAAAACTTACTTACATTCGTATCTAGGATTACAAAAGGAGGGTATGGGGTCGTGGGGTCATCTATCAGACCATGGGTTTAAACATCGGATAATCTTTAAGATCTCGGAGGATTCCCCGTAACGATTAAAGATCTTCCTTAGTATTTTATGTCCAACTCGTGAGTAGATGGAAGAAGGGGTTACTAACAGATGAAGAAGACTCATACAAGTAGAAGGACCCTTCGACATAATTATAAATTCAATCCTTTCGTAAATTCTTTTAAGTCCACTAATAATGAACATTCATGGTCCTTCATTTCCGTAATGTAAACATTACAAAGATATAATATGTACCTTACGGTTTCATCCTTCAATTCTTTATGGGTCTTATTGTCCGTTCTAACCGGAACCTTATGTTTTACCTCGTCCCGTTTCCGATTCTCTCAAAACAGTTTTCTTGTACGACCAGCATCGTTTGTCGGAAAAGGTTGTTGGGTTCTCTGTTGAGATGTGTACCTGTAGTGGCCTACCAGTTATAGTTTTTTTCTAATACAAGAAACACCGGTTCCCACCTCTTCGAGATATGTCAGTCGGTTTGTTCTGGACCTCGACTGACACCGTGTCTAGTGCTCGAGGAATAACGTTCTAAGTCTGAATTTAACTTCTTTCATCCCTTTTGGTGATCCGGTAAGTCTATATTGGATTTAGTTTAGGTAATACAAATATGGCACCTCCACTACTTGTCTAAGTTCCCTAATCCAGACCATCTGTCTCACGGACTTCTTGATATTTGTCTCCAAGCATTGTATCATGTCCTCCGTTATTGTTTCGGTAGAGGTTTTCCTACGTCCTTCCGTTTCACCAACAGGTTCCTCCGAAATGTTTATCGACTCCTTCTTCTCTTTACTTTCCGTTCCTTCTTTCCCTTTCTATGTGGGTCGACTTACATCTCAAGGTCTCTTATCGTTCCTCTCTATTCTTCCGGAAGAATTTACTTGTTATCTTACCCTTTCTGATCTTTAGAGAAGTTCTTTTAACCTCTACAGTTCCCTTTGTAAAGTACGTTCCTACCGTGTTATTTCCTGTCTTTACCGTTCCTCGATTGTCTTCGTCTTCTCTAATTCTTCTCCACCGGTCTCATATGTCTTGATGTGTTTTTTTCTAGAATTTCTGGACCTATTGGTACTACCACACCAGTGAGTGGATCTCGGTCTGTAGAACCTCATACTTCAGTTCACCCGGAATTCTTCGTAATGACACTTGTTTGGATCACCTCCACTACCTTATGGTCGACTCGATAAATCTTAGGATGGTCTACTACGACAATTTCACGACGTGAGTTATATAGTCGTTTAAACCTTTTACGCATCACAGGTGTTCTGACCTTTTCCAGTCAAAAGTAAGGTCACAGTTTCTGTCCGTTACGGTTTCTTACAAGTTTGATGGTATGTTGACACGAGTAAAGTGTACGATCGTTCCTATACGAGTTTTAGGAAGTTCCAAAAACGTTTGACCGATCCAAAATCGTCATACACTTGGTTCTCGAATATTCATATGTTCGACATAATTCATTTCCTTCTTCTTGGTCTCTAGTTTAATGGTTTTAAGTGACCTAGTACGTCTTTCGTTCCCTTAAGGTCTTTTTGTAGAGACAAAGTAACTGACACGATTTCGGAAAGTTACACACCTAGTGTTGTTTGACCTTTTAAGAATCCTCCTACCCTCAGTAGTCTGGTGGAATGGACAAAGGACTCTTTGGACATACACCCAGTTCTCCGTTGTAAACCTTGGTTAGTACCTTTTTGACTGATCAAGGTCTGACCCTTTCCTTATGTTGTTTCAACATATAACAGTGGGACGAATAAATTGAAGACACGTCTCATGTAGTACACTTCACGACTCGACCTACTTAGTGTTCGACCTTAGTTCTAACGACCCTCTTTTTAGTTGTTGGAGTCTGCACGTCTACTATAGTGGGATTACCGTCTTTCACTTCTCCTTGATTTCTCGGAGAACTACTCTCAACTTTTCCACTCACTTTTTCGATCGAACCTTGAGTTATAACATTTTTGATCCTAGTACCGTAGGCCAGGTTAGTGAAGTATCGTTTATGTTTCCTTTTTTCATCTTCGTCACTACCTAAAATAAAAGAACCTGAGGTTTTGAGTGACACCTGACATTGACGTTGGTACTTTAACTTTCTGTGAATGAGGAACTTTCCTTCCGATACTGTTTGAATGGCATAATTTTCCGTCTCTGTAGTGAAACGATGTTTCCAGGCACATTAGTTTCGATATCAAAAAGGTCATCAGTGTATCCCTACATTCTCAACCTGATATTCTTCCCACCCGCGGCTTCTTAACTACGAAAGCTTGACATCACGACCTCTTCTGAGAACTCTCAGGGAGTCTGTCGTTCTTCTAGTTAAGTCATTTAGGATTTTCTTTAGTTGGGACTCATGAGTAACCTTCCTGGTCACGACTTCGACTTCGAGTTTATGAAACTGGTAGACTACCCTTCTCGGCTGAGTATCCGTTTCTGGGACTACGGCCCTTTCTAACTTCCGTTTTCTTCCCCCACCGTCTTCTACTCTACTAATCTATTATAGTTGTTGAGTCACCGGTACTTAAACTGACGTTTGAGGTCCTCTATTATCTTTTGTCTCCGTTGACCGTACGACGTCAGGTACCCTAGTGTTCATCACCCTGTACTGAATCGTTGACTTGTTGTTGGACCTTACTCTTCTGTACAGTTCATATTTATACACACAGACCCATAACGTATATTTTCATTCGATAGAGTTGACCTCTCTCTGGGGTATGGTACATCCTGTAACGGTCATATATGATTTTCCTTTATAATCATGACATTTCAGTAATAAAAGAGTATTCCTTTTACTCTAGGTTCCTATAATTTCTTACAGTCTATCTATGATATATTATTTTATTCACATAAAACGGGATATTGAATCAATATGATCTATAAATCAAATATGACAAGGAGTACCTTATAAAGTAAAAGTTCCACCTTTATTTAAACCGGTAACTAAAACCAAAATAAATAAAAGTATATATACTTCTTTTAGCTTATAGGACTACAAGGAACCGGTAACTCTAAAGCATAAGACGTACTCTAACGAGATCCACATTTGATGGACGTGTTATACTTAGGAGGAGATGAAGTGGTACTGGACTTCTGAGTTTTGTAGAATGACCTATTACTTAAAGTACAATTCCATTAATGACAAAAAGTTTTTTCGAATAGACGTAGGAACACAAATTATCAAAATTTCTGAAAAATCAATTAAAAACATGAAACGGTTAAATTATAGAGACGGAAAAGATACCGGGGATTAAGTCACGGTGAAGAAGGACGACGTCACCCAATCAATAAGGATCTGATGTCTATAAGTATTTTGATGCCAAGTCTATGTCTCAGTAATATAAGAATTAAATTTAACAATTCATATGGAAATAAACGAAAAATAAAACTTTAATAATCTCTAAGAATCCACCAACGTTTCATTTCTTCAGAGTACATGGGAATTGGGTCAAAGATGGTCACCAATGTAGTGTATATTAATATCACGGTAAAGTTCCGGTCCTTAAACTGTAACCATGTCATGTGTACACATCAAACGTCAAGACAAAGTGAAATACACCACATTTAAAGACACTGATAATGTCATCAGTTCTATATCGTGATAAGATAGTGTTGTTTCTATGGTGAGGGTGATAGGGAAATATCCGTACAAGTGGAAGGGAGGTAGTAGGGATTGACGACAGTGGGTCATTAGACGAAAAGAAAAGATATTAAAACAACAAAACTGTTACCTTAGTATGTCCCATACTATAAACCTCTAGCCGAAACAAATAAATCGTATTCCGGAAACTCTAGGTAAACTCAGAAACGAACACAACTCAACAAAAGAAAAAGTAACCACTTATTATAAGGTACCACACCCACATGATCTCAACAAATTGGTAAGTGAATAACTCTCTCTAAACCAATAAAAATCGGAACCCGTCAATTTTATTTCGAGGTAACTTATCAGGATATGTTGAAAAACTTGTTTGCATTCAAAAATAAGGAGACTCTATTTACGGGTTCTCAAAATTGACGTACCAGTATACCATTTTATACAAATCCAAAAATTCTTCGACGGATAAAAGACGTCACCGACGTGGTAATATGTAAAGTGGTCGTCACATACTTTCTGTGTCGAAAAGACGTGGGAGTGGTCGTAAACCAAAATAGTGTCAAAAAATAAGACCGTAAGATTGGTAATGTCACGAGTTTAGTCTCGATGTGTTGTACCACGATTTTTGGAGGGAAGTCCAGTTCAAGTCCGGAAAATAATTAATCTTGAAAACCTCTTATTCGTAAGTAAAACAAACCGTATGAGGATTTTCTTGACAATCGGGTAAAAAGAGGAAAAAAAAGTATGTTCACAATGTTTTCAGGAAGAAACTGACGAAAGGATTCACAGGAACAATGGTACAGGTTGAAATATGACGAATGGTGTGTTGTCTCGCTCATTTAGTTGTCTACTCCACAACCCCGTTCCCTATCGATGGAATAAACCTTTCGGTCATCTGGTTCTTTTACCACCTAATCACAGGGTTTCTTGGTGGTGTGGGTTCGATCTTAAGTCCGAAAACGGAAATATGATTTTCCGCTCTCCCACACCTACCACCACCGTTCAAAGAACCCTGGAAAACACAAACGTCGAGAGGAATACCCAGTCCAGTACTACAAGCATGTCTGGCAGTTGTTTATGATAAAAGACAAGACGTAGCACCTCCATAAACGATCATAAGATTGATTTGGACTTTATATACATTTTACTTGACTCTGAACATGATATATTTTAAAAGTTGAAGGAACCTGGAATAAAGGAAGTAGAGTCAGGTCTTTGGTAAGAACTATCTCTTCTGGGTTCGTTTCATTATCCACTACTGCTAGGGATGAAAGAGAAAAAGTAACTACTCATCCCATGGGTACCATAAATAAACTGTACTTATCTTAAATTTTATCAAACCGAAACACACAAAAAAAAATTAAAAACAATGAAAATCGTGTATGTTTTGACACTGGAAAGATTATGTCAAGAATATTTAATCACTGTGAGAAAACATACATAGGACACACAGAGATGAAAAACAAAATATTTACAGGGAATTTTCATTCTCAAAGTCACTGAGTACTTACTAATCCAATAGGATAGATGGACAGAAGAACTTTCCCGGTAAATTTACTTTACGTTTTTAAGAGAACTTCATGAATTACTCTAATTTACCTTGGAGTGTGGAACAATCAAAAAAAAAAAATAAATTCATTTAAAAGAGTGATATTACTATTAGTCTTTGTATAATTATCATAGATTTTATTTTTAGAAATGGTGATCGATTCTAGTTAGTTCTGAGAAGATGAAATTTTCTTGTACAAGTTGAACAACCAGACGACCAGTCGTAGATAATCATGTGGAATTTATGTTTACTTGGGTACTGTCCGAACACCCTTCCTTCGTAAATATACGTGGTACAGGCCAAAGAGAGGACAACAGTCAGGACACACCTTTGGTCTTACGAACCTCCAAGAAGGAGTATCGAAGAATGACTACTATTGAAGAATCAAAATTTCTCTGTCTGTCATAATACATTTACTTTTATTGATAAGACCATCCCACCATTCTAATCACTACTAAAAATACTCGTTTCACAAAATTAAAGGAGACTAAATTTTTTTTTAAAATTAACTTCATATCAACTAAATGTCATAATATAAAATCAATATGTCGTATCACTAAGTTAAAATATATAAAAAATCTAATAAAAGGAAATATCTAATAATATTCTATGACTTATATCAAAAGACACGATACGTTATTTAAGAATAACGCAATAGTAGACAAAAATTGATTTTTCTAGGAAATGGAAATTTTACATACAATTCTAGAACACATCTTTACTTTTCGAGGATAAGAGACAGAAGTAACAACTTACTGTTTATAAAGTCCTAGGAGTTCTTTGGTATCTTGAACATAGGGAGAGTATAAGAAGTGAAAAAGAGAAGAAACCTTCTAGGTCTAAATTACTTAGTACAGAAAACATATACTACAAACACTATCTCTTCCCCTTCTTTACATCAAGGTACACTTTTGGTTTGATTTAACTGACTATTTCCCTTAAGACTAATTAAGAAGATCTATTCCAAAGTTTTGTGTTTACACTTCATTTTCCTCGTGTATTCGTTTGATTCTTACGTAAAAGACGTACGACATAAGTGTCGTCACGAATCGGGTCATCAGACGTCAAATACCAAGTCCATATTCTTCTCGGACAACGACAAGTCAGTGATTCAACACAACCTGAGAGACGCTGGGGTACCTGACGTCGTGTGGTCCGAGGAGACAGGAGGTGATTGACGGTCTCAAACGAGTTTAAGTACCGGTAACTCATCCGCTACGACAGATTAAAGGAAGAGGAAACCGGAAGTCAGAAAGGGTCGTAGTCTCAGAAAAGGTTACTCAGTGGAGAAGGGTAGTCCACCAGGTTCATAAAGTCGAAGTCGAAGTCGTAGTCAGGAAGGTCACTTATAACTCCCAACTCAAGAAAATCCTAACTAACTAAACTGAAGGAACGTTAGGTTCCCTGAGAGTTCACAGAAGAGGTCGTGGTGTCAAACTTTCGTAGTTAAGAAACCGTGAGTCGGAAGAAACGGAAGAGTATCATTACAAATAATAGGATCGGTCACAACATTGACCTCGTGACAAAAACGAAAATCTCCTATTCACTCTCCTTATTCTCAAACATCATGGTTCATTCTCATTGACCCTATGTCAACGGGTCTCAGAATTATGGTGGATTTTCAAATCTAATTTCTGGAAGTTTGACGTAAGACACAACAACCACAACATACTTATTCTCATTCGAAATCTCCAAATAAGGACACATATTTTGTAATTATTATGATTGTGTGTACCAAGTGGGTAATACACAGTTTATACCAAGACTCACCCCGAAGGGACCATCGAGTCACCATTTCTTAGACGGAGATTACGTCTTCTGAACCCAAGTTAGGGACCCAACCCTTCTAGGGGACCTCTTCCTTTACCATTGGGTGACGTCATAAGAACGACCCTTCAGGGGACCTGTCTCCTCGGACCGTCCCACGTCAGGTACCCTAACATTTTCTCAACCTGTTGAATCACTGATTTATTGTAGAACGTGACGAAAATCTTTAGTCAGGTCAAATCGAGAAGTACAGCACCGTGGAAAAAAAGAGAACCAGAAAATATTAAAAAAAAGAATTCAAATGGGAAAGTAATACCATTATATACTTTCTAAACATATCAGGAGGTAGGGAAAAACCTCACCCCGATATTAAAAAATTAGAGTTTAAGTAGATTTGTGATTTCTTTAATAAAGAAGACAATTTCGAACATTCATAAAATTCTCAATTTGCTAACTTTGTGTTTTCAATACCACCTACCTCGAGTAAGGTGAGACAGTTGAGGATTTACCGTGTCACATTCCAGATTCATTAAATTTAAATTACAGAAGTTTCGAAAGGAATATGAAAAACAAGTAATTTATAACAAAGACAAGAATGTAAAAACAGAGGTAAAAATTTTTATAATCTTGTAAAATCTATCGATGTTTCATAACACATCATAGACGTGTTTTAAAAGTTCACTTCATTTGATATTTCCCGTACAGTTTTCGTGTCTTACAGACAGCGACTGTCAAGAAGTCCGTGGTGAACCGTACCTGCACTTATACAATATAACGATTGATGTGACAACAGTTGTCTATAAGAAAAACACCATTCGTTTTTAGTATATTATTACTCAATATGAAATACCTTAAAACGAATAAAGTTTTATATTTTCATGATAAAATTCGTGTATATTTCTTCTTATATATGTGTCACTACCAGTATAATCTATACTCATCAAATCGTCAAAACACTCCATATCCATTTAAAACTTTCGTGTACTACATTTGGATGAACAGTGTTTTTCATTTCACCTACATGAGTAAGGTAAGAAAATAAGATTTACGTTTTTTATAAGGACAAATTAAAAAGTTTAGAATCAAAGAAAATTTTCAACACTATAATACGACTTGGGAGTCAGTCAAACACAACGAATATACACATATATATCGTAAATAAGACCAGAGTACAGATTTGTGTCATTTATATTTCTTTCCGTTTGTTAAGGACCTAAACTTAATGAGAAAAGGGAAGGTCTAACGTCTAAAGCCAAATAGTTTTACCGCATACTACAGGGAAAGTGTTAGTGCTTCATCATTCAGACGTGGTCTTCCTCCCTGCTAACAGATATACGGTGGACTTTTGATACTCGGGCCTGTCTTTCGCTCCCGAAGACAGTTCGTACTATATATATCCATGTCATACAATGAAAAGGAGTCTCAAGTGAAACGGATTTCACTTCGCTTCAGTGCTTCAGCACAGACAAACGCTGGGGTACCTGACATCGGGTGGTCCGAGGAGACACGTACCCTAAAAGGTCCGTTCTCATGACCTCACCAACGGTAAAGGAAGAGGTGTTCTAATTAGTTAGTCTCAAAATGTCGATGTAAAAAAAAAAACAAAACTTCGACGTCAAATTTTCATACTAAGAATACGAAGAGAGTATCCACACCACTTTTATTTAATCTCCGTCACCAATTATGAGAAGTTTAATTTTTATGGAACGAAATTCCTTGAGGGACCGTGGAATCACTAATTCTAAGGTCCGAAAGCGACGGTACTGGGTCCAAATTAGGGACCAGTCCTTTGTCTAGAGTGTTCAACACGTCTCGTCGGTTTTTTTATTTTTATTTTCGTATATTTTTATTTCCACGGAGTGAAATTCGATTAAAATATAGGAAATTTTTTATAATTTTGAACAGAGAATAAGATAATTAAACATTATAAGTTCCCGAAAATAGTATACACTGGAACTCTCTCCCTCCCTTTTCACACTTATTGTAAATTGAAATGGTTTCCTCTGTCATGAGCGTGGTCTTTTTTCAGTCATCTTATCCCGATGTACTCTGTCAGAAAAAAAATGAGAAATAAGACACACTCATTATGTTAGTACATTAATTTCCTGTATCATAATTACTTAGTAGGTGTTCAATAGGAACGGATAATGAAACAAAAATAACATGATTATAGGATTAAAAAGTTTAACTTAATAAAAGGAAAGTTTCATTTTGATATATTTATAAGTCGTAGAACCAAGATACATCACTAAGAAATTCGTCGTAAAGTGATGTAATAATAAAAGTTTTGACCATAGAGGTGACAGTCGAAAATTTTAGCCATGATAAATCAAATAATACGTATCAATGATATACATATAAAATAGAATTTGTCGATACGTTAATAATGTACCCTTCAGAATAGGTCTTTTGTCGGAAAACTTCCATTCACATGAAACTGAAGGAATAATACTGTAGTACAACCATTTAGTGTGAGTCTTGATAGATTTATTTCTAGTGGATAAAATTTAGACAGATGATAAGTAAAACACCTTTCGTGTGATCTTTTTGTATTGTCAAATAGTTCCACGTAGGGTACATATAACCTTTTATGACTTAATTCCTAGTCTTTTTATATCTAAACAAAACAAGACTATCATTAATTGAGGTAAAAATTCGGCGACTTAGAGAATTCAGGAGTAAAAAAAGTAGACGTTTTATTCTTAAAACTTAAGAAGATTCCAAGTAAGGTTGATATTTTAAGAAGTATACTTTTAAATTAATCACGAGGAAATTTCTGGTCGTCTGTAACTTCTTATTAAAAGTGTAAAAGACTATTACAACAGACAAAGAAACTCCAAGCAAATCCAGTCAAACGACACATTGTTGGAATCTTAGAGTCATCGATTGTTCGATTTGTAAATATTATAAAGAATAAGTGTGATCTACTAATCAACGACACTGAAGAGCCGAGACGATCAAGATGAGTCGAGACGACTCGAGACGAAACGAGACGACAGAAGTATAAGGTAACCGGTTTAGTTTAGTGCACCGGTTCGGGTCTTAATTTCTCCACTTCGATATTTGAGGAGGACATTCAGACCCTTATCGACCCTATATTTATAAGGAAACTGTCTTTCCCTCCATTACTTAATATGGATTCTAAAAATTCTAAGAGACTAAAAGTAAACCAACTCGAATCTTACATTAATTATACAATCTAGTATTATATAAAGATTACTTACTTTATATAAAAGTAAACAAAACTGTCTGCAGTGGTTAGGAAACGTCTAATACATATCACACAGTGTTCCTATAGCTGGACTGTGATTACTTCTTTTAAACGGTGAACTATATGGAGTAGCTCGTGAATACTAGAGAGATTATCTTTCACCCACCCGTGTTTTAGGTCTACTTTCTGGCAGAAAGAATTCATTCACATGTCAAAATTAGACCTGGAAAACTTAACGTTTTTATGACTTATACGACATTTATTTCATAATGAACTTGTCAGTGTGTTCAATCTACTACTTCAGTTTTTTAAACAACAACCACAAAAAATAAATCAACAATCTACTACTTTAACTTTACCATTCCTCTCTGACAACCGATAGTATTTTTCTAATCTTCCAATAAGGTTTATGTTCAAAAGTCTCTTTCTTGTACTATTTAAATTCAAATCCTCGATAAACGATGACACATTTTTTTAACTAGTCTCTTCCCGTCCTCATCTTAGAGATCTGGTTAGGACTTTTAGTTTTTTAGTCTATCTTAATCTCCATCTTACCTAGTAGTGGATTTACATTTGTATCTTTTGGAAGTACTGGAGCCTAACTCGGTTCTCGAGAATATATATTGTAGTTTTTGTTCTAGATAATTTTTTTAAAACTATTAAAGTTTTTTTAACTTTTTAAAATGTGAAGTTTTCTACGATGCCTTTTACTTTTCTGTTCGATATCTGACCCTTAGAAGAAAGGTCGATCTTTTTTTTAATTTATATAAAACGTAAGTTTTGAATACAGATCACGAATAGGTGTAACATGAGTTTTTTTTAGTTTTAAACGACATTATTACCTAATCGTACAAGAGAGAATAAAGGTTCGTGGTAAATTATCCTCTATATATATAGAGAGAAAACAGGGGTCACGGCAAAAGTTTGACATTAAAGAAGAGGTAAGGGATTCCTAAGACCGAGAAGACTTCTAGTACGGTAATCAGTTTTGAATGAAATGAAGAGCGGTCGTTCTTATGACCTCACCCATCGGTAAGGGAAGAGGTCCCCTAGAAGGGGTGGGTCCCTAGTTTGGGACCAGAGGACGTAACGTCATACTAAGAAACCCAGTCCTTCTAGGGGACCTCTTCCCTTACCGATGGGTGACGTCATAAGACCGGACCTCTTAAGGTACCTGTGTCCTCGGACCACCCGATGTCAGGCATCCCAGCGTTTCTCAACCTATGTCAACTCGTTGATTATCAAAACAGAGAAGAGATTCTGATTCTGATCATGAGTGAATTGAAGAGACGTTTGAAGGATCGAAAAGGGATAACAAATAACTTTTGTGACCGAAGCCCGAATCACTGAAGATGCAGGACGTAACCAGTCACGACGACTTATAAACTCTCCTTACAAGACGTCTAGAGACCTCAAGAGAGATGCACATGATGAGGAGAAAGGATGTCACAGGGTATTTGAGAGGGACGAAACCAGATGGGATTGAGATTCGGGACACAGAAGTCGAAACTCCAAGGTGGTCCGGAGTGGAATAAACGGATAGGGACATCATATCGACCTTTGAGAGTTCCGTCCTACGAACCCGTCAGTCCGACACCATCTCGAGTGGAGTCAATAAGAGAAGTGAGTCTCTAGTGACAGGGAAAAACAACGGACTATGGATCACAGAATTATTGGTGACAAAGTACGTAAAACAGACTGACAACCTATAAATTCTGTCCTCCTACTTAACCAGGAACAACGAAGTAGAACAGGTCTTTAGCTTAAGTAACCAAAAAGAAATTATCGATTTTGACTTGAGATTTGTGATGAATCGTAAGACAATACAAAAGTTTATGTAAGAGTATCTAGTGGATAAGAATTCAACACCATGTCCCTGGGACCTCCACCCCAACCAGGGACTCTGAATATTTCCTAAGTGTTTTAGTTTTGAAAAAGTTTGATTATTTATGATTCCATAATAAAAGGGAAAAGTACGAGTAGGAGACCTTTTTATCAAATGTCTCTGACTTACTCCACATTACTACAGTAACCCTAGTACATTACATAAAAGTATATGAGACTACAAAATTTTACAAGAGTCACAATTAAAGATTACATCATTTACAGTCATCTATACTAGTTATATGTGTTTTCGAGAAACCCTATTAAAACTTCAAGACTCTGGGTTTTCAAACTTTTAATGACAGGATCTATTAGTAGAACTTGACGACATCCTCTACGTATGCAAGGTATGAAATACAAGGGTTTCACCTCTACTTTAGGACAAAGTCGGAGGTTCTGCTCCTCGTACCCTCCTTGTAAAGGTCGAAGACAGACGGGGAGTTGTGAGGACGAGTAGGCAATTAAAACCTCTTTTTGATTCGTATGAATCGATTAGGTAAGAGTCAAAAGAGGATGAAAACTTCATTCCAACAGATTTTCTACGTATGTAAAAAGACGAAGGGGCATACCTTCGTCCACTCCGGACATCGACTCACTCATTTTGAGTCAACTTCCCCGTTTTGTAATGATCATTCGGATATACGATGTCTAGACTTTTCCCTATATTAAGGTAAATCAAAATAGACATTATTCCCACAATAAAACTAGTGGTGGACAGTATTAAGACATCGAAAAGAATTGTCTAAGACTTGAGTCCTTCTCTTCTGTCTCCATTAGGTATAACATGGAATAAGGGAAGAATTCGAAGGATGTGGAGTACAAGGTACAAAGAAAACTCGTGACTCTTTTATCTTTGGTACTCTCTCTTGAGGCAGCATCAAGGTGATGTAGTTAAATCAACATGAACTGGACAGAAGGACGAAGAGAGAAAATGTCACCTTTCTTTTCACAGGAATATGTCGAGAGTCGCCACAAAGAAGTAGAGACCTACGGTAGAGAAGGAGAGACGTCGTCAGACAAGGAATTGTAAGAGAGAGACGAGAACGTAACGGTCAGAGACGGACACGTGACCTAGGAAGCAGACAGTATGTCTAGACAATATGATAATCTAGGATGGACATATATCCTGTCTTTAAGAACTGGGGGATAGTAGGAAGTCGATGGTGACTTAAAAAGGTGAACTTAAACCTAGATTTGTGAACCATCCTTAACAGGTATGAACAACAGAGATGAAGAAGGGAAGATTAAATAAATAATTGTCGGAATGTCGTCAGAAGACAAAGTATAACGGTGATTTCGACACAAACAAGTTCAACGGTTCCTTTCGTCACAACTTTATGACTAATAGAGTCGGAGAGTTATCATCAAAACCGACTGAGGAAGGGAGGAACTTTGAAAGGGGAACTATCGAAGGTTCCGTGTTCTCTAGTACGAAGGGAGGGACAATGGCAGAGAAGGAGAGAAAAAAAGAAGGAGACGAGTCAAAGATTGACAACTTTTACCGAATCTCGATTTATACCCAAGAAATGACGTGAAAGAGGGAATCTGTTACGTCAGGTTTGGCACCGAAAATATGGTAGAGATGGAAGAACTACGAGTCAAAATAAAGACCTCGGGACTGGAGAGTGAACTCGTCGTACAGATATATAACGACATCATTATCGTCTTAATACTACAAAGAGGAACAACCGATAATGATTAGTATGACGATACTGACAAGTATACGTGCACACATACACTTGTATACAAAAGTAAAGAGACTGGATACTCACGTTAACGAACTAACACACCATTTAAATAGGGAGTAAAATTTCTTTAGTGGTTCGACAAAAGGTTTCGTTGACGTAGCACTATGCAAGGACGGTCGTTACACCCTCCAAAAGGAAAAGAGACGTAGTAACAGTCATGAACAATAAAACAGAAAAATTAATGTAGATAAAATCACTCATACCTCACTATGGAGTGACATCAAAATTAAACGTAGAGGATTACAGATTACCACAAATTCGTATAAAAGTACACGAAAAATCGATAAACATACAGGGGAAACGACTTTAAGTTAGGAAAAGAGTAAAAATTTAACCCAATAAACAGAATTCAACAATCTCAAGAAAAAGATAAGATCTATATTCAAGAAATGGTCTAGGTACTATCCATTTTCACAAGAGGATCAGACCCCGAACAGAAAAGTAAAAAGAATTAACGCAACAAAAAGAATTACGTAGCAAAAAGAATTGTATTGACAAAGTTGTAAAAACTTCAGGTCAATAGTTTCTATAAAATACCTAGGACAAAGACTATGGTATAGGATCCTCAATAAACGGATTGAGTTCCGTTACTTCTGAAGGCGAATGTAAATATAAATCCACGTATCAGGCACATACGTACGATTGAGTGAAGTCAGTGCAGGGTGAGAAACGTTGGTGTACCATACATCGGGTGGTCCGAGGAGACAGGTACCACGTATCAGGTAAAGTTCAATTAAGATACATACAACACACCATTCTCAGATTTTAGACAAAAGCACACCCATAGGTTGTAAACAACTTTTCTGACAGGAAAGGAGCAACTTAATAGAATCGTTGAAACAGTTTTTTATTAACTGATATGAACGTTTCCGAATAAAAATCTGAGTTAATATAAGGTAACTAGACAGAAATAAATCTATAGAGAATAGAAATACGGATATTATTTGTAAAACCGTCATTTGTAAGATTACTAAAACTTACAGCAGTCAAACCCTTTTTTAACTGAATTCCGGAATAGTGAATTATAATCGTAAATACAAAAAGTAAAATTACCAATATTCGTTGGACTCGAGAAAAAAAGAATAAATCTTACAAATTATCTTGAACTTGGTCAAAACTCTTGTAAACTTCTCTATTGAAAAGAACTTCGACAATAAGTCGATTTCTTTTGTTTCCATTTAATAGTATACTTTACAATCTTTACATTTTGAAATTTAACACCTCTGAAAATCAAATCAAGAAAAAAGAAAAAAGGAAATCAAAATATGGAAGGTTTCTATCTCCAATGTCATGACTCCGTCATCTTAAATAATCTCTTATACTTACGCCAGAATTTAGACAGTGGTTTCTTGAAGAGGTAAAATAAGTTTGTCGGTGGAGGTCTAAAGGTTCTGTAAAAGTCTGGAGGGTATATAGTGTACATTTAAACTTCACACGTTACTCACGGACTTAACACATATTAATAATGGGATTTAATGGTGTCAACAACATCAAATTAGATACAAATAAAGGGTTTTCAAAAATATGTATGTGTCATTTTCTACGGACCTAATAACATGAATAGAAATAAGTCCAAAGAACCCAAAAAGTCTCCAAATAACGGTTTAATTCGATATCTTAAAAATAATTATTAACTCTGGTTTTACACTTACAAAATAACGAATAAACACACCCCAAAAAACAAAACAAAAAAAAAAATAAGGGTGAGTCTGCGAGGTAACACGTACCAGGTTTCACCGTCAACTATACTTAATGGATCTTACCAACAGAGTAAATGAGTAAGACCGAGAACATTTAGTCTTGTTGACTTCCCTGGATAATGACGTCCCAAAAGAACGACAATAATTTTTAACAAATTTTTCGTTGATGTCAATAGACCCCTGTTTCAGTCGAATCAAATTGTGAACGACCCAAAGGGTGATTACTGTAACGAACGGAGAACGTCAAACACCTAGACAATTGTATTAAAACCAAATTTTCCTTTCACGTATTTCTTTTGTTGACGGGAGTGAGTTTGAATTTTTTTACAACCGTTATAATCACGGACTTACAAAACTCCTTGACACAAAATTATAAAACTATGTAAAATTAGCTGAAGGGACGAAGACTCATCTACCAGAAAAGGTCTTGTAAGGTCAGAAAGGTGAAGAGTCATCTTTGTTTGAAGACTATAAAGAAAAACGAAACAGAAAAGTCAAGGGAAAAGAGAGGAATGTTGAACGACGAGAAGACGGTTCGTTTCCACCTATCTTCCTAGACAAAAGAACATGGAAAAGATGTTGGAACTAATATTCTTTGACTTGACCTTCTCTTCGTCAAGTCAAGGAAAAAACAGGGGTTGGTTGAATTTATGATCCTAGACACAAAGTTTGACAATTAAATCCCCCTCTCTAAAAACGAAGAATTCATTTCATTAAATTTCACACATAAAAAATTTATGAACTTATAGTAAATTATTATCGTAATGACAGAAATCAGTCACAAAAATTCAACGTCATAACAAAAGTGAGTCTCAACAAAATCAATGTGAAAAGTAAAAAACCTTAGAAACATAGTTAACACATTTTGAGAATCCCTTTCTTATAGTAGAGGTAAAATATCTGTTTTATTGACTCCATATCCCTTCATTCAGTGTATTGTGAGATGTGTCGATCGATTACCGTCCCGGTTCTTATCTTATGTCTAAATTATTCTATTATTCTAAAAAGTATTTCTTTAAAGACTTTTATAGTGGTAAACCCCACTCAACAAAACAAACTTAAAGCATGTAAAAAAAAGTAAAAAAGAAACTTGACCGAGGATATTATGTACAAAAGTACCTATCGTAGAGTATAGAAGTTATCATTTTTGACTTAGTTTCAAAAAAGAAGTATAAAGTAACATAAAGAAAGATCCCAGACTGAGTATTTATTAAACTTAATTGACTAGTAAATACTTTTTACTACAAACATTAATTACTATAACGTATTAGTCTTCATAAAATTATTTAAATTTTCGTGTCTTTTCTAAATATATTGTCTTTACCTAGATTTCTACTTAAATTTGTCAAGTATATTTTTAGACAAATTGTTTACAAGTAACCTGACGATACACGTTTTATGACAGTCTATCTAATACATGTGTCTACTTATCATCAAAAAAAGAGAATTTTCACGAATCTGTACAATGTCTCGTCTGTCAACAATTCGCACTTATTACTTCCCGACCCATACCTAGGGTGGTTAAAGATTTCAAGACATCTCGTCGACTATAATACAACCAAACCCCTTCTTTTTGTCTGACTACCCAAACAAAAATTCATTGAGTTATCACTACCGTCGATTAGGTTTGGACCGAATTTCTCTGTCCTCACTTAGTGATTTACTAAAATCATGTTTCCGCATCGTAAATTTGTTTAGTAGACAAATAATTACCTATAGTAAATAGTTTACGAATGTTTCATTAAAATCCCGGAGACGTATATAATGAAGATTAGGAACGACGTCATTAGGTGTTTTTATCTATAAGAATAGAGATCAAATGTCTATTCATTTGGTTCTAATTCAGAGTACGGGGCTTAGTCTGTCTCAAGGACCGTAAGACTAGTCTAGACTAACCGGGGGTAGAAAGACAATCCAGTGATACGGAGGAAATGAATCAGGTCGGGAGTTGAAGAATAGTAATTTTATCTTTATTATTATCATGAATCTTAGTACCACGGATTTTATATCATTTACGAATTATTAATACCTGTCTATCTATATGTATGTTTAACTTTATATATTTCATGAATCTAACTTGATCCATGAAATAATAGAGTTAGAGACCTTACTAGGACGTACATTTATAGTAAGGTAAAATTTCCTACTTAAACAAGTTCCATTGGTCAATTATACTCTGTCTTAAGTTTCGTATATAGAGATTTCAATAAAGGGGATAAGATGTGATAGAGATGGAAATACAATCTATAATATAAGAGTTGACTAACTCGAAAAGAAAGGTAACTAAAACGTATTTGTATATTTTATACAATTCATCTAACATAAAATGAGTATATTGGAAAATTAGTGGAGATTAAGTTTGTGTACATACTACATACATACATACATAAAGCCAATGTCTTACGAAGTTCTTGACAAGTGAATTCACTGTTCTTCTTTTCCCTCAATAGAGGTTTGTATGGACATTTAATACCAGGTGTCCTCCATTTTTTTTTTTTAATACGATTAATTTGAGTTTTACACTCTTCTTATACTTTTTAGTAAATCAGATAGAGCCAGAAAATATCTACTCTTCGAATTCAGGTCCCTCCAAAATCCTAAAATTCTACCGTCAGAGGTCAAACCAAGTAGAGTAGTTTAGGGTCAGGAGCGAAGAAAGACTCCGTAACTTAAGACAGGGACAGTAGTAAAATACACTTCTGACCAAAGGGTCCCATCATGTAGCGTTTAGTGACTATGTGAAGACGGTGATATTCGACATGATGGACGGAACAAGAATTGAAGAATGTTACTGACCTATTTCCCTTTTACGATAAATACACCGATAAGTTTATCTTCCTATAGAAATCATCGTAAATAAGTCTTAATAAAGTATAATTAGTAAAGAAAATCCTTATATATTCTATACAAGAGAAATGTCTAAGTCTTTTCATTATTATTTTTCAAGAAGTTTTACTTGGTATTTTGTGTCATACATCAGAAATGTATACGACAGAGAACCTAGAAACCCGGGTATGTACGTGCGAAAATCTACCCATATGTCTTTCTTGGACTCTTGGTCTAATAAATTTACTGAACAGTTTCCAATCCGTTATTAAGGTGCTGTGTCGATCCTAACCTCGGTTCAAGTCATAATGAAGAAGGTACTTAAAGACGAGGAGGTACAACTTCCTCGGACTCCGAACTCTTATCCGTAAACTAGACTTAGTCATAATCGATTAGTCTCAATGTCTAGAGATCAACAAGTAGTCAACCTGTCAGACACTCTAATATATGTTTTATAACTTTTTTATTACTAAAGATTATATAAATAACGGGGTGGGTGAGTTAACTGGACTATTTAGTTCAGGTGAAACGAAAAATAAAGTATATACACAAATTAAAACATTTCATATTAAACACAATCGGAACTCAGAAACAAATATTATTCGGTTTTCGTTCTGGACAAATCTTAATTTCGACATATTGAAAAATTTATTAAAACGTAATTGTATTTATTAACTAGAGAAACAAAATCCTTAGTACACCTAGGAGAGTCGAGGTATTTCGACCACCAAGAGGACCTTGGGGCCACAGGGGCAGTCGAGGAGTTCTGTCTCTGAAAAATAGACCACACATATAAAAAGTCAGTCAACAATGAATGTTCAAAAGTTAAAAGAAAGTTCTAGTATAAGAACGTCCATCAGTACCAAGGATACCTTGTACAGAAAGCAAACGTAAGCATTGAATAAAAAATTTTCACTGTCAGACTTCTACATTTTTATCATTACCCTACAATTTATGTAAATTCATATTTTTCGTAAGACAATCTGTGATGTCTTTCTAAAAAAAAATTATAGAACATTCTTTCTTGTTTTTATAAAGATTCAGTGGTATCATAATCTATTTTTCGTTATATGACATACTCTAGATCCCTACATCTCGATACCATCATATCACCTTTTCATTGTAAAAAATGTTTCATGAAAGTGTTGTTGGAACACTCCCTCTATAAGGAGTAAAATGTCTAAGAATTCTAGTTCTGACGACCTAGTGTATCAATCATTGACCGTTTAGGCTCTAAACTTGGGTCCAGAAAAACTATTTATAAAAGTACAGTGAGATGATGTGGTACAACAGTAGTGCTTCTTTAATAAAGACCGACTTTCAACCTAGACATCAATATTTCCTACCCGTAAGGTCCGTTTTCCTCGATGTATCTCCGTTTCTTCGTTCTTTTGGGTCTCTTGTCACTCATCAACCCAGATCGACCGCTTCTGCCACTTACTTTCCAGTAGTTTCTACTCCTCCCACCTCAGTAGTCCTGCTTAAGATTATGATCCGATTCGGTAAACCTGAGTAAACGAACCCATCCTTTGTTGATAACGTTTAAAAACTTGTTCCCACACACACTGTACTATTTGAAAAAACGAAATCTTTCTAAGTAGGACCGACCTTATACATCCTATAAAACCTTCCCTTTCCTCTAAGTTCCACCCCTCGGGTCAATCCTCTGACGACGATGACGACGACGACGACGTAGCGAAGTCAGCACAGGCTGAGACACGGTGGGACATCTGTCGTCGGGTGATCCGAGGGGGTAGGGACCCTAAGAGGTGTGCCCTCACCCGACGCCAAAGGAAGTTACGTCTTTTCACTTTCACTTCAGCGAGCCAACACGGGTTGAGAACCGCTGGGGTACCCGAAGTCGGATGGTCCGAGGAGGCAGGTACCCTAAAAGGTCCGTTCTCATGACCTCACCCCACGGTAGCGGAAGAGACTCAATCCTCAGATAACCAGATAATTGCATGAGGTACTCTTTAATACTTTGGAAGAGGTCTCATATTCTTCGCCTCTTGCCACACTCTTTGCAATGTCTCCTGTGTGACTATCCTGATGTCGAAAAGTGAACATCCTCCCTTATCTCTTTTTTTTCTACTCGTATTTCGGTTTCGAAACTTGTTCAAATCAACCTTCTTGTAACCACGATAATTGTCTTTATCCTCAACTTTACCCAAAATCTCGATTCTACTTATTAAAAAAAACTAAAAAATGTCAAACTCCACTTGTACATTTGTGTCCGTGCATACTCCCAATATAGGACAACTTTTAGGTTCTGAATTCCAAGTCACTTCTGTCTTTTAAGTTAATGTACCTAAACCCTTCTCTCCACTGGTAACTCTGCAACTACAAATTATTCTGACGGTTTCCTTTGACCGTTCTGTATATATATTTAAGTGGCCTGTGCAAACTTCATGCCTTCCCCCTTCTACTGTGTTTTCCTTTTTATACTATGCTATATTTCTTCATTTTAGGATACTAAATATTAAATATATCCTGTCTGTTCGTGTCTGTCTTTATGCCAAATTTTTTTAAGTAGTATTTGGAAAAACTAGATTTTTGATAAATGAACACTCGATCCAAATACCTGCTCGAATACGTTACTTTTACTTTTCTGTCAATTTAAGGTGGGAGACACACTAGGTCTGTAAGTACAAAATCGATTATCCTTATAAGATGGGGATTACCTCTACAACACAAAATATCCTTTTTGACTTCTAAAGAGACGCGACGTAGGCACAAGTCACTAAGTGTCAGCCCTGTCTCTGTAGACACACCTAGTAGCCCGTCGCAAGACATTGGTGTCCTGACGGGGTACGAGAAGTCGTCATCACTTAGGAGAGAGTCAACTCCCTTTGAGTCCATTTAGGTACGACACTTTGCGAAACATTTACTACGGCAAATGGAGTGTTGACACGATAGGGTTGACATATAAGTTATCTATGCGACAAATTACAAGTCATAAGAAGTCATACCATATATACATGACATTTATCCCTTCGTGAGGGTTAGGGACTTCTGTTCTTACAATTGTACATTTGGGTCCGGATTTACCATAAGGTACTTGTAGACAGAGCCCTCCCTCCCGAGTCTCCTCCACACTGAGTTATACAGTGATTTCAATTATATAAAAATAAATAGTTTATAAGTTCATAGGAAATACAAATTTTTTTTTTAGACTTTTTTTCACTGTAAACGGAGGTACTAAATGTTTCTCATTTTGACGTCACGTAAAAGAACCTCCCCTTCCCTCCTCTATTGGGTTTATGGTCTAAACAAGGACTTTTAATTATCGTAGGAAGTTTTATCACGACAAGGTAGAATCGTATTAATGTCTTTTTAATCTAAAATACAGAAGAATAAAACAAATAGTAGACTAAAATGAGTATCGATACATAGACAGGGGTGAAAAAATGGACAGTAACGAAAAGATGTCCCGCTAAAGTCGGACCATATCGGGTTGTCACCTAGGTCTCATTTTCCCTTCTGCAACACTCGGTCTACTGACTTCGGACGGAATTGGTTAGAGATCTGCGGGAGGACAGGTCTCTGAACTATTACTTCCTCCTGATACTTGAGTAATCATGGTTTGGATGTTCCTGGAGTTTTCAGTCTGTCAATAACCTATAGTGACTGTAAGTTCCTCTTCTTAAACGGTCTCACTATCATGTCTTCAACTTTCTATTATTCGTTTACCCAGAAGTCGGAATGGGTCTTTATGAACACGAAGGAGTTAGTGGTAGAAATTTAAAGAAAGTGTTATTTTCGGTATTTTTCATTGAGGAAGGTTCTTTTCTTCAGTCACATATTTGCTCATTAAATATAAAAAAAAAACGGAACTATTACAACAAAAGTACTCTAAGTATACTCATAAATTTTGAAATTACGTCAAAGAAGAAGTCTATTTATAATCAAAGGAAGGTACTATAATATCATAAAAAAAAATTAATTATGTCATCTTTCAAACACAAAACGACGTGTCAAGTTAAAAATAGAAGAAACCAATTAATTTTATAAAAAAGTTAATTATTAATATACAAAGAATATGTTTCATTACAAAAGTCCAAGGTGCACAAATAGTACCTTTGGTAAAAGTGTATGCGAAAGAAACACCTAATAAACAACAAACTCTACGAACCGAAAAACTTCACATGGGGAATCTGAATTTAGTCTCCATCATATCGTAAGAATGGGATGTCAGAACCCAAGGTCAGGAGAAGTCTCAACAAGTAATTCGAGACAATAGGTGTAATGTGTAAATTTACAATAAATAACTGGAGAAATTTTCTAACAAAGTTTCTATTTCCTCATGTCGCATATTTCTTTTTGTTAGGAAGTCGTACACGAAATGAGGACAAAGACGACGACGACGACGACGATTCAGTGAAGTCAGCACAGGCTGAGACACACTGGGGTATCTGCCGTCGGGTGACTCGCTGAGGACAAAGATCGGACTTGATTATTGGTTCTATTGTTGGTTTTAATTGTCTAATTATACATAGTAAGATAACGAAAGAAGGAGAGTATAAATTTTATATACGAGTAAACCCCTTCCTAACAAAGAATTATAATAGTAATAATATTGTGTAGTATGAAGTTGGACTAAAAACGTGAATCATGTAGTACACTTCGGAAGGTCTAGTGTAAGTTCGAATTAAGCATTCAAAACCAACGACATATAATAATCTCGATAAAAAAAGTAAAAGAACAAGTTTGGTTACTATATATGTCACACTCCACAAAACCCAAACAAAAAAAAAAAAAAAAAACGAATTACCCAATACAGTGATTCCACTTTTGATTATTCCTTATTATCGGGAAAAGACTTTTACAAATAATCGTTACAGTCGTTTTTCACACTACATTCTATTTAAACTTTCCTGTTTGAAACTTCAACCCGATATGTTATACTGGGTGTCAAACTTTTTTCTCATTTTAGTTATCTACAGTAACTCCGTTAATTCACAAAATAATTTTATCCATAAAATCAGAGGTAAAACCTCGACCCGGAGACCACGGAGTAATGATACAGAGACTCTTTATACCGTCAATGATCCCTTTGGTGCGTATACTTGATAGAAAAAAAAAAAAGAAAAAGAAAAAAAAAAAAAAAAATAAAAAATTTAAAATTTTAGAAATTAAGAATGTACGCAAGGGTTTGTACTTGGGGGGAGGGTGGAGGGAGGGGTGTTGTAGAGAGACCCAGTAGGGGTACGTGGTCGGGGTTCGTACGACGTGGGACGCAGTCTGTATCTGACCGCTAAGTTAAGAATGTACTATCATATGTACAATCTTACGGACTTGATAGAAAATAATATAGAATAAAAATTTCACAAACCTATTTATAAATTAAACCCTTTACTGCCTCTTTTAGTAAACCTCCAAAAGGGGGAAATATGTCAAAAAAAAAATAATAATAAAACTTAGAACTACCAAAGTTTAATCGAAAATAGAGTCAAATTACTACACCATAGACCTAACTATTTCACTTGAAACGGGACCCAAAAAGAAAAACAAACAAAAAACAAAAAGTAAAAGACGGGTCTAGACTTTTGAGTTCCAAAGGTCAGACATACGAATACTGATGTACGCATAGTCGGTGAAAGAAGGGATTGAATTATATACCCTGCGTGTCTACGTCAGTAGGTAAAGTCGGGACGTCTGAAAAAGACGTACTCATTATTGTCGCATAACTGCTTCTACCACTACTGTTCCTAGTTCTTCTTAGATGTGACTCGAGAGTCAGGGATCATCTTGACAACGTCAGAGTCGTCGGTCAAAGGTAATATGATTATGGACTATTACGTCACTACAAATCCCCTTCCGCGGCGTCTCATAAGACTCAGACTGGACAACCATATCGTATCCCGGACCGTGTCTGCGACAGACTTATAGAGGAATCACTTACAGTGACCTTACTTTCGACCTCTTCTCTCTCCCTTCTCCAAAGGAACTTTAGTATGAAGGTTCTACATTACACTTATGTCAACCATCACCTACTCTAACGAAATCCATTATACGTTTGTCGTGATTTAATTGTAAAATCAGTGTATCCTTCAAGAAAAATCAGTTTAGAAGATCAATTCATTTCCTCTTTCAATTTTAACACGATAGGAAATAGGGGAAATCATTTTTCTCTCCTGAAGTCCTTGTTACAAATCGTCCTTAAAACATTGAAACTTAACAAAACATTGAAAAACTTAAGTAACCTTCTACTGGATGTACACAGTGGTAAAAAGATAAATATTACATATGGTACATCACAAAATATTATACGTTTGTTGTTAAACTTCATGATTTAATATCCATCATATACACTTACACTTGTCATCTTATTTTACTGTAACTAAGTTAGTTAGATTCCTCCCTGGATTTTAAAATATTATTAGATAAAAAATTTATCCATCATTGTCCATTACGAGTGCGTGAGACGTGATATACAATTCCGTCACGATGGGTCTTCTAACTAGACGTCTCGTCGACGTACTTTTAGTCAAACACTTTGCATGTTTGAGTACCAGGGATTGAGTGAGTCTAGAAAGGATGGTGAGTCTGAGTTAGAGACTACAAACTCTGGAAAACAAAATTCTTTGTCTCTCTTCCCCTAGTTCTACTGTCCCCCCATACCTTGAGTGAAGGAAGGTGTTTATAATTACGTATTTTTTATGTAGATGGATACTTTGTTAGGAACGTCTTCTGCATGACTTTCAGACATCCTTTAGAGTATGTTGGATCCGATGTTGACTCTGGGGGTCTATTGGTCCATTCTACTTCCCCTCTCCCTCCTCTCCTTAGACCTGTCCTAGACGAACCCTCTCTTGACCCCTTTATAAAGGAGTAGGACCCTTGAAGGAAGTGACCGCCCCTCCAGACGGTCCTGTCTCCTCGAAGTCTCCGTTCACGTCTTCGACGGGATATGTGGCTTCCTACTTTTCTCGGGTCGTGAACAGCCAGACTACGGAGAGGTGTGAAGGGGCGGGGTCTCTGTTTGGACAACGGCACGGGTCGATGAGTCACGACTCTGGACGCGAAGCCGTCTGTCTGGTCCCCTCCCCTGAACCAGACCGACGTGTCGGTCGGACTCCCGGACCCCACACGTGCCTTGGCACACCCAGACGATGTCCTCGGTGCGACAGCTGTCTTCCGTCCCTGTCCCACACCCAGGTCGCCTTATCGTGGTAATAGTCGAACGAGTGCCACCCCGTCCTCGGTCCACGTCGTTCAAATCGTTTGTTACCCACACTTGTGAACCTCCGCCCCGACCAGGTTTAATGATCGTAAGGGTTCGGCCCGTGTCCTTGGTCGAAGACGTCCAAAAGTACGGTCACCGAAACACTCCTGTGTGCGTGTAGGTTCGGTTACTCCCGTGGGGGTGGGGGTGGGGTGGGGGGCGGTACCTGCGCCCGTGTCTCCTGTCCGGTCGTTACCACCAGAACCAACCGTACGTGTGGGTCACCGTCCACCGTAGTGTCTCGGCGTAAATGATCGTTTTGTTGAGAACCCCTCTTTTACGTCAGCGAAGAAAGGGTCTTCCTCGGGAGGGCAGGACAGGTAGAGTGTCGAGTCGAATTTTGACACGAACTTTGAACACGTTGTTGACCCGTTTTCTAGGACGGGGGTCGTCCCACCACTGTTGGTGTTTCTTCTCGAGGACGGGGTCCAAGCAACGTTCGTGGCCAGTGGTACTGGGACCGGTGTGGCGCTCGTTCCCTTATTCCCGGTCGCGTGGGACTCCTTATGCACCGTTCGTAGGTGTGACTTTTGTCACGAATGTGGTTTTCAGACCCGAGTATGTCAGAGTCAAATCAAGTCAAGTCAACGAGTCAGCACAGGTTGAGAAACGCTGGGGCACTTAGCGTCGTGAGGTCCGGAGGGACAGGTAGTGGTTGAGGACCTCAAGTGAGTCTGAGTGCAGGTAGCTCAGTCACTACGGTAGATCGGTAGAGTAGGAGGTAGTAGGGGAAGAGGAGGACGGGGGTTAGGGAGAGTCGTAGTCTCAGAAAAGGTCACTCAGTTGAGAAGTGTACTCCACTGGTTTCATGACCTAAAAGTCGAAATCATAGTAAGGGAGGTTTCTTTAGGGCCCCGACTAGAGGAAGTCTTACCCGACCAACCTAGACGAACGTGAGGTTCCCTGAGAGTTCTCAGAAAAGGTTGTGGTGTCAAGTTTTCGTAGTCGAGAAGCCGCGAGTCGGAAGAAGTGTCAGGTTGAGAGTGTAGGTATGTACTGGTGACCTTTTTGGTATCGGAACTGATCTGCCTGGAAACAACCGTTTCATTACAGAGACGAAAACTTATACGATAGATCTAACCAGTATTGAAAAGAACGTTCCTCATTCGTAGAATTAAAGTACCGACGTCAGTGGTAGACGTCACTAAGATGTGTCCCTTTTTTTTTTTTTTTTTTTTCGGAAAGGAGTGTCCCCTAACTTTGTGTTTCAGTTCTCTAAGGGTCTTATTGTCCGTTCAAACCGGAACCTCTTGTTTTACTTCGTCCCGTTTCCGATTCCTTAAACAGTTCTCTTATGAGACCAGTATCGTTTGTGGGAAAGGGTTGTTGTGTTCTCTCTTGACATGTTCACCTGTAGTGGTCTACCAGTTGTGACTTTAGTCTGGCTAATACAATAAGCATCGGTGTCTACCTCTTCGAGATACGTCGGTCACTTTTGTTCTGGCCCTCGACTGACACCGATATGGTACGTTCTTCCGTTTCATCAACAGACTCCTCCGGAATGTTTATCACCTCTTTTCTCTTCCCTTTCCGTTCCCTGTTTCCCTTTCTATACTAGTTGACTTATGTCTCAAGGTCTCTCATTGGTCCTTTCTATTCCTTCAGAAACATTCACTTGTTAGGTTTCTTTATCTCCTTTTGATATCTTACTCTTTCTTCTCACTAGAGCAGTTCTTTTGACCTCTATGGTTCCCTTATGAAGTACGTTTATACCCGTGCTATTTCCTGTCTTTACCGTCCTAGATTCTTCGTCTTCTTTAATTCTTCACCTTTTTTGTGTGTCGTCTTGACATGTTTTTTCGAGAATTACTGGTCTATTGGTACTGCCACACTAGTGAGTGGATCTCGGTCTGTAGGACCTCACACTTCAGTTCACCTGGAATCCTTCGTAAAGATACTTGTTTCGATCACCTCTACTACCTTAAGGTCCCCTTTTCCTTTAAAAGACTAAAGGAAATCCTAACTGACCAAACTAAAGGAACGACAGGTTCCTTGAGAGTTCTCAGAACAGGTTGTGGTGTTAAGTTTTCGTAGTCAAGAAGCCACGAGTCGGAAGAAATACCGGGTTGAGAGTGTAGGTATATACTGCAGACCTTTTTGATATCGAAACTGATCTGTCTGAAAACGGTCATTTCATTACAGAGACGAAAAATTATGCGACAGTTCTAAACAGTTTCGAAAAGAAGGTTCGTCGTTCGCAGATAAACGGTACTGAACTACCCTGACCTATGGTACGGACACTGAAAATGGAGATTTGTTTGAGTTCGAATTACTGGTGTAGTCCCTTTTTGTTAATTATTGAAGATATACGGATAAGTATCCCGAATCAACCACAAGTCAGTGATTTAATACAGGTAGAGAAACACTGGGGTACCTGACGTCGTGAGGTCCGAGGAGACAGGAAGTGATAGAGGACCTTAAACGAGTTTAAGTACCGGTAACTCAGCCACTACGATAAATTGATAGAGTAAGAGACAAGGGGGTCGAAGAAGAAAACCGAAGTCGGAAAGGGTCGTAGTCCTAGAAAAGGTTACTCATCCTAGAAACGTAGTCCACCGGTTTCTAAACCTCGAAGTGGAAGTCGTATTCAGGAAAGTTGTTTATAAGTCCCAACTCAAGGAAATCCTAACTGACCAACCCAGAGGAATGTCAGGTTCTCTGAGAGTCTCAGAAGAGGTTGTGGTGTCAAGTTTCCGTAGTCAAGAAACCGAGAGTCGGAATAAATACCAAGCTAGGCATGTACTCTTGACCTTTTTGGTACACGTACGAACGATTCAGTGAAGTCAACATAGGTTGAGGACCGTTGGAGTACCTGACATCGGGGGATCCGAGGAGACAGTTACCCTTAGAGGTCCGTTTCTATGACCTCACCCAACGGTAAAGGAGGAGGTCGTCCAGAAGGACTGGGTCCCTAGTTTGGACGCAGAGATACAGAGACGGTATCGAAACTGATATGCCTTGAAACAACTACTTTACTACAGACGAAAAATTATGTAACAGATCCAAACAGTATCGAAAGGAAGGTTCCTCGAAAGGACGGTTCAGAAAATTAAAGTACCGACGTCAATGGTAGGGTCCACTAAGACCTCGAATTCTTTTATTTTAGGTAGTGACGAAGGTTAAAAAGGGGAAGATAAACGGTACTTCACTGTTTTTACCTGCCATACTAAGATCAAAAGTACTCTGATTGGTAAATAATAAAACGATAGATGACAACCAGAAAAAAACTTACAGTTATAATTGAGTTATATCCCTTCCTTCTCTATTTAGAATGTAAGTCTCACTTTTACACTGTGAATGAGGACACATAAAGTTTACTATTTGGTATCAAATAATGAATTTTATTCTTTTATCAAATTACATTTTTTTAATGTCCCGTCTACCAACAGAACTTGATACCGAGTCCTTACACAACAGAAGGAACAAGAAGGAAATTTCTATTAGAATTTACAAATATTTTCCACTATTGGACTAAGAAAGACGAAGGTTTGATTTCCCTCTTTTAAGACGGTATATTCTACCCTCTACCTTCTTGAAAACATGTTACTCCGAATACTATTACCTACAAAAAGGGGTTTCCCTTTATTACTTTAAAAAAGGAACCTTAAAAATTATTCTTCAGACAGTATAGGATTTCATACACCCCCTTTTGGAGATGACTTTACGGAGATCCTCAGTATGAGTCGTTATAAATCTCATTTATAAAGGGGTTTAACACAAAGTAATTACACTAAAGGTTACAAAACAAAGAGACACATACTACATCCAGGTTATTGTTTTATTGTAAGTCAATGACACCATCACAATGGACTCCTTAAACCTACTAGTTGTTCTCTCTTTCTCTTCTTTTTAGATTCATGTCGAGTAACCTACAAATGTTAGTAGACAGTAAAAGATTTTACTGAACTTGGACAGACATCGGACCAAAGAGATAGTCAAAGAAATATACACACATATATGTAAATATATGACACTTATCGGAAAGAGACGATCTCTCCCGAATAAAATGACCACTTTAAAATTTTTATGAACTGATGTATCAATATGAAGAAAAAGAAATAAAAAGGTGTTTTTAAGTGGGTTATAGGTATTAAACCCGTCCTCCCATAGGATATAGTTCCCGTATATAAATACTGGAATCAAGTAATTGTTTTTCAATTCAACATAATGTTAGTATTTTCACTTATCACTTACTTCGATCTCGAGATTTGAGATTCATCAATAACGAGAATAATCGAGTGTCATTTGGTTGTAGTCAAAGAAGACGATTACAAAAGAATTATGATTGCTACTACTGTAACACGGTAACCAGAAAGTGAAGTGACTAGATCAGTACTAAATATCATTGACACTGGGAAAAGGTGAATCCAATAGATAAAGTTATCTCGAACAAAGACATGTCTGTCATCCTTCACTTCTTAAACGTACAGATATATATCCGTCTTTCTCTTTCTACTCCTTTACTTTCGGAAAGTCCTTTCACCTTTAAAAATACTTTTAGGGATCCCGTAATTTTTTTTTTTTGATAACATTTGTTGGAAACACTTAGTAGGTTGAAGTCACAATCGACAAAAAGTTCTTTATAAAATTCTACTCCCAGGACTTGTAAATCTTAGTCTACTGTGTGAGAAATAGTAAAAAGGAGTGAGGAGACTCATTTGGTTCTCATAAAGTTCCGATAACGAGAAATCAATCCGAAGTGTGGGCGCCGTAATACTAAGTCTCCGTACTCGTGATATTAACCTCAAACCCAAGATCGGGACTGAACCAGGTCGTCACACTGGAACCTGTAAAGGAATTAAGTATATGCAATAAATTGAGAGACTTCAACGGATTTTAAAGATGGTCATCTCTAATGTCTTATAACACAAATTGTACTTAAGTATTCAGGTTTGAATAGTAGATCTTCCTTTTCCTTTTTTTTAAACGGACGAGACCCGAGAGTACATAGTGAAACCCAGCGGAATAACCTACTCTTTAACTTAGTCTATACGTCTACTGTGGTAGGATTACCGTCTTTCGTTTCTCCTTGATTTCTCGGAGAACTGCTTCCACTTTCTCCTCTCACTTTTTCGACCGAATTTTGAGTTGTGAGTTTTTGTCTTTAGTACCGTAGACCAGGATAGTGAAGTACCGTTTATCTACCCCTTTCTCACCTTTGTCGCTCTCTGAAATAAAAGAACCCGAGGTTTTAGTGACATCTGCTACTGACGTCGGTACTTTAATTTTCTACGAATGAGGAATCTTCTTTTCGGTACTACTTGTATCTGTCACATAATTTTTCGTCTCTGTAGTGAAACAGTTGTTTCCAAACAGAGCAGTTTCGTTACCAAAAAGGTCACCAATCCATACCTACACTCTCAGCCTGATATTTCTTTCGGCTCGTACCTCCTTAACTACGAAAACTTGACACCACAACCTCTTCTGAGAACTCTCAGGGAACCTGTCGTGTCTCTAGTTCGGTCAGGTAGGATTTGTTTTAGTCAGAACTTACAAGTGACCTTCCTGACTAATGACTTCGACTTTGAGGTTATGAAACCGGTGGACTACACTTCTCGACTGAGTAAACTTCTGTAGGACTGACCCTTTCTAACTTCCGTTCTCTTCTTCCCCTGTTGTCTCCTACTCCACCAACCTACCGTAGTGACTGAAATTCATTCGCGGTCCTCAACCACTGCCTGTCCCTCTGGTCACACGACGTCAGGTACCCCAGTGTTTCTCAATCTTTGTTGACTCGTTGACTTGTTGTCGTTTGACCCACTCTTTCGTATCTCTCGAGGTGACACTCCATACTTTTGTTTCTGTGGCAACTAACTCTAACTCACATAGTGCGAACGGAGAAAAGGGGTTCCGGTCTCAACTGACTCTTTTGACCCTCGTTGTACTGAGCTCCTGTCCACTAACTCCCTACCTTTTCTTGTTAACAAGTTTTCACAGTGGTTCTTTGCTCCTCTTTCTGCGGCGGGACTATGATGGTTATTACAAGACCTCACTCATAATGTAGACTCCAACGTATCCTCTTTTTCCTTCCAATTTATACTTTCATACCTTTTGTATTCTTAATGTGGAAAAAAAAAAAAAACATTGTGTAAAACATTGTGTAACTGTAACACCTTTTTCACGTCTGCTGACGAGTGATATCTATTCGTATAGTAAACTCCAATTTACTAAAATTTGAAAATTTTAGACGGAATCCGTTTTCACGGTAATTGTAAATTTTAGGTATCTTTAACGTAATGCCAAAACTTTCAAAGTAAACAAAGAGTTCTACATATGGTTACCGCAAATTTAAACCCTTAAAGACACAGTAAGTTTACACATGAAGACGTCAACACTTTTCATAGTTCAAAATGTTAGACACCCAACATGAACGATCTATTTAGAATTTAACGTATAAAAATTTTAGTCACAACGTAATGTCTGTCTAAGAAAGGGTAGACTCGGTGGTCCCTTCGGGGTTCTTATGACCTCACCCATCGATAAGGAAAGACGTGTCTTAGAAGGGTTGGGTCCCTAGCTCGGACCCAGAGGGTGTAACGTCCTAAGAAAGGGTAGACTCGGTGGTCCCTTCGAGGTCTTATGACCTCACTCATCGGATAGGGAAGAGGTCCCCTTGAAGGGTTGGTTCCTTAGTTGGGCCCCAAAGGCCGTAACGTCCGTCTACGAAATGGGTGACTCGATGGTCCTTTCGGGGACGACTACCAACAAGTTGTCGATTAACACTAAAAGCACGAGAGTGTCCTCCTCTGCTCGTGTACTGGAAGATGAGGTGATAGAACTTGGCCTTCAGACAAAGTAAGACAAAACTTATCGACTCATTACGAGGTAAAATATATATATGTGGTGAAGAAATAGGTAATCAGACAGTCACCTGTAAATACAGTAGGGGTACAGAACCGATGACATTTGTCACGACGTTACTTGTAACCCCACGTACATATAAAAGCCCGGTACAAAAAAGGACCTATATACGGGTCCTCACCCTAACGTCCCAGTACACCATCGAGATAAAAATCAAATTCCTTGGAGACATGACAAAAGGTCTCACCTTTACGGGTAGTTGTCACGTCCTCCCAAGGGAAGAGAGGTGTGGGAGAGGTCGTAAACAACAAACACCTAAAAAACTACTATCGGTAAGACTGGCCATACTCTACTATAGTGTAACATCGAAATTAAACGTAAAGAGATTATTAAAGAGATTAAATTAAACGTAAAGAGATTATCGTCAAAACTTGTAAAAAAGTACACGGATAACCGGTAGACAAACAGGAGAAGTCTCTTTATAGATGAGTCCAGAAGACGAGTCAAAAACTCACCCAACAAACAAAACTAAGATAATACACAGTATTCGACAAACATTTAAAACCTTAGATTAGGGAATAGTCAGTGTAGTAAACGTTTACAAAAGAGGGTTAGACATCCAACAGAAAAACAAAACAAATAACAAAGGAAATGACACGTTTTCGAAAACTCAAATTCACCCAGAGTAAAACACACAAAACACACACACACACAAAACGAAAATAAATGTAATAAGACCCTCTACCTAACATTTTCCACAACGACACTAACCAAAAAGATCCACAAAAAAGAAGGGAAGGATAAAGGAAGAGAAGAGAAAACTATTGATAGAAATCTCAACACAAACCAAACGAGACACACACACTCCCATATATAACACCTAAAAACCAAACGTCAATCGTACTCCAAATCTATATCATCATATATTCGTTCTAACGTAATATTAAACAACCAGAGTTAAAGTTTATTAAAGATTATTGGACGTTAAAGATTATGAGAGAAAAGATTACTAAAGAGCCAAACTATGGTATAAACACATCCCCACTAAAAGATGTAAATGACATAGGAACGGAAATGGTCACTCGAAAGGGTAAGTACTAAAGAAGTAGGTCAACACCGGAAAAGAAAAGATGAATCTATTTAAGGGAATCGTATAAAACATTTCGAAATCAAAAACATTTCGAAACCAAATCACCACGACTTAAGAGAATCGAAAACGAATAGACATTGTGGAAACTAAAAAGGTAACTTAGACTTACTCTCGGAACGACCCGTTACAAACAACATCTAAAAGGGAAATTAGTGACATTTATATAACACAGTGAGGGAAGTCCGGACGTCTCAAAACGACTTTTTCGTTGACTATTAGAATACCCCTAAGGGAGCAAACGATAAACAACGAAAAGGGAACAACCAAAATTATAAAAATAAAAACTCAGATTAAAAATAACTACACTAATTATACACAGACCCGTGCAAGGAGACACCTAAATGGGACATCCCTTGAGACACGTGAAAGACTTGAACTCACTCGTAAAGGTACGAGTAAAACCGTTCAATGACCGATGATAGAGAAGTTTATAATTGCCAAAGGGCCCAGGAAATAGAGAGAAAAGGAAGACTCTGTGGATATTACACCTACAACCATGTAAATTACAACAGGGTCTCCAGAGTATTGACAGGGATAAAGAGCAGTAAGAAAGAGAAATGGAAGAAGACGTTATCACTAAAGATGGTAGGACAAAAGGACCAGTGGAAGTAAGAAGACGGAGTCAATAAGACGAGGACTGAGGAAGATCACGCAAAGAATAACTAACACGACAAGTAGAGACAGCAAGAAATTTAGAAAGTCAGAGTAATTTGTCAGAAACATAGGAGAACCAGATACAAAGGTAAACAAAGGACTCTGGAACATAGTAGACATAATAGTAAAGAGACTCAAGTAAAGGTCCATCTGACGGATAGAGGTGAGGTGAATCGAAAAGAAGTCCCCAAAATAGAAAAAGGAAGAAGACCTTACATAAAGAGAAAATAGAGTGAAACAGATTGAAAGACCCAGACGTCAGAGGTAAAGATTCCGACGTCCAAATACCGAGAGCGAGACCACAGACAGAGGACCACCCAATCCGACCAGATCCCCGAAAACGTCCGAAGGACCACCCTCTCTGATTACGGACGGGGGACCAGCCACCTCGATGCACACAGGGAGACACCCGTTCCGGTACAGCCACCCACACACCTCTCCCGCGACACGTGAGTCCCACTGAAACCTGTCGGAGAACGACTCTCCACCACCCAGACACAACCAACAGACCGGACTCCGTGGGGTCGTGACCTCCGACGTCCGAGGACCCATCCCAGTCTGGAGTCACGGTTTTACCACCGGAGACTCTCTCGAGTGTGACTACTTATAGGGGGCCTCGGAGACGGTGAGGACAAGAACGGGGGTGTCACTCGTCGTCGATTGGGACGGAGGGGTCCTCGGGGAGGTGTTGGGTGTTTATACAGACCGGGTCTAAGGGCACCTCAGTGACGAAACGGACCCAGGGTCACGTGCACTTTGGAGTGCCCGTGAGAGGTTCTCACCTCAGAGAGAAGGGGATCAGGAACGTCGAGGACGTGAACTCGGGGCGACCGGAATCTTCGGCTTTCGAGGCCCCGGAGGAGGAGAGTTGCAGTCTGGGGGTCCGACCTCTCGGACGGCACCCTGAGTCGTGAGTCAGGATGCTCTCTTTGAGATACTATATCATAAAAGGTCAAACACCCAACGGGTGGGTCGGCCATACCCTAAACTGACATAGTGTTTTGAAGGGGAGGATGGTGGAGCAACGCCCAAGAAGAAGTAGACACCTACATCTGGACAAACCATCCTAGGTCACAAAAGACAGTGACGGACAAGTCGTCCGTGAACTCTATAGTCACAAAACCAACGTCCTCCATTCGGGTCCGTAAGAGGAGACGGTAGATCAACGGACAGCCGTGTAAAAGTTGCTTACTCAGTTTCTCTGTCCCATAAAGACGGCAAACATTTCTTTGGTGGAAATAAAAGTTCGATTCCTGACAGAGTCTTGTGAAAAAGTTGGGAAGGTCTGAAAACCATCGAAAACAAAGGAAAGGTCAAGTTCAAGGAAAACTTATTAGACGTTCATTAAGAGTGTACCGTTTTTATTATAAGACTCAATTCAAAGTAAATTTTGTACTGTAAAACCGATATAGTTTTCGTAAAACGGAAAAGTTTTCCTAAAGGTAAACACTACCTAAATTTTTTTTTTTTTTTCCTCAGTCGTTTCCCCTGACGTTACCCGGACTTTCCGTTTTCCTTTTACTTCTCTCATATGATGACTACTTCGGTTCCTGTCTTAAAGTTTCTCATCTCTCTCATCAATGTCTGTCGTTTCTTGGCCCTTCCGACAGTGAACGTCGGGTAAGAGTGGCCTGATGAAGTAGAGGGGAGAGAGTAGAGAAGAAGACCCGGACTTTTATGTCAGACAAGAGGGGATCGATGATCAGGGGAGAAAGGAAAGTTTCCTCACAATAGTTTTATCTTTCCTTTGACTTGACGTTATCGTTTATGCTGTCTCGAAACCTTAGACATTTTGTGCCACATGTACCACTTCGGAGAACCAGATCTACTGAGTAAGTGCAGTCATCTTGTCAATAATGCTGTGTCCAGCCTCCACTGTCCACCCTGGGTCGTGGAGTCGTTCCCTCAATAATGTAGGCACTATAAAATAGTCGTTTAAGAAGTCTCAAATAATAAGTGCGACGGACATAAAGCAGTGGTCACTAAATGAGGCTGAAGAATGAAAGACCGGAAGTCAGAGAGGAAGGTGGAAATGACGGGAACCCGACGATTCTACCATGTTCCTCAGTAAAGTTCGTGAGTCTGAAATCTTCTTGTCCATGTGTTCTACCGTCGTCTCCACTTTTAGTTCTCGTTTAAATCGTAGTACCGGCCCGGAGATACTGATTACGGTCGTCACGGTGTCGGACTTTACTCAAATAGGGACTCTTTTTTAATCTCCAGTCTCTATTATTCCTGTTTTCCCTAAGGAATAATAATCACCACTACCACATTATAAATTATCCGTCCCGCCCTTACATCTTGATATGTTGAAGCCAGACCGGTGGAAGAAAGATCAGTTATTTTTCTAGAAGCCACTTTTCAAGGTTGCGGACTTTTCTATTTCGCTCGTGTAGATTCTCGCTTGACTTCAAGTAAACTTATCCACTCCTTACACTTCTAGTAAATCGATAAAAGTTACAGGGTACTTTATGAAAGGTCTCGAGATTTTCCCTAACAGTCACAGTCGTTTCCTGGCGACCGTTAGAAACTTTTGGATGTCTCTTACCCTCTCTACGTTCTACGCACCTATGTGTGCACGGGATCAAATTCTTGTTTCTTTTGTTACAGAAGATCTTTGTCAACCCCTCCAACGACACTAAGGGTGAGACGACCAGTGGCTTCTTCCTTTAGTCGCCGAAGGGTGGTCTCGACCAACTTATGTACGTAAATGGAGACAAGGGTTTTGGGTATCTTTATAAAAATTTTCCCATTTATAAATCTTTTTAAAAATCTTTTAAGTCTTCCCTCAATAACTATCAGTTGGGTTTATCACTCTTTAAAGACCCTATATGACTACGATTTTATGTTAGCTTATTCGTTAGGCGTTCAGGGTTGAGTACTTTTTCTTGAAGTTTTTATGTTCGACAGGGTCGTCTTAAGACGTTTTCGGAACATTAGTTTTATTCGTCTTCGACCGTCCTTCTTCTCTCAGGACCGGTCCCCGGTCCATTGATCGTTTCCGTCTCGAGACAACGGGATCCGACACTTAACACTCCAAAAAAAGAAATGTGTTCTCCGAAAGTTTTACCTGGTGTATAGGTCTCTGAGTCCCGAAACAGTGTCTGCTTTCTCTCGAAGTATCGGAACTCTGTTCGGTAAAGGTGTAGAATTTACTTTCGGGTGGAAGGACGGTGTACACGGGTGAATTCAGTTTCGACTAAATCAGGTTTGGACTGGAAGGTCAGTTCAGTTATTCTTAAGAATGAGGGGTCGGTGTTTCAATCCCAAAACAGATGTTTATGCTATTTGGTTGGCAGTGAGTTCTTCTACCTTTATCTTCGTGGTTTGAGCCACTTATTTAGATTGGGGTCTCCTATGTGTTATATCCTTATATGTCGTTTTTTTTTTTCGATTTTATTCGTACAATCATAGAAACCTCTCTAAGATTCCCCAAGACTTGGAAAATTTTTTACTTTATACCTACTGATGATTTGTGTACTCTTCCAATAAATTCTAATAGGTTTAATCTTACTCTAGACATTTTTCTCCCCTTTCCCCTTCGTCACTAGTGAGGTTCGGTCGTACTTGAGTGTTTCGTGTTCAGTGCGAACTCAGTCGAGTGAAGGAAAAGACTCTCCAGTAGTCTGACGACCCTCACCCCTTGTGACCATCGTGTGGACAGACCTCAGATCGTTCGATGATTTGTGTTAAAAAGATCTGTGTTATGGGACTTTTGTTTAATATAGGATACAGAGAAACAACTACTCCTCCCGTACCGTTGGGTGGGGTCATAAGGACGGACCTCTTAGGGTATCTGTCTCCTCGGACCGCCCGTGTCAGGTACCCCAACGTTTCTCAGCCTGTCCCGACTTCGCTGAATCGTGTGTTCGTGCGTAGGAACAACTATCGACGACGACGACGATTCAGTGAAGTCAGCACAGGCTGAGACACGTTGGGGTATCTGCCGTCGGGTGGTCCGAGGAGGCAGGGACCCTAAAAGGTCCGTTCTCATGACCTCACCCCACGGTAACGGAAGAGACGAACAACTATCTCCTCGTTCGATTATCTTCAAACACAAGTGGATGATCCTTTCACTTTCACTTTAGTACAGGTTGAGAAACGTTGGGGCACCTGACATCGGATGGTCTGGGGAGACAGGTACCCTAAAAGGTCCGTTATCATGACCTCACCTAACGGTAAAGGAAGAGGTCCCCTAGAAGGTCCCGAACTTGGGTCCAGAGGGCGTAACATCTGTCTGCGAAATGGTGGACTCGGTGGTCCCTTCAGGTACAGATGATACCTTTGGAGATTAATAAAAAAAGGAGATCTAACATTTGAAGAACTCTCTTCCTTGGTAAAAAGATATAACATAAGTTAGATAGGGTTAACGGATCTCATATAAATCTTTTTACCGTCTAAGAGTTATTTACACATAACTTACTATTAATTCAAATTACCATTGATTGAGTTTTGAATTCACGTTTTAATACGTAGTCTACTGTCTCCTTATCGATCGAAGAGTCAAGTAACTCCTTGACTTCCTTTCAATGTGCCGAGTTTTATCGGACCTCAATTTTAAGGGGAGACCCAGGAGGGTTGGTAAGATGCGTTTTGTTTTTTAAGAGAGTGGGTTTTCTTTTTTTTTTTTTACCCGTAATTCCAACTAATGTGGGTCGAGGGTCGGCCAGGTCGGAGACCGGCTAGAGGTCTTAAGGAACGGGGTCGGTAAATTCTCTATTCATGAGTCTTGTTGGAACCTCTTCTTGTCCGGGGGAATTCTGTCGTCTAAAGGTGTATATACGGATTTATATGAATGAGAAAAGAACCCAATCACACCGTCGAGTGATTGGACTGACGACGGGGAAGAACGGAGTAATTTCCACTAGACAAGGGTATTTCACGGCCAGACCAAAAAAAAGGCTTGGAGCGGAAGAGATTGAGGGAATTGGATGTCCTTGTTATACCCCCAGAATCGATTAATGGATGAATCACAACAACTGGGACACTGTACTAACTGGTCTTTCGATTCTTTCCCGATGTCATTACTTGGTTATCACTCCTTGTGTCCTCTCAACACCGTCTAACGTAAAAGGTTTCTACTGACATTGTTATCGAGATTAGGGTGTTCGAGAAAAGCGTCACACTGAAACTGAAACCCGCGAGGAGGGTGACTTCTTATCCTAGTTACAAGGGAGAGGACCTTTGACTCAATCAAACATGACACCGTCGTTACGGTAGAACACTAAAGTATCCGATCCAGTATTTTCCGTTATGTCAAAGACGGACCAAGAGAACCCTGTGAGCGAGAACTTTGGGTTCTACGATGTACCTGTCAGGTTACTCCGGAGTCAATTGTCGGTTTCATTTGACGGTTTGCTCACTCGTTCGAATCTCTAGTCAGGTCGGAAGTGTAGAAGGGTCGACTCCAGGCTTTTAAACACCTCTTATGTGTTTGGAGAAAGACACGGTAAAAGTTTAGGAACTGGGTGTCTTAGACACTCGTATTGTTTCATCAAAGGATACGGTGATCTAAACCCCACCCAAAAATATGTCGATAGTCATTGACCTTTTTATTCTTTTACCTATACGTTCAACATTATATAAATGAGTCACCTTGTAATACGACGGTGTTATTCTTCGAAGGGATAACTTTATCTTTTTTACAAATAATAATAAATTAATGAGTAAGTTCTTTGTGAATCGGGGACGATGTACGATCCCCGTCAAGACTCTTATATTGTGACTTGTTTTGTTCCAGGGGTGAGTCTCAAAGGACGAACCGGACACAATCGATAACAAGTCAGGAGTCGAGAGAATCGAAATTGGTGACTACTATACGGGTCTTAAGATAGAAGTCAAAACTTAAGATGGAACTCGACGTCAGGGCACATAAATTTACGAATGGACGAGAGAAGTTGACTTGTAGGGCGTCCGTAAGGTTTGTCGATCAATTATGGATGTGTAAGAGTCGGTCGTTGGACCCTTAGCGACCGCTAAAGAGAAGGAGAGAGAGAGAAGGAGTCGTGGAGGGAGGTAAACTGTTGAGGTGGAGGTGTTAGCGTCTCGTGCGGTGCGAATGAGGACATGGTAGACCTGCGGAGGGAAAAAGGTCGGGTAGTGGTAACGGGTTAAGTACAGTAGTAGTAAAGACGGGACCCGCGGAACCATAAGGGTGGTGGTAACGGAGTTCAGCTGTGATATGTTATGACAATACGTAAAAAAGTATTAAATGTTTATAATAATACTATAGAGGAGTAACTTTTAGGGATTACGAGCAATCTTATTTCAGGTTCTAAGAGTAGTAACTGTTTTTTTACCCACCTTCAACGTATTGTTACACGTATCATATAGAGATGAACGTACTTTAATGTATATATCTCTCTTTCTCATATCTTCCTACGAGTCATTTCATAGTTACAACATTAGAGTCTAACTCTTCTGAAAGTTCACTAAAAACGAAGAAAATGAAAATATATAATAATAGTATGTTATGAATTTAGGAAAAGTTTTTATTTCAAAAGTGAAGACGTCTTTTTTATTTTGTAATTTTTGTGATTTATTTCTCTGAAGTGACAGAGGAGAGCCGGATCAGTCGAAACGGTAAAGAGGAGAAATAGGAGGATCAGGAATGACATCGGGGACGGAGCATAATATGACTAATGAACGTAAGAGAGTCGTTTGATACAAGAAAGTTCGTAAGTTTGTAGGTCGCAGGAGACGGACCTTCCACGAAGGAAGACAAGAAACAAACCGGGGGATGAGTGGGTAGTTCCGAGTCGTAGTCGAGAGTGTCTCCGAAGAGTATTGGTTAAGAAAGAGGTTCAAGGAAAGAATCGTCTATGAAGGTGAATACTGTTGACGCAGTACGGACAGACAACCGGAGGTAGAAGCGTCACTTAGGATGTGTGGTCCTTAGGGGTCTTGGGTGATGTTACGACCATGTGATTTGCGTAAGTTATGTTACAGACGAAGGAAAGGTAGTCCCTTCGTGACAACTCCTCCTTTTGTCTCCCGTTCCAGTTGCGACGCCATAGGGTGAGGGACCTAAGTTTAAAGGTCAAGACAGCGAGTGGTCGACACCTTGAGGTCTTTCCGATGAAGAAGAGGAAAGGTAAGGAATCGACGGTATAGAGGTTTCACTTTTATAATGATTGATGTAGTGTCTCAACGACACTGTTAATGCAGTTCACCTTTGTTCGAGGTGTACCACATTCGTAAATTATTTACCGACAATAATGATGAAAACAGGAAGTAACTGACTATTCAAGAAACTCTCGTCCCAACAGAGATAATATTGACATAGGGGTCTCAGGCCGTATATTAGCCACAAGTTAATCACAAACCACTCATAGATACAATAGTACATATAAGAACTTAAAAGACTTCTTATAAAAGGAAAATAAATTACAGAGTAAGTACTAATGAAAGAGGGACTTTAGTCAGGAGATGATTCTCGTCGTCCTCTCTTACACGTCACAACCTCCTTCCACCAGTCTCTCGTGGGTCTGTTAGTGAGGGGCCGGGGGTCGCGACTCCTGTCGACTGGTACGGGAAAGGACAGACAGGAAGTTTTACATGAGGCAAAGGTGTGAAGGACCATATGTGGTATAAAAGGTCTGAAGTCTGTACAGAGGGAGGCAAGGACACAGAAAGGAGAAGACGGGTGTGAGGTGTAGGAACTTTTAGTTCATGTTTTTTTTTTTTTTTTAGTATGTTCTTCTCTTTTTTAGTATGTACGTCTCTTGAGATCAGGTCGGGTCTAAAACTTGGTTCTGGAATGAATCTGTTAAGTTTCATTTATTAGTAAGTATCTCTCTGGGTCACTTTCTGGAGATCATTCACCGAGTGACTATCCTTTTCTCCTTCGATTCATACGAGGAGTTCAAGAGTCAGTACTAGTGAATTTCGTGTAAATTTCTTGTTAAGAACACTTAAACGACCTTCGTACTTTAATTCACTGTCTACACCTTCCCGAAAATTTTTCAAGTCAAGTCAAGTCAAGTCAACGAGTCAGTACAGGTAGAGAAACGCTGGGGTACTTGACGTCGTTCGGTCCGGAGGGACAGATAGTGGTTGATGGTCTCGGGCGGGTTTGAGTACAGGTAACTCAGCCACTACGGTAGGTTGGTAGAGTAGGAGACGGTAGGGGAAGGGGAGGACGGGAGTCAGAAAGGGTCGTAGTCCCAGAAAAGTTTACTCAGTCGAGGAGCGTAGTCCATCGGTTTCATGACCTCAAAGTCGAAGTTGTAGTCTGGGAGGTTACTTGTGGGTCCTGACAAGAGGAAATTCTACCTGACCAACCTAGAGGAACGTCAGGTTCCCTGAGAGTTCTCAGAAGAGGACGTGGCGTTAAGTTTTCGTAGTTAAGAAGTCGCGAGACGAAAGAAATATCAGGTTGAGAGTGTAGGTATGTACTGACGATCTTTTTGGCATCGGAACTGATCTGTCTGAAAACAGTCGTTTCATTACAGAGACGAAAAATTATACGACAGACCCAACTAGTATTGAAAGGAAGGTTCCTCATTCGTAGAAAATTAAAGTACCAACGTACTTTAAATTTTTCAATTATCCGTATTTAATAATACAATTAAAAACTCTTATTTAAGAGGGAAATTACAGAGGTCATTATTTTTAACCGTTTAAAATACTAGAGTTAAAATGGTCAATGGTTACCGTAAAAAGTTTCTTGTTCTTGTTTTTCTAAAATTAAACGTACCTTTAGGTTTCTGGAGTTTATCGGTTTCGTTAGAACTTTTTATTTTTGTCTCGACTTCCTTAGTCCAACGGACTGAAGTCTGATATGATGCTTCGATGCCACCAGTTTTGTCATACTATGGTCGTGGTTTTTTTCTTATTCTCTAGTTACCTTGTTTTATCTTTCGGGTCATTATTTGGGAACGTGGATACCAGTTAATTAGATGTTGTTTTGTCCGTTCTCGTGTGTTGTCTTTTTTCTGTCAGAGAAGTTGTTCACCGTAACCCCTTTGACCTGTCTGTGTACGTTTTATTACTTTAATTTTGTAAGAGATTGTGGTATGTGTTTTCATTTGAGTTTTATCTAATTTCTAGATTTACATTCTGACGACGACGATTCGACGATTCAGTGAAGTCAGCACAGGTTGAGACACGCTGGGGTATCTGCCGTCGGGTGGTCCGAGACGACAGGGACCCTAAGAGGTCCGTTCTTGTGACCTCACCCAACGGTGCAGGAAGAGGTTACGTACTTGCACTTTTCACTTTTCCTTCAGTCAGCACAAACTGAGAAGCGTTGGGGTACCTTACTTCGGATGGTCCGAGGAGGTAGGTACCCTAAAAGGTCCGTTCTCATGACCTCATCCAACGGTAACGGAAGTGGTTACATTCTGACTTATGAGGATTCAAGGATCTCCTTTTACATCCATCTTGTGAGAAGCTGTTTTTAACGGTTTTATAGAAAAACCTGGACAGAGGATCTCACTACTTTTCTTTCGGTTTTTATTTGTTTACCCCGGGATAATTTGACTTTTCTAAAAAGTGTCGTTTCCTTTGGTATTTTGTTTGTCTGTTTGATATCTACCTTCTTTCATCAACATTTGTTACGATAGTCATTCCCTAATTAGAGGTTGCATATGTTTATCGAGTAAGTCGATGATAGTTTTGTTTTGGTTTGTTTTTGTTTCTTTGTTACATTAGTTTTTTACCCACCTTCCAGATCTTTTTGTAAAGAGGTTTCATCTGTATGTCTAATGGTATTCCGTGCATATTTTTTCGAGTTGTAACGAGCAATAATCTCTTTACGTTTAGTTTTGATGGCACTCTATAGTAAAATACGGTCAGTCTTACCGGTTGTAGTTTTTCAGATGTTTATTGTTTTTGACCTCTCCCACACCTCTTTTCCCTTTGGAGGGTGTGATAAACACTCTTACGTTTAACTATGCCGGTGACACCTCTTGTCATACCTTCAAGGAAGTTTTGGATTTGTGTCTTGGTGGTATACTGGGTCGTTAGGGTGATGAACCGTACATGGGACCTTTTTGGTATTAACTTTTTCTGTGTACATACGGTCACAAGTAATGTCGCGACAAGTGTTATCGGTCCTTTGCCTTCGTTGGATCTACAGGTGACTGTCTACTCACTTATTCCTTCGACACCAGGTATATAAGTTCCCCTACAATGAGTGGTGAAGTCCCTTACCTTGTCGCAGTGAATCTCTCAGTGCCTACCTGGATCTCAGACAGTGTGTCCCACTTCATTTTAGTCTTTCTCTTTTTGTTCGTAATATATAATTGTACGTATATACCTTAGATCTTTTTACCACGTGTACCTGGATAAAGGTTCCGTCTTAGTCTCTACGTCCGTGTCTCTCGTCTGCACAACTACACCTCTCCTTCCCTTCGCACCCCACCTGTGTATACGTGAGGGTACACATTTTCTCCTACCGGCCACCCTTCGACTATTTTCCGTGTCTTTCGAGTCCAACCACGAGACACTACTGGATCTTCCCGCCCTGCGCCACCCCATCCTCCGCTATAGAGACACGTGTGCTGACTAAGTGAAGTAACATGTCGTCTTTACTTGTGTCGTATCATTTCGTTAATATAAGGTCATTTTTATTATATATATATTCATTTTGACTTAGTGAAACAACATGTCGACTTTGATTGTGTTGTAACACTTAGTTGATGTAAAGTTATTTTAAACATTTTATTTTTTTAATCATTCAATTGTCCGTACTACGATTTAAAACTTCTATTTAAGAGAAAAATCACAGAAGTCAGTACAATTATTTTTAGCCACTAAAATATTAGAATTAAAATTTACGAGTTAAAGGGATTTAATTTGTACTCCCTTTTTAAATTTCATTCAAAGAAATACAGTATCTTCACAGTCCCGGATATTGAACCGTTTTGGTCTCTGAACCCTTTATAAGACTGTCATTGGTCCGTTGGAGACCACTCGTCGTTCGGGTCGTAAAAAAAGGGTGGTGTTCTCGTTGGTCCTGACACTCTTTCGATTGTATGAAAACGAGGGTAAGTTCCCGTTCTGGAATTCACCCAAGACGGATTCTACGGGGTTTGGAACGTATTCGGTCACATAAGCATTCAATAAACGACTTCTTAAGTATGTCACATGAGATATGAGTTGTTATTAAAGGGATTCACTTTACAGGTGATGCCTTCATCTCAAACTCGATTAGGAATTTCTATCATTTTCCTTACCGACCGCACGTACGGTCGGTTCCTTCCTTCCTTCCTCCCTTCTTAACTTCCTTCCCTCTTTCCTCCCGACCTCCATCTTTTCCCTCCTCTTTTCCTCTATCTTCTCTATGTCAACACGATTTGCGTCACTTATTCGGTCTAATCTCTGTCACTTCTTAAATATACGGTTCATCATCTCACAATTCAAACATTTTTATACAGAGTCCATTTAACGACTCTTTAAAAGTGGTGTACGGTTTCTTGTGCCTGAGGTGACTCGGGTCTTTCTATTTCATCCCCTTTTGAACCGAAGACAATGACTCCTCTGGGATGGTTTAGAGTGAGGAGTTTATCTTTTCATGACAAACCTTTTCGGACCACTACTCTCTGTATGCATTTATTGGTCGGGTCCTGGGTCAGGACGGTATTCTCTCGCCTGGTATACCGAAATGGTATACGGTTCCCTAGTAAATCAGTAAACTTCGCCTGTGACAATAAATGGCAGTAAGACGTCTGCTTCAAGTGATCGAACGAGTTCCAGTGGGTCGAGAGTTCTCAGTCTCCGTTCAGGACCTGAATTCGTCACACCAAGGTCCAGGGTTCGAGGTCAATGTCGTGACACGGAGGAGAAAGTCCGGACCTCTTGAAATTCTTCTCTTCATTGTCCTACTCTAATGCCGACAACTTTACAGTAAGACCCCCATTCCATCCCCTCCCTAACGTGTCTATGGACACAGGTTATCTACGAAGACAAGATTATTGATAAAACCAAAGGTAAAAAAAATGTGAATTAACAATTATGTTTCCTACTACCATCAAATAAAGACTCTCTTCAACAAAACCAGACCTTTTCGTTTTGAGTGTTGGTCATGGTTCCGAGAAACCTGAAGATCTTTGTTTTCCGGTATTAGAATTACCAAGCAGTCATCCTGTGTGAGAGCACAACAAAGCGAAAAGGTCATCACGATCGTCAATAGGGGGACATAGGAGTAGGAGAACATAGGTACCTCGTTGGGAGTAGAATGGAAGACGTACGTCCGACTTCTTCCTTCCTTCCTTCCTTCCAAGCCCGAAGTACTACTCATGACATGACCTTCTCTCGACCCCTATACATACACACACACACACACACCTCCCTCGGGAATGTGTTTATTTGACTCGACCTTATAAAAGAAAAAGTGTGATACGATACGAGTAATATCGCCTGACCTTATGTTTTCATCCTTCAGTTCTTCAGTTCTTTGTGGTCCTCATTGTCCGTTTAAACCGAAACCTTACGTCTTACTTCGTCCCGTTTCTGATTCTCTCAAAACGGTTCTTTTACGTGACCAGTATCGTTTGTGGGAGAAGGTTGTTGTGTTCTCTTATGAGATGTGTACCTGTAGTGGTCTACCAGTTGTTACTTTAGTTTAACTAATATAAGAAACGTCGGTTTCTACCTCTTCGAGATGTGTCAGTCGTTTTTGTTCTGGCCCTCGACTGACACCGAGTCTAGTACTTGAGGAATAATGGTTTAAGTCTGAGTTTAACTTCTTTCATCCCTTTTGGAGATCTGGTAAATCCATACTGGATTTAGTTTAGGGAATACTAATATGTCACCTTCACTCTTTATCTAAATTCCCGGATCTAGACTATCTATCTCACGGACTACTTGATACCTTACTCCAAGTACTGTAACATGTCCTCTGTCCCTAGTTCTGGTAGGGGTACCTTTTCTTTACGTTTTTTCGTTTTACCGACAGACCCCTCCGGAATGTTTATCGACACTTTTCTTCTCTCCACTTTTCGTTTCCTCTTTTCCTTTCTATATTCGTAGACTTACGTCTCAAGGTTTCTTATCGTTCCTCTCTATTCTTTCGGAAGAAGTCACTAGTCACGTTTCTTTATCTCCTTTTGTTGTCTTACCCTTTCTGATCTCCAGAGAAGTTCTTTTAATCTCTATGGTTCCCTTGTAAAGTACGTTTCTACCCGAGCTATTTCCTGTCTTTACCAGACCTGGATTGTCTTCGTCTTCTATAATTCTTCTCCACAGTTCTTATATGTCTTCTTGACATGTTTTTTCTCGAAGTGTTGGACCTATTAGTACTACCACACTAGTAATTAGATCTTGGTCTGTAGGACCTTACACTTCAGTTCACCCGGAATCTTTCGTAGTGATACTTGTTTCGATCACCTCCACCTTAAGGTCAACTCGACAAAGTTTAGGACTTTCTACTACGACACTTTCACGACGTGAGTTATATGGTCGTTTAAACCTTTTGAGTCGTCACCGGTGTCCTTACCTTTTCCAGTCAAAAGTAAGGTTAGGGTTTCTTTCCGTTACGGTTTCTTACGAGTTTGATGGGGTGTCAACGTGAGTAGAGTGTGTGATCATTTCATTACGAGTTTTAAGAGGTTCGGTCCGAAGTCGTGATGCACTTGGTACTTGAAGGACTACAAGTTCGACCAAAATCTTTTCCGTCTCCTTGGTCTCTAGTTGAACGGTTGTAGGTGACCTAGTACCTTTTCGTTCTCTCAAGGTCTTTTTTGTAGATAAAGACGGAATGACTGATACGGTTTCAGAAATTGACACATCTAGTGTTATTTGACACCTTTTAAGACTTTCTCTACCTTTATGGTCTGGTGGACTGGACGGAGAACGCTTTAGACATACGTCCAGTCCTTCGTTGTCAATCTTGACCTGTACCTTGTTGTCTGACCAAGGTTTATCCTTTTCCTCATGCAGTTCCGACATATAACAGTGGGACGAATAAATGGAATATACGTCTCATGTCGTATTCTTTGCGACCTGACCTTCTTTGTGTTCGACCTTAGTTCTAACGACCCTCTTTATAGTTATTGGAGTCTATACGTCTACTGTGGTGGGAATACCGTCTTTCACTTCTTCTTGATTTTTCGGAGAACTACTTTCACTTTCTCCTCTCACTTTTCCAATCGAATTTCGAGTTGTAAGTCTTTTGCTTCTAGTACCGTAAGTCAGAGTAGTGAAGTACCCTTAATCTACCCCTGTGTCACCTTTGTCACAGTCTGAAATAAAAACCCCCGAGGTTTTAGTGACGTCTACCACTGACGTCAGTACTTTAATTTTGTACGAAGGAGGAACCTTCTTTTCAATACTGGTCGGATCTATCATATAAGTTTTTGTCTCTGTAATGAAACGGTTGTTTCCAGGTAGATCAGTTCCGATACCAAAAAGGTCACCAGTACATACCTACACTCTCAACCTGACACTTCTTCCGACTCGTGGCTTCTTAACTACGAAAACTTGACACCACAACCTCTTCTGAGAACGCTCAGGGAACCTGACGTTCCTCTAGGTTGGTCAGGTAAGACTTCCTCTAGTCCGGACCCACAAGAAACCTTCCTTACTACGATTTCGACTTTGAGGTCATGAAACCGGTGGAGTACTCTTCTCAACTGAGTAACCTTTTCTGAGACTACGACCCTCCCTAACCCCCGTCCTCCTCTTCCCCTGTTGTCTCCTACTCTACCGACCTACCGTAGTGACTGAGCTACCTGTACTTAGACACACTTGAGGTCCTCAACCACTACCTGTCCCTCCGGACCGCACGACGTTAAGTACCCGAGCATTTCTCAGCCTGTGTCGACTCACTGACTTGACCTGACTATGAGTATACTTTGTAAGAGTCAATAATGTTAATGTTAATTAACAAAAATATTAGAAAATTTTAATATCAAAATGATCTACAAAAGAATCATTCGAAAGACTAAGTTTTATAAGTAACACATACAATTCACCTTACCTTTCATTGACTTAATTACTTTAAATTTTAATAACTTAGTTTAACGCTTTGTTCACAGTGTCAAGAGTTTACATAGATAAAATAACAGTGATCTCCCTCGAGTCGTGAACATAACATTCTCAAGTTGCAGACCGTTAGTGTAGTGTCCCCGTAGGGTAGCGTGACAAACAAAGGTTTGTTTGGTTGTCGTAATTAAAAGGTTCTTTTACTTTAGGTGACTTTCGTAATTAAGAGTACGAAAAGTGACATCTGCCCCGTTCATATTTATGGAAGTAGAGGCATTCCGGCGACAGTTTTATGTGTGTGAAAAAACTTTCGTGGAGACTTTACCGAGTACGAGAAATGTCACCATATTTTACCTTACGTACTCACCTCTGAGCTTGCACTACGTACTTTATACGAAGTGAGTCAGAGTCCTTCCCTTAGATATGTCCCACTAGTCGTGTTAATAGAGTCCTTGTCTTAGACCTGGAGGTTACCATGACGTGGGAACAAGGCAGCGAGTCAGTAAGACTGAGACGCTGGGGTACCTGACGTCGTGCGGTCCGAAGGGACAGGAAGTGGTAGAGGACCTCAAACGAGTTTGAGTACAGGTAACTTAACTACCCCGGTAGGTTGGTAGAGTACGAGACGTGGAGGGAGAGAAGGACGGGAGTTGGAAAGGGTCGTAGTCAGAAAAGGTTACTCAGTCACGAAACGTAGTCCACCGGTTTCATAACCTCGAAGTCGAAGTCGAAGTCAGAAAGGTTACTTATGAGTCCCGACTAGAGGAAGTCTTACCTGACCAACCTAGAGGAACGTCAGGTTCCCTGAGAGTTCTCAGAGGAGATCATGGTGTCAAACTTTCGTAGTTAACAAATCACGAGTCGAAAGAAATAAATATCAGGTTAAGAGTGTAGGCATGTACTGATGACCTTTTTGTTATCGAAACTAATATGTCTGCAAACAGTCGTTTCACGACGGAGACGAAAAATTATGTAACAGATCCAAACAGTATCGAAAAAAGGTTCCTCGTTTGACGACCCTCGGCGGTGCCCTCTAGGGTGGGTACTGTTCCAGTACACCTTCTCTTGACAATTCGTTCCGAAGTCCTGAGTTACCCGAGGGATCCGAAAGAACTTGTAGGTGGGGTTTTGGTCTTAGACAGACAAAATGACAAAGTACTGAAAGTGGTTGAGGAGACTGTAATTGTCCCCCGATAAGGACTGGTGTAAAGAGACTTCTTTTAATTGAATCCCGATATCGATTATTCAGAGGACCTGTACTCTTCTTATAAAGGTTAGTTTTAGGGAGACAATCGTAAGATCGAACGAACCGTCCATATAGGTCTGAGAACGTCGATACGTATACTAATAAATGTCGGAGGGTTGATACTCTCCGTACCTTTCGGATTTTATATCTCGGAAAATTTCTCAATTTTCAATAATCTCGTCACGATCCGTATCCTAAAGTAATAACCCGGTTACGAACAACGATTCAAGGGTATAGAGAATAGGTGACACGTGGACCCTCACGTGATCAATTGTATCAACCTTACATTCTTTTTGTTCACATCGGAACTTTAATTGGTGTAGTCTGAAAACTCGATTAACCAAGAAAGAACATTGAGTGACGTGGAAACGAAGTGAGACAAACTATGAAAGACTCCGACTGTATCTAATCTTTATATTCTTTTTTGTAAAATTCCCTTTTATTCAAAAGACCAACTCGTCGGAAATAGTTTTCTCCCAGTATTTTACAAGTGTCCGGAGGTTCCGGTCTTCTATTACATGTGTTATAACAAAACCCCTTTCCAAACGTCTTTTTTAGGACCAAAGCTATTTCTGTTTTGTCTACATTACAAACCCGACTGAGACATACTGAAACGTAGAAAGTAAAGGGAGATACATATTCTGTTCCATATTTTCATGGAAATTTTTATTTCGATAACCCGGAGCGAGTGGCTTCATCGAACCAGAGGGGTGCAGTTAGTAAAAGAGGGAGAGGGAGGGAGAAAAAAAGTCCGACTAGGGAACCTCGTATCTCCGAGGGACGCAAGTGAATAGGCGGCCCCAAAGATTCTGGACTTACCCTTCTGCAAGACGCGGAAGTGAGGGAGACCTCTGGTCCTTCCGTGGACACCGGAGGCACTTGTCCCGTTTGAAGAACAGAGTTTCAAAATAACCGAAAGATACATTTGGTTCCTTATAGTCGGAGAAAGAGAGGAGATAAAAGAATAGAAGTTGTAAGAAAGGAATAGCGAGAGATTTAGTTAGCGGCTGCGGCAAAAAGGAAGCCCAAGGGGACCTAGGACGCCCCCGACCTGGGGCCGTCGTTTATAGAAAATTAAAGTACCGACGCGAGTGGTAGACGTCACTAAAACCTCGGATTCTTTTATTTTCGGACATGATACCGAAAATAATACATACCTTGACGAGTATTCATGTGGAGAACACTACCTATGTAAAAAATTTTTTGTATACTATGGAAATAAAATGGCGGTGATGAATACCGAGTTCGACCGTCGAGGTAAGGTACGTCCACGTTTCTCAACTTGTTGAATCGTTGATTTGTTGTTGTTGTTTTCTGTTAAGATCCGAAGCATTTGTGTTGAATGAATTTACTCGAAACATTTATTCTTACTTCTCCTATAAAATCGGTTTCAGAACCGAGGGACGGGTGGTTACGGTTTATCTTTATGCTCTCTCAAACCTCCTTTATCTTTTCTGATCGAAATAATTAAAACAGTCCGTTTTCCCTTTGTGTCGTCCGATCCCGGAGTTCTTGACACGGGAACAAAGAGCCCTTATCCCTCTCCAAAATATAGGAGAACTTCCAGAGCGTAAAAAAAGAAAACGTTTCAAAGGTTTGTTTGTGTCGCCCGTAGTACGCTGAGTCGTTAACCCAGACCACAGGGACTTCAATAGGCAGGTACTGGAAGAAAGACTTTACGTGTCACAATACTCTCTCGCATCCTCTTCTTACGGTCTATGCCTCATATTAGATGTACCTGAGTCTGTCGTTAATCGGAATACTTCCTGTTCAGGTCACTGTTCACAAACAATCATCATTGTCGATTTCTTATTGGTTCTATCAAATGGAGAACATCCGATAGAGGTGGATAGAGGGTGAAATTATAATTATTGTGTGTAAAAAAAGTATTCGAAGAAAAAAAGTGTTCGGTCTTTGTCAGAAAACGACAATGACAAGAGTACCTTCCGTAACTTAGACTTGTACCTATACTGTACGAGGTCTCGATGAAGGACAAGGGGACGGGGTACGGGGAGGGTGGTTCTGACAAATGTGTGTCGGTCTTGTAATGTTCGAACAAGTATAAAAACAATTTTCCGTAAGAAATAGTAAGAAGAGAACAATGTTTTTAATCTTTTCAGTCAGTACGGTTTACTTCTTTTAATGACGATCTTTATTAGATAAAAAGATACAATTGTATATAAGTAATAATTTAGAAAACGGTTTTTTTTTTTCCTATAGTAAGTAAAACAAATGATTTGAAAAAGAAGTATCTTGGTTGATTATTAAGTAGATGTAGTTGTCACATCTTCAACTTATCGTAAGGTAACCCACAAACATGATATAAATGAATTTATTAAGTGATGACAACCTGTAAAATCCATCAAGAACATAAAACCGATAATCTATTTAAGGATTTTTTTAGAACTTCTAGGTAAAAAACGTTCTATAAACGTAAAAAAGAAGGAATAAATAAAAACTAACGAAAAAAAAAAGTCTTTAATTCTGGAAAATCAGAAAAGTTTTTAATAATAAAGTTTTTATTTTATACAAGAAAATGCGGGAGCTTTTGAAAAATATCTTGAAATAGATTCATATAGTAGTGGGGGTAGCTAGAGTTTAAGTTCTTTAAGTGAAGAGAGACTTGTACAAAGGACTTTTCGAGGGGAAAGGAGGGTCTCAGTAAAAAGACATCCGTCAAAGGACTCGGGAACTAGATCTAATCCGGAGAAAATGTTACAGAGGTAATGTAGAAAGTAAACAGGAAGTCCCACAAAAAGTAATAAAATTAGTATATCAAGTAAAATACTACTAAACAAATTGAGACGACTGGACAAGTTTAGTGTTCCCGTCCTTAAGACTGACGATTAAGTGGTGACCCAGATGTCATTGATTGTGTCACGGATCGTTTTGTTGTGCGTGAGTTTTATGTAGAACTTATTTGGTTTTTTTAACATCCAAAATTCACTAACACTTGATTGTTCAGGTGGTTTTGCTCATCCGTTCTTTACACCCGTCTTATAAAAAGATATAAGACACAGGGATAAGATGTCCCAACCGTCTTTTGAATTCGAGTCGGTCCAACTCCCCAAAGATGCAGAACAGAGGGAGTGACGGACAACTCAGGATCAATGGTCCAGGATGTTTCCTGGTTTCGTAACTTCTACTCCAGTCAGTGCACAGGTCTATAGACACATTAGACCTGTGTACACAATGGATCGGTGACAAGGAATGACGTACCCGAGAAATCCAGACAGGGAGGAGGATCGAAGATGTTATACAGACCTTGTGTACTTGGAAGAGTGTTCCGACGGATGTGTCTCCAGACATAGGTGTTCAGCTTTGTAAGTCGGTAAAGAAAGACCCGGAAGGAACAGTGAAAGTGTCTGTTACGTTTCTTGTCACCTACGGAAGACGTGTCGACTGGGTACCAGGAGAAATAAAGAGAGAAGGGGACATCGTGTACTGCAAATAAGGTACTCGGAAGGTAGTTGGAAAAAACGAAGGGATTGATTTTTGAACTATCCTTTTACCCGTATTAAATACTCTTGTCATAACTCCCGTTCGTGTATTTTCATTTATGTTTATGAAGAATTTATATACTTCGTCACAATTTAAAGGGAGTGGTTTTCCTTTTTTCGTTTATTTTCAACACTCTATAGTAGAGATTGAATAGTTCTACTTGAGACGGTGAGAATGAATGTGTCTTCTGATATAACGACACTCACTCTATATCTGACTGGGATGTGATCCGATTTCCAACAGACTTTTAAGAATCAGAGGTCAACGGTGAAGGAGGATCTGGTTTACAGTGCGTACATTCAACTATTTTCTTTACAAGTGTATTAACTCTATATCCCTCCAATAAGACCGAATTGAACTTAAAATACGATTGATTTTATCGGACAAAATACCGGATAGTTTGTATGTAACATGTTACAGGTCCAATTTGTATTTCTAATTTTGAGAGAGAAGGACCCTGCGGTTACGACCATGAGGAAACTACTATTCTGAGGGAAGGGTCCGTGGTTCCGGTAAACAAAAACAAAAAACTCTGGAACTTCTTTACGTCAGGACCGATCAAATTACAAGAAACAGGACTGTTCTAGATTATGACACGACCTTTGTCACAAAGAGACTCTCGTCAAAGAGTCTTATAGACCCTGGTCTGAAGACGCGATCAGAGGCGCGTGCATACGCACGGGTGTCCGAGGAGACAGGTACCCTAAGAGGTCCGTTCTTAGGGTCTCACTCGACGGTACGGGTGGAGGTCCCCTTAGAAGGACTAGGTCCCTAACTTGGGTACAGAGGACACAGAGGACGGGATTCCCATCTAAGAAATGGAGACTCGGGGACCCCTTCGTCCGATCAGAAGTCAAACCGAGTTTGTTGAGAAGATGAGAATAATGACTAACGAATAACTATAAAAACAACTGCTTCATTTCTCTGGAAGTCTGTTGAGACGGAAATGTTGGTATACACGACACGACACGAATCAACGGTTCAGTACAGGTTGATAAACGTTGGGGCACCTGTCACCGGGCGGTCTGAGGAGACAGGTACTCCTAAGAGGTCCGTTCGTGTGACCTCACCCAACGGTACGGGAGGAGGTGCCCTAGAAGGGCTGGATCCTTAACTGGGTCCCAGAGGACGAAACGTTCACCTAAGAAGTGGTCGACTCGATGGTCCCTTTGGGAATGTCGGTATATAGAATGCCATTTATATACCCTTTGAGGTCCGTCCTTGATAGGTCGACTAGAGTAGTTGGGGTCTTCTTACTTTTTGTTATTATTTACCAACAAAATTCAGTGATTAAAACCTCACCAGACTATGTCTCTATCGATCTTATGTGGAGAACTCTCACAATGTGAGAGTTATAAACTATTTATAATAGTTATAAATAGTTTTAAAATTAGTTATGTACAGTAGTGGATCTTTGAAGTATGTTATTATAAATAGGATTTCTACATAATCTTGTGTATGTTTCATTGTAACAATGTTCAATACATAACGTAGAAACAAATGTTATCGATTTTTTGATCTTTGTTAGATTTACAAAGATCTTTGTTATTTGTCTAATTTATGAAAGACTATGTGACTTTGTTACCTAATACGACGATTTTTCTTTTTCCTTAGTGTAATGTATGATGATGTCTTAGGATGTCTTATTAGTGGTTCAATAGTGGTTCAATTGAAGTGTCGTTCCACTTCCTGTTGTACGAATTATACGATAGTAAAAATACTATTTTTATTATGTGTACGTATATATACTTGTGTGTGTATATACACAAGTATGCATATACAAACATTTACGTATTTTATAGAGATTTTCCTATGTCTTCTTTTACCTTTTGTTGTTAACGGGTACGTTTCCCCTGAACCTGTGGATGTCCTGTTCTTCACTCTCTTTCTGAATTAACAGTGACACTTGTAAAAGTTAAGACATGGTACTCGTACATATATAATGGATCAGTTTATTGAAACATTATCATAGAAATACTAGTTTGGTGTGATCATGTTAAAAGAGTTAAATTTCTACTCTGTTGTCAAGTCTTTCGACTCCACTAAACAAATGTGTTCTTTTCAATCGGTCACTGTCCTGGTCCAGAACTTTACCACGGAGAGAACCTCGAGAAAAGAACCTGTTTTGGGAAACTCAAATAGGGAAAAATCATACAGACAAGAGACAGTCGTAGAGGTTCTTCGTTTAAAAAAAGGGGTCAAAGTCGGACAAAGATGAAGATCTGATTCGAGAAGGTCTGATTTGTATACACTAAACATAAACAAAGGATGACTTTTCTAATGTTACTTAAATCACAGAACTTTGTTGTGTTTACATAATAGAATCGCAAGACCTCCGATATACAGGTTTCACTCAGAACTCCCAAAACGGCCGCGACGCAAGGAAGACCTCCGAGGGCCCCTCTTAGGGAAGGGAACACAAAAGGTCGACGATCTCTCCCAGACAGGAACGGGTACCGGAAGAAAGAGGTAGAGGTTTCGTGTAAGGAGGTTCAAGACGAAGATGACACGGTAGATGAGTAAGACGAAAACTGGGAGATACAGAGGAAGAAAATTCTTGAAATACTAATGTCTGTGCCGATTGTGTGAATATCAATGGTTTCCCCTTTCCACCCACTCTCCGCCCTATTAAGTCCTCAAACCCCAATTGTATATGTGTGACGACATATATTTTATGTGTTGGGTGTTCCTGGATGACATGTCGCGTCCCTTGATATGAGTTATAAAACTGTACTGAGACAGACCCCCTAAAGAATTAGTTCTCATGACCTCACCCGACGGTAAAGGAAGAGGTCCCCTAGAAGGGCTGGGTCCCTAACTTGGGTCCAGAGGACGTAACGTCCGTCTAAGAAATGGTGATTCGGTGTCCCCTTCGGGTTTTCTGTTCAACATACATAATTATTTTCTTTTCTTTTTTCTTTTTAAGTAAGAAAATCTGGATGGACCTACCAAGTCTTAGTAAAAAAGGTAGAGTTATAGGAATTGAATTAGTATAAACAAAGGGTACCTGACATCGGGCGGTCCGAGGAGAGAGGTACTTTAAGAGGTCCGGTCTTATAACCCCACCCTTCGACAAGGGGGGAGGTCCCCTAGAAGGGTTTGGTTCCTAGTTTGGGTCCGGAGGACGGAACATCCGTCTAAGAAATGGCAGTCTCGGTGGTCCCTTCGGGTTAGTATAGGTATTTCGGGAAAATGTTACATTTTATTGTCAGTGTCCAAGATACCTAAATCCTGTACTTAAAGGAGTCCTCCAGTAACAAGTCGGATAGTAAAATCGAGATTTAAACTTCGTACACAGGATTTGACAGAGATGAAGAAGTAGATATTTTGTCCTTATTATCGTGATGGATAAAATATACCAACAACACGTCTAATATAGTTAATATATAAATTTTTCGTTCCTTTAGACGGACTGTGTAACATTCGAGACCTTTATGCAATATGTATTGTAGAAAACCCGAAAGGACCACCGAGTCCACCATTTCACAATCAGTATTTCTCATCTTATGTTGACTCGCTGATTGTGAAGTGAAGTCCACCATTTTTCTAGACAGACGTCACGTCTTTTGGACCCAACTAGGGACCCAACCCTTCTAGGGGACCTCTTCCTTTACCGTTGGGTGACGTCATTAGAACAGACCTCTTAGGGTACCTGTCTCCTCGGACCACTCTCTCAATTGAATCCGTCCACTTATTCCTCAGGTTCGGATCCCAGGGAAATTCCTCCTCCATTGGGTGAGGACACAAGAACGGACTTCTTAGGGTCCCTGCCCCCTCGGACCACCCGACGGGAGATACCCCAGTGTGTCTCAGCCTGTGCTGACTTCGCTGAATCGTCGTCGTCGTCGTCGGTTGTAAGAAAAAGCGTGAGAAAACGGAATCTGTTCATTCGGAGCGGCCGTCGCTATAGAGAACGAGTTCCTGTACGGAAAAAAACTCGAAACCTGCTTACAGTACCCCCTTCCGGACCCATTTTGAAGGTGACAGAATTCGAGACCCAAGGAAAACCGATTAGAGTACGACTACAATAGGGTCCTTGACCCACTTTAAGAGTGTCGGAACTCCATTAAAAAAAAATTAGATAAGAGTCGTCGATCAACTCTTCATACCTTCTAGGGTGAATTTGATCACTCCTCCCCCATGTGAGGACGGGAGAAGACTACAGATACAGTCTTCGAAAAAGACACTCAAAGTGAAATTTATTTTAGATGTGTTTCGAGACTCACAGCTTCTGACAGAAACCAGGGTCTAAATTTCGAAGAGGAAGCCTCTGGTACTTAGGTCACTGTGGCAACTCAAGTAGTATTCAAGAGTGACCGCTCGATGTCAGGTACCCCAGCGTGTCTCAGCCTGTGTTGACTCACTGAACGTGATTGTAGAAAATACATATTGAACACCAACAATGACACCAACAATGACACCAACAATGTAGAAAATACATATTGAACACCAACAATGACAACTCAGTCACTTGAGATCAACAGACCATTACAATCTCGAAAAGTAGTTCTCCGATTACTAGAGAATAGAGAAGGAAATCTAGAGACGACTTCTATGTCTTCTCTCCGGAAATAAAATCGTTTGAGATTGTTTGAGTCAAAGTCCCCCTTTTTTTTTTTTGTGTAAGTCGTCTACTTATGTTAATTAAATCCTATGTTCAACTGTAAAATACGTCAGAAGAAGTGAACACGGAGACGTTCAGGTATTGGAGGTGTCATAAACGACTCTTAGACTCCGTTCAAACGACGTATGTTCCGGGTCCCGTTGTTCCTATGTTTCTCCACCGTTATCTTCCACTAGGACCGAAAAATGTGGACTCTATTCACTCGGAATTCCTCTGGTTGAATGTTTCACGATGTATCGGTCTTGACCTCGACTCTGATACCGAGGCCTCTACTTGATGTTTGGCCCCCTTTTTCCTTTTCATTATGTAACACGACATGTTATGATTTACACGATTTACTTATCAATCCTGACAATTCACGAGCCCCCAAAACTTGACCCCTCTTGAGAACATTTTACCCAAGTGGTCCTTTCCATAATAAGTTCCTTACACGTTTAAAACCTATCTTTCTCTCTCCTTGACCTCTCCCTTGTCCATTAAAACTCGCATTCGTTTCTGTGTCTGGGCAAGACGTCTTTCAAACGTGACTCGTAAATAAACATGACGTCTCGTTCGCCGAGCGGCGCATTCATTCGGACTTCTCGTCCTGCCCACAACACCCCCCGTCGAGATCCCCCGCCTGTCCGTAAACGGAGGGGAAGGTGTCTCGTCCCAGTTCCCGTGCTACTGCGAGGTGATCGGCTCGGTGAGGACTGTCTCTTCGTCGTTCGGTTCGTCGACACCGATTGTGTCTGCCAAACTCTTCTTCCATCTCTGTCTCCAGAGAAAGAGTCTTTCGGACTCCGTTGTACACTCAGACGAAGGACTATAATGTTTACATCTATAGACGTCGTGGCTCCAGTCGTACTTTTGGCTCAGACCCTTCAAATTACTTTCCTTGCAAACCCTCTATAGACACCTTTTACGATGTTAAGAACCTGTAAAGTTTTCAAGGTTCGGGGTACAACAGTGAGTACAATGTGGGAAAATCATTGGAAAATTATTGAAATGTAGGAAAATTATTGGGAGACTCTACCTGTAATAATACGGGTAAAATGTTTTGCTCTTCGGTCCCTTTTTTTCGGTTCTTAAATCACGACTAGCAGAGGCATCGACGTGACTCGAGACGTGTAGAAGGTGGACCTTGTCGGAGAGTGATGAATTAGGATGTAGGGTCGATTTACTAGGGACTCTTGAGTCGACCATTTCTCAGACGGACGTTACGTCCTCTGGGGTCAAGTTAAGGACCCAGTCCTTCTAGGAGACCTCTTCCCTATCCGATGAGTGAGGTCACAAGGACCCGAAGACAACACCGAGTCGACCATTTCTTAGGAGGACTTTACACCCTCCGGACCCAAACTAGGGACCGAACCCTTCTAGGGGACCTCTTCCTTTTCCAATGGGTGAGGTCATAAGGACATGTCAGGTACCCCCAGTGTTTCTCAGCCTGTACTGACTCATTGAAAGTGAAGTGGTCGTTTTACTTAGTTAAAGAAAAGGTCAAAGACCAACACGAAGAACCTTTTATGACAGTCTATAAAGACATTTGACTGATCTTCAGGGACTTTGTCGTCTTTACATTACTACTATTAAACGATTCAGTAGAGATACCACTCACGAGAGTTTTGGTATTTTGACCTGGGAAAATGTGGATAAACACTCGTCAATCGTCTCAGTCCTCTGAAGGGACCATCGAGTCTGCCATTTTCGCAGATGGATGTTGCACCCTCTGCATCCAAACTAGGGACCCAACCCTTTACCGTTGGGTGAGGTCATAAGAACGGACCTTTTAGGGTACCTACCTCCTCGGACCGTCCGATCCCCTGTCGGAAAAGAAAAGGCAGAGGTAGAAAGTTAATCTCTTCCGAGTTTCGTCAGTCACGAGGCTCTGTGTTTCAGTGTCCTCCACCATTTCGGGTCATTCAGTCTACTCCAAAACCATCTGACGTCTCCTTTATCGTCTTTTCTGACAGAATAAAAGTCCTTCTTTGTCGACACGTGGTCGACAGGAGCACTCGAGACAGTGTAGATTCCCCCGGGCCTGATAGATCCGGCAGTCGAATAACTGGTGACGTAAAACTACGAATTACTTTACTTACGAAAGAGATACTTATTTACATAAATTGACTCAACTTTCAAAGTTAGTTTAAGAAAAGAGAGAGGTGGGATTCGTCTTTAAGGGGTTGAAATATCGAAGTGCCGTAGGAACCGTAGAGTCATGAAAGAGCGTCACGGGATCTGGAGTTCCCAATCAATGTGCGTGCGAACACGAGACCAATCAATGTACGTGTGGACACGAGCCCAATCAATGTACGTGCGGACACGAGCCAACGAGTCAGCACAAGTCGCGACACTGGGGTCCCTGACGTCGGGTAGTCCGAGGAGACAGGTACCCTAAAGGGTCCGTTCTTATGACCTCACCCAATAGTGAAGGAAGAGGTCCAATCAATTCATCAACGACGACGACGACGATTCAGTGAAGTCAGTACAGGCTGAGACACACTGGGGTATCTGCCGTCGGGTGGTTCCGAGGGGGTAGGGACCCTAAGAGGTCCGTTCTTGTGACCTCACCCAACGGTAAAGGAAGAGGTCACGTATTTTCACTTTCACTTCAGCGAGTCAGAACAGGTTGACAATCGCTGGAGTACCTGACGTCGGATGGTCCGAGGAGACAGGTACCCTAAAAAGTCCGTTCTCATGACCTCACCCCACGGTAACGGAAGAGGCTCAATTCATCAATCCCGGTTTGTTAAACTATTATAAATACAAAATAGTTACATCATCGGTAAACTTTTATTTTTACTATCTGTATTTATCTTTTGTATGGTGAAACGAGACTTTTCCAAGGGTTGATGAATGATTACCATGTTTACACGACGAACCCATGGTGTGTTGAAGAGTTTGGAACCTTGGTCTAAAATATGGGGAAAGGAACAATAATACATTGTCTTTCTTTACATCGTATAAGATTACGACTTTAACACTTGGTAGAGTTTGATCTTTAAACGTTTCTACAGTGACACTAGGGGAACTTTTGAATTTTATAAGGTGACTTTGGAACACTCAAACTCTCGTGACTTTTTGTGATTCGATACCGTTAACATGAGAGTCTTTTCCTTCAGTCCACCTTACGGAGGTCAAAGATTCACAAATGAGACCTCTCTGGACAAGACCTGCCTCTGATCTTTTCCTTCAGCCTAGGTTCACGATTCTAGGTGGACACGATTAGAGAAGTGGACGATTAAGTGACAAAGGGTCTTAGTAGAGACGGTTGGACAGTCTTCTCTTGGTGGTGGGGAATGGTGACAGATAAGAATTGTGCTGATCAAAACTTTGCATCAAACACGAGGGTAATCCTTTTCATTACTTTAAAAAGTAAGTCCATATTCTGTGTTGAGCTACAATACCTTTCTCTTGATCTAAATGTCTATTAACTTAAGCCCGGGACAAAGGTGGTGTATGATTCATTAGAACACGTCCAAAAGTTTAAAATCAAGACTTACGTTATTGAATTATTATTGACATATTGTGTAAACTTACTTCGTTTCAAAGAGTGTGAGTTACCCATATCCTTAGGGGAATCCCGGTAGTAATTCTATGTCTAGAGACCCGAGGTGGGAGTCCAAGATTATTTTGGCCAGACCCTCCCTCGGGTTCTTCGACAGGAAAAATTGTTCGTGTCACGGGTTACACTATATTTAAGTCCATCTACTGTTGAACTCTTTATAATCACATAACGACTAGGACGGTTCCGATACCAAAAAGGCCACCAGTACATACCTACACTCTCAACCTGATGTTTCTTTCGACTCGCGGCTTCTTAATTACGAAAACTTGACACCACAACCTCTTCTGAAAACTTGACGTTCTCAACCTTCTCAGGGAATTTGACGTTCCTCTAGGTTGGCCAGGTAGAATTTCCTCTAGTCAGGATGCACAGGTAACCTCCCTGACTACAACTTCGACTTTGAGGTTATGAAACCGATGGACTACGTTTCTCAACTGAGTAAACTTTTCTGGGACTACTACCCTTTCTGACTCCTGTCCTCCTCTTCCTCTGCTGTCTTCTACTCTACCAACCTACCGTAGTGGCTGAGTTACCTGTACCCAAACTCACCTGAGGCCCTCAACCACTACCTGTCCCTCCGGACTGCACGACGCGCCAAGCGCCCCAGCGTTTCTCAGCCTGTACTGGCTCGTTGACTTGACTTGACTAGGACAAGTGTCGTGGTCAGCAGAACGACACAGAGAGACTAGTGCGACAAGTGACTTGAGTCCCATCTGTTCCACGTTCGTCGTTTCGACCTTCTTTTGAGTTCCCCGCCATCCTTGACGTCTACGCACATAAGAGAGGACCGACCGCGGCGTCAACATCGTCGTCTATCGCTTTGCGTGGTGTTGTGTTGGAGAGAGGACCGACTCCGTCGTCGGTATCGGAATCTGTGCGACCTAAGAGAGAGGACCGACTGGGTTGCCTGTGTCGGTACTGAGTCGTCATTACGGCGGCGAAACGTCCACCTCGAGTATGTTGGTCGTCCCGAAGGGACTGTCGAGTCAACGATTTCTCAGGGGGACGTTGCGTCCTCTGCGGCCAAGCTAAGGACCCAGTCCTTCTAGGGGACATCTTTCCTATCCAATAGGTGAGGTCCTAAGAATCCGAAGAAAACATCGAGTCGACCAATTCTTAGGCGGGCGTTACGGACGCCGGACCCAAGCTAGGGAACCAACCTTTCTCAGGGACCTCTTACTTTATGGGTGAAGTCATAAGACCGGACCACTTAAGGTACCTGACATACCCTAGTGTTTCTCAGCCTGTGCTGATTCGTTGTAAGTGAAAGTATAGTCGTGCCGTTTTTCATCACTGGTTCGGTTCATGGAGCACTCCACGTACGTGTCATTCACTAGAGTCGGCAATGTGCCAGTAATAACTGTTTTGTACCCTCCTCTCTCGGACTTGTTCGGTAGAACCGATTAAACGACAGAGGGGTGTTAATCATTTTATATAAAGAAATTTGTGAACGTCTATTATATTGTTAAAGTAGGTCCATCACAACGAAAGTAAAATATCTACTCCTTTGACTCTGAAATTTTTCTGCTCTTACCCTGGGGTGGGTCCAGAAGAGATGTCCATTTAGACATTACTAGTCTCCCCAACATATACATATACATACATATTTTATACATATACATACATATTTTATACATATACGTACATATTTGATACATATACAAGTACATCGAGTGATTTGACATATAAGGAACTCGTGTTACAGAATTAGTAAAAATGTAGAGATCATGTACTGTTTCGTCGAGTTATTTACAAATTAAAAAATTTTTTGATTAAAAACTTAAACAACTTATATGTCTTTATAGATTATAAAGTTTGTTCCGTATGAAACTTTGTACAAATCAAAAAGAGTTTTCAGTACGGGGGGGGTTTTTTTGGGAGTTCGCTGTCAAAAGTGTTTTATATTTAGAAAGAAACAAAGGATTACTGACTCGATTTTCATTGAAAGAGTGTCAACCCCTTCCGAGTACTCCAGTCGGTCTAGGTGGGACGTCACCTTACGGGTGAACGACGAACAAGTCCCTTGACTACTACGGTTGTTAGGAAACAGAAACCATATTAGTCTGAGACTTCGCGCAAGTCCGGAGAGCCAAGTCCGACGGTTATCACCGTCGTAGCAAGGGTCTTTACCTGGTGTCAAGACGACTGAGTCTTTCAGTCAAGGGTCGCCGTCTGTCCGGGGATAAGTCTACCGTAGTCAAAGAGTTGGAAAAAAAAAAAAAACTTCCCCAACCCACCATCAGTACAATGGGAAACCTTGTCTTCCCCTAATTAGACTTGGGACTTCGGTTACAGTCACCTGTGGATTTTATTCTAAAATTTTGGTAAAACGTTTTGGTTCGATAAAATATAAGGGAGTATTTTATAACAGATGACTCTTCCGAAACCGAACCCATTCCATATCTAAAGTCACGAAATAAACTATTTGACTGCCTGTCGTCTCACTAAAAACTGTTAGGAATACTGAGTTTTGTATCTAACAAGTCGTCGTCTAATAAGTACCGATAAGAAAAGTAAGATAACAATCGTCACCTTGTAAATCCTTTTAGAACATAAGGGTAGTTTCGATTTGTACTCAATTTTGTCTTTCTTTAAATCACACCTTCAAACATATTATTGTCATAAATAATGCTTCTTTTGACGTATTATACTAAAATAAAGGTACTATGTTCGATGGTGTTTAGAGTGTGGACTCTGAGTTATATTTTACAATTAATAGTTCCTAATATGAAAGTATATAAATTTCCCTCGTGATGAATAACTTAGTATCTTATTCGGTTCGGAGACAGGTGGACTAAGATCTCAGTTCCGTTACAGGGCTGGTAGTATAAATGTTCACAGAACTGAAGTGTTATAGAGGTTGATGTCATCGTGTGTGTCTCACAGGAGTCCGTGAAAGAACAGTTTTCATGAAACCTTTGAAAATAAAATGTGTATTCCGTACAAAGAGAAAACATTATGTCGTGGGACACTTGTAAGTTTCTGGTCCTTCCTCCTATGAAACTCACCATGAAGACCTTGTCTTCACTTGATTGTTTCCTTATAGTTGAATAACATTTATAATACTAAGTATTAGGGAATGTTAATGTGTCACCTTCACTGTTTATCTAAGTTCCCTAATCTAGACTATCTGTCTCACGGACTTTTTGATACCTACGTCCAAATATTGTAACATGTCTTAAGTCACTAGTTTTGGTGGGGTTTCTTTTTACGTTTTTCCGTTTTACCAACAGACTCCTTCGGAATGTTTATTGACTCTTTTCTTCTCTTCGTTTTCCGTTTCCTCTTTTCCTTTCTATCTGGGTAGACTTACGTCTCAAGGTCTCTTATCGTTCCTCTCTATTCATTCAGAAGGATTCATTTGTTGCGTTTCTTCATCTCCTTTTGTTATCTTACCCTTTCTGATTTCTAGAGAAGTTCTTTTAATCTCTATGGTTCCCTTGTAAAGTACGTTTCTACCCGAGCTATTTCCTGTCTTTACCATACCTGGATTTTCTTCGTCTCCTATAGTTCTTCTGTACCGTTCTTATATGCCTTCTTGATATGTTTTTTCTTACTGGGTCTATTGGTGTTACCACACCAGTGAGTAGATCTCGGTCTGTAGGACCTTACACTTCAGTCCACCCGGAATCCTTCGTAGTGATGTTTGTTTCGATCACCTCCGCTACCTTAAGGTCGACTCGGCAAAGTTTAGGACTTTCTACTACGACAACTTCACGACGTGAGTTATACGGTCGTTTAAACCTTTTGAGTCGTCGCCGATGTCCTGACTTTTTCCAGTCAAAAGGAAGGTCAGGGTTTCTTCCCTTACGGTTTCTTACAGGTTTGATGACGTGTTAATGTGAGTAAAATGTACGATCGTTTCACTACGAGTTTTAAGAGGTTCGATCCGAAGTCGTCATGTACTTGGTTCTTGAGGGTCTACAAGTTCAACCTAAATCTTTTCTGTCTCCTTGGTCTCTAATTTAACGGTTATAGGCGACCTAGTAGCTTTTTCACTCTCTTAAGGTCTTTCTGTAGATGAGGACGAAGTAACTGACACAATTTCGGAAACCGACACACTTAGTGTTGTTTGACACCTTTTAAGAAACTCTCTGTCCTTATGGTCTGGTGGAATGGACTGAGGACGCTTTGGACACACGTCCAGTTCTTTGTTGTCAATCTTGGTCTATACCTTGTTACTGACCAAGGTTTACCCCTTTCCTCAGACAGTTCCGACATATAACAGTGGGACTCACAAATTAAATGTACGTCTCATGTAGTACGTCTTACGACCCAACCTTCTTCGTGTTTGACCTTAGTTCTAACGGTCCTCTTTACAGTTATTAGAGTCCATACTATGGTGGGAGTACCGTCTTTCGTTTCTCTTTGATTTCTGGGAGAACTACTTCGACTTTCTCCTCTCACTTTTTCGTCCGAATTTTGAGTTGTCAGTTTTTTACTTCTAGTACCGTGGGTCAGGGTAGTGAAGTATCGTTTATCCGCCTTTTTGTTACCTTTGTCACTCTCTGAAATAAAAGAACCCGAGGTTTTTAGTGACAGAACTAATTTTGGTTCAGTGTGTTTACAGATAAAATATGGTAAAATTCATTGGTAGGTTTCTAAAAATAAGTAAACTCCATTGAGGAATTAAAAAAAAATTTGGAGTAACTTTATTATCGATCTGAGAGAAAGAGATTTCCAAAATAACAACTATAAGGATTAACGAGAATAATCGTAGACATTCCAGGGGACTCCCCTTCCGGTGTTACTTCGAAGGATTTGGCCAAAAAAAGGAAGATTTTTATTCAAGGATCCCATTAAACTGAAAACAAAAAGTTCATGGTTGTTGTGTTAACAAACGTTGTTCTCGTAAGATCTGTTATTAAACAATCAAGGAGATTAAGATTTTGCTAGGCAGTAAACCGATTGTTATTCAATATAGAGTTGTCTTTACGTTAGATAATTCTTACGTTTTTTTTGTTTTTGTTTTGGTTTTTCTGGAGAATAACCGGATTGTCCTTGTTTGTGTGGTATCCTGTTGACTCCTTCTAGTCTATCTTGTAAATGTAGACTTTCTGTGTCTCTTTAGACTCGAAGGAGGATCTTTCGGAGGAAATTCCAAAATGGTTCTATCGAAAAGTAAAAATACGTCCTTTCTTATGTCGTTTATGTACCCCTTTGTTATCTTTACCACTGTCTGAAATAAACGAACCCGAGGTTTTAGTGACGTCCGTCACTGACACCGATACTTTAATTTTTGCGAACGAGGAACCTTCTTTTTGATACTGGTTGGATCTGTCGTATAATTTTTCGTCTCTGTAGCGAAACAATCCCCGTCGTGAGACTAACTTTGACGGATGGGACCGGTCCGTGGTATCATTGGTAAACGTACTCAACAAAATACTGTCCGGTGGTGGTTAACCTTCTCAAGCCCTTTCCAGATTTCCTCTGTGGCGTGCAAGTAGGTGAAGGGTCTTAGGGAGAGCGATCGTAGGTAGAACCGACTCGCTACGCACGCGGTGGTCCTTTCTGAGACTTAATCTTACTAACCAGTTTCTGGTGGACCTTTGATTAGGGTAGTGGTATTTTGGCGTGTATTGCTCGGTACGCCGTCTCGTCAAGAGGACCCCAGGGAATGGGATGACGAGAGGTTGGTCCACGGGAAAGGGTTATTTTAGAGAACGAAACAGTCGTGTACACAGAAGAGACTGTTAAGTAAAGACTCACAATCTGTTCTCGGGTCAAAGCCCGGGACCTTCCACAGACGGAAGGACGTTGTTGAAATGGTTGTTTTCAGACAGATCGGTTTTGATACCAAAAAGGTCATCAGCACATACCTTCACTCTAACCTGGTATTTCTTTCGACTCGTGGCTTCTTGACTACGAAACCTTGATACCACAACCTCTTCTGAGAACTGGCAGGGAACCTGTATTTCCTCTCGGTTGGTCAGTTAGGATTTCCTTTAGTTGGGCCTTATAAATAACTTTCCTGACTACGACTTCGACTTCGAGGTTATGAAACCGGTGGACTACGCTTCTTGACTGAGTGACCTTTTCTGGGACTNACGGAAGGACGTTGTTGAAATGGTTGTTTTCAGACAGATCGGTTTTGATACCAAAAAGGTCATCAGCACATACCTTCACTCTAACCTGGTATTTCTTTCGACTCGTGGCCTCTTGACTACGAAACCTTGATACCACAACCTCTTCTGAGAACTGACAGGGAACCTGTATTTCCTCTAGGTTGGTCAGTTAGGATTTCCTTTAGTTGGGCCTTATAAATAACTTTCCTGACTACGACTTCGACTTCGAGGTTATGAAACCGGTGGACTACCCTTCTTGACTGAGTGACCTTTTCTGGGACTACGACCCTTTCTGACTTCCACCCTCCTCTTCCCCCACTGTCTCCTACTCTACCAACCTACGGTAGTGGTTGAATTACCTGTACTCAAACTCGTGTGAGTCCCTCTACCACTTCCTGTCCCTTCGGACCGCACGACGTCAGGTACCGCAGTGTTTCTCAGTGTGTCCTGACTTGCTGGCTTATTGTAGCTCCTACAATCTTTAGGAGAAACAAAGGTTTCTTACTCTTTTAGTACACGATGGGGTTTTGATCACCGACAGTCACATTTACAATCGTCTAAAGGGAAACGGTTGACCGTCCGAGAACAATTACGATAATTAAACCAGACAACCCGTTTTCTCTACAATCCATTCCCTAATGAGGGGTCCTAAATATGACCTTTTTGTTGTCGTATTGGTCGGACCATGAAAAGTACTTCAGGAGCGTTTATACTTGGTATTCACTTAGTATATTTTAGTCCTAATAGTTATTCCGAAAGAGTCTATAGTTAGGACCCTCTATTTTTTTAACAGTCAAATTTGTTGTATTAGTATATATATAAAAAAAAGTAGTAACTGTACTATCGTTCCATCGTTCCATCGACCTATTTCGAACGACGTAAACACAGTTCAATGTAAACCGTTCTCGTTCTGTTAGAGTACCCTTCAATTAGTTGAACGACTTATTACAACACACACTACTCTCAAATCATTGGACTCCTCGTTTCTGTCATTCTCCTACTGAGTACTCATAAAGAAGAGACCAAATTGTGTCGTGTCGACAACGACTCTGTCGAACCTCTGTCCCCCCACCACGAACACTGGCATAGATCGACGACCGAGGTTACAAGATCCAGTCGTCATTGGTGGTCCGACGACCCAAGTCAAGTCGAGTCAGCGAGTCAGTACAGGCTGAGAAACGTTGGGGTACTTAGCGTCGTTCAGTCCGCAGGGACAGGTAGTGGTTGAGGGCCTCAAGTGAGTCTGAGTACAGGTAGCTCAGTCACTACGGTAGGTCGGTAGAGTAGGAGACAGCAGGGGAAGAGGAGGACGGGGAGTAGGGAGGGTCGTAGTCTCAGAAAAGGTTATTCAGTTGAGAAGCGTACTCCACCGGTTTCATGACCTCGAAGTCGAAATCGTAGTCAGGAAGGTTTCTTTAGGGTCCCGACTAGAGGAAGTCTTACCTGACCAACCTAGAGGAACGTCAGGTTCCCTGAGAGTTCTCAGAAGAGGTTGTGGTGTCAAGTTTGTGTAGTTAAGAAACCGCGAGTCGGAAGAAATGTCAGGTTGAGAGTGTAGGCATGTACTGGTGTCCTTTTTGGTATCGGAACTAATCTGACTGGAATTCACAAGGATTGAGTCAGGGAAAAACGAGTCCTTGTCTCTTCCTTTTCCCAACTAGTATTAAACCCCGGAACCAGTTTTTAAGAAAATTTCAGAGGAACGGAAGTCTTACGAGATGAAAGGTCATTTCTCCAAGTCGAACCAGAGCAAGTTCATCTAATTTGTCACCGACTCGTTAATTTTTTTTTAACCCCTAGGTAAAGGACGTCATTGGACGTTCAGGATTTTTATGGGAATTAACAGAAAAACAGAAGTCCCGTCCCTTCTGATCTTCCGGAAAGTTGGGATAGGTGTAGTTAATTGTCAAGAAAAAGTCTCTAGGATGCAGGATTTATAAACTGAGATCAGAATACCATAACGTCCAAAAGAAACTTGTGAAATACAGGGAAATTGCGAACGAAAACCTCATTTATGTCTTACAGAACGACCGACAAATCGTTTCTCAAACTTGTGTCTCCATTTAATAGATGTATAACAATAGTTGTGACTGAATACTCCTTTCAGATCAGTAGATCTAGTCGAAAATTATAGACTCTCTTCATTCACCCCGAGAGTCATATCGGGACACCGCAACGTCAGTACATATAGCGATAAGGAAGGTTCACTTCATTTTTTCTGCCCAGTAGTCCTCCGTGTCCTTATGATTGTTTACGTGACACCTCTAGATAGCTTTTCTTCAGTGAGAAAAAACCTTATATCCTGTCATTCCACACTTCCGAACCGTGATGTCTTAGGACTCCCTATTATTATCGTAACTGTCTAGAGTCACTTCAGTTCAACAAGTCAGTAAGGCTGAGAAACGTTGGGGTACCTGATATGTCAGTTACCTTAAGAGGTCCGATCTTCCGACCTTACCCATCGGTAAGGGAAGAAGTCCCCTATAAGGGTTGGGTCCCTAGTTTGGGTACAGAGGGTGTAATGTCCGTCTAAGAAATGGTGGACTCAGTGGTCCAGGTTCAGATGACCTCACCCATCGTATAGGGAAGAGGTCGCCTAAAAGGATTGGATTCTTAACTTGATCCCAGAGGACTTAACGTCCACAAAGAAATGGTTGACTCGATCTAGAGTTCAGGACATGTTTATTTAGAAGTTACGAATGGTAAACCACAAAATTGATCGTTTTACCTTCACAATATTCCCGACCACGTTTCGTGTTCTTCGGGGAAGAGTTTCATTCGACTTTAATTTCCAAAATAAGGACGATGCCGGAGGACGGAATTACCTATGACTGCTTAGGACCCGTACCCGAATATCATTAAACTTATCCCCTACACCTTACATAAGTAGGTTACAGTCATCTTAGTTCACGAGTATTAAGAAATCCATGATTCGGATCGTTCAACAGAGCAAGTCACATTAGGAGTAGTACTCAGTGTTTGTAATATACTACTTCCTTCAGACGAACTAGGAAATCTAGATCTTTGTAGAGAGGGAGTCCTTACTTTCTTTATGCCCGAAGCATTTGAAGGTTATCCGGAAATGGATAACCCATTTGTCCTCGTAAAAGATGAGCCTCTTTCCTCATAGAAGAAACCTTCCTTACTACGATTTCGACTTTGAGGTCATGAAACCGGTGGAGTACTCTTCTCAACTGAGTAACCTTTTCTGAGACTACGACCCTCCCTAACCCCCGTCCTCCTCTTCCCCTGCTGTCTCCTACTCTACCGACCTACCGTAGTGACTGAGCTACCTGCACTCAGACTTACTTGAGGTCCTCAACCACTACCTGTCCCTCCGGACCGTACGACGTTAAGTGCCCCAGCGTTTCTCAACCTGTGCTGACTCGCTGACTTGACTTGACTTGACTTCATGTCAAGATTTCCATTACTAATTTATTGGAATTATTCGTGTAATCTTTGGGCATGGTAGACATGGTGTAATAATCAGACTCCTTCTGTCGGAAATTAAAACCATCACCGAGTCTGTCATTTTGGTAGACGGATGTTACACCCTCTAGGCCCAAGTTAGGGACCCATCCCTTCTAGGGACCTCTTCCTTTACCGTTGGGTGAGGTCATGAGAACGGACCTTTTAGGGTACCTACCTCCTCGGACTATCCGATGTTAGGTACCCCAATGTTTCTCAACCTGTGCTGACTCGCTGAAGTGAAGTGAAGTTTTGACTTCTCCGCCGGGCATACATAATCCCGAAAGTAACGAAAAGGAACATATTAGTAAAGATGAAGAGGGTTCCACAATTCTCTCTTCCCCTTTCTGAGAAGTCCAAGGGACCCTCATCCGGATAAGAACAAATTGAACTTTGAGACTAGATTTTAGCTCAAACAAGATCCGAAGAAGAATTGAGTGTCAAGTAAAAGATTATACGACCCAAAAACGTCATTTTTGTTTGAAAAACAAAACGAGAGTCAACTCTTTATTTACCCCCAACCAACTGGAACCTAACTACCATCCATGAATTGACCGTGTCAACTTCCAAGTACTAAAACGTTTATTAGGGAAAAGAAAGAAAAATTACCAAAACCTTTCAACCAGTCGGTCACATTGTTCCCATAACCATACATTACATCTGGTTGGATCTAACACAGAAAACTAGTCTCACCGGTTTAAGAATAGGTTTGGTAGATTTTTCCACCTCAACTCGTTTTCTAGTCAAAATACCAATCTCTTACTGAGTCCACAGTTCGGTCTTGTAACGAATTTTCAAAAAAAGTTTAGAGAGGATTGTCAGACCTTAACTAAGTCGACCGAAAACGAATGTAGTAACTTAGAAACAGGTCAGATGTCAAAATCCCTTTTCAAGACCCTATTCTAGTTCATTAAAGACTCGATTAAGGAACGTAAGTAACGTTCGGAGACCTAATACACTAAGTTTCAGGTAATTCCCCACAAAGGTTGGACGAAAGAGGTGGGTAAGGGAACCAAAAGAAAGTTTTTGATTATCGATATAATCAACTATATCTAAACTTTTGGACCCGAGTATCCAGGCCTACCAATTAAGTTTAAAGAATAGGGTTTCCTAGGACTGACCTAGTCCTTTAAGAAATCGGTTCCGAGATTTAAGAGAAGACCAGATCCCACATATCCACTGGGGGTTCCTACCCAATGGAGAGGGACATTATCGATAGAGGAATTTCCCTCGATATTAGTGAGGATTAAAAAGTGAGAGGAGAAGACCCCCTTCCCCTCGTCGTCCTCCGACTCTCCTCTTTCGTGGACCTGGTCCCTCGAGTCTATCTACTCCCGTATCCTCCTCGTCTCGTCTTCTACCCCAGTCCCAAACACCGGAAAAATCGGGACTATATCCAAGTTCGTTAAAGAACAAACAAAGGACGTCTCTTTAATGAGATAGCAAATAAGAAAATCTTCTAAGATCTATGGTTATTTTCCATTCGTAAGGTAAGTGAGACAAACTGGAATACCGACCGGAGAAGATTGACACGTACGTTTTTATAGTTAACATCTTATAATTTCTTGGGGTTAAACCGAGTGAAATCTAACTGTAAAGGAAATCATATTAAAAGGGTTACTTGAACCATGAACATTCCTACTTGAGGGACGTATAACATATACTCAGACCGACCCCACAGTCAGCTTCCAACTGAAAGACTGGGGGTAGACAGAAACTCTCTAAAATAAAGGGTAAAATTCAACCTAAGTAGTCCCTATATTAAGTGATCACTTTAACACACCACCCGGACACATGACGACCACTCAAATTGAGGAGATCCGCAGTGGGGTCTCTACAAAGTGAAACAGAATGTACAGTACCTAAGAGGGAGACCGGTAGATTCTGGTGGTACCCATGAACCTAGCGACTTACCGGTAAAGAGTAGACGTCGGGAGTCTACTCGTTCACCAAATTAATTACTCACCCAAAGGGACACCCTGGTGGCGTATCTCCTGAACCGGAGATGGTAAGGACATTTAAAGAGTCAGTGGTCCCTTTCGGGATTGGTCGACCCTCGTTTTGAGAGTAGAAGTGAAAATAGGGTTGTTTAAGATAATTCCGTCGGTTTGACTCTTTTTCCCAGTCTAGTCGGAGAATGGATTCGTGAAGTCCGTTCTGATGAGTCAGAGGATGTTGACTCTTTTGAGACTTTAAAAAGTTGTTCGGGGTGGGGTGTCATAGAAAGTTGACCCACTCATAAGGAACCGACTCGGTATGGGTCATAGAAAGTTGACCAACCCATAAGGAGTGATAGAAAGTTGGTTAGAGGTGGGTCATAGGTCTGGGACGTATCCATACGGGGTCATGTAAAGTTCACGGGGGGAATCATAGAAGGTTGGAGGAGATGGTGGTTTATTTTGAGTCCTAGAAATTGGTCTTCTCCTCTAGGTTCTTGATCCTCTGAATGGGTTTAAGTGGACCTGAGGGACTCCACCTACCCGAGTCCCCCGGTGACGACCATAATTCCGAGACCAAGGAGCATCTCAAGTCCTCTTCCTTCCTTCCTTCGGGCGAGACCCAGGGAAGTACCATCGGTATTGAGCTGAATTTTTTAACGTGTCACATTCTCAACACTCAATTCAAAATAAACCCCGTTAATTCTGCCATCGGGTCCTTTGTCGTGGTGTCTATCGAGACTCTTTGACGAGGTTTCTCCCTCTCTCCTTTCTATCATATAGAAACCCTGTATCCTATTTCTCCCTCATGTACGTTTGTTCGTGTGTAAAGAAAAAACAAAATTTTCAAAGACGATCAGAGCACTTCGAAAACAACCAGTACTCTTTGTTAACAGTGATACTTCCTAAAATCACGAAAAGATCTATACTTCTCTATGTTCTTGATCCGAGTATTTTGGTCAAGAAATCTTATGGATTGATAGGCTTCTGGACAGAACGGTCAAAGGTCTTCGTGTCTAACGGAGTAAAGATGAGAGATGGGACTCAAGGAAGTCCCCCACAACCTCCAGTCGTCGAAGTCACCGCGTATTAAATTAAGAATGTCTCCATCAACCGTTCATGGGTATCATTCATAGTCAAACACCAAGGATTAAACACTAACTGTTAGAATAAACTGTAGATCATTTGGAGCCATACCCCGAAGGGACCACCGAGTCATTAGAATTCGTAAACGCCTAAGTACAGAGGGAAATCGAGACTTGAAAAATTGAATACAAAGTAAGTTAGAAAAAAAAAAAAAAACCAAATAAGATTTTTGAAGACTACAACATTTGGAGTCAATTAAGACATACTCAATAGAAAAGACTGTATAAAACAGAGACTGAAGACAAGTCATGACAACCTATTCGGAGATTGATTCGCCTTCCTCCCTAGGGTCTACCGCGTCACCATTTCTTAGACGGACGGTTATGTCCAAGGTAGGAACACAGTCCTTCTAGGAGACCTCTTCCTTTACCGTTGGGTGAGGTCATAAAAACGGACCCTTTAAGATACCTGTCTCGTCGGACCGTCCAACGAGATACCCCAACAATTTTCTCAGTCCGTGTTTAATAGTTGTTGTCGGGGTTCCTACGTTTCCCCATCTCCCCCCTTTAGGACAGAGGAGTTGTCACTTGACGAGAATGTTACACTAAAACCCATGAAAAGAGTATTAAGATGGATACACAGAAGTCGAAAGGATATTAAGACGTTATAGGACATTTTTAAGAAGAGTAAGAATTCTGACTAAAATTCTCGATCTTACTTAAAGTACTCAAGATAAGAGATATTGACTTACACTGACGATGTTATTAGTGTTTTTATTTAACATAAAAATCGTTCGTCGAAAGAACTATATCTTAAAAGATTAGGGGACTCAAGTTTGACGTCCCTGTTTGTAGTAGAATTCAGGAGTCATAGTCATTCAGGGGTTAAGAGACACATAAGTCCCTTCACAAAAAAAAAAAAAAAAAAAAAAATCAACGGTAGATCTATCTCTTACCACTTTCAACTAGTCAACACAGACTGAGACATGTCAGGTACCTTAAGAGGTCCGGCCTTATGACCTCCCCCATCGGAAAGGGAAGAGGTCCCCTAGAAGGGTTGGATCCCCAACTTCGGTCCAGAGAGTGTAACGTCCGCCTAAGAAATGGTCGACTCGGTGTTCCCTTCGGGTCCATCTCTTACCTCAACTACTCTTAAGGTTTGACTGTCGATTTGTCTCCATAAGAGACATGATTTTTCATAGTGACCCGAACTCCGATTTCTGTAGACTTTCCGTAGACTTGAAGGGTCTCAAAGACATTTCCTCCCTTGATAAATAGATCTTATAAAAGATCTGGGGGGACTTACAATGTGATGGTTCACATATTACACTAGGTCACTGTCCTTCCGATACTGTTCGGATCTGTCGTATAATTTTTCGTCTCTGTAGTGACACTGTTGTTTCCTGACATGTCAGTTTCGATACCAAAAAGATGATCAGCACATACCTATACTTTCGACCTGGCATTCCTTCCGATTCACGATTCCGTAACTATGAAAACTTAACACAACGACCTCTTCTAAGAACTCTCAGGGGACCTAACGTCCCTCTAGTTCGGTCAGTTAGGATTTCCTCTATTTCGCACTTATAAGTAACCTTCCTGACTACAACTTCGACTTCGAGGTTTTGAAACCGGTGGACTATGTTTCTTGACTGAGTGACCTTTTCTGGGACTACGAACCTGTGTAACTTCCGTCCTACTCTTCTCCCGCTGTCCTACTCTACCAACCTACCGTAGTGGTTGAGTTACCTGTACTCAGAATCGTTTGAGACTCTCTGTCACTTCTTGTCCCTTCTAAACACACGACGTCAGGTGTCCCAACGTTTGTCAGTCTGTGTTGAATCACTGACTTGTTATTGTTACCCGTCCAAATGGATCATATACTTTACGTTGTCAAATGAAACTTATTAAAGATAAGTTAATAAAACAAACGAGGATCTTTTACATTTTTGTATGATAGAAACAGTCAGTTTTGTTTGTACAGTTTGTATGATAGAGGCATTGTTTTACGGTATGACACCCACCGACTTTGTTGGCTGTAAATAAAAGAGCGTCAAGACCTCCGACTTTCCAGACTCTAGTTCTTCGGATGACTAAGCCAAGGACGACTCTCGAGAGAACGACCGAACGGGGGAGAGGACACAGGAGGAGACCGTCTTGTTCTCGAGGAGAAGAGGATTCCATGTTTGGGTAGACCTGATCCCAAGGTGTGAGTACTGGAGTAAATTGGAGTCAATGGAGAAATGTCCGGGATAAAGGTCTATGTCAGTGTAATCCCGTTTATGCAGGACCTTAAAACTAAAATCTTTTACACTTTCATAAAAATATTATTACTTTTTCTTGTAAAGGAGTCACTAATTGTGTACGGTCCGGGACACCCTTCACGGAATATTAATACACTTAAATTAAGAATGTTGGTTGCTTGATTCATACTAGAGTAAAATATCTACCCCTTGGTTTCGGGTCTCTACGATTCCTTGAACGAGTTCTAGTGTGACGGTCGTGTCGCTTCGAAGGTTATGTGTGTCAGGAAAATTGATAATATGACATTAGATTAGGTACAACAACAAATCACTGATTTAACATAGGTTGAGAAACGTTTGGGTGCCTGCTATCGAACGATCCGAGGAGACAGGAACCCTAACAAGGTCCGTTCTTATGACTTCGCCCAACGGTAAAAGAAGAGGTCCCCGAGAAGGACTGGGTCCCTAGTTTGTACGCAGAGGACGAACCGTCCGTCTAAGGTATTAAATTACATATTTTATGATCATATAATATATGGTTATTCCTCCCAAATCGTTCGGGTCTTCAATGGTGACTGACCTTACCTACGGTCACACTCTACTCAAGGTGCGATTTTCACACGGATGTGGACGACTTCCTCCGACTCTCTGATAATGCGCCTATGCCCTCAAAACCTAGTGTATGATTAAATATGAGAGTGGTCGTCATAGCCTCAGGTAACGGGGTATTAGAGTAGTTTGATCTTAAAGTATCAATTTATCGTGGAGTGGATGCTAAATTTCTTCTGAGACTACACAGGATAAACGATATTCTTTTTAGGAGATACATTAATAACACTGGACCAAATTAGTAATCGGGAATAGTTCACATTTGGTACTATCGTTCAAGTCAAGTCAAGTCAGCGAATCAACACAGGCTGAGAAACACTGGGGTACTTAGGTTCGTGCGGTCCGCAGGGACAGGTAGTGGTTGAGGACCTCAAGTGAGTCTGAGTACAGGTAGGTCAGTCACTATGGTAGGTCGGTAGAGTAGGAGACAACAGGGGAAGAGGAGGGCGGGGGTTAGGGAGGGTCGTAGTTTCAGAAAAGGTTACTCAGTTGAGAAGCATAGTCCACCGGTTTCATGACCTCAAAGTCGAAATCGTAGTAAGGAAGGTTTCTTTAGGGTCCCAACTAGAGGAAGTCTTACCTGACCAACCTAGAAGAACGTCAGGTTCCCTGAGAGTACTCAGAAGAGGTTGTGATGTCACTTTTTCGTAGTTAAGAAGCCACGAGTCGGAAGAAGTGTCAGGTTGAGAGTGTAGGTATGTACTGGTGTCCTTTTTGGTATCGGAACTAATCTGTCTGGAACCATCCGTTTCATTACAGAGACGAAAACTTATATGATAGATCCGACCAGTATTGAAAAGAAGGTTCCTCCTTCGTACAAAATTAAAGTACCGACGTTAGTGGTAGACGTCACTAAAACCTCGGGGGTTTTTATTTCAGACTGTGATAAAGGTGACACAGGGGTAGATAAAGGGTACTTCACTACCCTGACCTACGGTACTAGAAGTAAAAGACTTACAACTCGAAATCCGGTTGAAAAAGTGAGAAGTGAAAGTGAAAGTAGTTCTCCGAAGACTCAAGGAGAAGTGAAAGACGGTATTCCCACCACAGTAGACGTATAGACTCCAATAACTATAAAGAGGACCGTTAGAACTAAGGTCAAACACAAAGAAGGTCAGGTCGCAAAGAGTACTACATGAGACGTGTCTTCAATTTATTCGTCCCACTGTTATATGTCGGAACTGCATGAGGAAAAGGATAAACCTTGGTCAGACAACAAGGTACAGGTCCAGATTGGCGACGAAGGACTGGACGTATATCCAAAGAGTTCTCCGTCCAGTCCACCAGACCATAAGGGTAGAGAAAGTCTTAAAAGGTGTCAAATACACCAGGTGTGTCAGTTTCCGAAACCGTATCAGTGATTTCGTCTTTATCTACAAAAAGACCTTGAGAGAACGAAAAAGGTACTAGGTCGTCTACAACCGTTAAACTAGAGACCAAGGAGATGGAAAAGATTTTGGTCGAACTTGTAGACCTTCAAGTGTCAAGTGCATAACGACTTCGGACCGAACCTCTTAAAACTCGTAATGAAGTGATCGTACACTCTACTCACGTTGACACGCCCTCAAACTCGTAAGAAACCGTAACGGAGAGAAACCTTAACCTTACTTTTGACTGGAAAAGGTCAGGAACCGGTGACGACTCAAAAGGTTTAAACGACCGTATGACTCACGTCGTGAAAGTGTCGTAGTAGAAAGTCCTAATCTTTATCGAGTTGACCTTAAGGTAGTGGAGGTGATCGAAACAAGCATCGCCACGAAAGGTTCCGAGTGAACTGAAGTGTAAGGTCCTACAGACCGAGATCCACTCACTAGTGTGGTAGTACTAATAGAACCAGTACTTCTAGAAAAAACATGTCAAGAAGACACATAAGAACGATGGAGAAGAATCGAAGACAATCCAGGTCTGATAAAGACAGGAAATAGCTCGGGTAGTAATGGTTCCAAATTTATGTTCGGACTAATTCCGATTTTAAACTATACGGGTGAAATAATAAAGTGGACTTGTATGACGTTCTTTTGAGTTTCACTTTTTCCGTATTTCTTTTTTAATATGCTTTCATGAGTATTTGGAAGTATAAAGTTGAGAGTCCTAACCGTATCGAAAATGTTTATACCAAGAAATTTTCCCATTACACTGACAGTTGTCTTTTCAATACGAAGTGAAAGACTTTGTGATTTCATTTTTATTTGTCATTTTACTTATATATATATACTTATAATAGAATCTAAGATATTAGGACCTCCCTCCGACTCAGGATTTTAAGGGAAAATTCGCGGTATCTGAGATATTATGGACGATTTAGGTCCAAACAAGTACTGCTGTAAGTCGTTTTTAACTCTTGAATTTTCATAAATTTTTGTCTTCGAAGACGTAGGTTCTAAAAATGACGTTTTTATCAGTCGTGAAAAACCTTCCTGACTAGGTTACTGTAGAGGGTCCATTGTCATATACGTTAGTTCGTGAAACGGGTCCAAAGCAGGGCACAAGTAAAGAACTTTTATGGCTTATGCCCTGTGCGTAATATTAGCCATGGACAGAATTGGTAAAGGACGTAATATTAGTGAGCCTCCTTGACTTTATTTTGTGCAGCTCAGGGACTTAGACCCCGTCCCGGCTCGTGGGCCTACAAAATCGTCGTAGTTGCGAATGATTTCCTTCCCCCTGGAGCCGCCCCTGTGGGCTGCGGGGGGTGGTCTTGGGCCCCGACCCCTGGGCCCGGGGGCGGCAAGCGGCTCGAGAGGGTCCGCTGGCGCTCCGGGCCAGGTCTGGTCTTTCGCGAGCGCGCCGTCGAGGCCCTCCGACCCGGGCCCGGGGCGCGCTCTTTTTCGCGAATTTTTTTTAAATTTCTTTTTTCGCCAAAAGCACCTCGCCCTCAGCGCCACAGGGGCCCGCGGGAGCTGGTCTCCTGCCGCGCTGGACTGACGTCTGCGGCCCCGCGCGGCCGGCGTCTCCGGCGCTCCGGGCGGCCGCGAAGGGCCCCTGGCCGGGCGGCGTCTCCGCTCGTCGCGGGCGAGAAGGGGCCATTGGCCGTGGCGCGCGGAGGAGTGTCGGCGCGGGTGGGTCGGCCGGCCTGCGGTCTTCCCGCCGGCGCCCCGGGCCCGGAGCCGCGTCGGGGTCGGCGGGGTCGCGCAGCAGTCCGGGCCGGGGGCCGGCCGGGGGCCCGCGCCGACGCGGTTAGCGCCCGGAGACGGCGGCGGCGTGGACGCTCCTCCTCCTCGTGCGGTCGGAGGCGGCGGCAGCGGCGCTCGGGCGGGGGCGCAGGGCGGGGGTGTCGCCGCGGGGCTCTGGAGCCGGCGGGCGCCCGGGCCTCGCCTTCGCCGAGGGGACGCCGCCCGGGGCCCGGCGGCGGCGGAGTCTCGGGCCGGCGGCGACGGCGGCGCGGCGTCGAAGGCCGCCGGCGATGGTGCCGCTCCGCGCCCCGCAGGGCTCCTGGGGGCGCTGGGCCGCCCGCGGGGCTGGGCCGGTGGGGCGGCGCCCTCCGCCAGCGCGAGCCCGCGGGCCCCGCGGCGGTGGCTACGGGCACACCACGACGGCGACGAGGGACCGGCGAGTAAAGTCCACTGAAGAGCCCGCCCCCGCCCACCCGACGCGGTCCGGCCCGGCGCGCCCGCCCTTGAGCCCCCGCTGAGACTCCCCCTGCGGCTCCGGCGGGGCGAGCCGGCGCCAAGGGCGGAGCCGAGGAGCCCGGGGAGGCCGCAGACGAGGAGGAGCGGGACCCGGCACGCCCAGTGTCCTGCCGCGCCGGGGCTCGGCCCGCCGGAGACGCTTGGCTCTGAATTGCTCTCTCGCTTCAAAGTCACTTCCGAAGACTCCATGGGGGCGGGGCTGTAGAATTTATAAAAAAAAGAAAAATGACATTTTCGTAAGACTATTGGATTCAATGACCCAACTTCCCTCCGTCCCTGAATACAAATTTTACACTACGAGATCCATGTTTATCCAAAGACTGAAAATTCTACAATCAGGAATTCAGTGCATATAGTATCTTTAAATCGTGAGTGTAGAATTGAAAAAAATAAAAGACATTTTGTTTTGTTTTGTTGAGACTATTGGATTCAATGACCCAACTTCCCTCCGTCCCTCAATGACAAAGTTTACACTACGAGATCCATGTTTATCCAAAGACTGAAAATTCTACAATCAGGTACATTCGGTCCGTACAGCATCTTTAAACTTTGTACACTTTGCTAAGAACTGGATGTAATACCCCTGGCAAAAATCCCAACTATGTCTACTATGCAAAATTTTACTTTCACTCACGTGCTCCAGATCGGGTCAACCGATTGCAGAGTAAGTTAATATCTTTCTGGATTTTGTTGACCTTTGATCAAAATTGGAACAGGATTTCTGTTCAATTTGAATTGCTTCTCAAAGTATTTTACGAAACGAAATATATATGCGTTTACACGATCCTACTACTATTCGTTTTGAAGAAAACATTTTATACTCTAAGACTAGCTCAATTACCCCACGTATATATCTGAAATCTACCTAGTACTTGAACTTACATTTCTTACCATGGTCCGTAAAAGTGAGTTGGTTTTAGATACAAGAAGTTAACACTTGTATTCGTCATTTAGTTGTCGTCATGAACACTGAACCAGTAGTCATCTTTAGTGTATATAAAAGTACGGTGTGACCAACAACGTCTATGGATCTTTATGACAAATAAAGAAGTTCTAATGTCATTAAAACGTAGTGACATGACCAATAAATTATATCACCTCCTCATGTATTTCTGTACAAGGTTCAAATGGAAAATCAAAGGAACATTTAGGATAATACACAAATTATTATTATAAGTTTCTTCTCCAGGTCTCCGAAGTGGTTTAACGTTTTCAACCCACAATCCGTGTCCCTTTTGAGTCTTAAGGACAACATTATCGAGTCATTAGGTCCAAACGGGTGGAAGAGTCACTCAAAACATCCTCAGAGATTTAAGACCTATAATCTTTAATAAAATACATTATTTGACGACTTAAAATTTACGATCCGTCTAAACAATGGACGGACTGTAAATAAACTCTTAGTCTATGGGAAACCTCTTGAGATCTTTTGTTCAAGAGGATCACTTTTGAACAATCTGACTTCGGGAACTCTTTTAATATACGGGAAATCTTCCATGACAGGTTTTTGGAAAACTGTGGAAAATTATGTCAACTCAAGATTCCTGTACCGCACCCTAAGTATCGGTAAGTTGATTGAGATCCATCACCTATAGTATACGAATGGAGAAACATGTCTTTAAACCTCCTCCTCTACTTTTGTCCCATAAACGACATCAAACTAGAAGTCTCTATTTTGTTCGGACGATCGGCTTCCTATTTTTAACACCAACTATTTGGTATAAAAGTAACGTATTTGTCGAGATTATATTTTTAAAATTTTCTTTTATAAATTATAAATTTTATAAAGGAATCCTTTTCCAAATATTAAATGATTATGATAAAAAACGTCCCTCGTCAAGGTAATCCTTACGTAAAATTTTGGTTACACTATTGCAGATGAAAAACCTAGAACAGAAAATAGACTTTCCTGAATTCCTGACACTCTTTCAACAGAGGATTGAAAGGCTCCTTCTTTTGGAGGGTATGAATGATAAGACCTTCTATTTCTCATCGAAGTAAACACTGAAATCTTGGAAGAAAACTCGAGGGGATCACCAAGTCTACCATTTCTAAGTCGGACGTTACGTACTCTGGGACCCAAGCTAGGGACCAACCCTTTCTAGGGGAGCTTTTTCCTTACCGATGGGTGAGATCATTAAGGGACTTGTCTCCTCGAACCACTTGATGTCAGACACCCCGACGTTTCTCAACCTGTGTTGACTCCCTGATTGTGAATCGTCAAAAAGAATACCATCATAGTTAAACCATTGTTAGATTCGAATACGAAGGTTTCTAATTTGAGTCCATCATTTTGCAAAGTAAAATCAAACTTACTAGTAAATCTTTTCATAACGATCTACACTCTTCAGAAAACAATAAGTCTGTAATATGGACACGGTAGGAAAATTAAACAAACCTCTGAAACCTAGTATTACAAAGTTTTTGTTTTGTACCTTCCGTACATTTTAGTAGAATTTAAAGTTTATCAACAGATTGAACTACGGATTGTTATCCCATTGATAAAAACGTATACCTATTTCACGACAAGAAATGACAAAGGATTTTAAATTAATATAAAAGATTAAATAACGAGGTTTATTTCCTTTTCATCTATAATGAGTTTTATTCATAAACAAAATTTGTCTTGTTTGTAAGTCGTTTAACCTATCACTTTCACCTTTAAAAGTCACAAGAATCTGACTATAACATACGTATATGACATTTTATATAAGTCATAAAAGTAAAACAAAGTAGAGTAGAGCTAAGTCAAAAAGTATGGACATAATTTGGTCATAAATAGTTCATGGTACTTTCAAATAATGTTTATCAAATATCGTTATAATACCTAATACATGTGTTTCCAATTTGAACACTGGTTACCATCTTTTAGTCTTGTTTAGTGGACATGAGTCACCTCTTAATTCTCTTCAATTTTGAAACCGAGGTGTATGAGATGAACTCAGAACCCTCTCCGATCATAGTTTAACGAACTCCGGGTGTGTGTCTGTGTGTGTATTTTGGATGATCTGGATTATTTACTTAAGTCACTATAATGTCTTAGGTTCTAGTTGTATATTATTAGACAATATAAAGATATATGATTGTCACTTTTTAGACTGTCACTTTAATTGTTTTGTTAGGTCAAATATGATCGTAGTTTCTCTAACTTTATAAACCTTTAATCGTCTTCTTTACACTTTGAACATGCGACTTTCAATCTTTTGTAGGGACTCTTCTTACTTTCCGAATTTATTTACTATTCCTTAGGGTACAAGTCCCTAACTTTTCGAATCACAAGAATTCTACCGTTATAAGGAACTTAAAGATATGTTTAAGTTACATTAGGATAGTTTTAGGATCGATGGAAAAAAAAAAAAGAAGGACCTTTAACTACCTTTCTGAGATTTCGAGTGTACCTTAACGTCCCTTGGGTCTTATCGGTTCGGTAAGAACTCTTTTCTTGTTTCAACCTCCTAAGTGTGCAGGATTAAAGTGTTCAATGATGTTTCTTTGTTATTAGTTCTATCATACTACATCCGTATTTCCATTTGTATCTGGTCATCTTGTCTTGACTCTCAGGTCTTTATTAAGGGAAGTAAACACAATTTAACTGAAGACACCCTAGGGTTCTGTTTACCTTTATTGTCACAAAAGTCGTTTATCACGGTGTTTACTTATAGGTGTTTGTCTTGTTACTTTACCTGACGACGGAGTATGGTACATTTTTTTAATTTTATCTACTTTCTGTATTTACATTTTTGGTTTTGATATTTGGGTATCTTCTCTTGTCTAAAAACTAGAATCTGATCCGTCTCGAAAGAATCTAGACTGTGGTTTTCATGTCGTTGTTGTTTTTTATCTGAACTAGTTTTTAATTTTGCACACTAAGTTTTCTGTTATATTTCTTTTACGTTTCTGTTGGGTGCTTTACCCTCTTTTATAAATGTTTAGGATACAGGTCCTATATATTTGTCATAATTTTTGAGTTGTCATTTTTGTTGTCGAGTCAACCTGTCACCCGTTGATTAAACTTAATGAGAGACTTCTTCTTTATGCTTTCCGGTTATACGTGTACTTTTCTACGAATTGTAATCATCAGTAACTCTTTACGATTAGTTTTGACGTCACTCTACGATGAAATGTCGATGATTCCATCGATTTTATTTTTTGTCTTTTTAGTGCACGACCACTACTACACCTCTGCAACCTTGGACGTATAGTGACCACCCTTATGCAAGTATACTTCCAAATATATTTACAAGTATCTTATAAACATTATCGATTTTTCACTTTTAGTAGGTCTATGAGTAGTCGAGTACTTACTTATTTGGTTTACACAATATAGATTTGTCACCTTATAATAAATCCGGATCTTTCTTTACTTCATGGTTATGTAGGATGTTGTACCCACTTGGAACGCCAGTACGATTCACCTTCTTGAGTCTATATTTTCCGGTGTATTACCCACTCCCAAGGTAAATAAACTTTAAAAATCGTATCCGTGCACGTCATTCTGTCATCTAATCACTGACGGTCACCGACGTCCCTCCCTTCTCACTCCTGACTCACGATTACTCACGTCGCAGATGAAGACCCTACCACTTTAAAGAGACCTCAATGACCATTACTAACGTTTTGGAACACTGATATAAATCTTGGGACTTAACATTTCTCACTTAAAACCTGAAAGGACCACCAGGTAACCAATTCTTGCACGTAAATGATGTCCCCCGTGTTCAAGCTTGGGGCAATCCCTTGATACTAGGTGTACGACATACTGAACCGTTTTTTATTTATTTTCTCACTTTAAACACTATAAACACTTAATGTAGAGTAAATTTCAGAATTTTTTTTTTTCATAAAGGTTCAAGGGAGATAAAGTCAAGTCAAGTCAACGAGTCAACACAGACTGAGAAACGTCGGGGTACCTGATTCGTTTGGTTTGATTGGACAGGAAGTGATAGAGGACCTCAAACAAGTTTAAGTACAGGTAACTCAACTACTACAGGAGGTTGGTAGAATAGGAAAAAGTGGAGGAATAGGGGGACGGGAGTTAGAACGGGTCGTAGTCCCAGAAGGTCACTCAGTCGTGAACTGTAGTCCACCGGTTTCATAACCCCAAAGTCGAAATCGTAGTCAGGTAGGTTACTTATAAGTCCCAAGTAAAGGAAGTCTAACTAACCAAACTAGAAGGACGAACTAGGGGAACTAGTCCCCTGAGAGTTTTCAGAAGAGGTCGTGGTGTTAAGTTTTCGTAGTCAAGAAACCACGAGTCGGAAGAAATGCCAGGTTGAAAATGTAGACATGTACTGATGACCTTTTTGGTGTCGAAACTAATATGTCTGGAAACACCCGTTTTACTACAAAGACGGGAAATTGTACGACAGATCCAAACAATGTCGGAAAGAAGGTTCATCGTTTGCAGAAACTTAAAGTACCGACGTCAGTGGTATGCGTCACTAGAACCTTGGATGTTTTTATTTAAGACAGTCACAAAGGTAAAAAAGGAGTAGATAAACGGTACTTTACCACTCTGGTCCACGGGACTAGAAGTAAAAAACTTACAACTCAAAATTCGGTCGAAAAAGTGAGAGGAGAAAGTGGAAGTAGTTCTACGAGAATTCGTAGAAGTAATTCTACGAAAGTTAAGACGGTAACACCACTATAGTAGACGTATAAACTTCAATGACTATAAAGAGGGCCGTGAGGAGTAAGGTCGAACACTAAGTAGGACGGGTCATAAAGTGTTCTACATGAAACGTACATTCAATTTATTCGTCCTACTGTCATCTGTCGGAACTCCATGAGGAAAGGGATAAAACTTGATCAAACAACAAGGTACATGTCAAGATTGACAACGAAGAACTGGACGTATGTCTAAAGAATCCTCCGTCCATTCCACCAAACCATAAGGGTAAAGAAATTTTTAAAAGGTGTCAAACAACACTAGGTGTCAGTTTCCAAAATCGTGTTACTTTGTCTTCATCTACAAGACTTTAAGTGAACGAAAAAGATACTAGGTAACCAACAACGGTTAAACTAGAGACCAAGGAGACGGAAAAGATTTAGGTCGAACATGTAGACTTTCAAGTGTATGACAACTCCGGATTGAACTTCCTAAAACTCGTAATGGAAAGATTGCACTTTACTCACGTTAACACGTTATCAAACTTGTAATAAACCGTAACAGAAAGAAACACTAACCTTACTTTTGACTGGAAAAGGTTAGGACACCGGTGACGACTTAAAAGGTTCAAACGACTGTAAAACTCACGTCGTGAAATTGTCGTAGTAGAAAATCCTAAAATTTATCGAGTCGTCCTAAATGTAGTGGAGGTGATCGAAACATCATTACGAAGGATTTCGGGTGAACTGAAGGGTGAGGTCCTACAGACCGAGATCCACTCACTGATGTGATAGCGTGAACACCAGTGATTCTGGAAAAAACAAATCAAGAAGCCACATAAGGACGGTGGAGAAGAATTATAGAAGACGAAGAGAGTCCAAGTATGGTAAAGACAGGAAATAACAAGGATAGAAACGTACTTTACAAGGGAACAATAGGGATTAAAAGAATTTCTCTAGAGATCAGAAAGGGTAAGATAACAAAAGGAGATAAAGAAACGTAACAAGGGAATTCTTCCGAAAGAATAGAGAGGAACAATAAGAAACTTTGAGACGTAAGTCTAACCATATAGAAAAGAAACTAAGGGGTTTAACATACATTAATAAAATATAACAAGTAGTACAAGGGTAAAACAGAACGTTGAGAAAATAAAAAACAGAGGGATAACCAACACTTTTGACTAATCATAGAAAATGATAACACTAATACGTTGACAATGAGTGAATTATTGTAACATAGTACTAAACAGTTGTCTTCCAACTATCTTAAGATATAGGAGTTTGGACGGTAAATCACCTTTTTGGACATTAGTGAAAAATTTTAGGTTTACGTATAGTCTTAATAGAACCTTAAAAAACTTTTTATGTTTACGGGTCTATGACGAAAAAAAGAGGTTTTGGGGTCTATACAAAAACTATTCATCGAAACAAATTTTTAATGACCTGATATACTACTAGGAAATAAAAATAGATCAAACGCAGTGAAGAACATAAATTAAGTCAAGAGGGTGTGCTAAAGTAAATCAAACAAAAGGTCAAAACGGTAAGGTAGAAAAAAATATTACAAGAAAGAGTTTGGAAATAGTTCGTATCATCTTTTAGAAAATTTATCATACATTACACATAAAAAATTTTGTACTTAAAAACGGATTGACTTTTTAAATACTGCAAAACTAAGGTGAACAAACTGAATCACACTTAACTTACGATCTCAAGATTAAAATTTCTTTATCTATACGTTTTTCTGGGTTTCCAATTGACATATCGTGTCCCTTGATATCACTTATAGAACATTGTTGTATATTATCTTTTATTAGAGTTTTTATTAAATACACATATACATTTGACTTACTGAGACGTGGTCTTTGTAACATTCAGTTCTTATGAAGTTATTTCATATATATAATTCTTTTTTCTCCGTAGGTTTCTTCGACTCCTTGGACAGGAACTGTGCGTAAATCTTCATACTCCCTGTTCGGGTTCATATTAAGTGAGTACAACTCAAGTCAGTCGTTCGTTCTTCAACAGTTCGTCTTCCGTTCTATCGATCATGTAGACCTAGACTAGTTACCATTCTCTACTTCCCTAGACTTTCCCTACCAACTAGAATTCAATAAAGAAGGTCCCCGTCGGAACGTCACATTCCTCATCGGTATAATTTACTTCAGACAAGACCGGTTTTACCCGGTCACATAACTATCCCTTCAGGTTAATAATCCCCTTCCTTTCGACAATCATATAGGACCCCTTGAGACGGGAAAGGCTCCCATCAAACCCTTTAACCTCCCAATATCCTTCCTCTTTAATAACGACAGACGGATTAAGAAACGTACACAGAAGGAGGGGATCCTAGTCATTCAGAACACTTTATTGACTAGCTAAGGGTACAAACAGTAAACCCCTCATCATTATTGGTGTGAGTGGGCGATCAGTCATGAGTCCAATTGAAAGTCTATTAACCGGACAAAAATTGCGTCCTTAAGATAAAACTTCATTAGAGAGCATATTACGTCTTGTAATTGACACGAGTCTCCTACGAGGTAAATAACGTACTTGCACAGTTTTACGGTTTTGATCAAAGAGCCCTCCGTCAACCCTTTCTTCCATCTAACCTTTAGTTGTAATTCTAGAAATGTAAAAAGTCATAAAGACTCTTATTCTACATATCTGGAATAACAAATCGATTTTGAGTATTAAACATTATATATTCAAGTCATTGAAAAGGAATATTATGACATATATCGATAGAACAAGGTGTGCTTTTCACCTTCACAATCAACAAGTCAGCACAGGTTGAGAAACACTGGGGAACCTGACATCGGGTGGTCCGAAGAGATAGGTACCTTAATAGGTCTGTTCTTATGATCTCACCTGACGGTAAGGGAAAAGGTCCCATAGAAGGGTTGGGTCCCTAGTTTGGACCCAGAGAGCGTAACTTCCATCTAAGAAATGACAGACTCGATGGTCCTTTCGGATCCATATATATATATGACGGAGATTACGTGTGTGGAAAAATAATTACTCCCCCCCTTTTTCACTTCCTCTGTGAAAGGTCAGGATCCTCTAGAGTCTCTTAACATTTTTACGGATTATGTCAGGACACAGAAACCAGTAATTTTTATCGAAGAATAAATTTTGAACGGAAGTTCAGTAATTTCTCTGTCGTCGATTTCAGTCGGGAGGTATAGGTGCCCAAGTTGGTTGACGTCTACCCTTTATAAACTCTTTCTTTTTCAAGTTTTTCGTTTTAAACTTAAACGACGTACTTCTGTTGGCGTACGTATCGTAAATATAACATAATCCACTATATATCTCTGTCAAATCTAAGACACCCACCCACATCCATCTAATATACGTTTATTATACGGTAAAATATTTTCCCTGAATTCCCAGGTACCTAAAACCACAAACCCCCAACCCCCGCCCCAAGACCTTTGTTGGGGGTAACCTATCGTTCCCTGGTGACATAAATCCTAAAGACTCTTTCACCACATGTAACTGTACATCGATTCGATTAAACTTTCGTAATTAGTCTTCCTAAAGGAAAGGAGGAAAATACCTTGACAACTTATAAAACACCGGATTTATTTTTCACTTATCTCTGTCTAAAAATATTTCCGATATAACTGATACATAGACAACAAAAAACAAGGTACAAAAAGAAATTCTTCGATGTCACTGTGACTTTGACTTCCTCTCTAAAAATTAAGTAATCACGTTATAAAACCACTATTAAACCCCGTTTTTCAATTTCGATACGGTAATCAACTTCTTTGAAGAAATGAACTTCTAAGTAGTCACTGAAACGGACACCATCATTATCCATTCAAAATAACGGAAAATAGAGAATTCTAATCAATATTAGGAGTGATGAAAGTATTTACATACCAATATATATCGTGTTTAGGTATCCTAACATAACTTTTCACAAGAATCCAACGGACTATTGGTTATTGGTTCAGAAACCTCTCTCCTTAACCAAATAGACTGTAATCTAAGACATAATCTCACTTTGTAAAAAAGTGACTTCCCGACTCTAACGAGATAATAAAATTTTGCAGACATCAGATAGTCAATCCAATGAATATACTGTCACAGCACTAGCGTTACTATTATTCACAATAATCTTGGGACATCTCTCCTAATGATACATGCGATAACTTAACACGGAATCTTAGGATATCGTGTGACTATAACATTTCATACCTGTCTGTCCCTTTGAGTCATTAACTCAATCGAACACATTCAATCATCAGTCATGAGTCATCTTGCAATATCATGAGAAGTCATTACAAATATTATAAAATTGGTGGATAATGATAATATATAGGTAGGTGGAGTTATCTGTCCATATATTCTATAATTTTTAATTCCATAATTATGTTGGACTAATGAAGTCTTAATATACTAAAATACAAAACAAAATAACGGATATAAATTAATGGACAATATATAATCCAAACGGTTTTTCAAGTTAGTCTAAAAAGGTCTGCTACTACGTTTTTTCGGACTTGTTCTAAAAACCGTTTGAGTCATACATACAACATGCAAATCAGTGAGTCGGTAGACATTGAGAAACGTTGGGGTGCCTGACACATCGGGTGGTCCGAGGAGAGACAGGTACCCTAAGAGGTCCGTTCTTCTGACCTCACCCAACGGTAGAGGAAGAGGTCCCCGAGAAAGACTGAGTACTTAACTTGGGTGTAGAGGACGTAACGTCCGTTTAAGAAATGACGACTCGGTAACCTCTGTGAGCAATTACACCTGTTCATGAGACCACACTTCGGTTCGGTTTCCTTCCTTAATGCCCTGTATTACTTGGAACTACCGTATATTGAAGGAATCAAAGAAACTACCGGACAAAGTTTCAATTACGCCTCCTCTTTCAAGACGGGAGACAGACCGTAAACCTGTAGAGAGGGATCCTCTGTTTTATTTACTTCCTTTCTCCCCTCCGTTCCCTCAAGACATGCTCTAAGAGGACATTCCCTCGGCTATCTCGTAGACGTCGTCAGGGTACGACCTTGGGTTTGGAGCACGAGGTGAAGGGTAGATATAGGTGTACCAAAAGATAAGACCTACAGAATGTCATCCATTTCCTTCGCACAGAAGAAGACCAATCCGGTATCGCCCGAATGTTTTCCTTCTTGAAAGTAGACATGGATGAGTGGGTGGAGTGTAAGGGGGTTTTGTCAAACAAGGATAAAACGGAATCGTTCGGTTTCTCACCGAATTGGAGTACATATATCCCGGTAACAACGACCGTGATGGCGGTATTACCCGATTAAAGGAATGATATCATTAACCAAAAGAGAACAATTGTGTAATGGTGTTTGGACCACCGAAAATATTGTATGTACACAATAGACTGACAAGATATCTTACCTTCAGGTTGTGACGAGAGTGACCTGATTTTAGTTCCGTAGTCGACCCGACGTAAGGAAAACCTCCGAGATCCCATCTATCTTACAAAGGAACGAAAAGGTCAAAGATCTCCGATGACCATACGGAAACCGAGGACTTGGCGAAGATGTAGAAGTTTCGATCGTCACGAGAAAAAGAAACTTGGAAAGTATCAATGTCAAGGAGGAGTGGTGTCCACCCTTTCTCAGAGACAAAGATTCCTGAACACACTAATCAAACCCGTGTGAACCTATTAGGTCCCATGAGATGGGGTCGAGTACCAGGAATGAAATTAGTGTAAATGTTTCAGGAAAAAGAGACATTGTATTGGATGAGTCCAAGAACCACAATCCTTACCTTTTAGAAATCCTGAACTCCACGTAAGACGAACACACATATAAAGAGACACTTCACGAACAAACATAAGAAAAACACATCAGAAAACTCACAATGAAGAAAAACTAAGAAACAGAGTCTATGAGTCAAGTCAAGTCAACAAGTCAGTACAGGCTGAGAAACGCTGGGGTACCTGGTGTCATACGGACCGGAGGGACAGGTAGTGGTTGAGGGCCTCAAATGAGTCTGAGTCCAGGCAACTCAGTCACTACGGTAGGTTGGTAGAGTAGGAGACAGCAAGGGAAGAGAAGGGCGGAAGTTAGAAAGGGTCTTAGTCCCAGAAAAGTTTACTCAGTCAAGAAACGTAATCCACCGGTTTCAATAACCTCGAAGTCGAAGTCCTAGTCAAGAAAGTCACTTATAAGTCTCAACTAAAGGAAATCCTAACTGACCAAACTAGAGGAACGTCAGGTCCCTTAAGATCTCAGAAAAGGTTGTGGTGCCAAACTTTCGTAGTTAAGAAACCGTAAGTCGGAAGATATACCAGGTTGGGAGTGTAGGTATGTACTGATGACCTTTTTGGTATTGATACCGATATACCTGGAAACAACCGTTTTACTACAGAGACGAAAAATTATACGACAGATACAACCAGTATCGAAAAGAAAGTTCCTCGTTGGTAGAAAAGTAAAGTACCGACATCAGTTGAAGGCGCCACTAAAACCTCGGGTTCTTTTATTCAGGTATGACAAAGGTAAAAAAGGGGGTCAGAGAAACGGTACTTCACTACCCTGGTCTACGGTACTAGAATCAAAAAAACTTACAACTCAAAATTCGGTCCAAAAATGAGATGAGAAAGTGGAAGTAGTCCTCCGAGAAATCAAGGAGAAACGAAAGACGGTAATCACCACAGTAGACGTATAGACTTCAATAATTATTAAAGAGGGCCGTCATAACTAACGGTGAACTCGAAGTAGGACGGACCACAAAAGCGTACTACACGAGAGATATATTCAATTTATTCGTCGTACTGTTATCTGTCGGAACTACATGAGGAAAGGGTTAAACCTTCGTCAGGAAACAAGGTACAGACCAAGACTGATAACGAAAAAGTGGATGTATGTCCAAAGTGTCCTCCGTCTAATCCACCAGACCATAAGGGTAAAGAAATTCTTAAAAGGTGTCAAACAACACTAGGTACGTCAGTCTCCGAAATCACATTAGTTCTTTTCTCCATCCACAAAAAAGACCTTAAGGGAACGAAAAAATACTAGGTCGCCTACAACCGTCAAACTAGAGAAAGGAGACGGAAAAATTTTAGGTCGAACATATAGTCTTCAAGAGACAAGTGCATGACAAATTCCGATCGAATTTCTTAAAATTTGTAATGGAACGATCGTACACTTTACTCATGTTAAAACACCATTAAACTTGTAATAGACCGTAAGGAGAAGAAACCCTAACCTTACTTTTGACTGGAAAAGGTCAGGACACCGGTGACGACTCAAAAGGTTTAAACGACCGTATAACTCACGTCGTGAAGTTGTCGTAGTAGAAAATCCTAAACTTTATCGAGTCGACCTTAAGGTAGTGGAGAGGATCGAAACAAACATCATTACGAAGGATTTCGGGTGAACAGAAGGGTAAGGACCTACAGACCGAGATCCATTCACTAGTGTGGTAACACCAATAGACCCAGTACTTCTAGAAAAAACACGTCAAGAAGACACATAAGAACGGTGGAGAAGAATTATAGAAGACGAAGACAATCCAGATATGGAAAAGACAGGAAAAAACAGGGGTAGAAATATACTTTACAAGGGAACCACAGAGACTAAAAGAACTTCCCTAGAGATCAGAAAGTGTAAGATAACAAAAGGAGATAAAGAACCGTGACTAGTGACTCCTTCCGAAAGAATAGAGAGGAACGACAGGAAACCTTGAGACGAAAGTCTACCCATATAGAAGGGAAAAGAGGAACGGAAAACCAAGAGAAACAAAGAGTCGACACACACTCCGGAGGAGTCTGTTGGCAAAACAGACAAACGTAGAGAAAAAGAACCCCTACTAAACGAATTGTGGATATGTTGTAATGTTTGGAGATAGGTATCAAGAAGTCCGTGAGACAGATAGTCTAAATTAGGTAATTTAGATAAACAGTAAAGGTGACATATTAGTATTCCCTAAACTAAATCCAGTATGGACAAGAAACTTTCCTGACTACGATTTCGACTTTGAGGTCATGAAACCGGTGGAGTACGCTTCTCAACTGAGTAACCTTTTCTGAGACTACGACCCTCCCTAACCCCCGTCCTCCTCTTCCCCTGCTGTCTCCTACCCTATCGACCTACCGTAGTGACTGAGCTACCTACACTCAAACTCACTTGAGGCCCTCTACCACTACCTGTCCCTCCGGACCGCACGACGTTAAGTACCCCACCCTTTCTCAGCTAGTGTTGACTCGCTGACTTGACTTGACTTGACTTGCCGGATCACCAAAAGGGATGAAAGAAGTTAAATTCAGACTTAAACCGTCGTTCCTCAAGTACTAGACTCGGTGTCAGTCGAGGTGTCAAAAAGGTATCAAGTAGTCCGTGAGATAGTATAGATTAGGGAATTTATATAAAGAATGAAGGTGACATATTAGTATTCTCTAAACTAAATCCAGTATGGACTTACTAGATCACCAAAGGGATGAAAGAAGTTAAATTCAGACTTAAACCGTTATTCCTCAAGTACTAGACTCGATGTCAGTCGAGAGTCAGAGAAAAAACGACTGACATATCTCGACGAGGTAGAAACCGACGTTTCTTATATTAGTCAGACTAAAGCTATAACTGAGACCACTACAGGTGCACATATCAACAGAGAATACAACAACCTTCTGTTTACGAAATAGTGTATATGCGAAACATTTATAAAAGAGGGTCAGACACCGGACAGAAAAGTAACAGAGTCACTGAACCGTCTCGTCTTTAAAATTTGAAATTACTTCATGACGTATAGTCACAAAAGAAAGTATCTAGAACGAAAACCAGAATTTGTAGATTTTTGAGTAATGGTTTTGGTTCCAGTGGATTTAAAAGAGGATGTAATAGAAGGTTTTCAAAATATTAAATCACAAAATATAAAATCCAGACTGCAGTTGTTGTGTCCTCTACTCATGTAGTGGCCTTCCAGTTATGGTTTTAGTCTAACTAACACAAGAAAATCGACTTCTACCTCTTCGAGATATGGCAGTCGTTTTTGTTTTGACCCTCAACTGACACCAAGTCTAGTATATGAGGAATAACGTTTTAAGTCTGAATTAAACTTCTTACATCCCTTTTGGTGATCCGGTAAGTCCATACTGGATTTAGTTTGGCCAATTAGGATTTCCTTTAGTTACGACTTATAAGTAACCCTCCTGACTACGACTTCGACTTCGAAATTATGAAACCGGTGGACTGCGCTTCTCGACTGAGTAATCTTTTCTGAGGCTACGATCCTTCCTAACTGCCGTCCTCCTCTTCCCCTACTGTCTTTTACTCTACCAACCTACCGTAATGGGTGAATTACCTGTACTTAAACTCGTTCGAGACCCTCAACTACTACCTGTCTCTCCGGACCACACGACGCCAAGTACCCCAGTGTTTCTCAGTCTGTGCTGACTCGCTGATTGCACTGACTGACTGACATAGTAAGTTGGAATGACATTCGAACAATGAAGGTCCTCAAAAAACCACTTAAGAAAACCTGAAAGACGTATTGATGTCGTAAATGTTTGTTTCTGTCAAAACAAAGAAGGAAGGGTCAGACACATGGAAATTAAAGGAAAAGACCAGAATTACGTAATCGATCCTAAAGGAAATACCATACACAACTCATCCTTACTACTCTTTTCTGTACGAACGGAACTAGAAAATCCCCCTTTTTTGGGGATTTAAGAGTAGTAATTCATAGTACAATCAATAACCTAAAAACAACTATTGAGAAATTGTTCAATTCAAGGGGAAACAACGAACAACTTTCAAAAATGGACTTATAAGTAAAGTCAGCAAGTCAACACAGGCAGAGAAACGTTGGGGTACTTGGCGTCGTGTGGTCCGGAGGTACAGGTAGTGGTTGAGGACCTCAGGTGGGTTTGAGTACAGGTAACTCAGCCACTACGGTAGGTTGGTAGAGTAGGAGACAGCAGGGGAAGAGGAGGACGGACATTAGAAAGGATCGTAGTCCCAGAAAAGTTTACTCAGTCGAGAAGAGTAGTCCACCGGTTTCATAATCTCAAAGTTGAAGTTGTAGTCTGGAAGGTTACTTGTGGGTCCTGACCAGAGGAAATCCTAGAGGAACGTCAAATTCCCTGAGAGTTCAGAAGAGGTTGTGGTGTCAAGTTTTCGTAGTTAAGAAGCCGCGAGTCGAAAGAAATATCAAGTTGAAGGTGTAGGCATGTACTGGTGACCTTTTTGGTATCAGAACTGATCTCCCTGGAAACAACCGTCTCATTACAGAGACGAAAAGTTATACGACAGATCCAACCAGTATTGAAAAGAAGGTTCCTCATTCGCAGAAAATTAAAGTACCGACGTCAGTGGTAGACGTCACTAAAACCTCGGGGCTTTTTATTTCAGTCGGTGACAAAGGTGACAAAGGGGTAGAGAAACGGTACTAGAATCAAAAGACTTACCAGTCGAAATTCGGTTGAAAAAGTGAAACGAGAAAGTGAAAGTAGTTCTCCGAGAAATCAAGAAGAAGTAAGAGACGGTATTCCTACCACAGTAGACGTATAGACTCCAATAACTATAAAGAGGGTCGTTAGAACTAAGGTGGAACACGAAGAAGGTCGGGTCGTAAAGAGTACCACATGAGACGTATATTCAATTTATTCGTCCCACTGTTATGTGTCGGAACTGTATGAGGAAAAGGATAAACCTTGGTCAGACAACAAGTTACAGGTCAGTATTGAAAACGTAGGACTGGACGTATAAAGAGTTCTCCGTCCAGTCCACCAGATCATAAGGGTAGAGAAAGTCTTAAAAGGTGTCAAATAACACTAAGTGTGTCAGTTTCCGAAACCGTATCAGTGATTTCGTCTTTATCTACAAAAAGACCTTGAGGAACGAAAAAGGTACTAGGTCGTCTACAACCGTTAAACTAGAGACCAAGGAGACGGAAAAGATTTTGGTCGAATTTGTAAACCTTCAAGTACCAAGTACATGACGACTTCGGACCGAACGTCTTAAAATTCGTAATGAAATAATCGTACACTCTACTCACGTTAACAAACCATCAAACTCGTATCCATAACCTAAAACAGTTTACGAAAAAGACAAGACAACCATAATACTAAAATGAAAAAATCAAAACAGAAAGTAAAGTAAGTTCCTTTAATCGAGAAAAGGAGTCATAAACATTAAAATTTTCAAAAACACTTCATTTTAATGAAAATAAAAGGAAAGAAAACTCCAAACACAGTATGAATTTCCGAAGGATGATCTCGTAATATACATCTTTATAAAGAGAAAAGACTATAGTACTAAAATGAAAAGTATATATGTAAAAACTCAAATAAAATAAACCCCGTTTTATAATCCGTTCCTAGTCTTAAAAGGGACTACCGATTTTCAACAGGGTCCACCTAATTTAAAAACCAGTCAATTAGTCAGTCAAGTCAGCGAGTCAGCACAGGTTGAGAAACGCTGGGGCACCTCTATTATCTCTTCATCGTCAGATCTGACTTCCTTGGTATCCTTAGTTTCATAAGTGTCCCGAGTGGTTGTCTTCGGTCAAAGGTCACAACAAAATCCATTTCCTCTATGTTTATGTCCTCCCTTCAACAATCCTCCACCCGGAGTCTTCTGTCAACTCTCGTCTTACACCTCTCGAGAACTATCAGACTTTGTCTGTCACTGCCCGAAATCTTGTCCAACCAATTATGTCACTTCTGACACAACGTCTTTCAGTAAACGTACATTTGACACTTTACTAAACCTCATTCACTGAGAACTTGTTCTTCTCTAAAAACAGAAGACTCACTCTCATATACTTACTCTTATCGATATTGTCGACTTACCTATTTCCACTGTTTTCTCCAAATCTTGATATTAGATTAATTGAGTCCTAAAACGATCATTCATATTATGAAGCTCCTCCTTACTCCAAATTTCCTCTCCCGGGGTTGTCACCTCCCTCAGTACTTAAACGAAAACTTGTGTCAATAATCAGCAAGTCAGTCCACCTCACTTTTTCACCGCAAACCTTCATACCCTACACAGAACTATCATTCTTCAGTCGGATCCTCAGACTAAAACTCCAATCGTCGTATCGCTCAACTTCAAAACTCATCCACTCTAAGGGACTTCTTTTGTCCTCTCTTTCATTTTCAGAAGAGAACGTTTATGAACCAAAATTCTTAAGTCCCTTCCTTCTTAACTACCTCCTCTTTTCGGTGGACACTTTACCTTTTCGGTTTCTTACACTCAATTCTAATTACTATGTGGGGAGAGGTGAAAAAATTTTTATCCTTTACCTGGGAGTCCTTAGACGGAAAGAATGTACGACAGTCCGATGTCTGGCATAAATAGTAGTCTTCGTTAGGTAGGTTTATGTTAGAATGTATCATTTAATCTCCTTCGTTCTGTAGAAAGGTAACAACTAGTCCATAATAACAAATGTACAGTCAGGAAAAGTCAAAAAATATGACTCTGTTCCAATTAAAAGACCATGTACTCGTAACATAAAGAATCGACTTTTGGAAAGGAAAATTTATTGCGAGAGATTTTAAAATTAAAATCTAAACATTTATATAAAACGACTCAATTGAAGGTAAATAAAAGGACTTAATTAATCTCGTCTTAAAGGGTTTAATCTGGGACTACCTCAAAAATTATCCACGAAATACGAGTCTATTCAAAATCTTTACGACAAAAAATAATAATTTCACAGTCCCATCTATATAATTCCGTATGACGGTATAAGTTCGGTAGAAGTTTAAAATATCATTTTGCTAGACTAATCGAAAAACTTTGGTTGGTAAAGGTTACAAATAAACTGGACTCTTAGATAATTCTAAAGATTCCTTGTAGTCACGAAACAACGTGCGACAGACATTTTACGACCCAATCGCATTACCAAAAGTGATAATGCAATCGACCTCAAACAAACAAAAAAGGTTTGAGACGGAAAAAAGAAATACAGAAAAAAAAAAAAAAAATTGAATAAATCCTGAATCTTATAAACAGACTCCCGGAGCTCCCGGCTAGCAGGTTAGGTCAACGTCACGAAAAACTGTGTGAAGAAGTAGGTCTACGACTGAAACCCATACTAATAGGTAGGCAAGACGTAACCTTTAATCTTGTCGTAGTAATATAGGGAGTGAATCAAGAACCATTTCCAGGTGGACCACCTCGAACCGTGCACTCATATAGAAAGGATCGTAAAATCACTTACACTCAATGAAACATACTGCAGAACTATTCTGACAAAACTCAGAATTTGTAATACTATATTACAATATATACTACTAATGGTGTAGAAATAGACTCTTAAAATTACACAAGTCAATTTAGGTTCAATTAACGATCATCTTTAATTCGGTTTAAACTAATGACTACCACAGAATCTTCTTCACAAAGAGATTCTTAATATATCTCTTATAAAGTTCTTACAACCCGTATCATTTTTTTTTTACAAACAAATGAATGACATCTCAAATGTTTCAGAGTGTGTCATAAAGTATGATGATGGATAATAAAGGGATGTAAAAGTTCTCGAATTTACTTTTTTACATTTTCTTTTTTTAACATAAACAGACGAACCCGACGATTTTGTTTTTATGGTATCTCACTCAGCGAATTTTTGTGTGAGTGTCAGACTTCCAACCTTCTAAGTCCTGGCGCCACGGTCTAATGACTCGGACACCACTCCCGAGGAGAAGGATGAACCCCTTTCGACGAAAGAATGTACAGGAGTACGCCGTTTCTCTCCCATTTGAGAACATTTCAGTGACTAGGACAATACTCCCGTAGTCGGGGTACTGGAGGAGATCGGGATTAATGGAAGGTTTTCGGGGTAAAGGTTTTTGACAGTGTAGACCCCAATCCTAAAGTCGTGTACCTAAACCCCCCTACTATGTTAAGTCAGGTATCGTCTTCAATTTGGTGTTTTGACTGGTTGTGTTTTTCGGTCGGACAAAGTAATCGTTCGTCGTTGATTATTAATAAAAAATGAGGACACAAGAGTCTTCAATCATATCACAGATCGTATACCATTCATGAGTAAACAACATGTTTATTCACAAATTATAAACGACACAATATTTTATGTCTGAAGTACCCTTAAAATTGTAAATGATAGTTTAGAACTCATATCTAAAGTCAACCTGCAAGGACATAATCACGTCACAATATGCTGACTTCCAAATGCAAATAGTTTGTTGACAAAACCTTATAAACATCCACTTTATATAGTGATTGAAAATTTTTAGAATTAATGGAAATACCATTACCTAACGTTGATAGTTTTATAGACACGGAAAATCGAATATACAAATACAAACGAAACAATTATTCATCGTAAGAATTGTTTTGACGTAAATAACTTTGTAGGTACTATTGTCAAAAATTCAAAATGCGATGGAAGATATTTGAGGGTTCAAAAATAACATGAACAAAAAAGGAATCTTTTTACACGACGTCCGTCATTAAGTAGAAAAGAAAAGAGGGTGAATGTATAGTCTTTCAATCTCATACCTATTCGGAACTAATGATCTTTGCATAAACTTAGTCACCATTACACTTTATATGGACTTTGAACCAAGAGTAGGATCATAGTCCGGGTCGGACGAAGTTTCGTCACCGTCGGAATACGTAACAGAAGGACACCACTAAAACATGGTAGTGTCTATCATTCTGATACTCGGTATCACGAATATTCACGGGATATTTACAATCGGTTATCATTATTATTACTGAGGGTAAGGGTCATGACCCGACATATCTTTGTCCCTTTCTTCCTAAGTCTAATCTCTTTTTTTTTTTGTGTTGAATTTTCTCAACCGACTTTCTCTAGTAACTCCAGTACCCCTCTCTACCGAAACACGGCCCCAGGTCGGGCCCACCTAGGTCCCTGAAGCTTCGCCCCTGCCTCAGCCGTAGATCCTTTCTTGATAAATTAATCTTTATATTTCTCTCTAATCCTTTCTTATCACATCATCCTTTTAATCACCTCTTTTCTCCGACTTATTAAACCAAATGCGCCTTTTGGTTATTTTGAGGTTCTGTTCCTCAAACGTGGTGGATGCATCCGGTGTCCGCAGAAGGGCCAGAGGGCTTCCTCGCCTCTGTGTTTCACGGAGGGGCAAGTGTAGAATCTTCGGGGTCGTTTTAATCATCCGAACCGCTCGGAGGTGCGAGGTCTACCCTTAAGTCGGTCTTTTCCTCTTGCTCTTTCTTGCTGTCCTCCCTTTGGTCAGAAAGGTCCTTGACCAGACAAAGAAATAAAAGGTCCAGGTGAAAATATGAAAATCAACATGTATCCCTATTTACATTCTTTCTCTCAGTGCGTCCCAGTCGACGAAGTTGGGAATAGATTTCTGTCACAAGAGTCGTATAGAAACAAGAATGTTCCCAGAATGTAAACAAGTGTTATAGAAAACCAGACCTCTGGTTACTTGTAAAATACTGGGGTGGAAAGAAAGATAACTATTTCCAATTAGTTAGTCTTTTGAACAAAGGGGAATTCTAGATGAATTTCAGTGTAAGAATGTATCGTTCCTGTGTTACTAAATATTGTTTCTTCCTCCTCATGTCACTAGATATTGTTTCTTTCAAGTAATTGAGTTTTCAGATCATAACGATTGTAGTTTTGATGATACAAAGAAAAAGATGTAAGATTAATATAGCTAATTGTATGAGGGTCCACGGATTCCTATACCTCCGGACCACCGTTAGTAATTGAGTCGTTACTTTGGGAAGTGGTTGTATTAAAGATTGATTGAGTGATCATGATATGATTATTAAAAGATTGAAGAGTTTTCTTAGACAAAAATCTTTCAAATTTCGTAGAGCACGGAGGGTGTCAACCCTCCGACATTTGTTAGTGTACACCGGCCCATTAGGACAGTCCGTCCGATCTCTCGGTGCTCTCCTCAAAAACCTAAATAATTGACCTCAGGATTCAATCGAGGAAAAGTCTCTCTCCACCACCCCATATCGGGGGGCATTACAGTTTTCACATACACTTTCGTATTACGTCATTCCATCCGTCTGAGACCAAAACCCCCATCTACAAGCTCTTGGAGGTCCCCCTGGGGACTCCGAACTAGGGTGGAAACACATTGCAGTTCGGAGGAAGGAGTACTGGAAACGGTACCCGCCCCAAGGAGTGCGACCGAGGGTCATCAAAACCGGAAGCCCGAAAAGAACGAAACACGACTCGTTTTATCTTTAACATCCCGTTCGCACTTCCACGAGTGAAGAAATTTCCGTCGAAATCGAAGTCGTCACTCAGACAAGAATTAGTCTGCCTTGGTGAACGAATAAAGGGACCAAAGAATTTCACAGTCCTTAATTGAAAAATGGAAAACAAATTTCACACTTTTATTGACTAAACGAGGAGACTGTGATATAAGACGTAGATTAATACAAAATATCCGGTTTCGATAGTGGTAACACATCTGTAGTCCATTACAACATTTAGACTAAATATTTACATATTGACATACTTTCTTCATATCTGTGATGGTTTACAACTTTCATAAACTTCCAATTAACCTTATTTAAAGTTCTCCATTAAATGTCCGGTAAGTCCCGAAGAAACTCGAGAGGAATAGGTCTGAATCTCATTTACTCTACCCAAACCAAATTTTTTTTTTTCTGGTACAATGACTATTTTACACAAAAAACGAATATGTAAAAAATAAGTTTATCTTATACCTTCCGAGTTACAACTGTTAGTCGAAACCTTTAACCTACCTCGATGGACCTGAATTTAAATTCCTAACCCATAGATCGTTTGCTTCCATTTCTAGTTTGATAATTTTAAAACTATATATCACCCTTTCTCAGACAGTCGTTTAAAGTTTTATCAACACTGAGACAGAATCTACTTATTATAACTACAAACACAGAAAGTTTATTTTGGAGGAGGAGCATCACCAATACTCGATCAAGATAAATCTCTAAAATATTGTGCTTCATGTGTCTCCATACCCAAACAGATGTCCAACAATGGTGTTAAAATAGAGAGAGATGACAATTTGATGAGAGACAAATCAATAAAAGAACAGGTGGATGTATAGGAACTGAACAAATGAATAAAAATTCTTACCTAAACATATTGAATAAAAATATTCACTTATACATATAGTAGTACATATGTATAGAGTACATATGTAAGGATTTCATACGTATATGAATAAAAATATTTACCTAGTGAAGTAGATCACGTATAGAGTCTATAGATTTCATAAACTGAAAAGGTTCATCTTCTCATATATATTACTTATTAAATTTTTCCATTTTCTGAATATGTTAGACTTCCTTTTGGTCTCATATGTATTACTTATTACATCTTACTATCTTTTTCATCTAAGATACTACACTAGTAGATGAACCGATATCTTCATTTATGAATTATTCTTATCACTTCATACTCTTATCTTTAATACGTTTAGAGTTGAACTTTCTTATGTCCAAATAAAACATAAATAAACCCTCTTTCTTAAGTTTCAACTTTCTTTCTTTAATACTTTTCGGAATAGTAAAAGTTCAGTAAAAGTAAGGATGTCTATCCTTAGTGGTTATGTCTCTTAGATGAGACTGGCGAGTCTCTTTGTTATTTAATTTGGTCCTTCAATTTGTTTTGGAGACTTTATCCCGACATTACAAGTTTACGAACTGAAGGACGATCTATTTTTGGTACAATTAGATGTCATCAAAAGGAATTAAACTCTTCTAAATTCCTCTCATTTAAATCTGGTCGTACTCATTAATTTGGAAACTCTATTTTGAAACCCTAAAAAAAAATTGGTTTCAAAATAACACATTCAAACTTTACATTTTAACGTTTTAGTCCGTTTAACATATTTAAGAACTAAAAGTATTTTTTCACTTTAAACGAGTTGTATAAAAGGGGAAATACTACGTCTATTTGTTCCTTTTCGAAAGACTAAATACATGGTCTTCACGAGTAGGAAGATTCAACTCGTACAACACAAATTCATTGTATACTTTTACTGAGAACACTATTTATAATCGAAATCAAGTACGTGAACGTATCACAACTCTTCTCAGAATCTGAAGAGTTCTAACTAACGTCTCAAACTTAAGACTAAGATATCGAAGATTACAACACTGTGACCAGTTTATTGAATTTTGTCGATAGTAAAGTAATCGATAGTTAAAGGATCAAACGTTTTAACTTAATTATTAATAATATTAATAAATCCTAAAGACATTTTTAACTCAATCATGTAAGATTTAGAATTAATGATATCAATAATGTAAAGTGAATAAGGTCAATGTTCAATGTCACTTAACACACTTTACTTAACCACCCAACACAAAACAAAAAACCGGGGTGGCGTACCGAACACCCTAGAATCAAAAGGTTGGTCCCTAACTTGGGTTCGAGAACCGTCACCTTCACGTCTTAGGATTGGTGACCTGATGGTCCCTCAAGGGATTACACCACAAAAAAGACGAGTCAAGTCAAGTCAAGTCAGCGAGTCAGCACAGGCTGAGAAGTACTGGTATACTTAGCGTCGTACGGTCCGGAGGGACAAGTAGTGGTAGAGGGTCTCAAGCGAGTCTGAGTTCAGGTAGCTCAGACACTACGGTAGGTCGGTAGAGTAGGAGCCAACAGGGGAAGAGGAGGACGGGGGTTAGGGAGGGTCGTAGTCTCAGAAAAGATTACTCAGTCGAGAAGAGTGCTCCACCGGTTTCATGACCTCGAAGTCGAAATCGTAATAAGGAAGGTTTCTTTAGGGTCCCAACTAGAGGAAGTCTTACCTGACCAACCTAGAGGAACGTCAGGTTCCCTGAGAGTTCTCAGAAGAGGTTGTGGTGTCAAGTTTTCGTAGTTAAGAAGCCGCGAGTCGGAAGAAGTGTCAGGTTGACAGTGTAGGTATGTACTGGTGACCTTTTTGGTATCGGAACTGATCTACCTGGAATCAGCCGTTTCATTACAGAGACGAAAACTTATATGATAGATCCAACCAGTATTGAAAAGAAGGTTCTTCATTCGCAGAAAATTAAAGTACCGACGTTAGTGGTAGGGGTCACTAAGACCTCGGGGTTTTTTATTTCAGACTGTGACAAAGATGACAAAGAGGTAGATAAAGGGTACTTCACTACCCTGACCTACGGTACTAGAAACAAAAGACTTTCAACTCGAAATTCGGTTGAAAAAGCGAGAAGAGAAAGTGAAAGTAGTTCTCCGAAAAATCAAGGAGAAGTGACAGAGGGTATTCCCACCACAGTAGACGTATAGACTCCAATAACTATAAAGAGGGTCGTTAGAACTAAGGTCGAACACAAAGAAGGTCAGGTCGCAAAGAGTACTACATGAGACGTATATCCCGTGACAAATTCCTATGATTACGGGTAACGAAATGTCAAGTTCACCTTTTATTCTCTATCCAATTACACGAAAACATTTATTTCTCGTCTAATATAAATATCTAGAGGAATACTCATCCTTCCTATAGTTTCTTAAAGTCACTTTCACTTTCATCTCAGTGCGTCAGCACAGGATGAGAAACACTGGGGTACCTGACATCGGGTGGTCCGAGGAGGTAGGTACCTTAAAAGATCCGTTCTCATGACCTTACCCCTAACGGTAAAGGAAGAGGTCCCCTAGAAGGGCTGGGTCCCGAGTTTGGCCCAGAGGGTGTAACACCCGTCTGCGAAATGACAGACTCGGTGGTGCCTTAGGGTCTTAAAGTCATCTCGATAATTTTTGGGATTTCCTACTACGGTAGTCCCACATCGTAAGTTATACAGTCGTTTAGAGTTTCTGGGTCGGCACTGGTGTCCGACCTTTTCCAGTTAGGAGTAACGTCAAGGGTTCTTCCCATCATGATACGTGAGTAGAGAGTACGATCATTCAAGTCAAGTCAGCGAGTCAGTACAGGCTGGGAAACACTGGGGTATCTAACGTCGTGTGGTCCGGAGGGACAGGTAGTGGTTGAGGGTCTCAAAGGAGTTTGAGTACAGGTAAGTTGGTAGAGTAGGAGACAGTAGGGGAAGAAGGGGACGAGAGTCAGAAAGGGTCGTAGTCCTAGAAAAGTTTACTCAGTCGAGAAGTGTAGTCCACCGGTTTCTCAACCTCAAAGTCGAAGTTGTAGTCGGGAAGGTTACTTATAAGTCCTGACTAAAGGAAATCCTACCTGACCAACCTAGAGGAACGTCAGGTTTCCTGAGAGTTCTCAGAAGAGGTTGTGGTGTCAAGTTTTCGTAGTTAAGAAATCGCGAGTCGAAAGAAATATCAGGTCGAGAGTGTAGGTATGTACTGATGACCTTTTTGGTATCGGAACTGAATGAACGATCATTCCAGTGTGAATTTTAGAACATACGACCCGAAGTAGTAATACACTTGGTTCTTGTAGGTCTACAGGTTCGACCCAAATCTTTTTCTTCTTGGTCTCTAGCTTAACGGTTGTAAGTGACCTAGTAATTTTTTTCCGTTCCTTTAACGTCTTTTTGTAGATGGAGACAAAGTAGGTGATGGGATTTCATAAACTGACACACCTAGTATTGTTCGACACCTTTCGAGAATTTCTCTACCCTTATGGACTGATAGAATGGACAGAGGACTCTTTGGACATACCCCAGTTCTTCGTTGTCAATCTTAGGACGTAGTTTGTTGACTAACCAAGTTCTAACTCGCGACTCGTATAGTACTCTCTACGGCCCGACCTACTCAGTGTTAGACCTTAGTTCCCTCTTTGTAGTCGTTGGAGCCTATACGTCTGCTATCGTGAGATTTCCGTCTTTCACTTCTCCTTGATTTCTCGGAGAACTACTCCCACTTCCTCCCCACTTCTTCGACCGAATTTTGATTTATACTTTTGATTCTAGTACCGTAGGTCGGGGTAGTGAAGTCTTCCCCTTTTCCACCTTCATCACTGTCTAAAGGAGAAGAACCCGAGATTTTAGTGACACCTACCACTGACGTCGGTACTCTAGTCTTCGACTAACGAAGAACCGTCCTTTCGACACCGTTTGGATCTACTACATAACTTTTGGTCTCTGCCATGAGACGTTGTTTCCAGGTATATCAGTTCTGAGACCAGAAGGGTCACCAGTGCACACCAACACTCTCGATCTGGCATTTCTTTCCGTCTTACGGTTTCTTAACTACGAAAGTTTGACACCACGACCTCTTCTGAAGGACTCACAGAGATCCTGTCGTACCTCTGTACCTCTAGTTTGGTCAGTTAGAATTCCCTTTAGTTGGGACTTATGAGCAACCTTCCTGACTACGACTTCGACTTCGAGGTCATAACACCAGTAGACTACGTTTGTCGATTTAGAAACTTTTTCAGGGACTACGACCCTTTCTAACTCCCGTCCTCCTCTTCTCCCACAGTCTCCTACTCTACCGAAGTACCGTAGTGGCTACGTTACCTGTACTTGGACCCTTTTGAGTCCCTCTACCACTCCCTGTCCCTCCGGACCGTACGACGTCAGGTACCACGGAGTTTTTTAACCTGTTTTGACCCACTTACTTATCATTTACTCATCCTTTTATGTCCCTCTTTACATTAGACAAATTTATATCCTACTAAAACAAGTCGGTTTCTGTCTAGACATAATCAAAACCAGTAATACTTTTACTTTTCGTTGAATAATTTTTAACACAGATCTATAATAGAAATTCTTCATATATATAATGTCAGTCTGGACATTATAGAGTCACCAATATTAGATTAACTTAGACGTCAATATATCTTATGTCTGACTATCATATTGACATCCGACTTAATAAATCTAATGTTAACACTCTATCTCATTTTGTCAGATTAAAAATCAATCGGTGTCCAATTAGGTAAATAAATTATCTTCAAATAACTGTTTCTGTCGATTAGACTTGTCTATGAATTCTATCTGTAACCCCTTTGTTTCTACGAAATTATGTCAAAGATGGGAGTACCCTGAATGAGGTAACTATTTTTATTAAAAAATCGTAAAATTTTTAAATAAAAATTAAAAGAAACGACGTGCGTCCGAAAGAGATCACGGCACTCGTTCCCCCGACGAGACTCAACGTCACGTAGTCGACGAGCAACACCACCGAAGAGAACGACACCTCGTGTCCGAAGTCGTCAACATCATGCACCCGAATCATCGACACCAAGTACCCGAGACCTCACACCAGAGTCGTCAACACCGTGTGTGAGAGTCGACGAGGTACGGTACACCTTAGAAGGACCTGGTCCCTAGTTTGGGTGTATGGGACGTAGTCCTCCGTCTAAGGATAGGTGTCCTGGTGGTCCCTGTCGGGGATCAAATAATTGCAAAAATTTCTTTTCCTTTCCGAACGAAAGAAACACTTCACAGTCCCGTTCTCAATCAAAATCGAATCTGTCAGGTCTCCTTACTTTTCTATTTTATCAACTGATCTACCTCTTCATCATTAGTACCTTTGATTTTCATAGTAGGAGTTTCTTACAAAAAGGAAAAGAAAAGTATCCTTGGATTTTCCCCTAGCTCAATACGGTCTCCTTTATCGAGCGATGATATTTGTGATACAGTTTCAGTACCCAGAAGTCTTCTTAAAGTCTCTCTTATGAATGTAATGGAGACATAGTTCTGAGATGTCTCTAGTTCAACTATTACTACCAGTTCCGGCTTTATAGAGTTGTGTCGTAAATGTCTATCTCTTCAGTTTTAAACGGTTCTCTTTGACCCTTTAATCCCCAATAGTCGCTCATCCTCTACCAAGAGTATAAGGGAAGACAGAGAAACGACTTTTACATCGAGACCGTTGACCTTGTAATCTGAGAGGACCGGCAGACCTTTAGCTTCCCCTTCTAAAAGGAAAACACAAAGTAAGTTACGGACTTAAACCTCGACGACATTCGTTTCCTTTCAACGCACCGTTTCACCTGGGTCACAATTAACATCCAAGACCCGAATGGCGTCGACTACGTCATGACACACGAATGTTGTTATTACAGGGACACTAAGTACATAAAGCGTCTGCTCATTGACTAGGTCTGAATTAAAAGTTCGTCGAAGGGTTTTTCGAAATGGGTCTTATGGTATTTCAGATAGTATACTACACATGAGTCAGTATAAGAAGTCTGAGTTTAGAAAGTAGACTAATATGATCAAAAGGACTCGTGGTACACGAACGGAAATTCAGCCTGTACTTTACGTAAGAAGTCTCATAGAGACCTGACTTCTTTTATAAATTCGAGAGACGTCGTCATCACAACTATCCAAGAGTAGGGTTAGACAGAAAAAACTTCCTCGTTCCCACAATGGACCCGGTATTGAGTTCGGACGGTTAGTGTACATTCCCATTAGGACACCTTTATCTGCGCATATGGATACTCACACAATTTCTTCGGTTGGAAAAACGTAACCCAGGTAACCAACCTCTGTTGAAACAAGCTAAAAATTTCCCTCCCCGTGACCCACAATGTGCGACAAATCGATATTCTGTCTTCTTTTTTTTCGTAAATAAACAACTTTCTCCTCCTCCTCTACCGTATCACATCTCGTCCAAATGTTCATTAAATACACCTGTGAAATGGTAATTTCTAAAAATTATCTCTAAAATGTCACATGACCGAACTTAAAAGACTTGAACTTAATTGATCCTCTCGGAGTTCGCTATCATTGATAAAAAATTTCAATTGATCTTAAAAACAGGACTAATGTAACATTACATAGTTTCCACAGTTAACAGTCTGTTTATTTTCGTGACGGTTAGACTATGTGAAAATTCAAGAGTGAATTGCCTTTGTAAGAAAAGAAGATTCTGAATGAAAAACACTAGTGACAACTAATAAATACAAACTAAGGTTTTATATTGTCGTAACTTAGATATTTTGGCGTCAGTAATCTACCGGTCTCGAGAGGGAGTGAAACATAGAACTCAATGACACGACCAGTTTCCTGCCTAGTCTCTGTCGTGGTCGAGGTAAACACCGAACAATCTTTCCCTCGGAGAGTCCGGCGTATCGTCTGAATAACTTAGTCTTTACCGTAGAATTACTCTAGGAGTTTATACACACGAATAATTTCACACTATGTGTGACCAGATTGTCTTTTACCCTATATTTACATATATACGACTCCCACCCACCTTTATCTCCCGTATTAGTTGAGTCCAAAATAAATAAATCTCTAATAGTTAACATATTCAGATTAAATAACTGTTTGTACTACCCTAAATTTAAAAAAATAACAACTTTGGAATTGTCCGTTAAGTATAAGGGTCGAAGTTTATTTGGTAAATTATTACAACCGTATATAAGTCCTTGAACGGCTCCATCAAAGACCTCGATATAAGAGATCAATTGATCGAATTGGGAATTTGCTTAAACGTCAAGTTATTTAAAACTTACGTTGATCAATAAAGACACAAGTGACTCAATTAAACAGTGACTTTGAATTTTACAAACCAACAATTCATGAAAATTATAACGTCATGAAAAACTCATAATGGTCTTAATAAAAATAGTCTTAATAATTTCAAATTTTGTATCTTCCAATTTTAGACGAAAAGGACAAGAGTTCTACCAATGAAACTTTAAGAAACAACCTCTACTGTATCGTAAATTAGGACACCAATAAATAACTTCATACACAGGACAGAACCAAATATGGATCCACACGAATTACAGACATAAAAGTATGTTTAGAGGTCTGTAAAACACAATCTGTTTCTTCACAATGTTTCAAGAGAAACCGTTTAACTTAAAGGGCCAGAAAGAGAGAGAGGGAAAAAAGAAAAACCAATTTAAATAAATTGGACCTTACACAAATAACTTTCAGATAAAGATAAAAAAACCATATTCCCTGATCTTCAGTCATAAATAGACAGGCACACGAATATCTAAATAATTCTTAAATAATTTTTAATAATTAAGTGGAATTTTATAACAAACCTTATCTGTAGATGTTGATCAACAAAACCTACTTAAGAATAAGAGAACTATTACAGTACAGACTAATCGAACTAAGACCTTGACTACATGGTCAAAAATAGTACTATTGAAAAAGTTTCATTAAAGTGTGGATAACTATACCATACTGTAGGAAACCATGTGAACTAACTCGTGAAAGAACAAACACGAAAACTCGAGACTTCCTCAACTACCCTACGAAAAGAACTACGACGAAGATTTAACTTTTCTCAAACAATACTTCTACCAAAGAACAACAACTCAACGGTTCAACACGGTTGAGAAAACGCTGGTGTACCTGACATCGGACGGTCTGAGGAGACCGTCCTCAGGGAAAATGGGTAAGTTATCGTAAAAATGTTGTTCTTGTAAGTGGTTTTTTTCTTTCTGAAGTGCCCTTTATTTTGAAGTCGTCCCGGGATTATTTGGACCAATTATTAAGGCAAAAATCATTGGAGGGTAAAGATTCAAGAGGGAGTCTGGATCGACGGGACACAACGTTCATTGTAGTTTCACAAAAGAGACAACATTATATGAGAACTAGTTAAAGACAGGGTAATAAAATTTAGACACTAATAGGTAGTCATGGTTGATGAATAAGTCCCTCCCTCCTTTCGTGATTTATAAAACTGATCAGTATGACACTATTCCCGTAGAGGAAGTAGGGAATTTTCAGATCGAGAACTTCTTAGTAACTTTTCGTCTTAGAGAAACCTCAAAACCTTTATTATGTTATTTTTATTCTAAATCAACGTCAAGAGACAAAATTCGTCAGACTCATACACTTGAAGAGTGTTGAAGTGAAACCATTTTCAATTTATTTCCGGTCTATAAGTCAACTCTAGGGTTTGACCGGTTCAGAACCTTTATGTCAATGATATTTAGACGTAATGGGATTTTAGTCAGGAGTTTTTCTAGTGTTACTTACACGGTCATTCAATTCATTGACGACGGTGTCTTGGACTGTCAGAAATTTCTGTTGTTTTAGGTCCAGGAGTCGCCGTAATGTCGTAGACGTCACATGTTGCACGTTATTTTTAATCCACAGTTCTGTTCTTATGTCCTGGTATTCGTCTCCCTTTTTTGTTCAGCAGTTTTATCTAGGTCTCAACTGTGTCTGTAACGTTTATCGTCCTTGAAATTTTCGATGATGTATCTAAAGTTTTATAATTTCTTATAAATTAAGAATTCACTCACTCAGACTCTTATTGTATTTTTGGAGTATGTAAGATGTCGAATTTTTATGTAAGACTTTACTTTCTAAATGCTGTACCCGTATTTTTATATGTTTGGTGATATCCTTATTTCTAGTTACTTGCACTTCAAATTAACCTTGACAAGTTTGACTTCTTATAAATTTTCCTTAATTTTTTATGACTGTATACTCGATTTATTGTTCACCAGTTTGCATATCAACCTAGGTCTCCTTTCGTTCTCACTGACCTTGTCCTTTTATATACACCCTTTTATTTCCAATTTTTAAAATGTCTGAACTAAAGTTTTTATTTTTCGTTGGGTGCGTAGGTTCTTTGAGCTTGACGTTTGTTATGTATAATTCTGTTGTTAGCGATTTTTTTTTACTTTATAAAATTTTTCGTTAGTCTAAAACTGTGTATTGACTTGTTACCTTTCTTGTTTGTTGAATTGGTCCTGTTGTATTAGTTCTTATGTCATCTTGTTACAGAAATTTTACGACTTCATTTTACAGTTCGATTTTAAGGTATTACTTTTGTTTTTTCTACTGTGGTCCTTTATACGTGTTTTTCATTACGATTTCTTTCAAGAAGTGTGACTTCCATACACTGTAGACGACTCTGTATGGATGTACTTCCTTTCTTTAAAGTCTTTACTTTTTAAAGTTAATAAAAAGACTAAGGAATTTAATAAATTTTAGGTCAACTTATAATACTCCTTTTACTGTCGTAAATTACTTTTATTTATTCGAATTAAGTCTTTAAGTTTTCCTTCTGAATCCTATACATATTCATTCTATACCCTACTTACCTTCACGTATAAAGGACTCGGACCGTGTAGTCTCGTTGGACCTTTAGACCCAGAACGAGACCACCAACCGATGAGGTAAAGAAGATTCCCTAAGGACGGACGTCATCATCTATATTACCAGTAGACTCAATTTAAGTGGGTAAATTGGGTAGACTCAATTTAAGTCAGGTAAAAGCAAGCGACTAAGGATCTTACAACTGTAAGTGAGAACGGTAGAGGACAAACTGGTAAAGGTTAAACGGAACTAAGTACCTGGACTGTAAGGTCCAAGGATACGTTATAACGAGAACTGTCGTAGTCTGGAACGAAGATAGTGGTCAGTGTAGGTGTTGACCCATAACAAAAACGAAACCGAGGTAGTGTAAGAAAGACGTCAATAAAGAGGTGACTAGAGGTCATCGTATAACCCGTGGATGACTGGACCCCTCAAGGAGAAAGTCATAGGATAGTAAAACGGAAAAGTATGAGAAGTACCCAAGAGTTCCGTTCTTATGGTTTCACCGAACGATAAGGGAAGAGGTCACCTGGTGTAAGACAGTCTGGAGAGGTGGTACTGGGCGGACAGAACCCACCGGGTGCCCGTACCGAATCAAAGTAAACTCAGTCTGTTCCGACACCAGGATCACACTAATCTAACTGATCAAAAGACACTAATACCAAAGTCACACAGACGGAAGACTACGGGAGAACGTTGTGGATGGTAGAATGAACCCAAAGAGAATGGAACCTGTACCCCGTAGAGAAGTGCCGACGAGGTCGTTTCGCGTCGACGACGCGGAATGGAACCTGCTCCCCATAGAGAAGTGGCGGCGGGGAGGACTGGGTCGTAGTCCCAGAAAAGGTTTCTCAGTCGAAAAGTGTAGTCCACCGGTTTCATAACCTCAAAGTTGAAGTTGTAGTCTGGAAGGTTACTTGTGGGTCCTGACTAGGAATCCCATCTGACCAACCTAGACGAACGTCAAATAATTATTTTGGTTCTGAGGTAAAATTTCTTCACTAGTTTGATCAACCCTCCGATCGAATATGTCTATCTGTTTAGTCTCACCGTGAGTTAGGACACCAAAGTCAAGTCAACGACAGTACAGGCTGAGAAAAATTCAGGGGTACCTGACTTCGTGTGGTCCGGAGGGACAGGTAGTGGTTTGAGTACAGGTAACTCAGCCACTACCGTAGGTTGGTAGAGTAGGAGACAGTAGGGGAAGAGGAGGACGGAAGTCAGAAAGGGTCGCAGTCCCAGAAAACTTTACTCTGTCGAGAAACGTAGTCCACCGATTTCATAACCTCAAAGTCGAAGTCATAGTCAGGAAGGTTACTTATAAGTCCTGACTAAAGGAAATCCTAAGTGACCGAACTAGAGGAACGTCAGGTTCCCTGAGAGTTCTCAGAAGAAGTTGTGGTGTCAAGTTTCCGTAGTTAAGAAGCCGTGAGTCGAAAGAAATATCAGGTTGGGAGTGTAGGTATGTACTGATGACCTTTTTGGTATCAGAACTGATCTGCCCGGAAACAACCATTTCATTACAGAGACGAAAAATTATACGACAGATCCAACAAGTATTGAAAAGAAGGTTCCTCATTCACAGAAAATTAAAGTACCGACGTTAGTGGTAGACGGCACTGAAACCTCGGGTCTTTTTTATTTCAGACAGAGGTAACAAAGGGGCAGATAAACGGTACTTCACAAAGGTACCAAATCTCGTTATTTTATTGAAGATCATGCAGACGAATGGGGTGTAGTTGGAGAATACTTCCATTCGTTTCACTGAAGTGTCGTAGTACAAACACTTAAGTGTTAACTATTGTCGGACTGTTTTCTCGTCAAGTCAAGTCAAGTCAAGTCAGCGAGTCAGCACAGATTGTGAACTGGGGTACTTAGGTAGTGGTTGAGGCCTCAAGTTTGAGTCCAGGTAGCTCAGCCACTACGGTAGATCGGTAAAGTAGGAGACAGCAGGGGAAGAGGAGGACGGGGGTTAGGGAGGGTCGTAGTCTCAGAAAAGGTCACTCAGTTGAGAAGTATACTCCATCGGTTTCATGACCTCAAAAGTCGAAATCGTAGTAAGGAAGGTTTCTTTAGGGTCCCGACTAGAGGAAATCTTACCTGACCAACCTAGAGGAATGTCAGGTTCCCTGAGACATCTCAGAAGAGGTTGTGTTNAGTCTCAGAAAAGGTCACTCAGTTGAGAAGTATACTCCATCGGTTTCATGACCTCAAAAGTCGAAATCGTAGTAAGGAAGGTTTCTTTAGGGTCCCGACTAGAGGAAATCTTACCTGACCAACCTAGAGGAACGTCAGGTTCCCTGAGACATCTCAGAAGAGGTTGTGTTGTCAAGTTTTTGTAGTTAAGAAACCACGAGTCGAAAGAAGTGTCAGGTTGAGAGTGTAGGTATGTACTGGTGTCCTTTTTGGTATCGGAACTGATCTGCCTGCAAACAACCGTTTCATTACAGAGACGAAAAGTTACACGACAGATCCAACCAGTATTGAAAGGAAGGTTCCTCAATTCGCAGAAAATTAAAGTACCGACGTCAGTTGTAGACGTCACCAAAACCTCGGGTCTTTTTATTTCAGACTGTGACAAAGGGGTAGATAAACGGTTCTTCACTACCCTGGTCTAGAAGCAAAAGACTTACAACTCGAAATTCGGTTGAAAAAGTGAGAGGAGAAAGTGGAAGTAGTTCTCCGAAAAATCAAGGAGAAGTGAAATACGGTATTGCCACCACAGTAGACATATAGACTCCGATAACTATAAAGAGGACCGTTAGAACTAAGGTCAAACACAAAGAAGGTCGGGTCACAAAGAGTACTACATGAGACGTATCTTCAATTTATTCATCCCACTGTTATATGTCGGAACTACATGAGGAAAGGACTAAACCTTGGTCAGACAACAAGGTACAGGTCAAGATTGACAACGTAGGACTGGACGTATATCTAAAGAGTTCACCGTCCAGTCCACCAGACCATACGGGTAGAGAAAGTCTTAAAAGGTGTCAAATCACACTAGGTGTGGCAGTTTCCGAAACCGTATCAGTTATTTCGTCTTTATCTACAAAAAGACCTGGAGATAACGAAAAAGGTACTAGGTCGTCTAAAACCGTTAAACCAAGGAGACGGAAAAGATTTTGGTCGAACTTGTAGACCTTCAAGTGCCAAGTGCATAACGACTTCGGACCGAACCTCTTAAAACTCGTAATGAAATGATCACACACTCTACTCACGTTGACACCCCATCAAACTCGTAAGAAACCGTAACGGAAAGAAACCCTAACCTTACTTTTGACTGGAAAAGGTCAGGACACCGGTGACGACTCAAAACATTTAAACGACCGTATGACTCACGTCGTGAAAGTGTCGGAGTAGAAAGTCCTAAACTTTATCGAGTTGACCTTACGGTAGTAGAGGTGATTGAAACAAGCATCACTACGAAAGANGTAATGAAATGATCACACACTCTACTCACGTTGACACCCCATCAAACTCGTAAGAAACCGTAACGGAAAGAAACCCTAACCTTACTTTTGACTGGAAAAGGTCAGGACACCGGTGACGACTCAAAACATTTAAACGACCGTATGACTCACGTCGTGAAAGTGTCGTAGTAGAAAGTCCTAAACTTTATCGAGTTGACCTTACGGTAGTAGAGGTGATTGAAACAAGTATCACTGCGAAAGATTCCGGGTAAACTGAAGTGTAAGGTCCTACAGACCGAGATCCACTCACTAGTGTGGTAGCACTAATAGAACCAGCACTTCTAGAAAAAACATGTCAAGACACATAAGAACGGTGGAGAAGAATTATAGAAGACGAAGACAATGCAGGTATGGTAAAGACAGGAAATTAACTCGGGTAGAAACGTCCTTTACAAGGGAACCATTGAGATTATTTACAAGTTTTCGTTCAATATGTTAGTAAGAACAATTTGAACCCTCCTCTTGTAAAATGGATGCAGTGTTACACGAAATAGAGAATTCCGTAGACCTAGTACTAGTAAGTTTCTTCGTTTCCATCTGAGGGTGAACCCACTGGTGAGCGTTCCAAAGTCAATCCTTCTTCCCTCCTATCAAGACCCGTCTTTCTTGAAATATCGATTTCTTTCCTTTCCCTCATATGGTGACGTTTTCACGACGACCCGTTACCTGTTGACACTCTAATACCGGTTTCAAATCCGATGAAGAAGGAACGGTGGTGAATTTCGGGGTGCAGTTTTACCCCCGTCTCAAGAGTAAGTAATTTCTTTCCCCCCACCGTTCAAAGTGGGGGAGAAAGAGGATTTTGTGTATTTTCACGAATCTTTTTTTCTCAGGGGGTCTTTAGGTTCCCTTTTCCATGTGTGGTATAGGTTCGTATCGACACTGATTTCAACAAGTCCCGTCTCGATTGTCAAAATATTTTTGATACGTCGTGTCTTCCGAGGTACCTTTCGTTACCATTTGTAGAAGGTAGATAAATTGTTATGAAAGATACGGTTTATCTTGAAATTCCTTTAAATTTTGTGATCCTGGTGATCAAGATCTCACAAACTCGAAAATCTGACGAGGATTTCCCTTGTCTCTGACAATCCCTTCCTCTCTCTGGCAATAAGTAAATAGAAGTTTGAGAAAGTCACAACACCTCTCGTAATACTTATGTGTAAATTACAAAGGAATTGTCGCTTAAACTTCCCTATTACTTTGTATTTATTCTTTTTAGATCCTGTAAATGTTTGATAGAGGACTTTCCTTTATTGTACAAGACTTCCGACCAGTTCTCACGTTTCCCGGAATCAGTCCATAAATTCATACCACTGAAGGGAACGCTTATATCACCTTGTGATCTAGAAGGTACTTCTGAATTGTTGTTATGTTTAATTAAATACTATATTGAAAAGTACGATCCGAGAGAGAGTATCAGACAAACAATCCCACCGTCTTAGATACACTTTGATCCTTCGAAAGTCAGTCATATTTTTCGTACGAGATAGAGGATTCTGTTTGACATAGTCAGAAATCTCATACATTTTTCTCAAATGGGATTAATTTTACATGTCACTTTCGACAGATATACTTTTTTAAACCTTTTTGTATCAAAAAGGTATGGTAGAGGGAAAATCCATCTTTCTTCTGTTTGAATGGTAAAGATGAAAAATCTAATTTTTTTGATCCTAAGATTTTTCGAGTTGAAAAATCTCATAATGACTTATGGGTCAAATCATTCTCGTGGTTTGTCCAGAATAGAGCAAAATCCCTCTATATAGGGGTTCGAACTACTGTAGGAGGTGACAGTAAAGGTTATAATCATATTATACACCCACCGTAGAAGTTATGATCTTAAGTAAAGTGAACCCAATGAAGTCAGGTCCTTTCTGATATCATATTACCTTTTCTTTTTTACTATTTTTCCTTTTTGTAATACGAAACTGTAATGATATTGGAAGGTTAGGTCAGTCATTTTTTCCCATTCCATACATTGTAGCATAGTAAAGATATCCTTTAATGACTTTTTACTATACGTATCTTTAAACTTATCCGTGATGTATAGAGACATTTCTTTACTCATAGTACCTTAAAAAAGTCTCCGCTCCTTTGTCTGTCGGTCCTGTCACCATCTTCCCTCGGAAAAATTCTAAAATGGAAAAATATGAAAATCTTAAAACTTGATACTGATATAATTCATAAGTCATTCAATTTTAGTGTAAATTTTTACTTTTTTTTTAATATTTTCTACTTTACTGTTTCTGATTTCGTCTTGTTTACTATGATTGAAAGGGTTTGTTTTCTTTGAATTCAAAACACGTAAAATAAATTGTTTAAATCCGGTATTTGAATTTAGAAGATATGTACTATACTTACATGACGTCTCCTTTGAACTTCATTTATGATTTGTCCTTTACAAAAAGACACCGAAGAAGTATTTTGGAACAATAGAAGAGGAAAATTGTAATCCTAACATAGACATTTCTTTCTTTGACTCAGTTTACTATAGATCTATTTACTATCACAAGGAAAGTGTTCAATTTTCCGAAAGTTTTATATCTGTACGAAACCGTTTGTCTTACTCTTACGGTCAAAATAGGGACCCTAGTTTTTCTGTAAAAAATGACAACAAATAGGAAAACTACAACGAAACTACTGATAAACCATTTTCATTTTGTAGTAGTTTTTAGGACACTTTCGGAATTTCATTAATTACTTTTGTTGCCAAATTTTTAATTATGTACAAAAATATGAAGGAGGTCTGATCGACGTTTGTCTAGAGAGGTGAGGGTGTAATTTAAGATGGTAAACGGGTTTTCTCGTATTACTTGGATTTTATATTAATACAATATTCAGAAGATATCGTTGACTTGTTTACATCAACCCGTAGACTGATATGAATACTTTTTAGTCGTGATAAACAGTTGTAAAAGTAGTTACTAAGTATATAAGTTATTACTTTAATTTTTAGTTTAACCGATATTTTGTCTGAGTTTTAATGTCATAAAGAACCCTTTTACAATAAGGTGGGATCGGTCATAGATGGATGTTATAACATAAAATACGTATAAACTCTCGATTAATAATACTTCAAACAACCCTGACGTTCTTACGACTTTTACAATTTAGACTTAATTTAATAATAATGGGTAATATTGAGGAGATTGGGAGAGTCTTTTTGGACGAAACTTTGAGATTAGGTCGAAGAATAAAAGTACAGACCATAAAATGAATAGAATAAAGTTTGAGGTAAGTAAGTATTAAGAAAGATGAGTCCCGACTTTTAGAGTGTTTATATAATGAGTTTAAGTGGGTCGAGTCCTTGGAAGTAACAGATTTACGGGGTTCCACCACCACCAAACCAACGATTCAACACAGATTGAGAACGTTGGGGTACCAGACGTCGGGCGGTTCGAGGTGACACGTACCGTAAAGGGTCGTTCTTATGACCTCACCCAACGGTAAAGGAAAAGGTCCCCTAGAAGATCTGGGTCCCTAGTTTGACGTAGAGGACGTGGTCGTCCACCTAACAGATGGTGACTCGGTGGTCCCTTCGGGTTTACGGGTATTAAATTTGTAGAACACTATGTCATGTTCACTTAATTCGGGTTCGGAAATAGGTCATCATTTGTCCACGAGTTCATCAATTTTTTTTTTAATTTTTGTTCTGTTTTATAATAAATCCACTTCCATGGTTCACAGATTAAAATTCCTTTCCCCAGCTTTGTAAATTTGAGATAGTTGTCTTGATTCACAATATATGTTTTTACGTGTTCTTTCGACTTTAATTTGAAATGGATTTCTCCAGTAGTCGTTCTCTCAGAAGAAACCGTACGACTAAAACTTGGACAGTTTTAATTGTATTAAAGTTTCTAAACGAGTTACTGCTTATATGGCAATTACTTTGACGGTACGACCAACTGACGTCTCCAATTGTCGACGGACAACGAGACCGATTCGGTACTCTTTTAGTGGTACCCTTTTCTTATTTTCGTTTTATATCGTTATGTCGTATTGGGTTTATTTTCATGTAACCCCAGCAGTATGGGACGATTTGATTTCTTTTTGTCGCACCTGGAACCTTAAGGTCTAGTCGGGTTCAAGTCTTGCGACGAACACGTGTGTGGTTCTTCAAAAGGGTTCCGTATACGCCCAGATACTGGAGGTCAATCCACTGTCGGGAACATGTTTTTTTATTGTTTTCATCAAATTTCATTAATTATTTTACCCTCTGTACTGGCCCCTGTGTCCTCCGACTGAAGTACGTCGTGTTGTCTAAGAAAGACAACGGTTCTGTGCTTTATTTGCACTACCCCGAGGTTCCTTGTCCTGAGAACTAGGTTCTCCAGAACTCAGGGGATCAGGATAGAAATTTTGAAAGTAAGACAGAGATCAAAGAAAAAGAGGTTGACGCGCAGCTGGCGAAAGCTGGGAATGTACGACGTGGTCGACGTCGTCGACTGGTGTAGGACCTCCAGCGGTCAAGAGTGGGTGCCTTGGCTAGACAAGGTAAAAAGGAAACACGGTTCTAATAACGTATTCAGAGGATTAGTTTAAAGAGGTCGGTTAGAGGAGAGTTTCCGTTGGTCGTGTATATGACGATCAAACAATTCAAAAATTTGTAAAAAAAGGTCGTTTTGAGAAAGTGATTTACTTTACAGTTACAAAACTCTAGTATGGTGACTGTCTTCGGACTCTCCCATCATAAATGGGACGGAAGTTGGTCTTGTCGAGAAGCCAATTTCTCCGAGAGGAGTGTCAGGGTTTAGTCCGGAGTCTTTGACGATGACTTAATGGAGTAGGTGTTTTATTAAAATGTGTGTTTGAGTGGTTTGAGGATTTCGTGGAAACTCTGAACCCTGGCCTTTATGGGACTCGATGTACGTGGGAAGGAGTTCAGGTCGACACTAGAATAGCACAACGGTAAGTTTTGGAAAGTTACTGAAGGGGTTGGATGGTTTCTTTTGTGTGTGAGAACTCAGACTGCTGGGGATTTACCCTTTCCAAGAAGTACTGGAGCGAGGTAAGATGAAAGAGTTAGTGAAGAGTGGGAGAAGAAGTAGTTGGGATATTTCGGTCTATTTGACTTAGTGTGTTTCTGTTTTGTGGTGTGTGTGGAGGGTTGTTTGTATGACCGGAGAGAGACGAAAACAAGTACAAAGAAGGAGATAGATCTTTAATGAAGGAAAAGGAGGAGAAAGGTTTCGACTGGTAGAAAGTTCCACGTAAACGAGTTATTAATAAATGACGGAGGATACACAGTTCCTTGTACAAGAAGTGGAGAAATTGTTACCGAAAGACTTAGAGAAGTAAATTTTTATTCAGACTGTGACGGTACTAACTTTACGTATTGGTTGTCCTTGGATGACATGGTACGTATCGTGACACGAGTCACACGACACCGTCGGACCTGCCTCCCCTGCCTATGTGCGTACACTTCCCTGAGCCCGGACTCGGGGAAGTGTCAAATGGACTTTGATAGTGTTGTGACAATTGGTCGATATGGGGTTATGTTTTATTTATTGAATTTTTGTATTATTTTTTTTCAGACTATACCTCTTGAGGGTGTTTTGAAATGGGTTAAAGATGGAGAATATTAATAAACATAGTACAGAAGTGATTTCTTCACATTCAAGTGACTTACGTCTATGACAAACAAATGATATTTATTAAATGTAAATATATACAGATCTATGATAGAATTTTGACAAAGATTGTTTTTGAGTGAATTAGAAGTATATTGAAGTAGTGATGAAATGTGATAATAGGGTTAAAATTGGTTATTCCTTGTCTCTCAGTCCAATTCTTTTTAGTCTTTTGACAGTATACCTTCTTGACCCTAACTGGTCCAGATGAACTTATTCTCGTGGTCGAATATGAACGTCCTAAGTTTGAATGGTTTTACTAAAGGATAAATATTTTACTTTACAGTTTTACTTTAATGTAGAAAAATGTAACAGATTATTCATCTGGTCTTGTGTTTACCTTCTGTGTTTATCTACCTCTTTATATGGTACGAGAACTTAACATTTTTAGATATAACACTTTTACTCATATGGATTTATGGTTTTACTCATAATGGGTTTCATTAATGGGTAAGTTACGTTAGGGATAGTTTGTTGGTTGTCATAAAAAGTGTCTTGATCTTGTTTATTAAAGTGTTAAACATACCTTTGTGTTTTCTGAGACCTATCGGTTTCGTTAGAACTCCTTCTTCTTGTCTTGTTCTCGTTAGTTGACAGGACTGAAGTCTGATATGATGTTTCGATGTCAGTAGTTCTGTCATATCATAATCATGTTTCTGTCTTTATATCTAATGACCTTGTTTTGTCTTTCAGGTCTCTATTTAGGTGTTTGGATACCTGTGGAATAGAAACTGTTTCCTCCGTTTTTATTTGTTATCTCTTTTCTGTCAGAGAAGTTGTTCACCACTACCCTTTTGACCACTTGATGCATTTTCTTACTTTGATCTTGTGAAAGATTGTCGTATGTGTTTTTATTTGAGTTTACCTAATTTCTGGATTCACATTCTGGTCTTTGGTACGTCTTATGAGAAACTGTATTTAGTGTCGTTGTAGGAGATACTGGGTGGAGGATCTCATTACCTTTATTTTTATTTTTATTCGTTTACCCTGGATGAATTTTCGAAAACGTGTTACTTCTTTTGATATTCGTTTCACTTTTCTGTCGGGAGTCTTTTCCTCTTTTATTATCGTTTTCTTTGTTGACTGTTTCTTAATTAGAGGTTTTACATGTTTCGTTGAGTATGTCGAGTTATGGTCTTTTTGTTGGATTAGTTTTTCACCCGTTTTCTGGATTTGTCGATAAAGAGGTTTCTTCTGTATGTCTACCGATTATTTGTGTACTTATCTACGAGTTATAGTGAGAAATAATCTCTTTACTTTTAGATTTGATGTTACTCCATAGTAGAGTGTGACCAGTCTTACGGGTAGTAGTTTTCCAGATGTTTGTTATTTACGACCTCTCCCACACCTCTTTTCCCTTAGTAAAATGTGACAACCACCCTTACGTTTGACTATGTCGGTGATACCTCTTCACACCTCTAAGGAATTTTTTGACTTATCTTTACGGTATGTTAGGTCGTTAGGGTGACGACCCGTATATGGGTTACCTTTGGTCTTAACTTTCTCTGTGTACATGGGTTTACAAGTAACGACATGATAAATGTTATTAATCCTCTACCTTGGTTGGATCTACAGGTGACTGTCTACTTACCTATTCCTTCAACACCATGTATGTGTGTTACCTTATAATGAGTCGATATTTTTCCTTACGTAAACTCAGTCAAGATTACTCTACCTACTGAGACCTTGGATAATATCTCACTTCATTCAGTCTTTCTCTTTCTGTTTATGACGTATAATTGAGGATATATACCTTAAATCTTCTAGGATGTACGTCCCGTCGTTTCCTCTGTGTCTACATTTCTTGTGAAAACCTGAGTCACCCTCTTCCGTTTCCACCCTACTACACTTTCTTCTCGTAACTTTGTACATGTAATGGTATACGTTTTCTCTACTGGTCACGTTCAAGGTACGTACTTCGTCCTTTGGGTTTCAGTCACGAGACCCTGTTGGATCTCCCTATCCCACCCTTCCCTCCACCCTCCTCGAAATACTACGTCCACTGTGCACATATGGATACCGGCTAAGTACAACTACATACCGTTTTTGGTAGTATTATAACATTACATTAAAAGTAGATTAATTTTATTCAATTAATTTTTTCTTTTTAGTCGAAATAGAACATATAGAGTCATTTTAATAATTCATTTTATCACAATTCTTTGTCTTTATTTACCGTAAGGATAATGACCGTAAAAAGTCACCGAACCCTCTTGATGTATAGTGTCAGAAAGTTTTAGGTTTAGTCCAACCCATCTTAAGTTTCTCAATAATACAATTTACGTGTCTTACTTTTATAGGATATAAGTTTCTCTCATACCCTTGATTCACTAACACTTTTGCTTCTGACCAGACGTCATTTTCTTCTTTTTCTTCCTGAATTTTTTTGTTTTCCGTCCCTTGTGTCTTCTCATCGATCTCGTTCGTGTCCCTTTACTCTGTAGTTCTGTCATCGTGTGCACATGTCCTCGACATCGTCTTGTTTCAGTTAAGATAATAGAATCTCTCGTTTGAGATGAATCTCGTGGACTTTAACGAGATCTTGTTTTTCCTCTAAACCATCTTATTTAGATCTTGTGTCAGAGAGATGATTACGATTACTTTATTTTCTTTGTTCAGTCGTCGACGTGGTAGCAAGAGAGTCGAAGTGGGGTACGTTCTTGTTTATTGTGAGTGGTCAATATTTGATTAGTTCTACGTCGTTACCGTGGGGTGAGGTCATGAGAACGGAGCTTTTAGGGTACCCACCTCCTCGGACCATCCGACGTCAGGTACCCCAGCGATTCTCAACCTGTGTTGACTCGCTGAAGGGAAAGTGAAAAGTGAAAGTACGTAACCTCTTCCTTTACCGTTGGGTGAGGTCACAAGAACGGACCTCTTAGGGTCCCTACCCCCTCGGACCACCCGACGGCAGATACCCCAGCGTGTCTCAGCCTGTGCTGACTTCGTTGAATCGTCGTCGTCGTCGTCGTTCTACATCTGAAGTTTTTGCACCGACACGTTTCTTGGGTTTCTGATTACGTTGACTAAGGATTGCGAGGAGGTTGAGTAATTTTCCACGATGTCTTGACAGATTTGGACTCTTAAGAATGATTATGATGTTTAAACCCTTTCTCGTCAGACTCGTCCTTTGTCTTTTGTTGAGGACCACCTTACGACCCTCCCCGATTACCGTGTCTCTCCACTCAGTCACTCTGACCGTGACTGGTTTCTGCGTCCGAGGTCCGTGGGGACTGTCTAGTCCGTTCATTGGCCTTTGAGGTCCAATAAGAGAAGACCTTCCTCTCTGTGAGGGACCATGTACAAATTAAGGTAAGGGTCCTTCTCGTCGTGTGTCGAAATGGACTGGTGGGGTGGTGGGGTGCAGTTAAGTCACAAAAGTCCGGTGTCGTTCATCTACCCGGTGCGATACACGGAAACTGACTTATGCAACGGTATGACTGTTCATACCTACGTGATCCCATCCTCACTAAAAGACGGAGTTTGACGAAGGAAAACTTTATTAAAATAAATAAATAAAACCGACACGACCCAGAAGTGACGATGTGTCCGAAAAGAGATCAACGTCGTTCACCCCCGAAGAGTGGCTCCACCGAAGAGGGTAACGCCTCGTACCCGAGATCCCACACCCGAGTCCTCAACGCCGAGGTTCCGAGGTCTCGTGCCCGAGTCATGAACACCGAGTCACCGAATCGACGAACCGTCGTACACCCTAGAAGGGTGTAGTCCCTAGTTTGGGTACAGAGGGCGTGACCGTCCACTTAAGAGATGGTGACTCGGTGGTCCCTTCGGGGTTTGACCAAAATCTTACATTAGGGACGTATTCTGCAGTGTGCGGCACAGTGTGTCGTTCGTTATAGACCTGTCCAGAAATTTCTTGGACCAGACGTTCTTTATTATTGGGTATTTATTTTCTATGTATTTTAATTATTCTTGCACTTTCGTTATTTTATTGTTTTTTCAATTTACTATCCTTTTTGTGTTACTTTACTTTACCCTTACTTACAATTCATTTGTTTGACTTTGATATTACTGTGGTAAAGTCTTAATTCTTTACTCTTTATCGACTGTACCAAAGGTGATAATATTTACAACATAATTCATCATAGAAGACATTAAGAGTGTTTTTCGGATACTTTATCTCCATGATAAAAACAAGGGTAAGACGTATCCTCCTCTGTCTCCTTATTATTTTATTATTATTACAAATTTACGCATTAATGCTAAAATTAATAAAGATTAATCCATATTACTTCAGTTCTAGTGTATTGTCGATCACTCCTCATCTTGTCTATGTTGACTTTAAAATTAAAGACTATATCAATTTCTCGAATTTCTTTTGTTGTTACTTACATCTTATTACCTACACTTCGTCTTTCTACTAAATTATTTCCTCTCATTACAGAATTCACATCGTTAGGGTTATTTATATTTTTATAGAAATTCCTCCATTGTCTTTTCAAGGAACTTTATTTGTTCTTAACATAGATGTTTAGTTTTAGTGTATGAGACAACGTCCTTTTTTCTTCCTTCTTAGTAGTTATGACTCTATATAAGACTAACAATGACTGAAAGTCTGGACTCTTCCTTATACCATCTGTACGTTCAGTAGATTTTTCCCCCTTTTCCCGGGACCGTACTCCATCCCCACACCTTTATGTTTACGGGTGTTACCCGTATGTGTGGCTCCTTTGGTCTTAACTTTCTCTGTGGACATGGGGTTACAAGTAACGTCGTGACAAATGTTATCAGTCCTGTACCTTCGTTGGATCTACAAGTAGTCGTCTACTTACCTATTCTTTCGACACCATGTATATGTGTTACCTCATAATGAGTCGGTAATTTTTCTTATGTAAACTTAGTCAAGATTACTCCACCTACTTTGACCTCGGCTAATATGTCTCACTTCATTCGGTCTTTCTTTTTGTGGTTCTGTCATATGATTGCGTATATATACCTTAAATCTTTCTACCATTACTATTAGGACATACACTCTGTCGTTTTCTCTGTGTTTACATATCTTGTCAGAAAACCTGGGACACCCTCTCCCGCTCCCACCCTACTAAACCCTCTTACCGTGACTTTGTACATATAATAGTATACACTTAGCTTATCGGTCAGGTCCAAGCTACGTACTATGTCCTACGAGTCCCGACCACGTGACTCTACTGGTCTCCTTACCCTACCCCTCCCTCCACCCTCCCCCAAGGTCCTACCCCTTGTGTACATGTGTACACCGTCTAANACCCGTATGTGTGGCTCCTTTGGTCTTAACTTTCTCTGTGCACATGGGGTTACAAGTAACGTCGTGACAAATGTTATCAGTCCTGTACCTTCGTTGGATCTACAGGTAGTCGTCTACTTACCTATTCTTTCGACACCATGTATATGTGTTACCTCATAATGAGTCGGTAATTTTTCTTATGTAAACTTAGTCAAGATTACTCCACCTACTTTGACCTCGGCTAATGTGTCTCACTTCATTCGGTCTTTCTTTTTGTGGTTCTGTCATATGATTGCATATATATGCCTTAAATCTTTCTACCATTACTATTAGGACATACACTCTGTCGTTTTCTCTGTGTTTACATATCTTGTCAGAAAACCTGGGACACCCTCTCCCGCTCCCACCCTACTAAACCCTCTTACCGTGACTTTGTACATATAATAGTATACACTTAGCTTATCGGTCAGGTCCAAGCTACGTACTATGTCCTACGAGTCCCGACCACGTGACTCTACTGGGTCTCCTTACCCTACCCCTCCCTCCACCCTCCCCCAAGGTCCTACCCCTTGTGTACATGTGTACACCGTCTAAGTACAGTTACATACCGTTTTGGTTATGTTATAACACTTCATTAATCGGAGATTAATTTTATTTATTTGAATATAATTTTTTTTTTCTTGTATGTGATCCCTGAGTGTTGTAGGTCTTTCATTTCCTTCGTATAAAAACATAAGAGACTCAAGAGTAATCTCAAATATTTGTGTACGTCGACTAATAGACATTTTGTCAAAAACCTTTGGTGTAGGATTGTACCTCTCGACATATCGACAAGTATAAAAGGGTTTTCTCGTTAAAATATTGACTCCAAACCCAAGGACTCCGCATCCGTCGTTTAATCAACGTGTATACTAGTCATTTAAATCTTCAGGGAATCTCTTCACAATGCCTTTCCACGTTTAATTAGAATTACCAGCATTGAGTCCTTAAAAAGACTTACTTATTGGATCCAGTGAATAGAATTCAAACCAAAAATTCTTCTTAAACGAGATTCCTTTAGTGTTCCCTAGTTTATTAGTTTGTTCAATGACTCAGACCCAAGGATGATTGGAGGTAAAGGACGGAGTTGGTGAGAAGATTAAGACATAAGAAAGCTCGTACTACTCGATAATCTAGACTAGGAGGTTACTACACACCTTCAAAAGGACGAGGTCCTTTACACTGGACATTTTGTCATTTGGAACAATTTACGTGATTTTTTAATTCTGTTAGTATAAAAATTTTTCTGTTTTTTGGAAGTTTTGTGTTTCTGACATTTAGTGTATATTCATGATTTGTATAAATATAGGGTATTTACTTTTACTCACTTTCTCCCTCCTTTGTCAATAAAGTAACTAAACTCATATATGTCTTTTTAAGTCTGTTTAGGAAAGTAATTTCCGTTAGGACAATTTTGAAGAAAATCATATTTTTAAATTAAAGAAAATCAGAGTTTTTTAAAGGAACCGGTTCCTATAATCGTAAAAATTCCCAAAATTTAAAAAGGTTTGATAAAAGGTCTTCAAACATGATGAAATATGAAAATGGTGAGGACACGGTGGTCACTTATAATATAACGAAAAATACACCAATTGGAGTAATTAATTTTTTAAATCATACAGAAAACGTAAAATTAAATTACTCTAACACATTATACTATAACTTGCGTTTACGGGGACACGATAAGTACACCCCACCTTTTATTCGCCCTCTATAAAGGGTAACAGGTGAGATTCATCTTCTCTAAGAAGGACAATTTACCACAAGTCTTGTGAAATTATTATAATATTATGAGATTTACCGAGATTTCAGTATCCGTCTTTTGATTACAATTATCATCGAGTGTAAACTCTCCTTTTTCGATGTTGTGGGACATCAGTGTCGTTTTTAGTATATCTAGTACAAGATCTCTTTTCGTCAGAAAGTGTCTTTAGTGAAAACTTTTTTAATGATATAAGGCTAGTTTACGTATTCGTTTTGGATCGTCCAGTTATCATCGTACCTCATTCTTTGTTTGTGGGATCTATCTGTTGTTTTTCTTATGCCTATCCTACTCTTCATAAGAAAGTCGTGAGGTACGAAAGTAACGACTCCTGTGTCCAAACTAAGAATCAACCTATGATTCTAGGACATTGAACGTAACTCGTTGGTTTTCTACTGGTTTTGTTCTTTCTTTCTTTTTCTTGATCCTCCTTGGATCGGTTTTCGGACGACATATTCCATCCTTTCTTTACCCATTTATCGTAGGAAATTTCTTAAGTTGGAATTATTTCAAAATATATAATTAAATTCACCGTCCCATACATGAATGATCTCATTGAAAATTGACAAAATTCGTCTTCTTTATCGTAGTCAAAAGTTGTATTTGGCGAAAATAATGATAAATCATATAAAGATTTTTGTAAAGTTTGTGACGTGAGAACAACGTAAAATTTCCTTATATATGGAAAAACTTAAAGAACTTTAAGAAATCAAGTGGTATTAGTAATAAGTGTGACCTACGTAAACACCTCCACCTTAATGTTTGGTGGTCCCTAGCTTTAAGTCAGTCATTGTGAAAGAAACCTTCGTAGAGTAGTGGTAGGACTCCAAGTGGTAACAAGAATTTGTCACAATTCTACCTATTTTATTCTTCCTTTTCGTTTTAATGAACAGTGAATTTCTTGGAGATCTTTTTTCAAGTTTATAGACTTTTTTGTCATTTTAATTTTTTTCCAAATAAAGATTGTAGACTTGAAACATGAACTTTAGTTTAGAATAGATAAAGTTTTGGTCTTTTAATGAGTTCATCATAAAGACTGAGATTGAAGTCTTTGTAAATATTGTATGAGTACATACTGTTTTCAGATTTTTCGGTATTTCATAAACTTTAAATTATCGTAGAAGATCATTTTTAGTAGGGTTATTTGTTAAATAGAAGGACATATATAAAAGAACCGTTCTTTGTCAAACGAAGAAAAGTAATTTTGGTATGTAACTCTAATAATATATTAGGTAAGATGTTCAATAGACATGATATGAATTCAAAAGAACTAAAAGTTATTACATACAAAAAAATAATCAAACCTGTGGAGTTTTTTGAGTTGGTGATTAAGACGTGTGTGGTGGAGTGATTGACTTTCGGTGAAAATTTTAAGGTCTAATTGTCAATAAATTAGTCACACTTCTAAGGAAAAACAACGACTTTCTCTGAGAAATATAGTAAATGATAATTGATTCATGGATGTATTATGTGCAAGAATATCGACGGGTTCCGACTGGTAGAATCAAAAAATTTGACGAATTGATATATAGGTAAACGTTCGACGATTGTCCTGATATTCTGTCAGTCCCTCTCTACTTTTTTGTCTTTTTAGTTTTCTTTTCCAAGTACGCTGTTACTGTTTTACATTAGTCCTTGAGATTATTTTATTGTTATCGGATTATAAAAACATCAAACAAGATCTCAAATGTTTCTAAAGTATAGGTAATGAGATAAAATATATTTGTTGTTACGATAACATCTTTATAGTTCACAAAAATATTTGTTTTCTGGACTTCAAGCATTTACACTTTTACTGGATAATTTCCAGAGTATAGATACCTCATCTCCCGTCTCTTAATGTGAGTCCGAAAGAGGTGTGAGAAAAACGATATGGTACAAATATTATACTAGACAGGTAAAGGTCTCCTTGATATTAATACTTTATCTGGTTTTAATATCTTTGTCTTAGTCAAAATTAGGATTCTTACTTCTGAGCATTTTTTTAGTTACTTTACTGTCAGTTATATTCAGTTTAGAAATATTTTAATTTTTTAAGGAGTGTCTATCAAGAAATCAACTGGTCTCACTAAGAAAGAACTCGAGTGTGAAGAAGAGTTAAAGTAAAAAAACGATTTCCTTATTTTTTATAACAAGTATTCTCAATGTTCTACCTTGGAAAGACTTTTGGAATCTCTAATAGGTACAAGAACTAGATGCCAAAAGTTCATAGAAAGGATCTCTTTGACACTCTACTCTTATCTTTATATAAATCTTTTTCTGACCTCCTACTCAATATTCTCATTTCTTGACCTTCGTTAGATTCAAGTATATTCAATATATTTGTCATATTATACTCTTTACTAGTATTATATTTCCTTAATGTCACCGATCTTTTAACGTAATCGTAAACTCAGGTTAAACTTTTTATTCTAAATTTTTTCTTTTACGGTTTTATAATTGACATCAATAGATATCTTCTATCCTAATAGTTGTTTAACAATATAAAAATAAAAAGTATAAAGATGTACTAACACATAATGAAAATATCAATTTTTAAAAATTCCTTCAGATAGATTTAAATAAATCTTAACTTACAATTTATAGGAATTAGGTCCTTCTCAATAAAATTAACAAGTTCCATAAATAGATATTTTTTTACCTCTGACGGAACGTATTTTAGTATGATAGGAAGTATAAGTATATAGGTCGAGTACATGATCTATTTTCATGTAATGTGTCTATCGAAAGATTATGAAAGTTATTTTTGATATTAGGGAAACCTATGTTATCCCCCCGTATAGTAAAATGTAGTTTAAAAGTTACTAAGTCATTATTTTTACGTCTTTTTACAATTATTATTCAACCTTTCTTTTTCGAACGAATCTCTGATTTCTTTAATTACAATAAATAGTCATCATTCTAATTTTTACAGATACGGTTCCGATGGTGTATGGGAAATTAACTCATAAAAATGTATGTAGTGGGTGATATTCAACAATGGTGTTAGTGTAAAATTGGGAGATGGAAAAAAAGGGGTAAGACAGAATGAGGGAGTTTGAACGAGTAGGGGAACTCGTTCAAAAATAAAGGATAGAGTCTCTTAGTGTGATATTTTGATATGGGTCTCGGAACCTGACATTCGAACCCTTAAAAGGTTAAGAAAAAGGAGATAGGAGTAAAGAGAATAAGTCAGTTAGTGGTGCGGGATCTCTGAGATGGAGGATTTCAAGATAGTTTAAATAGGAGAGTCTGACGGAAAGTACAATCGTGCGGGTTACAGATCTTACTTACTTACTGTAAGACTCTTTCGACTGTTTACCCTTTCACCTTTCTTATCCCACTTGGTTCCTAAAGACAGGGTCAACAGTTTTGGATCTATTCGGTCGAACCGTTCAATGTATTGAGGATGCAGTCAAAGGTTTAGACAAGTCACACATGTCATGATGGAGTCACATGTAACGACATCTGTCATACTACCATAGGTCATTTACTGTCCATATTAACGGCCCGAGAGTTTCTACGATATCCGAAGCGACGACCGAGTCTGTCATTTCTTAGGCGGACGTTACACCCTCTGGATCCAAACTAGGGACCCAACCCTTCCAGGGGACCTCCTCCTCCCGCACCGTTGGGTGAGGTCATAAGAACGGACTTCTTAGGGGTACCTGTCTCCTCGGAACACCCGATGTCAGATACCACAGTGTTTCTCAGTCTGTACTGACTCACTAATTCGTATGTTTTTCTCTTCTCCTTTGGAATTAAGTTTTATCTTCCCATATTTTGTCCACTTCTTCTATAAAGACATCTGTCCCCCACGACAATCCTCCATACAATTATTCCTACACCTCAGTACAACCGTAAAATACTTCTGACCTCTTAACTTTCGTTTCGGTTCTAACCGTGTCGACAGTAAGTGTATTCCTATTTGGGGATTGTCCCCATAGATCGGTTATCGAAAGATAAAATCGAATGTCCTTTTGAATGTCTGTGCAATTTAGGTATAAATTAGGGGTTTGTCTTTTTACTAGCAAGATTATAGTTACATAAAATCTTTTGTAGGAAGACTATATGTCGATTCCTTAGGTTACGGTGTCTCTTCATAGTATTAAAACGGAAGAACTCAAAGGGACCACCGAGTCACCACTTCTTGGACGGACGTTACGTCCTCTACACCGTCCTCGACGTCCAAGTTGAGGACCCAACCCTTCTCGGGGACCTCTTTTTTTACCGTTAGGTAAGGTCATAAGAGCGGACCTAAAGGAAAAAGTTTTCAAAAATTTTTAATAGAATATAACTTTCCTTTTTATGAAAACAATTGTTCCAAGAATGATTTTTTGACATTTATATCACTAAATTGAAATCATCTTCGTACAGTGTTAGTTCAACGATGAGTGAGAGGTTTTCATACGATGTTGTATAAATACAACATGGTACAAAAATAAGACCTCTTCCGTTACCGTGGGGTAAGGTCATGAGAACGGACCTTATAGGGTACCTACCTCTTCGGACCTTCCGACGTCAGGTACCCCAGCGATTCTCAGCCTATGCTGACTCGCTGAAGTGAAAGTGAAAAGTGAAAGTACGTAACCTCTTCCTTTACCGTTGGGTGAGGTCACAAGAACGGACCTCTTAGGATCCCTGCCGCCTCGGACCACCCGATGGCAGATACCCCAGCGTGTCTCAGTCTGTGTTGACTTCACTGAATCGTCTACAAAAATAAGTCTTACAGTACTTAAGAATTTTTTTTTTTTTTTCTGTTTCCTTTAATACGACATCTTAGTATCTCGTTTTATTTCATTAATGCAAGGGACCATAGTAATGTGTCGTATATTTGGAACCGTAATTTACATTCCAGAAAGGTCCAGGTTTTTTATGACAAATTACCAAGAGTATGGTGACCTCCCATATACCACAAGTGAAGAACAGAGAGGGTGAGACCCGGGATTACGGGTCAAGGAACCCACTGTACTCGGGACCCTCTTACACACCAGTTTCGTCCAGTATCCTTAATTAATCGTCTGTCCTAACTGGTTTCATAAGACACTCATGTTGATGTTGAGACAGTCTGTCTCGACACCATGACGGTTCATCACCTGGGTAGACGTTTTCTTAAATTCTTTTTCCTTTTTTTTCGGGTAATTTCTTCTATACTTGATACGTTTTCCTGTTCTGTTGATCTTTTTTTTTAGTCCTTTTTGATCTTTATTTATATCCTCCTATCCCAGGGTGTTCCGTTTCCGTAAGGGTTTTCGTACCGGTTTCATTACATTTATCCCGGACTGAAAGATTTCTAACATCATAATTCATGATCGGACTTGTCTAAGAACATATCAGACCTCGACTTCACTGTTACTTTTGAGTTCTCACTTTCATCTTATTTATATAGATTATTTGTAGAAATATTTCCCTATATTCAAATAATTTAAATCCTGTAGTAGGGAACCTAAAGTAGTTTACGGTATAATTTAGTTGAATAGATTAAGAGGTAATGTTACCTTTAACGAATATAGGATATTCACTGAATATCCTATATATTTGGAGAACCAAGTTAATTAGAAAAGACATTATACTGTTGATTAGAATTTTGAAACTATTATTTCCTGAACAGACAGAGACTTCAAGAGTCAGAACGATTGTCTATAGAGTCATAGGTAAGAGAAAGAGGGAATAATTATATTGAAAATACAATTAATTCCCTGTCACAACAGGATTCACTACATGATTCAAATTTCGTAAAGGGTCTGGGAGAACCTCTAACTCCCAATCCCGACCCCAACCGTTTCTGGTAATTGATTTAGGACCGGTTGTTGGTTTCAGCAGTTCACCCCGAAGACTCTTTCGAGGAATCTTACCTGAGTTCGCCTTTCGGGAAATGGGACAAAGGAAAGGTGGAAGAAGAAGGAGGGTCCTTTCGACTGGACTACCGGTCTCCACAGTAGAGTACCTCGTCTTTCTGTCTGTGGATCCTTTAATTATGGTCGTTGATGGTTCGTCGAAACCAATGGATGGAGCCCCGTAGAAGATATCCCCTTTTTTTATTGAGATAAATTCGGTGACTGGAATCGTAAAAATTTCTGTCGTTTCCTTAAGAATTGATTGTGTTACGTCCTTAAAAAAGACCTTTCTTTTGACCTGTACGACTTAGTCCTAGAGACCCGGAAACCAGACCCTTAGGAATAAAAATTTTCGAGTGGTCCACTAAGACTACGTGACCAGGTTTCTCCCGTAATTCATAAGTGAGTATTCTTCATTACTTGTTGCTCCTGAAAAAGGAAGTATACTTCTATGGTCATACATCCGATTCACTTCACTTTCAGTGAGTCAGCACAGGTTGAGAAACACTGGGGTACATGATATGTCAGGTGTCTTAAGAGGTCCGGTCTTATGACCTCACCCACCGGTAAGAGAAGAGGTCCCATATCCGATTTGTCCTGTATATAAGACTAAGAAGTTATTATCAATATCTAAATATATCACGAACTATGTGTGATCCAAGAGTAGGAGTGAGTTAACACAGACTGAGACGTTGGGGTACTTGACATCGGGTGGTCCGAGGAGACAGATACCCTGAAAGGTCCGTTCTTATGACCTCATCCTACGGTAAAGAATGAGATCTCCTACAAGGGTTGGGTCCCTAGCTTAGGCGTGGAGGACGTAAACCGTCCGTCTAAGAAATGGTGACGTGATGGGCCCTTAGAAGTCTAAGAGTCGTTTGCGAATAGTGTAGCAACGTAGACACGAGAGTGGATTACACCATTGATTAGATGTTTATCATCCGATGAATTATTACGTATTTTATACTTTATTAGATTTTTTTTATTAGAAACAGTAGAATCTTGTTTCACTCATTTTGTTTAATAGTTATAAGTACTTTTCTCCTACCTTGTAATTTCTATTTTTACTTTTAATTTTTAGAGATTACTACAATGTGTACGAGATGGAATTTTTAAATAAATTCATCTATGAAACAAAACGATTGAAAGAAGTAGAAAGTCACGGACAAATGAGCTAATTTCGTGGAGGATATGAATTGTAGTACCGGTTTACAGACTACATTATTTTGTCATGTCGGACCTTTAGATAATTTTGTTAGTACTTATTGTTAAAATGAACAACAGTAGATAATATTTATCAGTTTCTTAGTAACATAAAAATTGTAAATAGTTGGTTGTTTGAGAATATGAATGATGTCCCATATGTTCTAAGATAAAAAAAGGGGGTTTATTTGTCCTTATGACGAGTATGACAGTTATGTTTATAGAGTTCATGAAAAATTGTAAGGTTCAAGGATAAACGTTATGAAGAGTTATTTATTACAATGAATGTCTATAAAACAATGAAAGACCATAACAAAGTAGTAATTTTCACCGTAAACAAAGATATAGGTTAGCACCGGAAAAAGATTGTAACCATAGAAGGAGAACAAAAACTTGAAAGTGAAGCGAAAGATTGAGATTAAGACATAGGAACTTATTGACAAGGTTATGAAGGAGAAGATACCGATTTAGTAGTTAAAGAAAAGAAAAAAGACTAAAATCAAAAAGACATTTTTCTCTGAATAACCGTATTAAAAAGTGTCATCCAAAATTTAACCATAGACGTATACTTAATAGACCCAAAAAAAGGTGTTCGTGTAAGACTCTATCCACGAGTAGGAATTAAAAGGAATAACTCCTACATCAACCAACACAAACAAGATTTTCTCTTGTTCTATAAAGGTAAGAACGACTAAACCTATTTCTGTAAAGAACTAAAAGAAGTAGGGAAAGGGAACCCAAGTTTTTTCCTCTCTTCTTTTGTTTCTGTCTTTTACTCGTGTCGATTCATTAAAAAATCAAACCGTTATAAGTGGGGGAAGAAGTAAATTAACTGTTATAAGGACCAAAATTACTAATTGATGGAGTGGTCTTTATTTTTTTCATCTGTAGACTTTTCTCATGTATTAAGTATGTGTGAACTAACAAAACTATCCTGACTAGTTAGGGTATCGAATTTATTCTCTCCACAAATAGAAGAAAAAATTTTCAACGTTATCAACTAATTAGTCACACTACCTTTTCCATCTTCTTATATTTTATGTTTTCTGAATAGTCCTTTTTTTTGTCGAACGAAACATTACATCTTTGAACACTCGTTCCCTTTTTAATGGGACCCTGATTTTGGACAAGTCAAGTACTCTCGGTCTAAGTTCAACTTCACCGATTTAAGTCTTATATCACATTCTGATATACACACTTATATACTGATTCATATAAGGTATATTATGACATAGTAAGTGAGTCGTTCACGACTTATGAATCGAGTAAATTTACCATGACTCCGGGTGTCTCCTGTGTGTTTGACCCAGAGACGAGAGTTCAAATGCTATACGTACAACTTGACCTTGTCAATTCTCACTATGGAATTACTTAGATTTGATTACAGCCCCAGACCTATTTGTTTGGTTCTCCAAAAACATTATTAAGTTTATTAGTCTCAAACTTAATCTTTCTATCGTTGTGTTTGTCTACCTTTCTCTCTATTAATATTCTGTTAATTTTATTCTTAGTCGTGATGACAAAACCCCTCCGTCTCGTCTTTTCCAGTTTCTACAACTGTGTCATTTGACGATTGTTTTAATGTATATGTCACGTTACTGTCCCTACTTTTTCAAAATGTGGATACTAATCCGTTTTTTCGTCTAAAGACACCTTTTCATCCTCACTATATGATTATTCAGTCCTGGTTTATATGACTGGTAAATATTGGACTTTACTTTGTATGTATCATCCTTCTTTTCTTCAGGAGTTACCCTCGTTTCAGTCTCTCCGTTTTTTGTTTTGTTTTGTTTTGACCCTGTGATGGTGTTTTTTCGTTCTTCTTTAGTGTTCCTCTTGTTTCCTACTTCTCAACTCGCAATGGTTTTCCGGTGATCTCCACACTTCATACAGTCACTAATGAAAGTTCCTACAGTCCAACACTACTTTATGATAATCAATTCTTTATAAAGTGTATCTTTATCATATTCAAATTGTCACTTAAATTTTCTATTTGTCGTCATCGAAGTCCTTCTTTAGTTCAGTTCCCTTCCCAAATTTTTGATTTTTACTCTGTCTCAGAAACTTATATCTTATTTTCCTGGATCTTCTTCTATGATTTCCACGATCTTCAATTCTTATTTACTACTTCGTACCAGGACCTCCTTTACTCTCTGGATCGGTTACCTTTGTCCATCCAGTTTTTTTGAGTCCATGTCCTTTTGAGTCGTTTCCTTTGTCGTCTTCCTTTTTTTACTCTCTTTTAGATAGATTACTTGAATCACTGAGAACTCTTAGGGAACCTGACGTTCCTCTAGTTGGTCAGTTAGCATTTCCTTTAGTTATGACTTATAAGTAATCTTCCTGACTACGACTTCGACTTCGAGATGATGAAACCGGTGGACTACGTCTCTCGGTTGAGTAATCATTTCTGGTAATACGACCCTTTCTGACTTCCATCCTTCTCTTCCCCTACTGTCTCCTACTCTACCGACCTACCGTAGTGACTGAGTTACCGGTACTTAAACTCGTTTGAGGTCCTCTACCACTTCCTGTCCCTTCAGACCGCACGACGTCAGGTACCCCAACGTCTCAGCCTGCGGTGACTCGTCGACTTGTTATCGTCGTCTTTACTGATCCACTCTTCCGTTACACCTGGAAAGACTCTCCCTTATTCGAGTTTCCCGGTGTCGAAAGATGTGTCTTTCTGATGTGTCGTATGAATGTGTCTTATACTTGAATCATGGTAAAATGTCAGTATTTTGTTCATAATTATAAAAATCTCCGTGTTTCGTGATAATAATTTTTAATATGGAAAAAAACCCTCTCAATTCACCGACTTTTATCAGAAACTACCTCAACCAAACGACTACGACTCTTCCGGTTGGAGATGAAAATAAATGTACACCCTTAAATCAGCCACTTTCGACTATCAAACCCTAAAAGTAGGATTGGTCTCATAAACTGTGATATAATGATAATCTCGAATAAAACACCCCAAAGAAGTGTCACCTGCAAAGAACACTTTCATAAGCTGTAAAACCAAGGTAAGGTTTATAAAACTAAAGAAAACCAGAAAGTGAGTATAGGTATGACGTCGTTTTCTTTTCTTACATACCATTCGTTAGTTTAAATGTCGTCAAAAATAGGTCTTTGTTTCAGGAAATTCATCGTGATTATATTATGTCAAAATCTTATATCAACAGAACTCTATTGACAAATAAGTTATATAAAATATTATATAACAAGTTCTTTCGTCGAGGAAACTGTAGTTTCGAGGGACTTCTATCTACTATAGGAAGAGAGGTAGGGAATATCGTGTATGACAGTCCGTACGAGATATTTTTTTGACGATTTGTGTGTATTTTATTATTGGGACATAGAATAATATTTAACTTGGTGGTATAAGGATTCACAAAGAACGAAACAAATTTTAAAAATTTAATGAACGTACATTCTTTTTTTTACTATTTTTGATCTTTAAGTCTTTTTCTTGTTCTTCATTAAGGTAATCATTTATATTACACCATAAAGTTAGTGAAAGTCACTTGACTTTACCACTGTAAAGTTGGTTTTCCGTCAGGGATCTTATCCTGAGATCTAACTGTCTTTTTATAAAATTTGGGTGTGTATTTGTGTGTGGAGATGTTACATACCAATTTATATATAATAGAAACGATAAGAATACAAAAAAAACGGTAAGAGTAAAATGTTTTTTGGGTCTCAACAGTAAGTTGACTGAAAGTTTTTTAATTATCAAAGAGAAATTTTTCAATTTGTGTCAAAGTTATGTTTTGTATCCATGTCACTTTTACATCAATACTATATTATATCACGATGGTATTCATGGAAAGTTATACTTATTAAGTAATACCTAAATTTTATCATAGAATTCATTTTTTTACGGTATCCTATGAATACTCGATGGGGACGAAAGGTTTTTTTAAATTTTTGTTAAAATTTTTTCGGAGAAATGTATCTCTTGGTATTTTGTGGTAGTGTTTATTTTGACATTAAGAAACATCAGAAGATACATATAAAAGTTCCTTAATTTTTTTTTTTTGATAGATAGAGTCCTCAACTGTTTGGTGTTGAACATCCTGTTTGTACCGACTGGTGAACAAAAACATTTAAGTCCAAATGACCTCATATCGGTGTGAGTAAGTAAATGTACACAGATACCGACGAAATTAAGATTCACCGTCTCAATTCATCGACACTGTCTCCAGTTATCGGGTATCTCGGTTTTTATAATAAAAGGTCATGAAATATTTCAAACAATTTGGGACAAGGGTTTATAATAAAAGGGACCGTAGGGTGCGACGTTTATGAAGCAGAGGGTTCTTTGTTGAACTATTCCGTAACTGAAATGGAGAACTTATATGATAATGAAATAACTATCTTATTATTGTTATCAAGTAATAGTTACTTCGAAATGGTACATAGACGAACAAGACTAAGACACAGTCGATGTATACGACATCGTAAGTGACTCCGTAGACCGTAATTTAAAAATAACCGACCATTCCGAACCCTTTCCGAACCTGGACCTCAACACCAGAAGTCAGGACATTTAGTGTCTTCACTTTTTTTCTCAGTGTCGACGATCTGTGTTCTTCCTGGAAACCAGTGTCTTTCAACGATCCTCACGCGGTGTGACTCCCTTACTTGATATCGTGGGTGAAAAGAGGTTTATGAGTCGGACATTCGTCGTCGGATGACCGTAGACACTACTCGAATAGACTTGGTTTAGTACAATTTTAATGTAGTTTAGAAAGGACAATTCACTAATAGTTGAATTTGAGTTGAATTTAAGATTAAGTTTAATACGAAATCAGTCCTCTGGTTTTGTAATTTTAAAGAGGGGGGTACTTTTCATATAGATGATATAGATGTGTTTAGTTTTAGTTCCACTTAAATTAAAAGTCTTCCTTATATGATGAACTTCTCTATTGTCAAAATCTGTCTGTAAAAAGCCGATGAGGTCTTTTGGTATTACTAGTGAAGTAGTAAAATATATGGTCCTCTTTAAATTGAGTTCACGGTGAGAAGGTCTTATGAAAAGAATTTGGAGGGTTTGACTTAATGTACGGGAAATAAAACCGAGGGGACGGTCGGAAATGTAGTGAGATAGTTGACAATTGTGTGAGAAAAATTGAAAAATTTCGATCGACACACTGGACATAATGAGTTTGAGAGACACGGAATCAAAGGAGTAAATGTTTTACTCCTATTGATGTTATAAAAGGAGTGTACAAAATTCCCGTTTTACTTAACTATCTACCTATCGTGAATCTATTTAGAACCTTGTATGATTCCTGAGACGTTTACGACGACGACGATTCAACGAAGTCAGGACAGACTGAGACACGCTGGGGTGTCTACCGTCGGGTGGTCCGAGGAGGCAGGGACCCTAAGAGGTCCGTTCTCGTGACCTCACCCAACGGTAAAGGAAGAGGTGCGTTCACGGACGACAATAGTAATAGTAGTACAATATGGTATGAACAATGAACGAGAGTGATCTGAACCTTGGAGGAACTCTTATCCTTGACTCAGAACGAGTAAAGATGTAGAGGTCAGAGACTCGTTACAAACCATATATTACCTATATTTGTTCAATTACCTTAAATTTTTTTTGCCTTTTTTTAAAATTCAGCTGTGAATGATTCATAGTTTTGATTTAATAGTGACAATCTAGGAGGACTGTATCCTACATAAATTATTTACAAATTTCGAGTTGTAAGTCTTTTGTTTCTAGTACCGTAGACCAGGGTAGTGAAGAACCGTTTATCTACCCCTTTGTCACCTTTGTCACAGTCCGAAAGAAAAAAACCCGAGGTTTTAGTGACGTCTACCACTTTAATTTTCTGCGAATGAGGAACCTTCTTTTCAATACTGGTTGGATCTGTCGTATAAGTTTTCGTCTCTGTAATAAAACGGTTGATTCCAGGCAGATCAGTTCCGATACCAAAAAGGACACCAGTACATACCTACACTCTCAACCTGACACTTCTTCCGATTCGCGGTTTCTTAACTACGAAAAAGTGACACTACAACCTCTTCTGAGAACTCTCAGGGAACCTGACGTTCGTCTAGGTTGGTCAGGTAAGACTTCCTCTAGTTGGGACCCTAAAGAAACCTTCCTTACTACGATTTCGACTTTGAGGTCATGAGACCGGTGGAGTACGCTTCTCGACTGAGTAACCTTTTCTGGGACTACGACCCTCCCTAACCCCCGTCCTCCTCTTCCCCTGCTGTCTCCTACTCTACCGACCTACCGTAGTGGCTGAGTTACCTGCACTCAGACTTACTTGAGGCCCTCAACCACTACCTGTCCCTCCGGACCACACGACGCTAAGTACCCCAGCGTTTCTCAACCTGTGCTGACTCGCTGACTTGACTTGACTTGATTAAGGTTTAAGTCCATAAATTGAATGAAGATAGTGAGTGTAATATACTTGTGGAATTTTCGAGTGACCGCAAGGAAAATATATGTATGGGATTTTAAGTAAAATCGAACTTGTCAAATGTTTTTTGTCATTAATTTTGACCCATATATTAGTGACGTTCTTTGTGAACCACCACCACCGAGTCAACGAGTTGACACAGCGATAGAACGTTGGGGCACCTGACATCGGACGATCCGAGGAGACAGGTACCCTAGGAGGTCCTTTCCTATGACCTCACCCAACGGTAAAGGAAGAGGTCCCCTAGAATGGTTGGGTCCTTAGCTTGGACCCAGAGGTCGTAACGTCCGTCTGAGATATGGTTGACTCGGTACCCCGTTCGGGTTTTCTTTGTGTATTTAACTTGGATTACTTGGTCTCATTGACAAGCAGTTGTCATTCTAATTCCTGTTTCGAGAAGAACGATTTTATGGTATTACTCTCCCTAAACGAGATGGGACAAGTGGAGAAATAAGGTTCAAAAGTCTTATTAATTTCCGTATATTGTTGACAAGTTTTTTATGGACAACTTTCTATTTACGTACTTATGCTTTCCTTTTCTCCTTTGTTTCCTACTTTTTTTTCCTCCTTTACGTAAGTGAGACAAGGGGGTTTTCACATAGGATTTTAACAAACATTCAGTCTACCGATACTAAACCTTGGGTGTGTCTGGATGGATACTTATACACGTTCTATAATATTGTGTCTAAAATGGTTAAAGAATACTGGTACAAAGGTATACTTGATTGTGTTATCTTTTCCATGACCAGATCATCAGTCTTTTGGATTTAAAATCTTGACAGAACCGGTAAAACCTCGAAAAGGGTCCTCCGAGTCGTTATTTCTTAGACGAACGGTTACGTCCTTAGTGTTCAAACTTGGGACCCAACCCTTTTAGGGGACCTTCTCCTTTCCGTTGGGTGTCGTCATAAGAACGGACCTTTTAGGTACCTGTCTCGTCAGACCGTCCGATGTTAAGTACCCCAACGTTTCTCAGTCTGTACTGAATCGTTGACTCGTGTGTGTGAGAACCGGTAAAGTAAATATCCTGGAATTGAGGTCATAAGAACGGATCTCTTAGGGTCCCTACCCCCTCGGACCACCCAACGGCAGATACCTCAGCGTATCTCAGCCTGTACTGACTTCGCTGAATCGTCATCGTCGTCGTTGAAAAGAATCGGAAGTCCAGAGAATGGAAAATTATAATCTTTCTAATCTACTAGAGATTCCAGGAAGACCGGTATTTATGGAAAGATTGTCGTCTTTACATTATTTTTAAAACTATTTACTATTTTAAAACAACCGGGGAAGTTCGTTTTTATTAGAATACATGATTATTGAATCAAGTTAATTCGTTTATAAGTATAGTTGATGTTTGTTCATAGTACGAACCACTACAGTCTTTTAAGCTTTAATTATTTTCGAATGTTAGTTAGATCACCGACTTTCTCCGTACCTTTGTTGACCACTATAAAGTTTCATCTTTCTTTGAGATTGACCTTGTGTTTTTTTCAATGACCCTATTTCTTTTGTCTTATTAATTGAACCTCTTCTCATCACTCTCCTTTTTTTTGAATCTTTTTGAAGTACTTCCTCCATACGTAAACACTTTACTCAGTCTAAAACTTCTCGTCACAACCGTAAGATCCTTGTTCCTGGTACTACTCGTACCAGTTCCTCATACCGTGTATATGTTTATATCGTATAATATGTACAATAAAATAAATATTCAATCTTAATAAGGGTTTATTTAATTCTTTAAGATTTTTTGTACAGTATATATAAGAGATCCCTTCATATGATTTGTTTTCTCTACTGTTACCCTTCTCTATCCGGTGTCGATTTGACAACTTTCGAGTTTTCAGATCTGTTTCCCGAATTCCTAAATAAACTGTCTATTATTCTTGTTCCTTTTCAAAAATCCTTTACCCTTTCACTAAGATCACCGTTTCACTTTTTAATTGACATATCTACTTATACCTCCGTCCTGAGAGTGACCCCCGTTGACATTGTCGGGAGTCCTTTCTTTCTATGTCTCCCAAGTTTATCCCGTCATAGAACTACCCTCATTCGGAGCGCTCGTCTTCGATGTCTCCCTCTTAAAGTCCAGAACCTACTCATTTTTTTACTGACTTCAACTACCAGACTCATGGAGGAGAGATCGGGTCAGGAAGGAATCAAAGAACCTCAAATATATTATTTGTCCTCCAATTTTAGTTCGTTTTGTTTGGTTTTATTAGACTACGGAACCGACGTAGGGCGTTATAGGACTTAATGTGTCTTACACTTAGACGTAATTTTTTTTACAAAGACTTCGTGGATAGATTGACTCTTTGGTCAAAAGACTTTCTTTTTGTTTCCTGTCAACAGGGTTTGTCCATGACCCTTTCCCCTCGGTGTGTCTTTCTGAGTTACTAACAAATAAAAATGTATAAAAACAACACAACAATTTTAGACTTTAATATGTATCCCAAAACAAAAAAGATATTGTCTTGTCTTTAGGTGACAGTTGTTTTATCATAGATGTCATATACGATAAAGATTTCCCAACCCTCGAGCGGTCACCTGTCGAAGAGGTTCTTATACCGAGTGAAAACCATAGATGTAGTTTCATCAAAAGACTTTCTCCGATTTCTCTATGAAATGAAGACTGAGATTCCTATTTAAGGCTCTTAGAGTCAGTACTTAAGACTCCTTTGTCAGTGGTAGGGTGTTGATATTCCTTTTGAAGTGTTCGAGAATTTGACATAAACTTCCAATTGACAAATTTCTGTCTTCATACAGGTCACGTGAGTACCCTTTCCCATCTCTAAAGTCCACTTATTCGTAAGAGTGGCTTAGTATTTTAGATTCCTGATCGACAGATGGAAAAGTATAGACGAGGGTCATTGGGGGTGTTGTAGTTAGTGTTCTCGTTATGTTATAATAGTATTGTCGAAACTGAATCTCAGTCAAACTTAAGTTAATAAAGAATACACTGGAGACCGATTAAAGAATTGGAGAGACATAGAGACATGTAGTCAGAGGAGTGGATATTCTACGTTTTTACAGTAGAGAGAATTTTCCTAACAAAACGTATAATTTGACCTTACGGTATACATTTCGTGACGTTAGAAACGTTTAAGTTCGCTACCGTCGATAATAATGGTTAGCCTTCCATGTGACAGGTTAAGATGCTCACGGTAAGTCACCCGATGTTGTATATACTATGGAGGACACTATGACGGACTTCGTGTATTAGTCCACCACGACAGTATTGAACGGAAAACCAAGTTCGGGTTATTGACGACTATTCATTGATAATTTTTCTTAGATCCTACGTTTATTTACATATTTCTTTATGACTTACCTACGTGAGTATCGACCTGTTTCTTTTCAATCGTTCCTGTTATTTACATTCTTATAGATTCCATTTCTTCGCTCTTCCTTTTTTATTTACTTGGTGAAAGAATTGCCGTTGTAGTCGAATAGTTCTCTCATCCCCTAACTCAAAAAATTTTTTCCGATTATCAACGAGACGCATTTTACCGAAACATTGTCAGTTGCACCTCTACTAATATTATACAAAAGAAATAGACGTATTTACCGTGGTAGTAGGTTGGTCAATAAGTACGGTTTTCTGATCTAGATTCAACAAAGATTTAGGATGTGTCCGTTCTGGACGACCCAGATCGAGGTTTTGGACCGGAGGCAAACAAAAAGACGAGAGATGACACGACGGGTGGAACCAGGTTCCGTGGTCCGAAGAGAGTTGACCTGGAAGTGTCCTCGAAGATGAGTACAAGGGTGAAGGTAAACCCCGGAAACCTTAGGTAAGAGGTGTGTCCACACTAACACTAGACAAGGAAGATGGACCTTAAGACGATGGGTCTAGGAAGGTAACGACGGAAAGGGGTAGTGAAGTCCTGTATTCCACGAGTTTGTACTGTATGATTCACTCTGGTATGAACTAAGGGTTAGATTTTCTCGGATGAGGGTCAGTGATAGTGCAGTGAAAAGTCGGAAGGGAAACATGAACCGGAATTGTCTTGAATAGTCTACACATACGAACAATTGACAGACTTAGGACTGAAGATCCTATATTTCGAGTGTCATTTCCATAGAACGAATGAAATAAGTGGTGACAAGGAAGTCATGAATGTTGGTACGGTTCATGAATCATCGGTGTTTATAAATGACTTACTTATTTACTTACCTATTTGTATACTGGAAATTTTCTACCATTTTTACCAGTGGGACCGTTCATATTACATGTATGTCGAATAGTAGGTAAATATATATTTCAACGACTTCTTAGTTATTTTATTATAAAATTAATGGACATGACCCGACCGGGACACCTAGTGTCATTAAGAGACATCATTGTTTTTATTGACGATTAGGTTAAAGACGAAGACCTTATCCAGATTCTGGGACGGACAATCTTATTTTATCAAATTCGTATTATTATGTAATTTTAATTGTTAAAAATAATTCTACTATAGTTGACTTAGATAGGAAAAAAGGGGAGTCCACTATAGTGTTAAATTACCATGTCTCTCTTAACGTTTATGTATATCATGATCGAACCTCTTCCGTTACCGTGGGGTGAGGTCATGAGAACGGACCTTTTAGGGTACCTGCCTCCTCGGACCACCCGACGTCAGGCACCCCAGCGATTCTCAACCTGTGCTGACTCGCTGAAGGGAAAGTGAAAGGTGAAAGTACGTGACCTCTTCCTTTACCGTTGGGTGAGGTCACAAGAACGGACCTCTTAGGGTCCCTGTCCCCTCGGAACCACCCGACGGCAGATACCCCAGAGTGTCTCAGACTGTGTTGACTTCACTGGATCGTCGTCATCGTCGTATCATGATCGAATAAGTGACCTCGTTGTAATGTAACACGTTCAAGTAGTGGAAAATCATTAAGTTAATAAAGTGGACATTTTATGTCTAGATTCGATTCCCTATATCTAGGAAGGTCAAGATTTTGAGATATTAAAAGTGTGATTCTTGTCATTATAAGTCTACTTCGTTATTTTATTAAAAAAAATTTCGTTTAGATACTAATGATCTTAGGATTCTGAATTTTCTCTCTTTCTTTTTCCCCTCCCCTCTCTTCCTCCCTTTTTTTCATGTTTCTTGATATATATTTAATGTAGATATATACATAATATTAAAATTGAAATCATTTAGTTTAGTAAACTGGTTTAAATGTACATATCGACTTAGAATAATTTCCTTAGATACCACTTGAGTAAAAAACAATAAGACATTACACTTATTACTGTATTTGGTTTATATTAAATTGAATTATTACGATATATCTTTGATGTGGAGTTCAAAGTTCCCGAAATTTTGGGAAAAATTATACATAATGTCTCTATAAAATTCACCAACATCATCGAACTTTCCAGAAAAAGTTTACAAATTGTAAACTTTTTACAAAGGAAAAGGAAACATTTTACTTTTTAAAACCAAAACATTTCAAAAATTTTTCTACTGAGATCACGAGCGAAACCGTCGTGTATATGATTTTAACCTTGCTATGTCTCTTCTAATCGTACCGGGGACGCGTTCCTACTGTGTGTTTAAGTACTTCGCAAGGTATAAAAATCTTGATTTATCTGTAAAGAGGTTTCTTCTGTATTCCTACCGATTGTTTGTGTACTTTTCTACGAGTTGTAGTGAGTAATAATCTCTTTACGTTTAGTTTTGGTGTTACTCCATGGTGAAGTGTGGTCAGTCTTACCGACGCTAGGTTTTTAGACGTTCGTTATTTACGACCTCTCCCACACCTCTTTTCCCTTGGGAGGATGTGACAACCACCCTTACGTTTGATCATGTCGGTGATACCTCTTGTCACACCTCTAAGGAATTTTTTGACGTTTATCTTGATGGAATACTGGGTCGTTAGGGTGACGACCCGTATGTGTGGCTCCTTTGGTCTTGACTTTCTCTGTGTACAAGGGGTTACAAGTAGTGTCGTGACAAATATTATGGGTCCTGTACCTTTGTTGGATCTACAGGTAGTCGTCTACTTACCTATTCTTTCGGCACCATGTATATGTGTTACCTCATAATGAGTCGACAATTTTTCTTAAGTAAACTTAGTCAAGACTACTCTACCTACTTTGACCTCGGCTAATATGTCTCACTTCATTCGGTCTTTCTTTTTGTGGTTATGTCATATGATTGTGTATATATACCTTAAATCTTTCTACCGTTACTGCTGGGACATACGTTCTGTCCTTTTTTCTGTGTCTACACATATTGCCTGAAAACCTGAGTCTCCCTCTCTCTCTCCCTCTCCCACCCTACTAAACCCTCTTACCGTAAGATTGTACATATGATAGTACATTCTTAACTTAACGGTCAGATACAGACTGCGTCCTATGTCGTACGAACCCCGACCACGTACCCCTACTGGGTGTCTCTACACTACCCCTCCCTCCCCCCTCCCCCCAAGTACAAACCCTTACGTACATTGTTAATTTCTAAAATTTTAATTTTTTTATTTTTTGATTTTTTTTTTTTTTCTGAGATTTTGTATATACGTTTTTATTTTTCGGTTCTTATCGGTCCTACGAAAACTTCTTCTCGTCTTTCTTTTCTAGACAGGACGATCTAAACTTCCGAATTTAACAAGATCATTAATTCTGTTACAGCATTTGCACCATAACCATGTTCTTGTCAATATGACGAGTTGCTTTGTTTGTTTTCGGTTTATGTAAGGGTACGTAAATTCCAGGGAACCATATTTTATCTTACTCAGAGTCTATCTAATTTCTATTTAAAGTTTTGGTTTTATAGTTTTATAATTATTTTTTTAACTTCTCTCATAGAAAAACTAGATACTCATCTTTTTCTAAAGAATTCATTTTAATTTTTTTTTATGACTGTTATCTTCTATCAATTGAAAATCCTATGATTTTAATTCCTGAAAGTAAGTAGTTGGGTTATTTTTCTATGAAATGTTTCACCATTGTCTAAGACATTATATATTTTCACTGTTTTCCTAATTACAGTTCTTATATATTTCTTTTTTTTAAAAAATTCGGTGTGTTTATACGTTAATGGAATTTTAGGTCTTTGACGTGAACACCCGTAAATAAGGTCTCTTTACTTTGAATACGAGTGTGTCTTTGGACATGTGTTTACAAGTGTCGTCGAAATAAACATTGTTTTTGACTTTTTTGCGTGTGCAAGAAAGTACCCACCTACTAAGTTGTTTGACGTTATATAGGTATGGTGTCTTATTTATTATATATATATACGTATACATAAAATTCACCGACTTCATCAAATTTCTATAAAAAAGTTTGCGAATTGTAAGTAACAAAACTTTCGTTGGGACTTATAAGTAACCTTCCTGACTACGACTTCAAGGTTATGAAACCGGTGGACTACGCTTCTCGACTGAGTAACCTTTTCTGGGACTACGACCCTTTCTCACTTCCGTCCTCTTCCCTCCCTGTGTCCTACTCTACCAACCTACCGTAGTGACTGAGTTAATTGTACTCAGACTCGTTTGAGACCCTCTACCACTTCCTGTCCCTTCGCATCTCCGACGTCAGGTACCCCAGTGCTTCTTAGTCTGTGTTAAATCACTGATTTGTTAAATTTAATCTGAACTTGAGACACGTTAATATTGTTATGATTATTTTTTTGGGTCTAAATTTTTTCATAGTAGTTACTATATATACTTATGGATGAATTATAAAATTCGTTAAGTTTTAAATGATACGATGATTGTGAAGACTTTGATATAATACTTTTAATCAATATTTCTACCCGAAATATTTTATGTGTGAAGTATTGTTACAACATATCTATATGTAGTAGAATTTACCTCTTTGTGACCTTCGTAAGAAAAATTTCAGTTATCATTCTATTTACACCGATGGTAGTGGTGAAACCTACAGGGTCAAGTAGGTTTTGGTTCTCTCTTTCTCTTATTGTCTCTCGTCATGGTTTCCGTATTCCTAATTTTTCCTCTCTTTATAGTAAAGTCTATTATACCAAATGTCTTTTTTTCTGATGTCTATTTAGTCTTTATTTCTCATCAGACTGTTCCACCACCCTGTACTATAATAATAGTTACAGTCGACTTGAAGATATGTAGTTGTCATTTGACCTTTTACATTAAATTTTATGGGTATATACCAACAACTATGGTACTTTGTGATGAGTCGTTATTTTTTCCTGACTATATGTTTTGGATCTACTTAGAGACTCCTTAGTACCACTCACTTTTGTTTTAAGATTTTCCCATATACGACACTACTAAAGTAAATATAAAAAAATTGTTATTTTAAAATCTTTACCTCTTGTTGAAAAAACCAACGGTTTCAAATTTCTGTCCCTCACCCTTCACCCCTCCCTACACACCAATATTTCCTTGTTGTACTCCCTAAGAACACCACTACCTTGACAGGACATAGAATGGATACCGCTCATGTGCTTGGATGTGTACATTATTTTAATATCTCTTGATAATTATATATATGTGTCTGTGGTGTGTGTGTCTTCTTGTATATTTTCACCCCTTTAGAGATGGAATTATTTTGCTTATGTTGATAGGGTTGTTTTTTGACCCGCTCTCTGTACATAGAGTGTTTCCTCCTTTTGATTTACAGGTTATTTGTAAACTTCTTTACAATCGGTAGTGGATACTAGTACGTGACCTCTTCCTTTACCGTTGGGTGAGGTCACAAGAACGGACCTCTTAGGGTCCCTGCCCCCTCGGACCACCCGACGGCAGATACCCCAACGTGTCTCAGTCTGTGCTGACTTCGTTGAATCGTCGTCGTCGTCGTACTAGTCTCTTTATATTTAGTTTTAGTGTTCTATACTAATTTATAGGTAATTTAACCGTTTTTACTATCAGACTTTTATGGTTCAGAACTTTTACCACACGTAGATTGAACTAGAGAATGTATGGTACCCATCTTCATATTTCACGTTTTATCAAACTATGACAACTTACAAGATTGGGATCATTACATCATTATATAGGGTTTCTTTTAGGACGTGTTCATGGTCGTCCTTTGTATGTTTCTACCAGAGTTGTCAAATGTTATTGTCTTTAAATAAATTTTATTAATCACTTGTTTTACTTATATATAATAAAATCAAGTTACTACTGTCACATAGTATATTAGGTTTCTGACATTAAGTAAGTTAAAATACGTTTCGGTACCTCGTCCACTCTTCTCTCCCGTCTCTCCTATTTTTTTCTTTTTTTAGTCGTTGTTTTTCTCAAGGATTTAAACCTGATTCTATGACCCTTGTATAGAGTCGTTCCTGTTTGTAGTGCCAATATAACAAGGGGATCCGAAGATTAGAAAAAGTCTCTATAAATTGACTATAGGATATCGGTGAAGACTGTTGCTTAGTTGTCTTAGTACCGTGATTGGTTAGGGTTACAACCGTCTAACATACTTTAAGTCAGTTATCGACTTCAATGACCAAACGACATTGACGTGAAAGGTACTGTTAGTTACCAAATCTGATTGACCTGTCCACAATAAAATTCACTGTCAGAAAGAGATTGACATTTTAGTAGGAGGAAGGTTTTGGTTTGACTTTGTCCTCGGCTTCTGATATCTTGTTTTACAGTGGAGTACTAGACCAGTGGTCGGAGACTCGTTGGAGCGTGGGACCGAGACAAGAATGGAGTCCCAGGGATATGTACTTTCCGTCGTTCTACCTTGCCCGAGGCCTGGGTCTGGGGCGCCCAATTGTACGACCGAGGAGAGTAGTCAGGGGCACAAGATGAGTTTAGGGGAAAACGGGAAAGACGTGTTACTCTTAGTACTGTTTTTTTATGTGTCCTAAGACACACCGGATTTATACATTTTATACGGAATTATATACATTTTACGAATTTTGTCCTGGTCGAATGTCATTCATTCAATAATAACGATAACAGGCCGTACAGAAAATTTTTGCCCAGTATCCATTTTATGACGGACTTTCTTCGAAAGAGATAAATCTTATTTGAAGAGGGGCGGACGAGACAATGAGACGAAGGAATATGTGTAAACATCAATAGACAAATGAACAGAGATAGACAGAAAAGGAGATCTGTTGGTACCGATAGAACAAATGGTAATATAGGGGTCACGGATTTTGTATTAATATCATGTAAAACCAATGTCATTATACTACCATGAAAACAATGTGTCCATAAAGGAAAAAGTGTCGTCAATGATGTAGAGGTAATTCGTTTTATAAATACCCTGTGTCTGACTTCAAAATGAAAAATGAAGTCGTTTAAGTAAAAAAATTTTTCAGGAAGTACCAGTCTTCTTGAGGACCCTATTCTTTTTACTTGTGACCTCTATCGAACAAATAAATACCTATAAAATATGTATGTTTATGGTATTCGGGATTATTACAAAATGATTCACTTATTCTTAAATCAGTTGTCTGACGGTTCCGACTAAAGAATGAAACATGAAGTTTCTAATAATTATGGTTATTTCTCAGGTCCTTTTTTTAGGAACGAAATCACGAAAGTTTACCAGGAGGGGGTTAATGTTTGTGATAAGATCATATAAACTATGAAAAAAAAGACGAAAGGATACTTTTAACTTTCACCTTCAACGAGTCAGCACAGGCTGAGAAACGTTGGGGTACCTGATATGTCAGGTACCTTAAGAGGTCCGGTCTTATGACCTCACTCATCGGAAAGGGAAGAGGTCCCCTAGAAGGGTTGGGTCCCTAACTTGGGTCCATAGGGCGTAAGGTCCGTCTAAGAAATGGTCGACTCGGTGGTCCCTTCGGGTTCTTAAGACCTCACCCATGGGATAAGGAAGAGGTCGTCTAGAAGGACTACGTCTTTAGTCTGGCCCAAGAGGACTTAACGTCCGTCTAAGAAATGGTTGACCCGAGGGTCCCTTCGGGTAAGGATATCATCGGATATATATGTCCTCCCTATTTTTAAAAATATATTTAAAAGTTACCCATGATTAGTAGGTCCCTTTTTATGTAAAGATCCAATAAAGTCTTTTGTAAAATATAAACTCAAAATTGAAAGAGTTGATGTATTAGATCTCCTTTTGTTTATGATGAAATATTTCTCTACATATAAGACTTTTAAGATAATTTCATTGTTTTTTCTCCGTCTTTTATACATAACTCTCTTTTAATAGTACCTATATAGATAAGATGAAATTCGTATGATTCAGTGTTATTTAAAAGTTTGGTATATGTTATTTTAGAAATATTATTAAGAACATATACAATACTAAGTCAACGAGTCAGTACACGTTGATCAACGTTGGGGTACTTGACGTCGTGTGGTCCGAAGCGTCTTGAAGTGATAGAGGGCTTCAAACGAGTTTGAGTACAGAGAACTCATCCATTACGGTAGGTTGGTAGTGTAAGAGACAGCAAGGGAAGAATTGGAAACAAATAATTACTTAATTAAATTAACCTCCTATTAAAGAAATGTTATGACACCACCAAAAACGGTATGTAACTGCACTTAATGGGTGCCCACGTGTGCACAGGGGAGTAAGACTTGCAGGGAGGGGTAGGGTAGGGAGACCCAACAGGGTCTCGTGGTCGAAACTCACGGGACGAAGTACCTGGTTTAAACGTGATCAGTAGATAAAATGTATACCATTATATATATAAAATTACGATAAGAGACTTTAGTAGGGTGGGGTGGAAGAGAATGTTTCAGGTTTTTAGACAAGAAATGTAGACACAGAGAAAACGACGGAACGTATATCCTAACAACAATGGTAGAAAGATTTAAGGTATATATACGTAATTATATGACATAACCACAAAGAGAAAGACTGAATTGAAGTGAGACATATTACCCGAGGACAAAGTAGATGGAGTAATCTTGACTGAGTTTACTCAAGAAAAATTATTGACTCATTATCAGGTAAATGCACATATAAATGGTGTTGTAGGAATAGGTAGGTAGACGGCTACCTGTAGATCGAACGAGGGTACAGGATCGATAATATTTATCGCAACGTTACTTGTAACCCCATATACACAGAGAAATCAAGACCAAAGGAGTCACACATACGGGTCGTCACCCTAAACCCAGTATAATAGGAGTTAGGAAGAGTTGTAGTCCCAGAAGAGGTTACTCAGTCGAGAAACGTAGTCCGACGGTTTCATAACCTCGAAGTCGTAGTCAGGAAGGTTACTTATAAGTCCCAACTACAGAAAGTCGTAACTGACCAAACTAGAGATAGTTCTTAGAAGAGGTGATGGTGTTAATCTTTCGTGGTCAAGAGACCGTGAGATGTAAAAAATACCATGTTGAGAGTGTAGACATGTACTGATGATCTTTTTGGTGTCGAAACTGACATACCTGGAAACAGAGTCACTACAGAGACGAAAAATTTTATATGACAGATCCAAACGGTATCGAAAAGAAGGTTCCTCGTTCAGAATTAAAGTACCGACGTCAGTGACAGGTGTCACTAAAACCTCGTGTTCTTTTATTTCAGACAATGTCAAAGTTGAAAAAGGGGTGGATAAACGGTACTTCACTACCCTGGCCTACGGTACTAGAAGTAAAAAACTTACTACTTAAAATTCGGTTGAAAGAGTGAGAAGATAAAATGAAAGTAGTTCTCCGAGAGATCAAGGAGAAGTGGAAGAGGGTAATCCCACTACAGTAGACGGATAGAACTCTAATGACTATAAAGAGGACCGTTACAACTAAAGTCAAACTCAAAGTATATCGGACCGTAAAGTGTACTATATAAGATGTGTCTTCAATTTATTCGTCCCACTCTTATGTGTCGGGACTGCATGAGGAAAGGGTTGATACTCAGTCAAAAGCAACAAGGTACAGACCAAGATTGACAACGAAGAACTGGAGGTATGTTTAAAGAGTCCTCTGTGTAGTCCACCAGACCATTGAGTAAAGGATTTCTTAAAAGGTGTCAAACAACACTAGGTGTGTCAGTTTTCGAGATCGTATCAGTTACTTCGTCTTCATCTACAGAAAGACCTTAACGAACCGAAAAAGATATTAGGTTTCTTACAAACGTTAAACTAGACAATGGAGACGGAAAAGATTTAGGTAAAACATTTAGACCTTCAAGAGACAAGTAAACGACAACTTCGGATCGAATGTCTTAAAACTCGTAATGGAACAATCATACACTACTTACGTTGACACACCATCAAACTTATAAGAAACCGTAACGGAAAGAAACCCTAACTTTACTTTTGACTGGAAAAGGTCAGGACACCGGTGACGACAAAAAAGGTTTAAACGACCGTTTAACCCACGTCGTGAAAATTGTCGTAGTAGAAAGTCCTAAACTTTATGTAGTCGACCTTAAAGTAGTGGAGGTAATCAAACAACCATCCTTAAGAAGGATTCCGGGTGAACTGAAGTGTGAGGTCCTATAGACCGAGATCCACTCACTAGTGTGGTAACACCAATAGACCCAGTAATTCTAGAAAAAACACAACAAGAAGACACATAAGAATGGTGGCGAAGAATTATAGAAGACGAAGATAATCCATGTATAGTGAAGACAGGAAATAACACGGGATCCATGTATAGTGAAGACAGGAAATAACACGGGTAGAAACGTACTTTACAAGGGAACCATAGAGATTAAAAGAACTTTTCTACAGATCAGAAAGGGTAAGATAACAAAAGGAGATAAAGAAACGTAACAAGTGGATTCTTCCGAAAGAATAGAGAGGAACAATAAGAGACCTTGAGACGTAAGTCTACCTATATAGAAAGGAAAAGAGGAAACGGGAAGTGAAAAGAAGAAGAGAGTCGACAAACATTCCAGAGGAGTCTGTTGGTAAAACGGAAAACCTAAAGAAAAAGAACTCCTACCAAAACTAGTGGTGGAGGACATGTTACAATGTTTGGAGGCAGGTATCAAGAAGTCTGTGAGGCAGGTAGTCTAGATTAGGGAACTTAGATAAACAGTGAAGATGTCATATTAGTATTCCCGAAACTAGATCCAGTATGGACTTTCCAAATCACCAAAAAGGGATGAAAGAAGTTAAATTCAGACTTAAACCGTTATTTCTCAAGTACTAGACTCGGTGTCAGTCGAGGACCAGAACAAATTCGACTGACATGTCTCGAAGAGGTAGAAACAGACGTTTCTTATATTAGTTAGACTAAAGCCACAACTGGTAGACCACTACAGGTGCACATCTCCGAAGAGAACACAACGACCTTCTCCCACAAACGATATGGTCACGCAAGAGAACCGTTTTTGAGACAATCAGAAACGAGATGAAGTAAAACATGAGGTTCCGGTTGGAACGGACAATAAGGTCCATAGAGGACTGAAGGATGAAAACGTAAGGTCAGGGGATACTACTTTTCCAATAGAAAACCTCCCACAATTAGGATCTTCCAGAATATCTTGATAAGTCGAAGTCGAAGAAGTCGTAATCACCAACCCCGTGTGTGAACCTAATGACCCTATAACTTACCAAACGGAACCTTTGCTTGGTTCTAGTAAGACAGTAAAAACTCTAACATATACGGAAATATAATGATACACCTCATATTTATTAAATGTATATCTTATTGGATGAAAGGGAATTTTTTTTTTTTGGATTATTTCTTATTAAGACATGGAAACCTCATATAGGTATTAACTTACTTAGGTAAAAAAGACTCTCAGTCCTTAATTTCAGACACTTAGACAATCAGGACGTAGTTGTTGTGTTCAAGGTCCTCGACTTTTCTTTGATAGTAGAAGAAATAAAAGAAGACAATAGTTGGATCGTAGAGGAGGAGGTTTATATTGACGACGTGAATTAAAAAATACGATTTTTACCCCCTTTTTTTCCTTTTTTCATTACTTGTCGGTATTAATTAAAGAACTTATGTACGAATTTTAATTTACTAGGATGAAGAACTGTCCTGTTAGACTCGAAGGTAATCCTCTTTTGGGGATCAAGTGATCCATGGTAATGACAGGGAGTAATGTGTCAAGACGTTGACACTCGAATAAATAAAAAGGTGGATATTGTATTTGAAGACCTTGAGAGTCAAGTAGTGTATCTTCTGTAAGTTGTCGACGATTGATTGGCTTGTTTAATCTTCAATTTTCAAAAACCAGAGAAGGAACATATATAAATATATTTGAATTAATTAGTCGGTCAATTGTCTATAATTCTTTACGGTGTCAGTATATGTACTTGTGACCCGTTCAAGACCACGGATCCGTCAAAAAATAAAGGGAAGTCTGTAACTGTGTTCTAGAGCTTTCCTTTACATGATTATTGATTATTGACTATTATTAAATAGGATCAAATATTGTAAAAGAAGTCCTTTTAAATCGAATATTGTAATGGACGAACCGTAAATCTTTCTGTTTACAAAAGGGAAACTTCTAAACAAAAGAAAGGACCGCAGGACTATCTAGTTATAAAAATGAAAGTTATCGACCAAGTAGTTGTCCACCCATTTTTGATATTTTTTAATTCATATAATATTAATGTATGATATGACGTGTAATTTAAACATTTGTCGTAATCCGTTAGACCTGATCTTTTGATCTTTCCGAATTAAAGGTATTATGTTGACATAACAATTTCTCAAAATGGACCCTGATTTCCTGACTTTTATGGTTTTACGAAAATGATATTTATATTACTGTCCACGTTGTGTCTTGTCGTCTTGACAAGAAATAAAAGATTTTGATGTATTACATTCTCGTCCGTTAGGATTGTTCTCTGTTAATGTATATATATTTGGTTTGCTAATACGCTTAATGTTTACCGACTCTCTTCTTCATTATGTTTCTTCGAAAATTTTTCACTATTTTCATTTTGGTTTTGACTGTTTTTTTTCATTGTTTACCAACTTTATGGTAGGTAATCTTTAGTTTAAGATAAACGTATAATCTGAACAAACGTACTCACACACGAGTCGGAGAGGTGACACGGACTGAGAAACTCTGAAGTTCTTGACATCGGACGGTCCGAGGAAACAGGTACCTTAAAAGGTCCATTCTTATGACGTCGTCCAACGGTAAAGGATGAGCCTAGAAGGGTTGGGTTCCTAGTTTGGACACAAAGGACCACGAGGATGTGACATCCGTCTAAGAAACGGTGACTCGGTGGACCCTTTGGAGTAGCACAAACCAATATTTAGAGAAACCTCTTCGAGTCCTTTAAAATCTTGGATGTAAAACAGTCAAATTTATTTTAAAAGTTTCTAAGTTTTTGTGTTAGAAAATCGAGAAATTCCATTATGAGAGGAATTCCATTATGATATTTGTGTAGAATCAGTAGGTATCTATAATCCCTTATCTTCTTTTATCTTTACATTTTGGTTCTTTATTAATGATTTTGAAGAGTAGTCAGGTATCAAAGTTGTAAGATATATCAGTCAAGAAAACAATCTCGACAATTGACTGGTCAGAAAATCAAAGAGATGGAAGATCATTTTTAATGATTCCAAGTACCTATCTGAATTATAACAGTTGTACAGTCAAGAAGGGTTGAACTAGATATTTTTATTTACGTTAGGTTTATTGAACTCCTTCTTGTTCCAATCTCATGACTGTGATGGTCTTAAGTTCCGAATTATATTTCACCGTCATTAGTTCTCTCACACAACGACTGTTTTTTCTCTGTCTAGTCACCTTCTCTTGTCTCTTGGGTCTTTACCTGAGTGTATTTATCTCAGTTGACTAGAAAATGTTACCTCAAATGTCAGAAAAGTTGTTGACCACTACTTTGACCTGTAAGTGTATAATTTTTTTTTTTACTTAAATGTGAGTCTAGTATATGAAAAGTGTTTTTTATTGAGTGTTACCTAGTATCTGGATTTATATTTTCGTTTTCATATTTTGAGGATATTCTATTGTGTCCTCTTGTAGATCTACCGGAACCTATACCTCTACTGAAAAATCTATATTGTGGTTTCCGCACTGGGTACTTTATTTATTAACTATTCACTCTGAAGTAATTTTAATTTTTCAAGACGAGACACTTTCTATTACAGTCCTCTTACGTTTCTGTTTGGTGTCTGACCCTCTTTTGTAAACGTTTTGTGTTTAGAATATTTCTTGACAATAGTTTTTATATATTTCTTGAGAATTTTAAGTTGTTATTCTTTTGTTTGTTGGACTAAAAATTTTTATTGACTTCTGAAATAATCTATGGAGGAGTTTCTTTATATCTCTCGTTTATACGTATACCTTTCTACGAATCATAGTAGTACATAGTAGTTCTTTTACGTTTAATTTCGTTTCTCTATGTTATGTGTTAATTTGAAATATTAAAGGATTTGAAAGTAAATGGTACAAACAAAGTCCGATTACATAGAAAACCCAGACGCTAAAATAATGTTCTATTATTCAATTGAACATGGGTAAAGTACCTACAACCGTCTTCTGTCCTCTGAGGACCCAGTCTCTTTTCGGTCGTCATTCGGAGTGACACAAACGTCGTCGAGGGGATTATGGTTCAAGGTACCCTACTGTGTCTGCCATGGAGGGCTCTCGTCACAATGTTACTTGAATCCTTAGGTAGGTAAAATATTCTTCGAAAGTCGTCGGGACGAGAAACAGGAACCTTCCTCTATAATGAAGTAGGGAGGTCCAAAGAGTGACATTTGTCTTGGGACTCTTTACCGGATCCGTATCCCGTCAGTCTCGGAATGTGACAACTTTATAAGTCGATCAAAACACACTACATTCCTGAGAGAAGGTTGTCACAAAAGAGTTTCGTTACGAACAACAAACTTTATTTCATTGACTCTTTCGTGAGACATTATACTCTTTGAGACGTTTAAAAGTTTATTTCCCTTTGAGGGAAAAAGAACTCCCTAGTAAAAAAATTATAAGTCTGTATTTGTTATAAAATTACCTGAAGGATATAATCTCGTGTCTCATAGTTTTAATTTATGAAGAAAATTTACCTTAGTAGATATTACCATGAAGATATTGTCACATTCTTTTAGTCTGCAGTGATTGGTGTAGTCCATGAGATAGAATGGGGACTGAATGAGACAAAGTACCATTGTCACGTCTCTACGTCTGTATTAACGTTGTTTCCTGATGTGAAAAACAATCCATTTTTATAATATCGAACGAACGCACAAATAAAAAATACAGTATAGGAAAATATTTGGTAGAATGATGATAAATTATAGAATTTAAATTAGAAAAAAGATAAATTATTGACTCATGTGTCAGAACGTATTTGTATAGTTTTACCTAGGGTTTTCCATATACTTAGATAATTCCGTTTTTTGATGTATTAAATTTTATCATAATTTTGAACTAATAGTTTGTACTTGATTATCAGAAAGGATCATTTGTGACTCAATTCTCGATAACTTGTTAGAATCTCATCCCTACAAAGGAATGTGGGTAATTTCAATTATGTCAATGTTTAACTTCAGTCTTTTTTTTGATGCGAATTGGATTTCATTTTTGTTGTTTTTTCGTTCAACTTATGTGACTCTAAGATTTATTCATTCTTAGTTACTGACTAAGATTTTTAAGGTTTTTGGCATTTTGTATAGTGGTCATCATTTTTGAATAGTATAGGGAGGTAAGGATTCATTAGATCTTAAATTTACCAAATAATCGACATTGTTCTCAGTAATAAATGTCATAAATAGTTGAAAAGATCCCTCTGAGTATTATTCGTGATCCGTTCAACCCGAAGGGACTGCCGAGTCGACCATTTCTTAGGCGGACGTTACGTCTTCTGGGGTGAAGCTAAGGAGTCAGTCCTTCTAGGGGACCTCTTACCTATCCGATAGGTGAGATCATAAAAACCCGAAGGTAACACTGAGTCGACCATTTCTTAGGTCACGTTACGCCCTCTAGACCCAAGCTAGGGACCCAACTCTTAAGGGGACCTCTTCCCTTTTCGATGGGTGAGGTCATAAGATCGGACCTTTTGAGGTACCCGATACAGATACCCCAGCATTTTTCAGGTTCTCCTGACTCGCTGAAAGTGAAAGTTCAACCATCATTCACTTCAAAGTCTCCTCTCTAGTCACGAAAGTTCAAGAGTGCCCCTAGATCCTGAGTTTTTTCCAATTCTTAGTAGATAAAGTTTTAGAGTCCTTAAGAGACCACCGGGTCACCAATCCTGAGGTACAAAAGTGACGACTCCCGGACCTAAGTTTGGACGTTCGGTGAACCATACCGGTTTTTTATTTATTTTATACTACTAAGGAAAGATCTCCTTTCGTATAATAGACAATTGGTCTATTATTTTATGTACTCTGGAGGGTTCACTTTTGACTTTTGTTTCTCTTTTAGACTACAAGTCAATGAAAATTTTCGTTTATGTGTAATAGTCCATATTTGTCAAACATTTTTGTAGACGTGACCCGTTTAATCAAATTTTATCGAGCATTATAAAATATATATAAAATACATGTATATGTGTATATATATAATTTCCTCTTTCCCTCTGATGTGATTTCGGAAACTGACACTCCTAGTGTTGTTTGACACCGTTTAAGAATTTCTCTACCCTTGTGGTCTGGTGGAATGGACTGAGGACTCTTTGAACCTACGTCAAATTCTTCGTTGTCAATCTTGACCTGTACCTTGTTTCCTGACCAAGGTTTAACCCTTTCCTCATACTGTTCTGACATATAGCAGTGGGACGAATAAATTGAAAATACGTCTTATGCAGTATACTTTGGGTCCGCCCTACTTTGTGTTCGACCTTATTTCTAACGACCCTCTTTATAGTTGTCGAAGTCTGTTCGTCTATTATGGGGGGATTACCGTCTTTCGTTTTTCCTTGATTTCTCGGAGAATTACTTTGACTTCTCCTCTCACTTTCTCGACCGAATTTTAAGTTGTAAGTTTTTTACTTCTAGTACCGTAGATCAAGGTTTTGACCACCGTTTACCTTTTTTTCACCTTCGACACTGTCTAAAAGAAAGGAACCCGAGGTTTTAGTGACGTCACTTACGTCGGTATTTTGAATTTCTGCGACTGAGGAACTTTCTTTTCGATACTGTTTGGATCTGTCGTATAATTTTTCGTCTGTATAGTGAAAGGACCGTTTCCAGGTATATCAGTTTCGGTACTGAAAAGGTCATCAGTACATGTCTAAACTCTCGCCCTGGTATTTTTTCTGACTCGTGACGTCTTGACTTTTATAGATCATGGTCTTGACACCATGACCTCTTTGAGAAGTCTAAGGGAACTTATCGTTCTGGTTTGGTCAGTCAGGATTTCCTTTAGTTTAAGACTTATAAGTGACCTTCCTGACTATGACTTCGAGGTTGTGAAACCGGTGGTCTAAACTTCTCGACTAAGTAACCTTTACTGGGACTACGACCCTTTCTAATTCCTGTCCTCATCTTCCCCCGTTGTCTCCTACTCTGCCAACCTACGGTAGTGGTTGAGTTACTTGTACTCAAAGTCCTTTGAGACCCTCTACCACTTCCTGTCCCTTCGGACCGTACGACTTCAGCTGTCCCAAAATTTCTCAGTCTGTGTTAACTCGTTGATTCGTTGTTGTTATAAAATTTTGACCATTACTTTATTAATCGTACCCATTTGGTGTTAGTGTCTTTTGATGAGTTAGACTAGTGTGCCTGGTGTCGGAACAGATTGAGTTACTTTGATACTCGGTACGGTACATCCCTGTGGGTTCTGCCTTCCCAGTACCATCTCTCAAGACTGTCTTACGCCAGGTGACCTCTTCCCTTACCGTTGGTGAAGTCATGAGAACGGAACTCTTGGGGTACTTGTCATACTTTTTCGTTTTCCTATCCTGTGACTTTCTACTTGAGGGGTCCAGTCATCGACGGGTTATACGATGATCTCTAGTCACCTCTTTATTGAGGTCTTTCTTACTTCCCTACTTCGGTTTCGTTTTTGATATGGGTCGACACCACACTGACCACTATCTTCGTTCTAGGCTATGACATTTCTCGTTATAACGTATCCTTGGACCTTACAATCGAGGTACTTAGTTCCGTTTGACCTTCACCAGATTGTCCTCTACCGTTCTCACTTGTGACTGTAAGATCCTTAGTCGCTTGATTTTACCTGACCTTACCCACTTAAATTGAGTCTACTGGTAATATAGATGGTGACACTCGTTCTTAGAGAATCTTCTTTACCTCATCGGTAGTATCAGTTGTTCTCTCAGACTTTACGTCATGAACCTACGTTAGAGTTTTTGCTGTCTTACTAGACAAACAAAGGTTCCGCTTGGTAAGTTTTAGTGTGATTAGGTTGAGATACGGGGTTGGTCATTACGACTTCTTCGACTTCAACTTGCCAAGATACTTCTGGATATTCTGAAGATCCTGATTGTGGGTTTGTTCTACAGGAAAAGTAATATCCCCTGACTTATGTTTGCATCCTTCAGTTCTTTGTGGACCTCATTGTCCGTTTAAACCGGAACCCTCATGTCTTACTTCGTCTTGTTTCCAATTTCTCAAAACGGTTCTCTTGTGTGAGCATATCGTTTGTGGGAGAAGGTTGTCATGTTCCCTTCTGAGATATGTACCTGTAGTGGTCTACCAGTTATGACTTTAGTCTGACTGATATATGAAACGTCGGTTTCTACATTCGAGATATGTCAGTCGTTTTTGTTCTGGTCCTCGACTGACACCGAGTAGTACTTGAGGAATAACGGTTTAAGTCTGAATATAACTTCTTTCACCCCTTTTGGTGATCTGGAAAGTCCATACTGGATTTAGTTTAGGGATTGCTAATATGTCACCTTCACTGTTTATCTAACTTCCCTGATCTAACCTATCTGTCTCACGGTCTACTTGATACCTACCTCCGAACATTACAACATGTCCTCCACAACTAGTTTGGTAGGGGTTCTTTTTCTCTACGTTTTTCTGTTTTACCAACAGACTCCTCCGGAGTGTGTGTCGACTCTTTGTTTCTCTTGGTTTTCCGTTCCCTCTTTTCCCTTCTATATGGGTAGACTTTCGCCTCAAGGTTTCTTGTCGTTTCTCTCTATTCTTTCGGAAGAAGTCACTAGTCACGGTTCTTTGTCTCCTTTTGTTATCTTACAATTTCTGATCTCTAGAGAAGTTCTTTTAATTTCTATGATTCCCTTGTAAAGTACGTTCCTACCCGTGTTATTTCCTGTCTTTACCATACCTGGATCGTGTTTGTCTTCTCTATTCTTCACCGTTCTTATGTGTCTTCTTGATATGTTTTTTCTGGAAGTGCTGGGACTATTGGTACTACCACACTAGTGGGTGGATCTCGGTCTATAGGTCCTTACACTTCAGTTCACCCGGAATCCTTCATAGTAGTACTTACTTCCATCACCTCCACTACCTTAAGGTCAACTCGAAAAAGTTTAGGACTTTCTACTACGACACTTTCACGACGTGAGTTATACGGTCGTTTAAACCTTTTGAGTCGTCACCGGTGCCCTGACCTTTTCCAGTCAAAAGTAAGGTTAAGGTTTCTTTCCGTTACGGTTTCTTACGAGTTTGATGGTGTGTTAACGTAAGTAGAGTGTGCGATCATTTCATCACAAGTTTTAAGAGGTTCGGTTCGAAGTTGTCATGCACTTGGTACTTGAAGGCCTACAAGTCGACCAAAATCTTTTCCGTCTCTTTGGTCTCTAGTTTAACGGTTGTAGACGACCTAGTAGTTTTTCCGTTCTCTCAAGGTCTTTTTGTAGATAAAGACGAAATAACTGATACGGTTTCGGAAATTGACACACCTAGTGTCATTTGACACCTTTTAAGACTTTCTCTACCCTTATGGTCTGGTGGACTGGACGGAGAACTCTTTTGATATACGTCCAGTCCTTCGTTGTCAATCTTGACCTGTACCTTGTTGTCTGACCAAGGTTTATCCTTTTCCTCATGCAGTTCCGACATATAACAGTGGGACGAATAAATGGAATATACGTCTCATGTAGTACTCTTTGCGACCCGACCTTCTTCGTGTTCGACCTTAGTTTTGACGGCTCTCTTTATAGTTATTGGAGTCTATATATCTACTGTGGTGGGAATACCGTCTTTCACTTCTCCTTGATTTCTCGGGCAAACTACTTTCACTTTCTCCTCTCATTTTTTCAACCGAATTTCGAGTTGTAAGTCTTTTGTTTCTAGTATCGTAGACCAGAGTAGTGAAGTACCGTCTATCTACCCCTTTGTCACCTTTGTCACCGACTGAAATAAAAACCCCCGAGGTTTTAGTGACGTCTACCACTGACGTCGGTACTTTAATTTTCAGCGAATGAGGAAGCTTCCTCTCAATACTAGTTGGATCTGTCGGATAATTTTTCGTCTAATGAAACGGTTGTTTCCAGACGGATCAGTTTCGATACCAAAAAGGTCACCAGTACATACCTACACTCTCAACCTGATGTTTCTTTCGACTCACGACTTCTTAACTACGAAAACTTGACACCACAACCCCTTCTGAGCTCTCAGGGAACCTGACGTTCCTCTAGTCAGGTAGGATTTCCTTTAGTCAGGACTTATAAGTGACCTTCCCGACTACGATTTCGACTTTGAGGTTATAAGACCGGTGGAGTGCACTTCTCGACTGAGTAATCTTTTCTGGGACTACAACCTTTTCTAACTTCCGTCCTCCTCTTCCCCTGCTGTCTCCTACTCTACCAACCTACCGTAGTGGTTGAGTTGACCGTACTCAGACTCATTTGAGACCCTCAACCACTACCTATCCCTCCCGACCGTACGACGTCAGGTACCCCAACGTTTCTCGACCTGTGCTGACTCGTTGACTTGACTTGATTATGAATTAAATTTAAACATCATTTTATAAATTAAACGTATCTTAAAATCTAAAAAAAATTTGAAGGAGTTTAGACAATACAGTAAATCTGATATTCGATGACTGGATGTAAAATTCATACAAGAATACAACTGATTTTTGTGAGTGGTAAAATATCACTTGTCATAAGATTGGTACGTTAGACTTTTCTTTTTAGTGTTCATATAAAGAGGGTTTGACGGTAAATACAATGACGTCTATACTACGACGTCATCCATGTCATCTGTCTAGGAGTCAGACCACCAAAAGTTTAAATCATGTCGTAGGTTTTTTAATGCATTGATTCTTTCGATAATACTTAGAACGGTCTATAGCATTAATCAATGTAAAGAAAGTTATTCGTGGATAATGTTAAGTCATTCGAGTCTGAATTACATATGGTCATCAATTTTATTTATTATGATTATTATGCTTTATGAATTTTGTAACTCGTGCTGTCCATAATCGGAGTAAAAAGTTTCTTCCATTATTCGAGCTAAAGATTCCGGTGTCGGGACAAGTATAAGACCAGGTTCTGAGGTCGAGACATTGTCCCGACACCGTGGAGTGTTAAGGTCCACGGGACGCACGTGCTACGGACCGGGGTCGTACACACAGGTGACCAGGATGGAGCCCCAGTAATGATAGGAAATTATAAAAAGAAATTTACAACCGTGTGTACAGTATAGACAAAGTGGTCCTATTTCTTGTTAGTTGTTTCTTAACGAACCCTTTGAAAGACGTCTATGATTGTTTTTTAAAAGTAATTATTGCGGCTTGACATTACAATGTAGGACTATATTAGTTATTTCTCCCTTAATTGGATTTAGTTCGGTCACGTTAGTATAAAACATACAGTATAAAACAATATAAAGTTTATGTGTTATATGGAAAGTTAAAGACCTCCAACAAAGAACCTGACTTGACGAAATTCTTTAAGTCATTTTATAAGACCAAAATGTTAGCCTGCGGGTGTTTACTCACGTGTATAACAGATTTTTCTTCTTTTGTACACTTATGTATATGAGTATGGGATCAAAAAAATTTCAAGATAAAAAGGAACGCAGCGAAATTTAAATATTGTCTCTGTGTTAGATATTTTGTCTTCAGACAAAACACAGTACCGAATGAAAATCACATGTTTAGAGATATTTTAGTGAACTAATATTCTTCGATGGTTAGTGTTATATACCCCCCCTATCTGACCCTCAAACCCCGACTGTATTTGTGTCACGATATAACTTTTATCTATTGGATGACATATCGTGTTCCCTGAGACAAGTTATTGGACATCATTGGATTTACCCTTTTCTTAAACTTTTTATTATCTATATACATATTGACTTAGTGAGACGATATGTTGACTTTGATTGTGTTGTAACACTTTAGTTGAGATAAGGTTATTTATGTTTTTAATTTTTATTTGACACCATTGGTTTTAAGTATATTCAATTCTAGGGATTTTTTGTTTCCAGATATACGATCTTTTCGTCATTCTGGTCACTTTATTGTTTGCATTATGTACCCGTTTAAGTTCATAGTTAATTGTTATTGATAATTTCCACTTTTTTTTTCTTCAGTGTTTAATGTGATGACTATATTTTTGACGACCTCCGCCCGGGCTTGTTGTATTGTTTTATGTTCAGTTAAATTTTTACATATGGTTAATATTTTTGTAATTTTACATATAGAATCTTAATTCCTTTACATTGTAGACGGGATCTCTTTTGTCATAGTTCTCTATTTGTACTCTATCTAGAAAGTCACTAATATATTTAATACCTTATCATAAAAATTACCTCTTCCTTTACCGTTGGTGAGGTCATAAGAACGGACCTCTTAGGGTCCCTGGCTCCTCGGACCACCCGACGGTAGATACCCCAACGTGTCTCAGCCTGTACTGACTTCACTGAATCGTCGTCGTCTTCAGAAAAATTCTTTCATATATTTTCTTATTGACCACAACTTGTTTTTCGAGTTTCATTCATATGTGTCCACCTCATCTCCTTCTTTGAAGTGGATCGTCCACTTAATTTGGTATCGGAGTTTATTCAATATAGGTGTCAAACTCTTTCTAATTTTTTATAGTGGTGACCGTTACTTTTATTTCTTCTAAGTCGTATTAAGATTCTTTATTAGGTCGATTTCTCGAACATTCACACGAAGATTATTTGTGCCCCTTAATGGATTTACACTCGTTCGTTAAATCCCATGGAGAGTTCTTACCTTAGACTTTCAATACTTGGAGTTTATACTTACTTTATTAACTGAAGGACGTACTTCGTCATTACTCGTTAAGTTGTGACCTGACTCATTCGAGGTTGTGTACACTAGAACCCGTTTCCTAAATCAACGAGGTTCGGAGTCAAAGGAGAAATCTTTTGTTTTCGACTTGACTTACAAATGCAAGGGAAAACCAAGATTGTAAGTTACTAAAATTTTTGTTTGATTGGACATCACCCCCTGTTAAATGTTTTTTTTATTTATTTATGTCACTGTTTAAAGAACAACCATGTACTAACTAGTCTTATAACTTTTTCCTCATAACGAGATGTTTGGTAACGACCTTATATATGTCATGAGAGATTATACGTCCCTGACTACCAGTAATCGTAGGGTCAGTGACCTTGTCCTACATGATACCATTTACCTTCGACCAAAGGGTCAGACAGTTTCTGACTCATTTCATAGAAAGTTCTGGTGGATTGACAGAAACGAGAATGAAATATAGGTCGTTCGTTCCCGAACTAATGGATAAAGTACAGAGTCCCTGGAACCATAGAAATTCCCCTGATACGACCTCGGTATACATTTATAAGACCAGTGATATTTCCACATTGAGATGACATTTAATTATTTACCTGTAAGACTTAATACTTAGATAATAGACCCAAATAATCGTATTTAATCATGAGTTCGATTAGTGAAACAACTTAAATATTTAGTTAAAGTATTTGAATGTTTCTACTTTGTTAGAGACTGGTCTCTTTTGGGACAGTTCCGTGTTTAAATTGTACTCCAAGTTAGACTTGTCGTTCCGAAAGAAAGAGATACTGTGGATAAATCGATATTGTGTGTATAAGATTAAATTAATTGATATGTCGTTTCCTAAAAACATAGTAGATTATTTCCTTAGATATATAAACGAAGAAAAGTGGTATCTATATTCGGATTTTGTTAGAGTCTAATAGATATCAGCTTGACAACTTTCCTCTGTTTAGTGGAGGGTTTCAGTAAGAAGTTAATCGAAACCTAATTGGTTTAGACTACTTCTACGTTTTAGACTTTTGTATGGTTTTATATGGTGATAAAATTGTTTATCGTAGAAGATTTCCGAATATAGATGTATAGAGATCTGACACTACTATGTAATTCCATTATAGTTTGATATTTTTTTCCAAAAACACTAATCCCGGATTTCGGTTTATTTTGAATTTGTTTTCTCGTACTTTGTCACTCTATATAGTCTCTGATCTCCTTCTTTTCTGTATCTGACGGATGAAACTTCTACCCGTCAACTAGAGATTTACGAAACGAAAATCTGACTTTTGTAAAGAACCATTTTCCTAATGTATTTAGTAAATTTACGATTTAGTTTTAGACTTTATATTAAAGTACACGAAAAACGAACAAGATCTATTATTTGTCACAAAGACTTTTTGGTAAGAATCGAATGTGCCATCCATACCCCAACAAACCGTATATGTATAGATGTCGGTTGTCAAGCCTATCAAAATATCATTTACTGAAATTCTGTAAAAACATATTACCCATTTACTTTTTTGAATTTAAGTGTCTTGAATGAAATTGTATTATTGTTTCGTGACTTGAATGAAATTACCATTGAAATTGACTATGGTACTGTTCTACTCATGTAGAGAGACAGGTTAACAAATGTCATTCAGGAGGCTCAACGTTATACCGTACTGAATTTCGTCAAAAGGGTCTCTGTAGATTTGTTCTTCTCGTACGTTGGTTTCCAAGTATGAGATGAGACATTTATTTTCATTCAATGTATTTAAATAACATATCATTTGAGTTCGAGTGTAGTGTGTGACAATAAAACTAAAAATGCATAATGATATGCAAGGTTGAATCGAGGTTGTTCTGATAGTCAGAATTCAACGTTAATTCTTTTTTTGGCTTCTAGTTTTCTAATTGTAATGTGAAACTGGATACGTCTTAGTTAGTTTTCATCGAGGTAATTCTAAGAGTCCCGGGTGAGTTTAAGAGTAAGTGACAAACAGTCAAGACATACAAATTGTTTTACGTGATTGGTGTATGTCACGTTTCAAGTGATGATCCGTTTTAAGTGATGATAGGATGATACGATTCATCCTAGTTTTATCTGATCGAGGTTAAGTAATAAATATTTATAGGAAAAGGAAATCTTAAACTAACCAGGTTTTATTTCAACAGGTAAAATTATAGTTAAAGTTTTAAGAATGGACTTAAATGAAAGTTTGTGAGGTTTCCATTGAGATAGGGGACTGAAGTTTTAAACTCTTTCTGGTAAGACGTAAAAGAGGAGTAATTGTTTCCATGGTATGAATCTTAATAGAAAATGACAGTTATGTCCTTAAAGTAGACAAACTGAGATTTTTATTTATTTATTTATTTATTACACTTTAGAGAATGATAACGTATTTATGATAAGGATTCCCATTTCCAAAGTTTTCTTTTCCAACTGTTGAAAACCTTATCCGCGATCCACCGATTGGAGGGTTGTGTCATGTATTGTGTCAATAACAAAACCAACGTACGTTTCTTACTAATGAGTTGATCGTTAATTCTCTTTTTACAGAATTAAAGTCTTAGTAAGGAGAATCTTGTATATGAAAGAAATAAAAACGATTCAGTCACCTCTAAAAGGACTGGAGAGTTAAACTCCTGATAGACGAAAACATATCTGACAAAGTGTATGTTTTACTGTCAAAGTTAGGATTCCAAAAATAAAAAAAAATTCATAATAGTTTTAGTGTATCTTTTTTTAGTTAGGTTACTCTTTTCCGATGTCACAAATTAAACTTCATTGTTAAAATAAAAAAGAAATCCTAAAAATTGTTATTACGAAAAAAAAATTAGGTTTTCTTATGTCTGTGTTTTGGATTGTAATAACTTGTCTAGGTCACAAACGACGACTATGTGTCAGAATGGAGTTTTATCACCAAAAAGAAAGAAGTAATGGTGGTCGTAATGGTACTCGTGCCGAGAACATATGTATATATATATACAAAAAGACCGACCAAATGAATATGTTGTGTGGTTTTGTTTGAGTCAGTAAGTTTCCTCGACACCCCGTATATATGGTCGACAAAAGGGATCGTTTCGTTTAGTAAGAGGGAGACTTTTGGACTCTATATACCGTTTATACTCACAAGTATACCGATATGTTGAGAAATTTCCTCCTTAGTTCTTAGGTCGGTGACGAGATAAAGGTCCGAAACCGTGTCATGACTGTGTATCATTCGTAAGTTATACGCTCACGAATGTATGACTCCTCCTCCTTTATCGTTTGACGAGGTCATAAGAACGGTGTTATTGAGTTACCTGTCGTACTTTTCCCGTTTTCTATACTGATTCTTCTACTCGGGGAATTCAACCTTCCACAAACTATACGATGACCCCTTCTCTCCTCCCGTTAATAATTGTCGAAGTCTTTCTTACTCCGTCGACCCAGTTTCGTCTTTGCTACCAGTTAACACCTACACAGACCATCTCTTTCATTTGAGACTACGACATTTCTTGTTATAACGTATCCTGGGACCTTACAATCCGGGTACTTAGTACCATTTCATTTTCACCAATTCGGGCTCTACCGTTCTCACTTGTAACTGTAGAATCCTTAATCACTTGATTTTACCTGCCCTAACCCGTTTAAATAAATCCTACTGGTTATATAGATGAGTACACCCGTTCTTAGGGAATCTTTTTTACCTCATCGGTAGTATCAGTTGTTTTCAGACTTTACGTCATGAACCCACGTTAGAGTTTTTACTTTCTTACTAAAGTCAAACAAAGGTTTCGTTTGGTAAGTTGTAGTCTCATTTTGTTCAGATACGGGGTTGGTGACTACAGATTCTTCAACTTCAACTGACCAAGATACTTCTGGATATTCTATAATATCCTGATTGTGGGTGGGTTTTTTCTACAGGAAAAGTAGTGTCCCCTCACCTTACGTTTTCTCCTTCAGGTCTCTATGGACCCCGTTGTCCGTTTAAACCGGAACCTCATGTTTTACTTCGTCCCGTTTCCGATTGTCTCAAAACGGTTCTCTTGTGTATCCAATATCGTTTATGGGAAAAGGTTGTGTTCTTGTAGTGGTCTACCAATTATAGTTTTACCTGACTAATATAAAAACATCGGCTTCTACCTCTTCTAGATATGTCAGTCGTTTTTAATTCTGAACCTCAAATGACACCGAGTCTAGTACTCGAGGAATGACGTTTTAAGTCCGAATTTAACTTCTCATCCCTTTTGATGATCCGGTAAGTCCACGCTGGACTTAGTTTAAGGAATACTAATATGTCATTTTCTCTACTTGTCTAAGTCCCTAATCTAGACTATCTACCTCACGGACCTCTGATTCCTGTCTTCAAGTATTGTGACATACCCTCCGTCGTTGGTTTTGGTAGGGTTTCTTTCTCTTTACGTTCTTCCGTTTCACTAGCAGACTTCTCCTAAATATTCATTGACTCGTTTCTCCTCGCTTTCCGTTTCCTCTTTCCCTTACTATATGGTTTGACATACGCCTCAAGATCTTTTATCGTTCCTCTCTATTCTTCCGGAAGAATTTACTTGTTACGTTTCTTTATCTCCTTTTATTTTCTTACCCTTTCTGGTCTCTAGAGAAGTTCTTTTGGCCCTCTATAGTTCCATTATAAAGTACGTTTCTACTCGTGTTATTTGCCGTCTTTACGATTCCTGGATTGTCTTCGTCTAAAATTCTCTACCGTTCTTATGTGTTTTGATATGTTTTTTCCAAAATTACTAGACCTATTGGTGTCACCACACTAGTAAGTGGATCTCGGTCTGTAGGACCTTACACTTCAGAATCCCGGAATCCTTCGTAATGATGTTTGTTTCGATCACCTCCACTCCCTTAAAGTCGGTTCAATAAAATTCTTGGATTTACTACTACGAAAATTTCACGACGTGCGTTATACTGTCGTTTAGACGTCTTGAGTCGTCACCGGTGTTCTGACCTTTTCCAGTTAAAAGTAAAGTTAGGGTTTGTTCCCGTTACGGTTTATTACAAGTTTGTATGCCGACACAAGTAAAGTTTACGATCATTCCAATTCCAGTTTTAGGAAGTTCGATCCGAAGTCGTCATCCTCTTGGTTCTTGAAGGGTCTACAAGTTCGACCCACATCTTTTCCGTCTTCTTGGTCTCTAGTTTGACGGTTGTAAGTGACCTAGTATGTCTTTCGTTCCCTTAAGGTCCTTTTATACATGGAGACGAAGTAACTAATACAATTTCGGAAACTACTACACCTAGTGTTGTTTGACACCTTTGACAATCTCTCTACCCTTATGGTCTGGTGGAATGGACAGAGGACTCTTTGGACATACACAAAGTTTTTTGTTGGCCTGTAATCTTGGTCTGTACCTTGTTGACTGCCCAAGTTTTGACCCTTTCCTCATGTTCCGACATGTGACAGTGGGACGAATAAATTGAAGATACGTCTTATGTAGTAGGTCTTACAGTCCGACCTACTTAGTGATCGACCTTAGTTCTAACGGTCCTCTTTATAGTTATTGGAGTTATACGTCTACTATGGTGAGATTACCGTCTTACACTTTTCCTTGATTTCTCGGAGAACTACTCCCACTTTCTCCTCTCAGTTTTTCGACCGAACCTTAAGTTGTAAGTTTTTTGATTCTAGTACCGTAGGTTTGGGTAGGAAAGTACCGTTTACGTCTTTTTCACCTTCGTCATTGTCTGAAATAAAAGAATCCGACGTTTTCGTGACACCTACAACTGACGTCGGTACTTTAATTCTGCGGACGAGGAACCTTCCTTTCCATGACTGTCTTGATCCGTGACATAATAGCGTTTCGTCTCTGTAGTGAAACGGCTGTTTCCAGATGTATCAGTTTCGATACCAAAGAGATCATCAGTACATCCCTACCCTCCCAACCTGGGATTACTTCCGACTCGTGGTTTCTTACCTACGAAAGTTTAATACCACGACCTCTTCTGAGAATCTCAGGGAACCTGACGTTCTAGTTTGGTCAGTTGGACTTTCCTTTAGTTGGGACTTATAAGTGACCTTCCTGGCTACGACTTTGAGGTTGTGAAACCGGTGGACTACACTTCTCGATTGAGTAACCCTTTCTGGGACTACGACCCTTTCTGACTTTCCTTTTCCTCTTCCCCTACCCTCTACTGTCCCAATCTGTCGTAGTGACTCAGTTGCCTGTCCTTAAACTCGTTTGAGACCCTCTGTCACTTTCTGTCCCCTCCGACCGTACGACGTCAGATACGTCTACGTCTCTCAGTCTGTACTCAATCGTTGACTTGCTGTTGTTGTTTTTAGTGAGTCATTCACGAGTTCATTTATATTTGCACCAGATGAAGATTTAGTGAATTCGGTTCTCATTTTATGACTTTATCTTTGAAGTTTAGAGTTTTATTTGTTTATGGTGGTCATGGTGACGGTTTTGTATAAATTAAAACGATTGTAAATTTCTTTGGTCAGGATATTTTACTTTTCAGAGGTTTTGAGAGAGAATGTATATACGGTTCCATCAGAAAGCACTGAAGTTAAGGGAATGACAGTCGTTTACTTTATCACTGAATGGTCCAACCAATGTCTTTTCAATCGCCAATTACATCGTACTAAAGCTGACTAGCTGACTAGTAGAAGTTAATCTTACGGTGTCAAAAAAGAAGGTTGTCACATGAGTTGTGGTCAGTTTTCAGACATACCAAGATTCTCTTAAAAAAATTTTTCATTTGAATGTCTATGTGTATATGTATTTGTACATTAATCTATATCCATACCGTTTTAAATTTATAAAATAAAGGAATAAATTTACGATTATTGGTTGAAATACATTTAGTTTGTACAAAAGATGATTTCGAAGTGACTTCTTCCGTTTAGATTTGTCTTACGAGGTGGTGAAAAGATTTCTCTTTTATTAAAACTTTTAACAGTCACGAACGGGTTTAATTGAATATTTAAATTACGTAATGATTTACTTTAGTTTTATGAGAAACCGCGAACTATTTAAGTTTTAAGGCTGTCTTTTTATACACTTTTTGACAAGTCTTTTTACATTTATAATCCCGTTGAAAGAGATGGTCCACCGTTTTATAGGGTGTTTCACTATCGTCAATTTCACCATAACCTAGTGACGTTCTTTTGAGGTTTGGTCCAAGTTCACGTATTAAAACCCTTAAAAAAATATAATTTCCATTGAAAATTTTGTTACCCATTGAAAATCTTGTTTTAAATTTTTAAGACATTTAGTGTTTAACCACCTTGCCGTATATACAACTTCTTGTTACCATTGAAAACCTTGTTTTAAAATTTTTAAACATTTAGTGTTTAACCACCTTGTCGTACATACAACTTCTGATCATCTGAAATCAGACCCTGGTGACCTCACCATCCCACTAATCCCGTCGATTTAATGTGTTCTCAGGTTCATTCGGAAATGGTCTGAATCTAATATAAAACAGTTTGTCTAAAAATTGGATCTCACCTCAGAAAGTTGTTTTTTGAAAACGCCAACCAAATCAGTGTAAAAAGGATCTTCCTACCGTGGGGTATCGAAGGTAATGTAAGACTTTTCTCAAGTTCTAGGAGACTTTCAATTCTTACGATGGGTGACCGTGATCCCTGTAAAAAGAAGGCGCTTAAGTTTTTCGGTCGGTATCCGATGTTTACAATTACCTTTGAACAGGTAGTGTCAAATACAAGATAGAGACGTTACGAGGTTTAGGTGTTTCTCGGAAATAGAAACTCAGAAATATTATAAATAATGAATGTCATAATGTCATAAATAAAAGGAATGGTAAGCAAACCGGGAGAGGTATGGCGGAATGTGACGGCCAGGAAAATCGAAGATGGATCTAGAAAAAAAAAGTTAGTGTTACATTTGAAGGATTCCCGTTCTGGTTAGCATCCGATGTGGACGAATCGATGGTTGATTGTTCCCGAATGTGTAAGATCCGTTGGTTAAATGTACGTTAAAGGTAAAAGGTAACGATCTTTACGTTTTCTCCTTTTTTGTTTTTTTGAAGGAGTCAACAAGACTACTGTTTTTCCAATTTTTTTTTTTTTTTTCGAGCCTTTGTTTTAGCTTTGACAAACGGGCATCAACGGTAACTGTGCAGTAGAGGCACCAAGGGTTGTTTTTATTTGCTGCACGAGTTTTGTCACAGCGGTTCCAGGACATCGGAGACCGTTCCATAAGACCCGCAAAGGAGTTTTCGAACTTTTGTGATCGACAGTGTTGTCCCATGGGCCGGTTCCGAGTTACCCCGCGTTGTAGCTTCGGGCCGGGGCTCGGCCCGGGCAGTCCACCCCGCCGGCTGGCCTGCCTTTCCTGGGCCCGCCAGTGACTCGCCGGGTCGCGGGGTGCGGATGGGGTGGGCGGTCCGGTTTCGGCCCAAGCGTTCCTGGTCGGTCGGACCTTCTGGCGCGCCCCGGAGTACCCGGGAGTGTGTCGGAAGCGTGGCCGAGGGCGGCGGAGAGTCGCGCGCTGGCCTCCGTCGCGCCCTTCCGCCGCCTCCTCCGCCCCTGCCTGGCCTTCACGCGAGGCGTTTGGGGAGCGGGCGGCGTCGACGAGAGCCCTTTAGCCCGGGGGCGCAAAGGTGGAAGACCGGAATGGAGCCCGTCCCGGGCGCCGCCCCTGGTCGAAGGTGTACCCGGATCCAGGGGCTCTCAGGCCGGTTGCACGCCCTCGACTGGTGTGACGACTGTCTACCCGCGCCGCCTCTGAGACGTTGCACGCGCGAGTCCCTCGGGCCTTCGGGTCTCTGGGCCTTCGGCGCGGGCGGAGTTTTTCCCATCCCTGTCTGTCCTCTCACTGTAACCGTGAACCAACGGTGGGCCACCAATCCTTTCCTTATCGGCGAGATATAGCTTTGCACGACAGATCCTAAGGTAAAATTCCAGAAGTTCCTTAGGTGTGCTAATAACTAAAAAAAAAGGGGGACGAACACTTACATTCAATTAAAATTTTTAGTCGAAGTCTCGTTAGATTTGTCTGAAAGATTAATTTGTATAATTGCAACACTGGTCAATACATCAAAGAACGAAAACGTTAAAGAATTTAACGTCAGTGAGGAACTATACCTAGGATTACTACTACCATTAATGCCACTTATATTCTTAAAGTGGGTTTTATTTCAGTAATAAAAATGAGAAGAGGTTCGTGTTTAGTTGAAGAGGATTGAACAGACGAAGAATTACAACATGAAAGTAGATGAGTACGAGCACTGAGGTACGAGTCAGGGACAAGTCGAGAAACGTTGGGGTACTTGAGATACATCGGGTGGTCCAAGGAGATAGGTACCTTAAAAGGTTCGTTCTTATAACCTCACCCAACTGCAAAGGATGAGGTCTCCTAGAAAGGTTGGGTCCTTAGTGTGATCACAAAGAACGACAACATCGGTGCGTAAGGTCCTTTGTTTGAGTGAGTCTTCCTATTACATCGACACCTCACGTCAAATAATGTGGCCGCCCGGGTTCCGTCAGAGGAGAATCGGTTCCTGGGGTTGGTCAAAAAACACTTTTGGAACATACGGGATTCACATATACGGGTTTGGGTCGAGGGGTTTAAGGGACTTTGATCAGACTTGTTTCCTTTTCTTTCTATGTCAGTTTCAAATGACCTCTAAGTATACAGAATTCGGATCCATCAATTGTCACCTGTTAATAGTTATCCGAACACCAGTATGGGGTTATTCGTATTATCTTAAATACTAAGATAAGCCAATGTGTCTATTAATCCCATATGAAAATCCACTCTCTCTCAGATCCATACTCGGGACCCCGAGAAGGAAGACCACTCAGACCAAAAGGTCAACCATACAGCAAAGGTATCTGTCACCCATATATCGAGGTTCAGGTGTCAGACCGGGTTCTACCTCAGGACGAAAGATCTACCTCGGACAAGACAGACAAAGGAGGAAGTAAGGGGGAGAACTACGAGAATTAAGTATCATACTCGTAGTAAGTATCCCTATATAACCTGGGACCGAGAGGGTGGTGGTCAAACCCTCTTGCTGTGGTTGGAAACCGAATGTTTCAAGTATTATGTAACATTTTATTTCCCAGGTGTTTCGCCTTGATAGTTCCGTTGATATTGTTACCATTTATATCAAAAGGTGGTTAGTGGGAAGTGGGTTCTATCCTGACTTCAGGTCTTTCCTTACAAAAGTAAACTGTAACTAAAATGGACCAAAAAGTACAGTAGATTTCGTCGACTATGTAACGGTCTATTTAGTCCCTATATATGTGTTGTAAATTGAAATTAATATCATGTCCAAGGAGAAACACGACTTTAATACCAATCAGGGGTTCCACTATGACCGTTCAGGAACATCATCATCAACTAACATCTCAAGTAGAGAAGAAGAAAAAATTCTACTAGAACCAAAGTACCCCTAGTCACCCCAGGAAAACACATCAGGCGAACCCCAGGAGGTTCAGACCCACCATATGAGAGAAGTAGGTGTACATCACCTAGGTCCCTCACTGTGGAGGTTGAAATTGACAGCATCCCTACCAATCTTGTTGTCATATACCTGGGAGGGTTACACCCCGGTTCCCCAGGACAGAGGTAAGGACCTGGGTGTGGACTAGTGACCCGTGGTTAAACACTTAGACAAGGGGTTCCCCCTTGACGTGGGAAAGAACATGTTTGAATCAATGGACTAAATAATGGAATGGGTCAACAAGGTAGACGACACTTTAGAGTAGAGGGGAATGGACTCCGTTTAAACAACTGTGGACAAAATAAACCCCTCCCCCGGAGGGTATGTGTTAAAGCATACCTCTTATCGGTACCCTGGTACCCCGGTAGGACTCAGACTCGTCTGGGTAGCCTTCGTTCAGGTGGGTCCTCGTCAGTCAAAGATACTAGGTGAACCTCTGACAGAGAAATTCACAGGTCAACCAAGCAAGGTGGTAGAGTCTTGAGACCCCGGATATATGTCACACACCAAAAGTAAACTACAAATTTCAACACGAATGAACATGATTTAGTCGACGTTTTCGATCCGGGAACAGGCTAAGTAACGACCACCCTTTAGGTTTAGACCCTTGATAGAAAGATTCGTCCGTGGTCCGATGAAGATTACGAGAAAGTCAGACCCATCCTTTTCGAAGATGGGTAGGACTCTTGCATATACGGTACTGGTCGTCCATTGCCATCAAAGTCACTCCAAAGTCAAGTCACTTCAGGTGAAGGTCCAAGTTTCCCATCACACGGAAAGTCGACTTAGGGGCCTCCAAAGACAGGCACGGTTCTCCATCATAACTAGACACTCGTTCTCCACGTGAAGACTCTAAGACAGGACGTATCCCTTCTCTCCACCCCTTGGTTCTTTATAAAAGTTTAATCGAGAAGGTCAAATAGTCCCGGATCCACCCAGCGCACCACACAAACCAAATGTCTCACCCACGGTCGAGGAGGCCACGGTCATTAAATGGTGAACCATTAAGGCTGGTAGGGAAAAGTCAGAGTTACCGGGGAAGGTGGAACCGATCAACCAAAACCCGAAGTCGCATAAAACCTCTCGGGCCACAATCGAGTCCGTCGAGACGGTTATATTCTCGAGATTATCTCCGAAGTGAACAGTGGGGGTTCGGGAGTCGACGAACAAATCACCAGAATAGACGGTCAGACAAAGGGGCTCGGACCCTCCGTAGGAGAAAAAATACAGGAACCGTCACATACTGACGCTGGGAAGGACCAAGGGTCTGTCGTAGATTATCCCAGTCTTAAAGATGGAATAAAAATTATAGAAAAAGTGATTGACAGTTTTTCGGAGAGAGGAATATGTCTCGGGGCACATGAACATCACACCGTTTTCGTATGGACCTCAGACACATTTGCAAACAGAAGAATGGAAAACTGTCGACCTCCCGGGCCTAATCTCGCATATCAAGTCGGGCAACTCGTCTCGTCACACTACCGTCTCTCGATCGGAGTTGCTACCAAAGAAGGTACTGATGACGTATAGGGTTGTCAGTACCAGAAACAAAGTGGTCCGACCACGGTAACCACATGTCCTGGGTTAGACCCAGGCCCTAACCGTCCAGAGAGTTCTTTTCAGACGATCGTATTTGAAGAAGATCCTAAAGGAACGTCAGTACACTTCCGCGTGGAAGTGGGTGTCCTTCCTCTCACCGGCCTAAGTCTCGGACTGTTCCGAGTTATCATTGTACCCCATTATCAGGGACCATGACTCATTAGGTCCTACAGTTGTCGGTAAATACCCCCAGGGGAGCGTCCTCTCACAACTGGAGTACACCCTGAAAATACTAGTTTAGAACCGGGTTTCAGTCGAACCAACGGAGGACCTGGTCATTCCGTTGGTGTCGTTGACGGGTATTCGTAGGGTCGGTGGGTCACCGTTGTAACAGGTCGGCAAAGTCCTCTATTCGGTGACCAGACAGGGTACGGGGGTACCAGACCCAGTTGCGAGGGTATCGGTGGAAACAGGAAAAGTCAGTGCACTTCTCATTTACCGAATAGTTCCAGACCGTCCGGGTTCCGCTCACGACTACATTAACACAGCCCAAACTCAAGACAATGGTGACCCTGAACAACAAAACGTTCGGATCCCCCCAACAGAAGACGGATCTGGAGTCCCTTAACAACTCAATAGAGACAGAGAGAGAGAGAGAGATGACAAATCGGTCAGATCAAAGGGAAGGTCCTCTACCACGTTGGAGGTAAGTAGAACTCCCCAATGACTCTTCCTCTCATTTATCCACCAACTCGGGTGAGTTTCTCACTCAGAAAGCACCCCCCACCCCCCTTCCAGTGAACACGGGGGTTAATTCTGTCATTCATAGAAGGATTGTTTCCATGACCCGTAAATCCCCACATATTTTTAAGTACTCAGTGGACTACAGGGGGTAGACTGTAAAAGCCCCGTCCGAACTCCTTGTTTCGGACGTGAATAGTCGTAGACTCTGGGTCGCCGGAGACCTAGATAACCGCATATTTCAGATATCCGGAGCGTATCAGTATCTTGAGTCTCCCACTAAGTCAAAGGGAAACTTAGTGAAGCCTCCCAAAACGGTATGAGTATCCAAAGGCCGGGGCGAGAACTCCGGAGCATTTTATCGGCCCTATAGAGAGGTCCACCGGGGAGGGAGGGAGACACAATGTTAGGGTTAACCCGGAGAGTAGTCCCCACCGACCAAGACGGGTGGTGACGCCCAAACGTCATGGGAGTCCACGGCAAAGACAAGTGGTAAAAGACCGGAGTCAATCCTGGGACACAGAAAGGAGTCACGACTTTTTCCTCTGATCATCAACCTAATACAGTAGGGTACATCCCGTCACGCAAACTTTTTATCAGAGATAATCGGATTAGTACCTAAACACCGAAGGGGTTCATATCACCTCACATAGAGACGATCAAATTATATAGGCACCTCTTTTTACCGACCATTATTACCCCGAAGGGACCACCGAATCTCCAATTTCGTGGACGGAGGTTACGCTCTCTGGGCCCAAACTAGGGACCCAGCCCTTCTAGGGGACCTCTTCCTTTACCATTCGGTGCGGTCATAAGAACGGACCTTTTAGGGTACCTGCCTTTTCGGACCATCCGATATCAGGTACCCCAGCGTTTCTCAACCTGTGCTGACTCACTGAAGTGAAGTGAAGTGAAGTTATTATCCGATGTCCCCCGACTACCATCACGGGTGTACGCAGGACTTTGCCTCCGACAACATCGAGAGACTCCCCGTAGACATCACCCCAAGAAAGGGGGACGAGGAACCACCTTGCGACGGAGACAGATTAAGGACACAAAAGAAGGGGGAAGAGTAGTCATGAATACCCTCTCCACCTATGTTAGATCCTCCAGGTCGACTCCACCTTAGGACCCCCGCAACTGGTCTCCAGAGGTAGCGACCCTAGCCTCGGATGACTTTGCCGCCGAGATGCTAGAGGTCCTCTCGACCGTCGTCTCGTCGTCGACGACGTCCTCGAAGTGGACCGGGACCTAGCCCGTAATTCCGCCGGAGACCAGGGCTACCTCGTGACCCGTCACCCGTACAGTAGTAGGTCATACCCCCTCCCCCGTTCAGTAGGAGTAGGTTTAGGACATCTTGAAGAAAAAATAGTAGAAAGTTAAAAATACGGTAATTATAAAAAGAGAAAGGGAAGACCTATGTCTTCGAGCAGGTTCCTCCTCCCAGAACTCGATTGGGAACGGTACTCGGGTATATACCTATAACTAGGTCCACAGGGTCGAGAGGACACTGATGACATATCTGACGAAGGTGATAAAAATTCAAGTACCACAGGAGACCACCGGTGGGATGAAGGTGTCCCCCGGTAAACTGGAGTGTCTCATACACCTCCACCAATCCGTAGTAGAAGTGGGGTATCAGAGGAGGTTCAGAGAAGGAATTTAAAATTAGTACGTGAGGTTACGTCAACGGAATCTAATTAAAAGAGGGTAGAAAGAATGGAAGAACCTGGAAGAAGATGAAAAGGAAAAGTAAGACAGATCCTTCAAGAACCATGGGATACATGAAGACTATAAAGGTGAGTTACTTTCCTCACCTTTAAATTAAAGGTGAATTTAACGGTAAGGTGGAGGAAGGATTAACCCCATTCTTCTCGGAATGGAGGGTCTAGGGTCTCCCTCTTCCCCCTAACCGCACAGAAGTGGACGGTCAACCGTACCGGCTTGGTCTTGTGGTGTACCAGGTTCTGATAAAGAAGGAATTGAAAATTTCAGGTAGACGGAATCACCCGAAATAGTCCACGTCTACTTTTGTGTCTACACAATTTATAGGGTACAGGGTCCGGCAGAGGTCTTTTCGGTTAAGCATGAGTGAATACAAGGGAGGAGGAAGATCGGACTGTTAAGGCTCCCCCAGTTCTTAAAGTGTCGTCTACCCTGTGGAGGAACCCCTCCCGTCTTATGCTCGTGTGTTTCTGGTTCAAAGAAGAAGATTGTTAGGGGACCGTTAACGAACCATTATTAAAAGGGGTATTTCCGCACCTGTGGTGAAGGATACTGGAAGAGTTTAAAGGAAGCATTCGGGATTGTGTGGTAGCTGGACACATGGTTCGTTAGCGGTGGCCGGATAAGGTCCGAGGACACCCAGGACGAGGAAGATCAGGGAGGGTCCCCCCACTAGTCCGGGGGAGAAGGTGGGACGGCCCACCCAAGGAGGAGTGGACTCGCGAGTCAAGGGGACGACGGTAGGTGGTGGACGATTGCACTTTCCAGGCCCGCAACTCTTTGTCTTAGGAAGGTCTTCCCGCTCCGCGGAATGGGGGAGATCTTCTAAGTTCGGTGTCCCGGAACCTCATCAGGGTTTACCCTGAACAGAGGAGTTTCACTCCTCAAAGGACCGGTTACGTCGTTTAAAACATCGGTGCGTAAGACCCTTTGTTTGAGTGAGTCTTCCCGTTGCGTCTACCACCTCACGTCAAATAATGGGTTCCGTCTCAGAGGAGAATCGGCTCCTGAGACTGGTCAAAAACACTTTTGAAATGTGTTTCCTAGTTTCTTTTTCTTTCTATGGTAGTTTCAATTGGACACTAAGTATACGGAATTCGGATCCATCGATTGTCACCTGCTAATAGACGGCGCCGGTCGTGTTCGTTCTCAGTGTGGACGTATCCCTCTTTTNGGACACTAAGTATACGGAATTCGGATCCATCGATTGTCATCTGCTAATAGGTATCCGGACACCAGTATGGGGTTATTCGTATTATCTTAAATACTAAGATAAGTCAATGTGTCTATTAATCCTATAAGAAAATCCGCTGATCCTCTCAGATCCCATGTTCGGGACCCCGAAAGGAAGACCCCCCAGACCAAAAGGTCAACCACACAGTAAAGGTATCTACCACCCGTATATCGAGTTTCAGGTGTCAGACCGGGTTCTATCTCAGGACGAAAGTTCTACCTCGGACAAGACGGACAAAGGAGGACGTAACCGTCGGTCTAATAAATGGTGACGAAGTGGACCCGTCGTGACAGTAGATTAGTCCTCAATTTATGACCCCTCAGATAGGTAGGACAGGTCAAGCTGAACATGGTACGACCATGTTCGAGAAAAGAATTATGAGGAGCGCACGGACGATTCAACGAAGTCAGTACAGGTTGAGAAACGTTGAGATACCTGACATCGGGAGGTCCACTTTCCAATAACGACTCGGTGCTTTCTGAGGCCCTAAGAACCGGAGGCCTCCTCTTGTTCAGTTTGGCCCCGGTCTCTGCTCCCAACCGACACGTCCCGAAAACGCATTATTTCAATATAACTTCATATTTTCTCTGTCTTTTCGAGACTGTATCCGTAGTCTTCCCCCGTCTTTCTCACGGGGGGACGATCAGAAATCGGTCTACAATGTATCGATTACGACGACGACGATTCAGCGAAGTCAGCACAGCTTGAGACACGCTGGGGTATCTGCCGTCGAGTGGTCCGAGGGGGCAGGGACCCTAAGAGGTTCGTTCTTGTGACCTCACCCAACGGTAAAGGAAGAGGTTACGCACTTTCACTTTTCACTTTTACTTCAGTGAGTCAGTACAGACTGAAGATCACTGGGGTATCTGACGTCGGATGGTCCGAGGAGGTAGGTACCCTAAACGGTCCGTTCTCATGACCTCACCCAACGGATCGTCAGACGATTAATCTCTTTCCTTTACACAGTTTTGAGTCTCTTACCGTGGTCTGGGGAGTGGGTGTTGTACGTAAAACTCTATTGTAACCGTAGTCCACTCAGTAGGGTCCGGTATTGTGCTAACTGTATTTAGACCTTCTATCCGTCTAAAGGTATGTTTATATATCAAAGTAATTGTATCTAATTCTCTTGTTACATATTGTATGACCAAACAGTTCAACCAAGACTCGGAAATCCGCTTGATGAACTTCTGTCTCAGATCCCATTTACGTATCATGTAATTGTATCGGATTCTGTTTGTAAAGGTATTCTTTTTATGTAACCAATCAAGTTCCAAACTCTTTTCAATTCAAGTCCATCTTGGTCCACAGTAATACTGTTATGTCTTAAAATTCTCTTTGAGAAAAATTTACACATACCTGAACTCATACCCATTTGAGGTCCTCGACTACTACCTGTCCCTCCGCGCACACGACGCCAAGTACCCCAGCGTTTCTCAACCTGTGCTGACTCGCTGATTTGACTTGACTTGACTGTCTTCCCCTTTTTATATTGTGAACAAACAAAGGAGGACGGCGAATTCTCTTTAATTTTTACAGACTGTGAACGTCGGATAAAGGAGGCAAACCTCTGAGGACCGGAAAGAAGGATTGAGAGAGTGTCCGAGAAGATAGGTATCCACAGAGGTTCGTTCTTATAACCTCACCGAATGGTACGGGTGGAGGTCCTCTAGAAGGACTGAGACCCTATCTTGGGTGTAGAGAACGCAGAAAACGTAACCGTCCCGAAAAAAAAAAAAATTGTGATCACTATTAAATGGCACCAACTGCAGCTCAAACACCAGAGACTTCCTCTTTTAAAGTGAGGCCTCCGTTTCTGTGTCAGAGTCAGAAAACACGTCGTTTCAAAATAATTTCACTTTTCTATCTTTTGAGGGGGTCACTTTCCGGGACCTTCACCGATCCCGTAATATATGAAAAGTTGACCGACGTCTCTTATCTATTTTTCTTGTGAAGTTCTGATGTTTAAGGTGACCTGGGAAAGGGTTCGGTGTGTAGGACTTTATTAAAGTCATGTTCTAATCGATCTTCCTTGTACAAGATACGTTGTACTAAAACCCCCTCTATATAACAACGTCTCCTTGTCCGAGGGTTCGTTCTAAAAAATGTTAATATTAGTAATTATATCACAGATTCTTTTAGTAAAGGAACTCATTCTGACACAGTAGTAATCGAGGATTTCTTTCCGGTCAAGAACCCGTTCTATGTAAAAACGTGTTCCGAATTCCTTTCGAACTCACTCTTTAAAATGGATGAGGAATTTCCGGGGACCTGACGGATTCAAAATTGAGAGAGTGATCCTGATGAACCCTTCGAGGGAATTATGAGGTCATCAACGGATTCGATGAAATGGTCGTTTTTTTGACGGTGAATGTAATATGAATTCCATTTCATAAATTACAAAGGGGGCTGTAGTTCTTACTTTCTTCCTGTATAAACGACTATGGTGAACAAAATTTACACCGAAACCTACGAGATTGGTTGTCTCATTTTCCCCTTTTCTTTTCCGTATACTTAACCCTTCCTTCTTTACTGTCAGTAATAAGTGTTTACCGTATGAGTACATATAACTTTTGGATTTTCTTGACCTTTCATACAAATTATTCCAGTGACTTGTGCTACAGGTTTTTTAAGTCAACATATGGAAATAAGGTCTTTTATTTATCTTTTACTGTAAATTTATCTATTAATACTATCGTGGTTGTCAGTAGTTTATGGAGTATTCTTTGGTTAGTTTTCTACTATGTTTTGTAATAACTGATGTTTTTTTAATGGCTGTTTAATTTTATTCAGGATTTATTTACGGTCAATTATATGGTACAAGTACCTAACGATTACAATTCATCAATCTTATCCTTTTACCTCAGGTCTTACCACCACCGATTTTCTGTTCCTTCCTTTTTCGGGCGTTTTTATCTTGTTTCCTTCCAGGCTCCTGGCCTCACTCCTGGAGTCCTTGTTGTTTGTTATGAGGACCGATCGGGTCAAATGTATCCCGTCCGGGTCCCCTTCCTCCCCGTTGTATATTTTTCTCCTCGGTTTCCCGGACCCCAGAGAGAGAGGGCGCACGCGTACGAGAGAGAGAGAGAGGAGAAGAACAGAAAACCCAGCCGTACGGGAGTGCGGACATAAAAGGAAAATAAAAGATTTATTTTGACTCGTCATTGTGCCTCGACATTGTGACTAGACAGACTCTCGATATTGTGCCAGATAGACTCTCGACACTGTGCGGTTCCCGTAATTGCAGGTAACGAAGTTTAAAAACAACACTACTCTGTCTTGGTTCCTTTAATGTGTGAGGGGACTGTGATTTTACGGTAAAGAGGGGTTCGACTAGAAATCTAAGTTACTTTAAATTATGTTGCAGGGTCCATTAAAAACTCACCTTTAGTTTTTCGTCAAAGATTTTAGATATACCTTTAAGTTTCCGACTTTAAGTTATCGGTTCCTTTAAAACTTCTTCTTATTTCGACCTCATGAATGTTGATCGTTGATAGTTCTACATAATATTTCAACATCAATGACAGTTGACATCACGACCTCTTTTTCTGAGAACTCTCAGGGAACCTACGGTTCCTCTAGTTTGGTCAGTTAGGATTCCCTTTCGTCGGGACTAGGACTTCGCGGTTATGAAACCGGTAGACTACGTTTCTCGGTTGAGTGACCTTGTCTGGGACTATGAGTCTTTCTAACTCCCATCCTTATCTTGTACCGTTGTCTCCTACTCTACCAACCTACCGTAGCGACTGAGTTACCTGCACTCAAACACGTTTGAGGTCCTCTACCACTTCCTGTCCTTTCCGACCTCCCGACGTCAGGTACCCCAATGGTTTTTCAACCTGTACTGAGTCACTGACTTGTTGTTGTTGACTCCTGGTAGATACACTCCTAAAAGAAGAAGTAGGGTTAAGGACGGCAGCAAGAGTTCATTAACATTCTTTGTGGACCTGTTACACGGTCGATCCGAGTGTAAAGAAACTGAAAGTTGAGGACAATGAAAGTAAAGACAAAGTGTGTACGATGGACAAACTACCAGTGTCAAATGTAGTGGTCTTGGAATTATAGAAGGAAAGATTGACCTTGCATAAGGATGATGTGGACGACAAACCGAAGAAGACCTATAGGTCGGTGAACTCAGGAGGTGAAATACGTCCAATGGTCGTAGGAAGATAGGAGTAGCACACGTCTTGTCTGTAGTCCTAGACATCGAACTTGCTGAAAATAAAATCGAGTAGAGAGTCCCGATTCTGATCGAGAGTCTTATTTAAAATAAAAGTCTCGAAAGTCGAGAGTAAAAATTGAGATATCGAGTGAAAAGATACTCGGGTTGGTTGGGAAGTCAGTACTCACAGTACTGACGGAAGATATGACTCCGAAGACCTATTTTAGACGGATAGAAACTTTTATATTTTACTTACGTTCGAGTATTTAAGATCATAGTCAACTTGATGTCTCGTGATAAGTAGTTGTATTAAAGGAGAAATTTTTTTTTTAGTAAGAGATATTTTGCTTTCTCAATAAGGTGTGGAAACGGTTAGAGGAGCCTAGATCAGTAGAGGTTTGAAGGAAGATTCTTGTGTCGTAGTATAGAATGACCCCTTTAACTATGTCCTGAAGGAAAGTTAAAGACTAGGATGGGATGTAGATAGGTATAGTATTCTGTGTAAAGAAAAGAAAATTTTAGATATGGATATGGAGTGAAAACAGAAGAAAATTTTTAAAAACCGACACGACACACCGTACATCTCAGAATCAAAGGATTGGTCCCTAGTTTGGGTATGGGGGACGTACTTTCCCATCTCAGAATTCGTGACCTGGTGATTCCTTCAAGGAATAAGATCGGAAGAATATAAACCAAAGTACTATACTAAACTGTAAAGCCAAACCTTAGTTTAGGATGTAAACAAGAGTTCGGGTAGAGGAGAGTAAGGGTGATTCCAAAACGAAATACTTAATGGAGAAAGAGGTTAGATAGAAGTTAAAGAAAGAAACAAAGGAAGTGGAATGGAATTCATAAATTCTCTGGTAGTACAGAAGAGGTTTTTAAGGTAATTAGACGGTAATAAAAGATTGATTACAATTCGATCTCGTATCCAAATTATCTCGATCCTAAATTGACAGAGGTCTAGTGTCTGATTGTTTCTATCGGGTCAGAGGAGACTGTATATTATCCCAAATTTATTATTGACAGAACTCCATAATGACAATCGTAATTTTCTCTATGGTATGATACATACCATCCACAACTTGTTTATAATCAAAGGAAAAAAAAAAGGGTAGGAAAGATCAAGGATTCACATCCCCGACACAGATTTAGTAAAAACACAGAGATGACATATTTAGTGAATATATATATATATTAATGGAATAGATCTGGTATAGATTAAGGACTTTTACTCCGTTACTCCCCTCCTTGTTTGAGAATTTTAATAGAATAAAATCAAAATAAATCTTAAGTCAAGTCAAGTCAAGTCAAGTCAGCGAGTCATCACAGTTGAGAAACGCAGGGTACCTGACGTTGTACGGTCCCAAGGGACAGGTAGTGGTTGAGGGTCTCGAACGAGTTTGAGTACGCGTAACTCAGCCACTACGGTAGGTTGGTAGAGTAGGAACCAGCAGGGGAAGATGAGGACGGAAGTTAGAAAGGGTCGTAGTCTCAGAAGAGGTAACTCAGACAAGAAGTACAGTCCACCTTTTTCATAACCTCAAAGTCGAAGTCGTAGTCAGGAAGGTTACTTGTGGGTCCTGACTAGAGGAAATCTTACCTGACCAACCTAGAGGAACGTCAGGTTCCCTGAGAGTTCTCAGAAGAGGTTGTGGTGTCAAGTTTTCGTAGTTAAGAAGCCACGAGTCGAAAGAAGTGTCAGGTTGAGAGTGTAGGTATGTACTGATGACCTTTTTAGTATCGGAACTGATCTACCTGGAAACAACCGTTTCATTATAGAGACGAAAAGTTATATGATAGATCCAACCAGTATTGAAAGGAAGGTTCCTCATTCGTAGAGAATTAAAGTACCGACGTTAGTGGTAGACGTCACTAAAACCTCGGGTCTTTGTCTTTTAGACTGTGACAAAGGTGACTAAGGGGTAGATAAAGGGTACTTCATTACCCTGGCCTACGGTACTAGAAGCAAAAGACTTACAACTCGAAATTCGGTTGAAAAAGTGAGAGATGAAAGTGAAAGTAGTTCTCCGAGAAATCAAGGAGAAGTGAAAGACGGTATTCCCACCATAGTAGACGTATAGCCTCCAATAACTATAAAGAGGGCCGTTAGAACTAAGGTCGAACACGAAGAAGGTCGGGTCGCAAAGAGTACTACATGAGATATATCTTCAATTTATTCGTCCCACTGTTATATGTCGGAACTGTATGATTAAAAGGAAAAACCTTGGTCAGACAACAAGGTACAGGTCAAGATTGACAACGAAAGACTGGACGTATGTCCAAAGAGTTCTCCGTCCAGTCCACCAGACCATAAGGGTAGAGAAAGTCTTAAAAGGTAAAGAACACTAGGTGTGTCAGTTTCCTAAACCGTATCAGTTATTTCGTCTTTATCTACAAAAAGACCTTGAGAGAACGAAAAAGGCAATAGGTCGCCTACAACCGTTCAACTAGAGACCAAGGAGACGGAAAAGATTTTGGTCGAACTTGTAGACCTTCAAGTGCCAAGTACATCACGACTTCGGACCGAACCTCTTAAAACTCGTAATGAAATGATCGCACACTTTACTCGTGTTGACACACCAACGAACTCGTAAGAAACCGTAACGGAAAGAAACCCTAACCTTACTTTTGACTGGAAAAGGTCAGGACACCGGTGACGACTCAAAAGGTTTAAACGACCGTATAACTCACGTCGTGAAAGTGTCGTAGTAGAAAGTCCTAACTTTATCGAGTTAACCTTACGGTAGGAGGTGATCGAAACAAGTATCACTACGAAAGATTCCGGGTGAACTGAAGTGTAGGGTCCTACAGACCGAGATCCACTCACTAGTGTGGTAACACTAATAGACCCAGTACTTCGAGAGAAAACATGTCAAGAAGACACATAAGAACGGTGGAGAAGAATTATAGAAGACGAAGACAATCCAGGTATGGAAAAGACGGGAAATAGCTCGGATCGAAACGTACTTACAAGGGAACAATAGAGATCAAAAGAACTTCTGTAGAGATCAGAAAGGGTAAGACAACAAAAGGAGATAAAGAAACGTAACTAGTGACTTCTTCCGAAAGAATAGAGAGGAACGATAAGAAACCTTTAGACGTAAGTCTACGAATATAAAAAAGAAAAGAGGAAACGAAAAGCGAAGAGAAGAAAAGTGTCGATAAACATTCCGGAGGAGTCTGTCGGTAACACGAAAAAACGCAAAGAAAAGGTACCCCTACCAGAACTAGAGATAGAGGACATGTTACAGTGTTTGGAGACAGGTATCAAATAGTCCGTAAGACAGATAGTCTAGATCAGTGAATTTATATAAAGAGTGAAAGTGAGATATCCAGTATTGACGTACCAGATCACCAAAAAGGATGAAAGAAGTTAAATTCAGACTTAAACCGTTATTCCACAAGTACTAGACTCGGTGTCAGTCGAGGACCAGAACAAAAACGACTGACATATCTCGAAGAGGTAGAAACCGACGTTTTTTATATTAGTTAGACTAAAGTCACAACTGGTAGACCACTACAGGTACACATCTCAGAAGAGAACACAACAACCTTCTCTCACAAACAATACTGGTCACGCAAGAGAACTGTTTTGAGATAATCAGAAACGGGACNGGATGAAAGAAGTTAAATTCAGACTTAAACCGTTATTCCTCAAGTACTAGACTCGGTGTCAGTCGAGGACCAGAACAAAAACGACTGACATATCTCGAAGAGGTAGAAACAGACGTTTTTTATATTAGTTAGACTAAAGTCACAACTGGTAGACCACTACAGGTACACATCTCAGAAAAGAACACAACAACCTTCTCTCACAAACAATACTGGTCACGCAAGAGAACTGTTTTGAGATAATCAGAAACGGGACGAAGTAAGGCGTAAGGTTCCGGTTTAAACGGACAATGAGGTCTACAAAGAACTGAGGGATGAAAACGTAAGGTCAGAAGATATTACTTTTCCTGTAGAACAAACCCACAATTAAGACTTTCCAGAACATCCAGAAGTATCTTGGTAAGTTGAAGTCGAAGAAGTCGTAATGACCAACCCCGTATCCGAACCTAATGACACTATAACTTACCAAACGGAACCTTTGTTTGTCTCTAGTAAGACAGCAAAAACTCTAACGTAGGTTCATGAAGTAAAACCTGAGAAAACAACTGGTACTACCGATGAGGTAAAGATTCCCTAAGGACGGGTGTCATCATCTATATTACCAGTAGACTCAATTTAAATGGGTAAGGTCAGGTAAAATCAAGCGACTAAGGATCTTACAACTGCAAGTGAGAACGGTAGAGGACAATCTGGTGAAGGTTAAACGGAACCAAGTACCTGGACTGTAAGGTCCAAGGATACGTTATAACGAGAAATGTCGTAGCCTGGAACGAAGATAGTGGTCAGTGTAGGTGTCGACTCATAACAAAAACGAAACCAAGGTAGGGAAGTAAGAAAGACCTCAATAATGAGATGACTATAGGTCATCGTATAACCCGTGGATGGTTGGGTCCCTGAAGGGGAAAGTCATAGGATAGGAAAACGGAAAAGTATGACAAGTACCCCAAGAGTTCCGTTCTTATGACTTCACCAACGGTAAGGGAAGAGGTCACTTGGTGTAAGACATTGGTAAAGATAACAAAGGGGTAGAGAAACGGTACTTTACTATCCTGGCCTACGATATTTGCATCAAAAGATTTACAACTCGAAATTCGGTTGAAAAAGTGAGAGGTGAAAGTGAAAGTAGTTCTCCGAATGATTAAATGTTTAGTCACACAAATTATAACACTATAGACTAAGTACTGATTCAAATCTTTTACTTCGATCTAGACAGGGACACAGACAAACCTATATACATACGGAGTCATACACAGAAACAGAAACCTATTACAACGACCCCCAATTAAACATTTACTCGAAATTAGATTAACCAGATTTTTTTTCATTCGTGAATGTTTACTTTGTTAATATTTATGTTCTCTTTAATTCGTTAATACTTAATGACTTCAGTATTGATTACTAAAAGTCCAAATGTACTTGACCCTTCACAAGTCATAATTTAATTATGGACCATAATTACAAACAACTAGATTAATAATATCTGTACAGATTCTCAGTAATTATAATTCGTATTATAAAAGTAAGACGGATCCAAATTATATTCGATTTATTTTAGAACATAGACAATGTTTAAACAGTCGTTCCTTTGAAAGCTACACTTCTTTACAAATTCCTTTCTTTTACATTTACTCTATTCTCAAAAATCTATTTGAGACAATTCTTATTAATACAAAATCGAAGACGCCGGAATCACCAACCCCATATCTGAACTAAATGACACTATAACTTACCAAACGGAATTTTTACTTGACTCTGGTAAGAAAGGAAAAACTTTAACGTTGGTTCAACGGGGAAGAGCGGAGTAATTTCCACTAGACAAGAACATTTCACGGTCAGACCAAGAAAAAAGGCTTGGAGCGGAAGAGATTAAGGGAATGGGATGGTGGTGTCAGGTACCCCTACGGCTTCTCCGTCTCTCCCGAGTCGTCGATTTGATGTGCACACAGGTACAGTACGTGCAGACGTTAGAGGTCTGAAGAGACCGTGTCATTCAGCACGTGAGTCTCCCTGTCTGCTTGGAGGTAATTTCTGGGATAAATTTGTTGTTGTTGTTACCCCTTTTGTTTCCATTAATCTCGTGCTTTTTCGTGTCCTCTCCGGACCCGAGACTGGGCCCCCCGGCCCTCGGGGTCGGCGGGTCCGCCCAGCCGAGGGCTCCGTCAGGTCAGGACGGTTGAACCTCGAGAGACTGGGCGGAGGGAAGCGCGCGCGTAAAGGCCGGTCTGGACCCCTCCGGTCTGTACCGCCACGATTCGGTCGAAGAGAAAAGAACCCCGGCGCCAGGGGCCGCCCATTCCGTCGAGGCTTTCCCGACCCCCGGGACGCACAGAGGACGTTCACGGGGCAGGTCCCCCGCGCGCCTCGCGTCTGGGCCGCAGGGGCCGCGCCCCTCCTCGCGGCACCCGGGGGCGCCAGGGGCTCGCGCCTCGCTCCGCGCCCCCAGGACGTCTGCGCCCCAGCCCCGCCCCCCGACGCCGAAGGGGCCTGACCCTACTTCGCCCCGCCAGTGCAGGTTCGACGGGAGCCCTCTTCGGGACCCCATGGAAACACGGGCACACCTCCCCGTGCAACTCGCGGACGCACCAAGAGTGTTCAACGTGTAAGAACACTCAAAGGTCACTTTCAGCCCGAAGGGACACCGAGTCGACCACTTCTTAGGCGGACGTTACGCCCTCTGGACCAAAGCTAGGGATCGAACCCTTCTAGGGGACCTCTTCCCTTTCCGATGGGTGAGGTCATAAGACCGGACCTCTTAAGGTACCTGACATATCAGGTACTCCAGCGTTTCTCAGGTTCAACATACATTTATCTCTCTTCCTGGGACGTGTGTGGACGGCCGGACCACTCCTCCCCCTCTCCCTCCCCACCCCTCGCCCCGGGTCTCCTTTGTGACCGGAATCGACCTCAGGAAAAAAATTTGCTTCTTTAAGCAAGTGGACAAACAACAAGTTTCTAATTATGGTTGGACCGCGCGCACTCACGACTCAGTTCAGTTAAGACTTGGAGAAAGTTAAGACCAAAGTTCTCCCTCTTCCAAATTCTTCCTGATGAGTACGGGTTAATAAGAGAGTTTTAAAAGACCAGTCTATTTGCTAAACATCCCCCTGTCCCACTGATTTCCCCGTTTTCTTCGGACCCTCAATTTGATTCTGTAGAAGGGAGGACCCCCCTTCACTTCGTAGTCCTGACCCCTTCTTCTACAAGGGTGAGTGTCACCCTCTTCACATGTTAGAATTCCTCATAGTAAAACCCCAAAATGTAAATTTGATCCTGGACTTCCTAGTCGCCTTCAATCGGTCGCCCTTCTCATTGTCATTCTTTCAAGATCCGTCGTCTCACTGGAATCACTTCCGGGTCTGATCTCAATATCCAGGGTTTATTCCTCCACCCAACACTCTCTGTCTGACCCCTCCGGTCACTCGGGGTCCTTCCTCAGTCTCGAAACAGGACTTCCGGACTCTCGTCCCACTCTTACCTCCGTTGAACTCGTTCTGAGAGAGACCTATTCTCTGGTACCACCGGAGTTCACCCCTTACCGGCATGCACTCTCCGAACTTCAGACCACTATAAGTTCACCATTTACCTCTCAGGAACGACGAACCAGGTACCATCCTCCACTCTTTCCTTCTGCCCCGGTCCGACTCCTCCGTTTACCGTGGTAGTCTTCACCTTCGTCCTTTCATTACGGTAGTCCACCCTGAACTCTATCCCTAGGCTCTCACATTCATTTTCACTGTCCCCAGACTCGATTCCCGTCAAAAACATCGATAAATCCTGATTTTACTTGAGTCACCTAACCCACGCACCACAATCTACTTCAGGACTAAAGATAGCAACCGGAGACTCGATTCCTTTTACAAGGAGAGAGTCTCTTAAATGTTCTCCCTCGGTCTCTCTTCTCTCCCCCATTTACTACATGAACTTTTACAATTTACTGGAGAGTCAAGTAAAGTCAACGAGTCACCACAAACTGAGAAATGCTGAGGTACTTGGTGTCGTGCGGTCCGGAGGGACAGGTAGTGGTTGAGGACCTCAAGTCGGTTTGGGTACAGGTAACTCAACCACTACGGTAGGTTGGTAGAATAGAAGACAACAGGGGAAGAGGAGGGTGGGAGTTAGAAAGGGTAGTAGTCCCAGAAAAGTTTACTCAATCACGAAACATAGTCCACCGGTCTCATAATCTCAAAGTCGAAGTTGTAGTCAGGAAGGTTACTTGTGGGTCCTGACTAGAGAAAATCCTACCTGACCAACCTAGAGGAACGTCAGGTTCCCTCAGAGTTCTCAGAAGAGGTTGTGGTCAAGTTGTAGTAGTTAAGAAACCGCGAGTCGAAAGAAATATCAGGTGTAGGTATGTACTGGTGACCTTTTCGGTATCGGAACTGATCTGCCTGGAAACAACCGTTTCATTACAGAGACGAAAAATTATACGACAGATCAAACTAGTATTGAAAGGAAGGTTCCTCTTCGCAGAAAATTAAAGTACCGACGTTAGTGGTAGACGTCACTAAAACCTCGGATTTTTTCATTTCAGACGGTGACAAAGGTAACAAAGGGGTAGATAAAGGTTACTTAACTACCCTGGTCTACGGTACCAGAATAAAAAGACTTACAACTCGAAATTCGGTTGAAAAAGTGAGAGGAGAAAGTGCAAGTACTTCTCCGAGAAATCAAGAAGAAGTGAAAGACGGGATTCCCACCGGAGATCCTGAATATTTGACCATATGTCCACTAAACTGATTCAACATCTCCACCACCCCTCTTGCTATTCAGACAGTCCTCACAATTGCTACTGGAATCGGAAACTTACCACGTACAACTCACAACCACCTCTAGGTAAACATATTTCTATCCCTCCACCTGTGTCAACCATAAACCCCTTGGGACTTATAAAACAAATAGACTCATATTTAAAATTCCTCCCCTTTCGTTTCCCTCTATTCCGACCTATCTACCTCTTCTCGGTCTAGTACTACTGAACGACACGACCCACTTCGATTCCTTAGACTCGAAATACGTCCCTTAGGGACTTCCTCCAGTTTCTCTCTTCACGATGTCCGTCCAAACGTCCTGAGACCTCTCGTCATAACGTCTACACGACCCCTTTTCCCTCTGACCTCCTGTCTCTGGTGCATTCTCTACTGCATCGTGTCCGGGCGTCATAAACACTTACCACCTTCTACCCTCAGAAACTTCGGCCTGTCATCCGTCTCTCCTTTCTATGACTGATCCGTCCATCTTATGCCCGTCAAACCTGTCCCTACCTTATATAATCCACGGGTATAATCTTCCGTAAAGTAATTACGAACCGTTGGGAATCACAAAACAAAAAAAAGAAAATCAACATAAATAAACAAATACCGACGTGACCTAGAAGTAGCGACTTACGTCCGAAAGAGATCAACGTCTCTCGTCCCCGATGAGGAACAATTCCACGAGTCCGAAGAGGAACGTCACCGAAGAGAACAATGTCTCCTGGCCAAGATCCCACGTACCCCCGGTCATCGACGCCGTGTACCTGAGTCCTCAGCACCGAGGACCCGAGGTCTCGAGTCCGAGTTATCAGCACCGTGTACCCAAATCGACGAGGGACCGTACACCCGAGAAGGACCCGGTCCCTAGCTTCGACACAGAGGACGTAACCGTCCGTCTGAGAAATGGTGACTCGGTGGTCCCTTTGGGTCGGGAATCAAACATTTCTTTTAAGGTCCACCTTTTATTAACGTTTGAATTGACAGGATATAAGAGAAGGATTTTACTATTGAATGAAACTGTCATCTTTACGGACCCATTCAATTCATTCAATTCTCATTCCCCTGTTGACAAGACACTAGGGAAGGTCTTACCCTTTTGAGGGTACGATAGAACGTAGCTTTCGACACTATCTTGACATCCGAAAGTGTCAAACACTTTACTACAACGGTAAGTGGAAATCGGGACTAAATAAAATGAATACGAAATTTTAATATAAAAATTGAGGTCTAATCTATAGAGGTCGACTTATAAGGTGTCCGTAAGGTCCACTTTGTAAAGACTATGTCTTGACCAATAAAAGTTAAGAGGTTGAACTCAGAAGAGTCTAGTTGGCTCAGTAAATCCATGACGATAAATATGATAAATTTGAGACAGTAGGAGTCGAGAGGGGAAGAACGAATGGTAAAGGTCAACCGACCGAAGACTCAAGTCCGATTGGTTGCACAATTTGCACACCCTTCATAACAGAACGGAACTAAAGACGACAGGAGTAATAAAGAGTGGGTCTGATTACTGAAAACAGACTGAGCAGAGGTAAAGGAAGATCAAGTGACAATTTAGAATAAGAAAGATTTTGTGTTTCCCTAACGTGTTTCATCGAAGTCTATGACTCTACTTCCACTCTCTTCACCTTTTCAAAGCCAGGTGGTTTATCGGAACTAATTTCTCTCTCTGGAGAAACAGAAGAAAATCACTATATCCAGTTCCACACGACTCCAACCTGAAATTCCGTTCTCCTTTATCATTAAGTGACGTAGAAGAAAAAGACCCTGGAAGAATGGGTGTTTATTAAAATAAACGGTTGAAGTGTGAGGAAGATATCACCGCAAGTCAGTTCCAGTAGTAGAGAACAGACCGGACGATGTTTTGTAATATGGATGAGAGGGACGAAAGTTAAAACGGACGATGGAAAAGAAGAGTTAAATCATTGGTCTTGTTCAGAGATGTTTGGATTCCGTCTAGTACTGTCAGGACACGAGTTTTGAAACCTCTCAAAGGGTGTGTTGAACACATTCTTACAGTCAGGTACAGCACCGACTGAGTCGGAAACACTAGGACCGGAGATACGGAGTGACTGAAGCGGAGGCAGGAAGAAAGACGAAGGAGGCAGAAGAAGTCGGTACGACCGGGAGACTGAGGAGTACACGAGCCATCCGAAGGAAGAGTCCCCGAAACGGAAATCGAAAAGGAGACGGACTTTCTTGGTGTACTGAGTAGGGGAGTGAGGGGAACCCAGAAACAAGTCTATAGTGGAGTCACTCTGGAAACGACTGGTGAGATAAATTTTATCGTTGTGAGATGGGTATAAGATACGGAATAAAAGGGAGTGTCGTTGTGTAATCGAAAATGACATGATATATAAAGTGAATTAAGTAGACGGGAGTAGGGTTTCTATTAGAGAGACACCCACCTTATAGCATAGACAAAACGAGTGGTGATATAACGGCAACCAACCTTCTCACAGAACCCGTATCGTATACGAGTCATTTTTGAACGATTTTTATTTTACTCAATTGTCATATGGATTAATATTATAGTATAAACAGAGATCATGAAAAAGCGTCTTCGTTTAAGGGTTTAGTTTTGTTTAGAGAAAGTTCGTGTCCCAAAGATAAAGAACCAAGTTTTTTCAATCAGTATAGTCAAAACCGATTACACTATCCCTGGTTCTCCTCTACTGAACTTACTCTCCGTTCGTTCTCACTTTTGAGGTGAACTTTTAAAGTTTAACGGATAATTAAATAGAGAAACTAAAGTAGAAGGAACTAACGTATCAAAACCACTTCGTAGATAAATCAGATGTAGATTAACGTATGTCTATTCTTGACATTATTTTTAATCGTTCATGTGGGACATTGTGTCTCGTTGATGAAAAAGTTCCTGACTACAAGTAACGATACTTTGCATAGTAGTGAGTTTTTACATTCAAAACAAAACAACGACCATTGTTGGTGTATTAAGTCGGATCGGTGACTTCGAACCTCAGTCGATTGAAAGAAAATATAAACGAATCGGAATGGAAGTACAACGACACCGTTACTCTAGACACAAGACGTCTTCGAATCTTATAGTCTCAGGAGACACGTCACGGACCAAATTCACTTCCTCGTCCATCTCCACGAGTTCGTTTGGTGTGTCCACACCTCAAACTCAAATTATTTCGGACACCGTTCTTAGTCTCTTCCGCTACCGTGGGGTGAGGTCATGAGAACGGACCTTTTAGGGTACCTGCCCCCTCGGACCATCCGACGTCAGGTACCCCAGTGTTTCTCAGCCTGTGCTGACTCGCTGAAGTGAAAGTGAAAAATGAAAGTACGTGATCTCTTCCTTTACCGTTGGGTGAGGTCACAAGAACGGACCTCTTAGGGTCCCTGCCCCCTCGGACGACCCGACGGCAGATACCCCAGTGTGTCTCAACTCGTGCTGACTTCACTGAATCGTCGTCGTCGTCACCGTTCTTACCTTACCCATCTTAAACCCGAGAAGTTAAAACAATTTCAAACATCATATGACTGTGATAACCGTAATCGTCCACTCTACTAGAAAAATAAGACGTCCCTTATTACAGGACCGACGAGGAATATAAAGGTCTGTGATACTTGGTACAGTCAATACGCCTTCAATGTCATCCCAGACCTGTGACTTTTCTTAGGTACGTACAGTGTTTGAATACGGAAGATCGTTGACCTATTTTATTTAACGTTTCATCAATAGCGTCCGAATGAGACAAGTACGCGATATACTTAAGGAAATCTTTACGTTTTCACACTTGAAAAGTTTCAACGAACTTTTTATTCTAACAAACCAGAAGTGGTTTAACTGTAAATTTCTTAATAAACAAAAATTAACGTCCTATTACCGAGATGACATAACACAACCAAAGACGGTATGTAGTTGTACTTAGATAAAATACTATACTCACAACGACGTGGACGAAAGAAAACTAAAGACAAACGTACTTTATAGAAAAAGATCGGGAAACGAAAGTCAGACATAAACACGAATCCAGATTACACCTAGAGAACATCTATCGTATATATCCCCAGAACAAAAAACATAGGTAAATCGGTCAGACACAGAAAACCAACCTCGTAAATCAGGTAAATGTAAATTCTATTAATAACAATACAGACACGAGGGGACCACTTACTCGTCATTTCTTAGACGGACGTCTCGTTCTCTACGCCCTCTGTACCCAAACCAGGGACCCAGCCCTCCTAGAGGACCTCCTCCCGTACCCCATGGGTGAGGTCATAAGAACGGACCTCTTAGGGTGTCTATCTCTTCGGACCGTCCGATGTCAGGTGTCCCAACGTTTCTCAGTCTGTACCGACTTCACTGACCCGTACGTGCCGGTACTAGGATAATGGTGAATGACATAAAATAATAAACAAAAACATCTGGAAAAGAAAGAGAACATAAAGGACAGATCTTTTCAAGGAACTCGTAAACAACATTGCAACCAAACCACCACGATATAAAAGAATTGAAACCGAACCGACATTTCGAAAACGAAAGAGGAAGTTTAGACTTACTCTAGAAACGATTTTTCTCATCAGAACCAACATCCCAAAAAAGGGAAAATAGTGACATTCATATCGGAGGGTAAGGGAAGATCGGGCGTCTCAAAGACAACCTTTTAGTTGACAATCGGAATCTTCCTAGGGGAACATTCAATAAACAACGAAGAGGGAACGACGAAAATTATGAACAAGAAACATAAATTAAAAGCAATCAAGCTAATTATACACAGGACCCAAATTGGACATACCTGACGGACCCGAAGGACCAGAACCATCCGATCAAGGAAAGGTTACAATCCCTTCAAAAGTTGAGATTAGATTTATAAAAAAAGTACGGAAAAGAAAAGAAAGAAGAAGAAGAAGAAGACCCTGGGGATATTGAGCTTACAACCAGGTGAATTACAACAGGGTCTACAGAGACTCTAAAGAAACAAAGAAAAATAAGAAAAGGGAAATAAGACGAAGCGAAGTGGATAAAAATGGTAAGACGAAAGACCAAGTGAACAGACAAGAAGACGGAGACTGACAATAAGACGACAACCAAGGACGATCACATAAAAAGTAGAGTCAATAACACAACAAGTAACGACTAACAGATAAGAAATTAAAAAGATCCAGGAGCAATTGAAAAAGAACATAGACGAACTAGGTACGGAGGTTAGATAAATAGACACGAAAGTAAAATAAAGGTTCTAAAACCTAGTAGAAATGAAAGTAATGAGACTTAAGAAAAAGTCCATTCGACAAATAAAGGAGGAGTAAACCGGAGCAAAAAGACAACAACAACAACAACAACAAAAAATGGTACCGGGAATTTAGACGACGTACAGAGAGACAGTAAAATAAATTGAATGACTCAAACCTCAGAGGAAAGACGGACCACCATCCAGTATCAAGTAGAGTCAACACTTCAGACGGGGAGTACCCACCTCAACCTGGTCACGGAACACTTTCAGACAACCGACCCCTTTACACACAGACACAAGACCACGTACCTCGACCTAGAACAGAGAGACTTCCCATCACGGTAAAGGTCAGTACACAAAAACCCACAGACACGGAACCACTCCGAAACCCGTCGGAAAGACGATTACTTGTTTCAACACAAGGACAAAACGATTTCACGACCGTACTGTGACCTTGAACGACCGAAAAGCCACCCGAACCAGAATCACAACTCTACCCTCCGGAAACCCTCTCGAGAGTAGTTAATTACAAGGTACTTCGACCCTCAAGAGACCACCAGGGTTCAGGATCTGAGCCCAGAGGGTGGATCCCCCGAGTCCGAACTGGGGATTGCCATCGTCGTTCTGAAGTATCCGGTACGTCGTGTTTTCTGTTTCACTTTTTCACTTTCACTTTAACGAGTCAGCACAGGCTGAGAAACACTGGGGTACCTGATGTCGGATGGTCCAAGGTGGCAGGTACCCTAAAAGGTCCGTTCTTATGACCTCACGTGACGGTAAAGGAAGAGGTCTGTTTCTGGTTTAAGGTTCTGATTACCACTTTCGTTGTGAGTCATCGGTTATTGTGGGTTTCTTTGAGTGTGTGTGAATATTTTTCTTCTCTCTTTTGTCTCTTTTCCTATTTTTGATCTCAGTTTTGTCTTCTCTCGTTAGTTCGGTTATTTGTTCGGGGATTCACTTTTACATATCATTTTTGTACTGATCGTTTTTACGTTTTACTTTGGTACCCCCTTTTACGTTATATTGATGTATCATGGGATTTTTGTCCTTTTTTGACTTTACTTAAAAAATTTTTTATTCTGCAAAATTTTGACCTTTTTCATCCAACTTTTCACTTTCAATTCCCTTATCATTTCTTTCCTGTTGTATTCTTGTATACTCTTTTTTCTCTTTTTATATCTCTGTCACCGTCATACTTCTTATAGGAACACTAAGGAGGTAAAAGGAGAGGTGTGTCAAAAGAAGTCAGATAGAGGGACGAGTCTTTCAGTAGGTTATAAACATCGTTCCGGAGACCTGGACAACACCCGTCACAACTCAGTTGAGTCTGAGTCCACAATGGAATGAGGTGGAAAACACACGTACGTACGATTAGTTCCATTTGACCTACACCAGTTTATCCTCTACCGTTCTCACTTGTAGTCATAAAATCCTTAGTCACTTGTTTTACCTGTCCTTACCCTCTTAAATTAAGTCCACTGGTAATATAGATGATGATACCCGTTCTTAGAACCTTACCTCATCGGTAGTATCAGTTTCTCAAGTTTACTCAAGTTTCTCAAGTTTCTCAAGTTTTACGTCATGAACTTACGTCAGAGTTTTTACTGTCTTACTAGAGTCAAACAAAGGTTCCGTTTGGTAAGTCATAGTGTCATTAGGTTCAGATACGGGGTTGGTGATTACGACTTCTTCGACTTCAACTTACCAAGAAACTTCTGGATGTTCTAGAGGATCTTGATTGTGGTTTTTTTTTTTTCAGGAAAAGTAGTATCTCCTGACCCTATGTTTTCAACTTTTTCTATCTTTTTTCATTTCTCTATAGACCTTATTGTCCGTTCAAACCGGAACATCATGTTTTACTTCGTCCCGTATCCGATTGTCTCAAAACGGTTCTTTGTGTGAACAGTATCATTTGTGGGAAAAGGTTACTGTGTTCTCTTCTGAGAAGTGTATCTGTAGTAGTCTACCAGTTATGGCTTTAGTCCAACTAATATAAGAAATATCGGTTTCTACCTCTTCGAGATATCTCTGTCGTTTTGTTCTGGACCTCGACTGACACCGAGTCTAGTAGTCGAGGAATAACATTTTAAGTCTGAGTTAAACTTCTTTCATCCCTTTCGGCAATCCTGTAAGTTTAACGAATACTAATATGTCACCTCCACTGCTTATCTAAGTCCCCTGATCTAGACCATCTGTCTCACCGACTTCTTGATACCTGTCTCCAAACATTGTAACATGTCCTCCACTACTGGTTTTGGTAGGGGTTCTTTTTCTTTACGTTCTTCCGTTTCACCAACAGACTCCTCCGGAATTGTTTATCGACTCTTTTTTTCTCTTCGTTCTCCGTTTCCTCTTTCCCTTTATACATAGCTTCACTTACGTCTCAAGGTCTCTTATTGTTCCTCTCTATTCTTCAGGAAGTTCCGAAACAGTTGCACTTTGATTTCCCTTATATTACTGGTCGAACCTTCTACCGGTCTAGACGTTTAAAAAGAAATAGTAAATATGTGTAAAAGTTTAAAATATGAGGTCATTGAAAGGGGGGGCCGAATTTTTAGTTTAGTATAATTATAAATAACTTATTTTAAACTTTAATGAGTTTTAGTTGGTTGGATTGTTTTTCTTGTTTCTTAGAAGATAATAGGGAAGTGGATCAGTATGTATTACTGACACTTTCCATTACTTACTTCAGTCTAGAATCTAAACTTAGAAATGATGAAAGTAATAAATGGAGATTTCCAATCAATGAACTGGATGGACACAGGAAGTCAAAAGAGTAGATATTTTAACCTCATTGTCACAACAACAACAAAAACCGGGGATTCACCAGAGGTTGAGAAACACTGGGGTACCTGACGTCGTACGGTTCGAAGAGACAGGAGTTGATAGGGAACCTTAAACGAGTTTAAGTACCGGTAACTCAACCACTACGATAGATTGGTAGAGTACGAGCCAACGGGTGTAGAGGAAAACGGAAGTCAGGAAGGGTCCTAGTTCTAGAAAAGGTTAGAGAAATGTAGTCCACAGGTTTCATAACCTCGAAGTCGAATTCATAGTCAGGAAGGTTGTTTATAAGTACCAACTAGAGGAAATCCTAACTGATTAAACTAGAGGAATGTCAGGTTCTCTAAGACTTCTCGGAAGAGATCCTGGCGTCAAGTTTTCGTAGTCAAGAAACTGAGAGTCGAAAGAAATACCAGGTTGACAGTGTAAGTATGTACTGATGACCTTTTCGGCATCGAAACTGATATACTTGGAAACAGTCGTTTCATTACAGAGACGAAAAATTATGTGACAGATCCAAACCGTATTGAAGACAAGGTTCCTCGTTCACACAAAATTAAAGTACCGACGTCAGTGATAGAGACCACTAAAACCTCGGGTTCTTTTATTTTAGACAGTAACGCAGGTGAAAAAGAGGAACATAAACGGCACTTCACCACCCTGACCTACGGTACTAGAATCAAAAAACTTACAACTCAAAGTTCGGTCGAAAAAGTGAGAGGAGAAAGTGGGAATAGTTCTCCGAGAAATCAAGGAGAAAAATCTCACAATACCAGACGTATAGAGTCCAACAACAATAAAGAGGACCTCTCGAACTAACGTCGAACACTAAGTAGGTCGGACCGTAAAGAGTACTACATGAGACGTATCTAAATTTATTCATCTCACTGTTATATGTCGGAACAGTATGAGGAAAGACGTAACTTGGTCGTCTCTTGAGGTACTTGGTCAGTCAACAAAGTACGGGTCAAGATTGATATCGAAGAACTGGGTGTATGTCAAAAGAGTCCCTAATCCATTCCATCAACCATGAGGGTAGAGAAATTCTTAAAAGATGTCAAACAACACTAGGTCAGACAGGAAACCGTATCAGTTACTTCGTCTTCATCTACAAAAAGACCTTAAGGGAACGAAAGAGGTATTAGGTCGTTTATAACAGTTAAACTAGAGACCAAGAAGACGGAAAGATTTGGTCGAACATGTAGACCTTCAAGAACCAAGTGTATGACGACTGTGGATCGAACTTCCTAAAACTGGAATTGGAATGATTGTACACTTTAACATGTTATCAAACTTGTGAGAAACCGTAACGGGAAGAAACCCTAACGTTACTCTTGACTGGAAAAGGTCGACACACCGATGACGACTCAAAAGGTTCAAGCGACTGTATGACTTACGTCGTGAAATTGGCGTAGTAGAAAATCCTAAACTTTAGCGAGTCGACCTTAAGGTAATGGAGTGATCGAAACAAGTATCATTACGAAGGATTCCGGTTGAACTGAAGTGTAAGATCCTACATACTGAGATCCACTTACTGGTGTGGTAGTACCAATAGACCCAGTAATTCTGGAAAAATCATATTAAGAAAAAAGACATAAGAAATGTGAAGAATTAGAGAAGACGAAGACAATCCAGGGACGACAAAGACAGGAAATAGCACTAGTAGGTACGTACTTTACATGGAAACTATAGACGTTAAAAGAACTTCTCTAGAGATCAGAAAGGGTAAGATAACCTTGTTATGTCAAATGGAATATCCCAACATCTTTCAGGATTCATCTGGACCGTGAACCGTTTATAGCTTAGGTGATGAATGACAACAATAAAGGAAGATCAGTAAAAAGATTCGTACATAAAAATAAATATCAAGTCCTGTAGGACATATAAAAGAGAGAGAGAAAAAAAAATATAGTATAATATTCGTAAAAGAACAAGTTAAAGATGAACACTTATCGGAATAGGATTCGATAACTGATGTAAAGATAAAGGAATGTCATTTAAAGATCTATAGAATTCCGTTTATTACTGTCAGGTAAATGACATATTCTTACGAGATCACCCTTTAATATATAAGACTTCAAAATTAGAATGTCGGTACTGGACTACCCCTTATAGTCTATGGACTTATCATACTAGTAATTTGAGTCATCCTAGAGTCACTTATATCTCTCTATTGTACGTTCCAAAATATTAGAACCAAAACGTTGAACCCGTTGTATAAATTGAAGAGACCCGGGGAGGACATGTTACCCCATTTTAATTATGGATGAAGTACCCCACCACTGTTAATCAAAAATTAGGACTATGCACCATTTGTGAATTACTTATAACAATCGAGAAATAAACAATGACACAAATTGTGAATTTTCAAACAAAAGTTTTAATTTTTACTCTCTTACCGTCACAAAATCTATTCATTATACTCCCATTCGACATTTCATATTCTATCCCGTCAGGTTTATGAAAAAATCAACTTTTACCAAAATAACAAAGGGGGTAAAATTAATATTGTTCATAAAAAGGGGGCAAGATTTAAATAATAAGTTTCTGTTGTACTCTTCTCCGTAAACTAAACTATTTGGAATATTTCCTGAAAATATTACAAGAATTCACTAAGTTTCCTACCTTACACTAAAAGAAGGTTCAACAAGAACAATTTTCTGTTTGTACGAAATTCGAAAAAATTTCAATTTAAATTCGATTTGTGTATTTGATTGTTACGGTCGTAAATATCTCACAAAAGATACACGATAGGTTAAAAGATTCAAATAACAAATATAACAGAGTACTTTGGGAATATTACTGGACACTCCTTCCAAGACAGTAATAAAGGTTGACGTCTTCTTTAACTCCGTTTATCTCTAATTTATTGAACGACTTCTAACATACTGATCCCTCTTTCAAGAGAGGACACATCAGATCGAGGTTTCGGGTACGAAATTTGGTAAGATGACACAATGAATTGTAAGGTGGTCTTTTTCATATTTTTAACTAATTTATATCATGATTGGACAACTGTCACAAACACAATTAGGTTCTTAAACTGATTATAATTTCTTATTCAAATTTTTGAGTATAGAAAACACCCTTATGTTCATACGTATAAAGTTAAGTAAAAAGAAGATAATCAAAAAGTCAATACCTTGTTTTTATAATATAGTTTTGTTACTTCGAAACGTCCGATTTAAGAAAGGTGGAAAAGGTTTTCACTACGATGGTGGGTTATCAAAAGTTCCTTTTCATCGAAAATAATGGCCCCCTCCGTGACCGGAACCTTTTCCTTACTGTTGAATAGACAGGTCGGACCCACGCGTCACACACTATCGGTCGGCCATTCACTCAAAATCATGCAACGGACCGTTCTCAGATGACTACCTTATTCAGACACGATGTTACAACTTTTGTGAAAAACGGTCTAAACAAACTAAACGTAGAATTAGAGATACTTTATCAGAAATCTAATAAATTTTTCTTATTATTATTGAAAAGGAACCTTTTTCAGTCAATAATAAACACTACTATCTTCATTACTAACTACTACCTTGACTATTATATGAATTTAAGTTATTGTATGTGTTTAAGTCATTGTTTTAAAAAAGACACATACTTCATTATTTCATGATATAACTCCGAGGAAACAAAAGTCATAGTCACTAATATTAATGACCAAGTCATCTATCAATTGGAACGTGGTCCTATTACCTATCTTACGAAGGTAAAGGATATTCTACCCGTTTATAAAGTTTTGTAGATAACACTACTTAAATCCTTCCCCCTCCGGAACACCTTTCTTAAATGAATCCGTACAGGACCATAGAATGTCGATAAGTTCAATCTCCAAATCTCTGACCGGTTTTTAAGATAGGGAAGAAAGTCAAACCTTATGACATTTTAAAAATCTATCCTATTCATTATCAGACTTACTATTCAGTGATACATTAAATATTCCCGGGTTTCCTGAAAGAAAGTCTACAAAGAAAATTACGTTTACCCGGTCTTGTAAAAAAAATACAACGTTTACAAAAATTCACACAATTATATAATAAAAGAAACATTACGATACACTAAATGTAACGAAAAAACACACACACAAAAAGACTTCTCACATTCTAAGACTTATGTAGATCCAACAGGTTTGGGTAGTTAAACCATATTTTAGACCATCGTATCTAAAATATATATATCGTATCTAAAAATTTTTTATCAAATTGGATTCGAATGTAGTAAGGTCCTTACATAAAAGGAAGATTTCGTACGGACCCGTTCGTTTGTGTATCTTTTCTTATATTAATTCCTTTATTAAATTTTAAATTGACCGAATTTTCATTAAGATAGTTAATTACAGTCTATATACTTTTAACGAATTTAAATTGAAGACCTTTTATTTACGTGAGTTTGATTGAACAAATATCTAAATCGAAAAGATAACAGGAGTTTTACGTACAAAAATTCGACATTTAAGAAAGAATTACATACTTTAATTTTTCTTTTTATATTGTACTTTAATAAAGTCTTGAGTACGTTTCATGGCACACAAATAAAGATCTTTTTAACTACAAAACTTTCGTTGACGTCTCGTCTATAGAAGAGTTTGACCTTTATTCCATGTAATTTTTCAATAAATTTAGTCTAAATCCTTAATATTGTACGAATTCATTCATTGAGTACGAATACCTAATTCTTCAGACTTTTTAACATCTTAAGAAAAAAGAAAAATAACAAAACGTCCAGGTACGTTAAGTCACACTACACTCCCTGGGACTGTACCATGTTTTGTGACACAGTCTTTGCTAGTTTCAGGAACCTGTAGGACTACATTCATACTACCACTACTCCGCTATCATAGTCCACAAACTACAACTATCGTGGATGGTTCCACATAATTACTTTATTTTATAACTACGACTCGTTCACGACACAATTCTTCGGGGACAAAAGGAAACGATCGTTTTTCGGTCGAGAAAAACGGTCCCTCATCTCATCCATCTGCCGATATGATAAAGGAAAGTCCTTATGAAATTTTTATGTAAATATTAGTATATCTTGTTTGAAATAAAGTGAAATAAATTATTCTTATTTATTTATTCTCATTCGATAGGTTCTCGTGTTATAAATCAAATTTACTAAGTACGAGAAACGAGAAGAAATATTAAAACCTAATAGAGACAGGTACCTCCTTTTATTATGTTTGTTCCTTTGGATGTTTTATCGAGGTCTAAAGAGGAGTATTCTGAACTCTATATGTACCTACAAAACGAAAACAAACCAAGTGTATAACCTTTCTCCGGTGAAGAGGTCATCAGAGTTTCTATCGTGAAAAGATACAATTTCTATAAAAACCTGTTTAGTTATAGATGACATCTTGATTCACCTTAAAAATAACAATAACTTCTTCGTCCAGTAGTTGGTTCTTAAAGTAATCGATTTAATTCGGTTTTACTATGGTCTTTAATTTCCGTGAAATTAACTCTAAGGAACTTTATTTATTAGTGTAGGATCTGTACGAATTAGATATACATATAAAAATCATTATCTGAGATGGGATTAAAACTCTGTCCCTAATCTTAAGGTTTTAAACCATTTGTTATTATCCTTTAAAAGTTTCCGAGTGTCTTTCATTTTCACTTGGTTTAGAGTACCATAACAAAGTATTGTCTGATACTTTAAATCAAAATGAAATAATAAACCTATTCAAAGTCTTTATTTTCGGGAAATCCTTTTTATAAGAAGGAGTAGATTCAAAGATATTGAACGGAATAAGTGAATAATCTAACACTATTTGTTACGTCGTCCCTTAAAATAAAGAGGGAGGCTTTCTGAGAGAGGATTACGAACCTTCTGTTATTGACTGTATCAAGACTTGCCGTGTCGGAAACACTGAGATCGTTAACCCTTCCTTGATTAGTTTCGTGTCTTTCCATACACATAAATAAGAAGTGTATAATTAACCGAGGGATGACACACGTCCAAGACACGATTCGGGACCCTATGAGTTACTACGTTACAGACATGAACATGTCAGTCAAGTCAAGTCAAGTCAAGTCAGCGAGTCAGTACAGGCTGAGAAACGTTGGGGTACTTAGTGTCGTGCGGTCCGGAGGGACAAGTAGTGGTTAAGAGCCTCAAGTGAGTCTGAGTGCAAGTAGTTCTGTCACTACGGTAGGTCAGTAGAGTAGGAGCCAGCAGGGGAAGAGGAGGACGGAGGTTAGGGAGGGTCTTAGTCCCAGAAAAGGTCACTCAGTCAAGAAGCGGAGTCCACCGGTCTCATAACCTCAAAGTCGAAGTCGTAGTCAGGAAGGTTACTTGCAAGTCCTGACTAAAGGAAATCCTACTTGACTAACCTAGAGGAACGTCAGGTTCCCTGAGAGTCCTCGGAAGAGGTTGTGGTGTCAAGTTTTCGTAGTTAAGAAACCGAAAGTCGAAAGAAATATCAGGTGGAGAGTGTAGGTATGTACTGATGTCCGTTTTGGTCATACAGATCTTAGTCACATGTCAATAAGTGAATTGTGAATGACTACTGAAAACACGTGGTATGGGACCCGACGTACGGGTTTACTGTCTCCACTTATTCTGTGACAGGGACTAGTCCGACACCAACCCTGAACTTCCCACGTCCATAAAAGGGTCTCTCCACTATCTCATAAGACTTGGTCCTGTTCCTCCTTCATAGGAACACAATGAACTTCCTACAGGAAACCCCGAACTCCCCTCACCGTACCTCGACTAGTCAAAGGAAGGCAACCAAGTTTCGAAAACAGAGTAATTGAAGTTAAAGAAGAAGACATGTCACACCTATTAAGAGTTTAGTCGAACTCTTTCCTATATCCTTGTCTGTCTTCCTAAGATCTCCCCGTAATCGAAAAAAAGATGTGTACACGATTGTTAAAGGTAGAAAAGGGGTAAGAGAATAACTTCAACTTCAGGATACAAAGTTAAAGATAATATCGTTTCACTTATACTAACTCTATCCCTTAAACGAAAAAAATTTTTTCAAAAATTCTCCCCACTTACTCACCCCTCTGTCTCTTCTCAACGGAGGGACAGGTAGTGGTCGAGGGCCTCAAGTGAGTTTGAGTACAGGTAGCTCAGTCACTACGGTAGGTTGGTAGAGTAGGAGACAGTGGGGTAAGAGGAGGACGGAAGTTAGAAAGGGTCGAAACCTCAGAAAAGGTTACTCAGTTGAGAAACGTACACCCGACTGAAGAGAGAGAAGAGAGAGGGTCCTAGGAACACAGAGAAGACATAGAGAAGAATGATATAGGAAAAAGTTCACATAAACTCTTAATAGGTGTGACACAGACTAAAAGAGAGAGGTATGGAGAATGAGTAAAGAGACAACGAGAGGCATACAGACAGAGTGAGAGTGAGAGATAGTTGAGAAGCGAAAACAAAGGGACAAATAAAGAAGTAGAACCAGAGAGAGTAGTGAACCATAAAGGGACAGAACAGACAAAATAAAGTAGGGGACGGGCAGAAACAATAAGAACTAAAGATAGACTGAGAGGAAGGAAAAGAGTAATAACAGAAAGAAACATTATATCTGAAACTAGATAAAAATGAGTAGTGTAACCTAATTTTAATTTTAAGATACCTGAAGTAATTTTAATATAATCTAGTCCGAAGAATTTTCTACCTCGGTCAAAAAAAGACGGTTTTAAGGACAGTCAATATCTACGACATTGGACTGTCAAAAGTCAAGTCAAGTCAAGTCAGCGAGTCAGCACAGGATGAGAAACACTGGGGTACCTGACGTCGTGCGGTCCGGAGGGACAGGTAGTGGTTGAGGACCTCAAGTGAGTTTGAGTACAGGTAGCTCAGTTACTATGGTAGGTTGGTAGAGTAGGAGACAGTGGGGTCAGAAGAGGACGGAAGTTAGAAAGGGTCGAAACCTCAGAAAAGGTTACTCAGTTGAGAAGCGTACTCCACCGGTTTCATAACCTCAAAGTCGAAGTCGAAGTCAGGAAGGTTACTTGTAGGTCCTGACTAGAGGAAATCCTACCTAACCAACCTAGAGGAACATCAGGTTCCCTGAGAGTTCTCAGAAGAGGTTGTGGTGTCAAGTTTTCGTAGTTAAGAAGACGTGAGTCGAAAGAAATGTCAGGTTGAGAGTGTAGGTATGTACTGATGACTTTCTTGGTATCGGAACTGATCTACCTGGAAACAACCGTTTCATTACAGACGAAAAAAAAAAAAATTTGAAATAAAATGAAATGTTATGACATAACCAAAACGGTATGTAGTGGTACTTAGGTGGTGCCCACATGTGCACAAGGGTTAGGACGACAGATCCAACCAGTATTGAAAGGAAAGTTCCTCATTCGTAGAAAATTAAAGTACCGACGTCAGTGGTAGACGTCACTAAAACCTCGGGTTTTATTATTTCAGACTGTGACAAAGGTGACAAAGGGGTAGATAAACGGTACTTCACTACCCTGACCAGGCAGATCAGTTCCGATACCAAAAAGGTCACCAGTTCATACATACACTCTCAACTTGATATTTCCTTCGACTCACGGTTTCCTAACTACGAAAACTTGACACCACACCCCTTCTGAGAACTCTCAGGGAACCTGACGTTCCTCTAGGTTGGCCAGATAAGATTTCCTCTAGTCGGGACCCACAAGAAACCTTCCTTACTACGACTTCGACTTTGAGGTCATGAAACTGGTGGAGTACGCTTCTTAACTGAGTAACCTTTTCTGACTACGACCCTCCCTAACCCTCGTCCTCCTTTTCCCCTGCTGTCTCCTGCTCTACCGACCTACCGTAGTGACTGAGCTACCTACACTCAGACTCACTTGAGGCCCTCAACCACTACCTCTCCCTCCGGACCGCACGACGTACCCCAACGTTTCTCAGTCAGTCTGTGCTGACTCGTTGACTTGACTCGACTTGACTACCCTGACCTACGGTACTAGAATCAAAAGACTTACAATTCGAAATTCGGTTGAAAAAGTGAGAGGAGAAAGTGAAAGTAGTTCTTCGAGAAATCAAGAAGAAGTGAAAGACGGTATTCCCACCACAATAGACGTATAGACTCCAATAACTATAAAGAGGCCCGTTAGAACTAAGGTCGAACACGAAGGAGGTCGGGTCGCAAAGAGTACTACATGAGACGTATATTCAATTTATTCGTCCCACTGTTATATGTCGGAACTGCATGAGGAAAAGGATAAACCTTGGTCAGACAACAAGGTAAAACAAGATGGAAAAATAACAACTAAACATCTCTAAAAAGTATCTGAGACTCGACTCACGAAACACTCTATATCACACATAAATCTTATAGAGGAGGATCAGACGACAGCAAGTCAGTGACTTAACACAGACTGTGACGTTGGGGTACTTGACGTCTTACGGTCCGAAGGGACAGGAAGTGATAGAGGACCTCAAACGAGTTTCAGTACAGGTACCTCAGTCACTATGGTAGGTTGGTAGAGTAGGAGACAGTGGGGGAAGAGGAAAAAGGGAGTTAGAAAGAGACATAGTCCCAGAAAAGGTTACTCAGTGAGAAGTGTAATCCACTGGTTTCATGACCTCGAAGTCGAAGTCGTAGTCAGGAAGGTTACGTATAAGTTCCAACTAGAGGAAATCCTAACTAACCAAACTAGAGGAACGTCAGGTTCCCTGAGAGTTCTCAGAAGAGGTTGTGGTGTCAAGTTTTTGTAGCCAAGAAGCCGAGAGTCGGAAGAAATACCAGGTTGAGAATATAAACATGTACTGATGACCTTTTTGGTATCGAAACTGTTATCCCTGGAAACAACCGTTTCATCACAGAGACGAAAAATTATACGACAGATCCAAAAAATTATCGAAAATAAGGTTCGTCGTTCGTAGAAAATTAAAACACCGATGTCAGTGACAGGTACCACTAAAACTTCGAGGTCTTTTATTTTAGAAAGTGACAAAGGTTAAAAGGGGGTAGATAAACGGTACTACACTACCCTGGTCTACGGTACCAGAAGTAAAAAATTTTCAACTCAAAAATTCGGTCGAAATAGTGAGAGGACAAAGTGGAAGTACTTCTTTGTGAAATCAAGGAGAAGTGAAAGATGGTAATTTCACCATAGTAGACGAATAGACTCCAACAACGATAAACCAGGTCGTTAGAACTAACGTCGAACACTCATGTGTCGGGTCGTAAACCGTACTACTTGGGTCGTATATCCAATTTATTCGTCCCACTGTTATATACCAGAACTACATGAGGAAAGAGTTAAAGTTCGGTCAGGTAACAAGGTACAGAACAAGATTGACGACGAAGACCGGGTCGTATGTCCAAAGAGTCCTCTGTCAATTCTACCAGACCATAAGGATAGAGAAAGTCTTAAAAGGTCAAACAGTACTAGGTGTCAGTTTCCACAATCGTATCAGTCACTTCGTCTTCATCTACAAAAAACCTTAAAAGACCGAAAAAGATACTAGGTCTCCTAGTATCTGGGAAAGATCCATTATTGTCTTCATTGTTATCTCTTCATCCAATGGACCAGAGATCGACGACGACGACGACCATTCAACGAAGTCAGCACAGGCTGAGACACGCTGGGGTACCTGACGTCGGGCGGGCCGAGGAGGCAGGTACCCTGACAGGTCCGTCCTCGCGACCTCCCCCACGGTAGCGGAAGAGACAAACCAGAGATCTCCAACATCAAAAATAGTTTATATCATGTAAACGTCGGAAATAAAGAGGTTTACTAAAAAGACAAGGAAATAAGACCCTGAAGTTAATATATATACAATTGTACGATCTATGAAGGTGTCGAATAACTATAAGACGGAAAAAAGGGGGAGTTAAAAATAGGGAAGAAACAGGAAATAAAAGGTACGAACTATAAACACTACAGAAGTTCTCACACCTAGAAAAGAAGGCGTTGATTTTGGTAAATAAACTAAAAAGTAAAGTCTACAAAAAAATCGTTATCTTCAAGACAAACCAAGATGAAAACATAAAGATTAATATGAGTACAAAAGGAACTTTATAAAATCTTATGAATGTTATAGAAAAAAGAAGGTAGAAAACAAAAATATTTGTTTCTACTATAAAAATCACTATTTTCCATGTTAAGTGTTTCCTCTATCTGTAGTATTTGGTAATGTGTGGATTGTTGTCTCTTTGTTTCTATGTATTTCGTTTCTACTCTTCTTTACATTCCCTTTTCCTTTTTTATATATTAGTATCACTCTGTATAATTATAAAGAGATTCTTATAAAAAAGTTAACGTCTTTTTTATTCTTATCTACACAGAACTTACTACAGTAATTATTAAATTTATATTATCAAAATATAAATATAATTAGAATATAGGATGTCTCGATATAAATTTTAAAACATTGAGTAAACAATAAACCAAAGGTATCCTGTAAATCTTTTTGACTGTTTTTCCATTTGTAATGATTTAAAGTTCTTCATCTTAAGAAAAGAACACACTAAGTCAATATGTATATGTGTATATAATAAAACCTTTAATAAAAGGTAATGTCCAATATTATTCTATAACTGAAACAAGGGACACGATGTATCATTTGGAAACAACGGACAACGTATAGATAAAAATTTCAATCTTTAGATCGTAAGATAAGTATGATTCAGTTAGTCCACTTTAGTTTTACAGTATTTAAAAAATCAATCCGTTTTTAACTATTTAGAAGTTTATATATATAATATGTATAATAAATATACACTTTCACTTTCAGTGAATCGACACAGACTGAGACGATGGGGTACCTGATATATCAGGTACCTCAAGAGGTCCGGTCTTATGACCTCACCCATCGGAAAGGGAAGAGGTCCCCTAGAAGGACTGGGTCCTTAACTTGGTCCCAGAGGACGTAACGTCCACCTAAGAAATGGTTGACTCGATAGTCCCTTCGGGATATAATAAATATATATACATATGTTTTCTAAAAGATGATATGAACAATTTCCGAACTCTTTTTTGTAATCCTTTTTTTTTTTCTCTTCCACCTCTTTGACCTTTTGTATTTGATTTACTTTGCCCTCGTGGCTTACATTTTATCTTTTACACTTGCTTCGACCTACTTTCATTTTCTAGGAGTATCTCAGGTCAACAAAAATTTGTACCGACGAGTAATCCTTGTATAGACTTTGAGACTGGTTATTTTTTGTTCATTGTGGACCTGTAAACATAAAAAGTTTCTTAAGGTTCCATTATGACTATACGTAGACCCCGCCCGCCCCTGCGCCGCCCGAGGTCGCGAGACGGCCTACGGTACCGACGACGACTACGACCACTACCGCCGCCGTCGCCGCTGCAGCCTCGTCGTCCACAGCGACCACGACACCAGCTCACTGGCTCCGGACACTCGAGGACGCCGGCTGTGGGTGCTCCCGGTGCTCCCGGTATAGTGGTCGCTGCACGTCGAGAGGTGGATGAATCTGGGACGGGACCTCGACCCGGGGGCTTTACACGACGACAAGGACGTCTTGTTCGACTCGTAACTCCTGAAGTGTCGGATACCACCGCACAAACCTTTGTTCGTTCTGTCGCGGAAAAGATTGGACCTCTTACGGGACCTGAACCGGGGGAGGAGAGACCACGAAGGACGGCAACTGACCATGCGCTAGTCGTGAGACTGGTGAATGGACGTCCTCTTCGAGTCCCGGTCGGGGGACGTGCACCTGAACCGGTGAGAGGTCCTTGACTTCGAGTTGCGGTCGTAGGGTCGGAACGACGAGTAGGTGGACGGGATGTGTCGGTCGAGCCCAGACTACCGTGGCTTCCTTCAGGAGTACCCGTTACTACTCCAGTAACCCGTCCACGACTCGTGTGAGTTCAGTCTTCTGTAGGGGATGTGTCGCCGGGAGTGCCGCCAGGCGGGAAGATCCCACCGGGGGATACATCGGTACCACTGACCCCCCGACCCAGCGGTCGACAACGTCTCTTGCCACCGTGGTGGACGTTAGTTACGGGGGCACTCAATGTTACTGTGACGGGGCGCCTAGGAGAAGACCCGGGTTTTGAAGAGCCACCGTATGTCCCTCGTGACCCTCCTGAACTGGAGGGAGTGGAAACCCCAGGTCCTGGAGTTGGACTGACCGAGGAGGACCTTGCTGAGGTAACGGTCCGACCACGACTGGATACTGAGTGAGAAACCCTGGTACCACTGCAAGTTCAAGTGAGACCGATTGGCGAAGATGGCCCATAGACGGGCCATGACCAAATGGAACCTCTTGGACCTTTAGGTATCGTTGCCAAGGCAGCGGATGAAGTTACGGAGGGTCCAGTGCCCCGGGTCGTAAATAAGGAAGGTGACGCTCGTACAGTCGTCACTTTTGCTCCTACCGTTGGAGGAACACGGACTGTGTGTCGGGAGAGAAACCGTCTACTGAAAAGCCCTGAAGGTCTAGGTCCGGAAGTTACACTGTCCGCTCGTCAAGAGGATACGATCGTTGACACGTCCGAAGAGGGGACCATAGACCTACCCCAACGAGTGGAGGAACAAGTGCGACAAGTAGAAGTGGATGCCGGACGTGTACTAGGAGTCGGAGTTCTGTTACCTGACGAAGCTGCTGGTGTTCCCGGGGTGGTAGTGAAACTGGGTCTAGCACACTAAGGTGTGGACATCCCCACCCCCTACCCCCCTAACTCCCGCACGGACCCCAGGTCCAACAGTGGAAGGGTAGTCTCCGGGTGACCCGTCCTTCCGAAGAGGGAGAAGGCGGTAACGTGCTGAGGGACCGAGGGGGATCGAACAGTCCGATGGACAAGTCGGACGACTCCCAGAAGGGATCCGACGGGTGAGGGGTGGTGTAGAGAGAGGTGTTCCACATATATAAAGACGTATCTGTCATCTGTCTAGAGGGTCCGAACTAGTAATATTTCCATCCCCGGCAATCAAGATGTTTTAGGTGGGGGGAAGAGGAATAAATAAGACTAAAGAGGTGGAAGCGACGAACGACACATCGGTCAGGACGACACATCGTCGGTCCTCGACAAGGTAAGGGACTCAAACCCCCCCTCACACCTTCATGATAAACAGACAGGGCGAATCGACCGCAATAATAAAATAAAAAACCACTACACGATTGTTATTCTGCATGTGACCCCAAATAAGGAAACCGGATTCTTCCCTCCCTAGATGTACCGTCCACCCTACCCACACTAGTGCCCCAAACCCTGGACAAGGACAGCCCTCATGGACCGTCCTCGGGGCCCCACGAGCACCAAAGGAAGGCTTATTTTATTTCTGCCCAGCGGTACTTTTTTTTTTACTATACGTAGACCTAAAATTTTTTACTAATGTCCAAAAAGATAATTTACGATGAAAACCACTATGTCTAAAGATAAAAGACAACTGGTCAGTACTATGGTGCCATGATTCACTCATTACCAATGTATCAGTGTTATCATTTTCTACAACTAGTCAAAAGTGTTAGTTGTCGGTCTGTTTTTTGCTTTCTATTAATGACAACGTTCGGTATTACCCTATGTACTAATTACCCTTGTACTAATTGGATTGTTATATTTTATTAATGTATGTTAAACCCCCTAGTTCGGCTCACTACACCATTCACCTTCACGTATGTACGTGTACAAAAGTAGACGAGTCGGTCAGATACAGAAAACCAACTATGTAAATTAGGTAAAAGTAAATTCAATTAATAGTTATATATACTAGGATAATGACAAAAGAACAAAACCCAAATAAAAGATATTCATCTATAAAAGAAAGAGAACAAAAGACGGATCTGTTCAAGGAAATCGTAAACAACATTTCAACTAAACCACTACGACTCAAGAGAATTGAAAACGAACAGACCTTTCGAAAACTAAAGAGGCAGTTTGGGTTTCCTCTCAAAACGAACCATCTCATAAGGACTAACATCAACGAAGGGAAAGTAGTCAAATTTATATAGTACGGTGAGAGAAGACTAAATGTCCAAATCAATTCTTTAGTCGACTATCGGATTACCCTCAAGGGAACATTCAATGAACAGTAAAGGGGGAACAACGAAAATTGTAAAATAGAGACAGAAATTAAAAACAGTCAAAACTAATGATACACAGAACCACACAAAGAGGACCCCAAATAGGGCGGACCCTAAAAGACACGAAGGACCTGAACCAACGGACAAAGAAAAGGGTACAATCTCTTCAAAAGTCGATAATCGAGAAGTTTATAAAAGAATCTAGGAAAAAGAGAGAGCAGAAGACCCTGAGGACATTATGTTTACAACTACACAAATTACAACAGGATTTCCAGAGAAAAAAAGTAGAACTTCTAGAAAAAACATGTCAAGAAGACACATAAGAACGGTGGAGAAGAATTATAGAAGACGAAGACAATCCAGGTATGGTAAAGACAGGAAAAAACTCGGGTAGAAACGCACTTTACAAGGGAAGCATAGACAATCCAGGTATGGTAAAGACAGGAAAAAACTCGGGTAGAAACGGACTTTACAAGGGAACCATTGAGATTAAAAGCACTTCTCTAGAGCTCAGAAAGGGTAAGACAACAAAAGGAGATAAAGAAACGTAACTAGCGACTCCTTCCGAAAGAATAGAGAAGACCGATAAGAAACCTTGAGACGTAAGTCTACGAATATAGAAAAGAAAGAGGTAGAAGTTCTGGTTCTATTAGTGTTACCACACTAGTGAGTGGATCTCGGTCTGTAGGACCCTACACTTCAGTTCACCCGGAATCTTTCGAAGTGATGCTTGTTCCGATCACCTGCACTACCGTAAGGTCAACTTGATAAAGTTTAGGACTTTCTACTACGACACTTTCACGACGTAAGTTGTACGGTCGTTTAAACCTTTTGAGTCGTCACCGATTTCCTGACCTTTTCCAGTCAAAAGTAAGGTTATGGTTTCTTTCCGTTACGGTTTATTACGAGTTTGATGACGTGTTAACGTGAGTAGAGTGTACGATCATTTCATTACGAGTTTTAAGAGGTTCGGTCCGAAGTCGTGATGCACTTGGCACTTGAAGGTCTACAAGTTCGACCAAAATCTTTTCCGTCTCCTTGGTCTCTAGTTTAATGGTTGTAGACAACCTAGTAGTTTTTTCGTTCTCTCAAGGTCTTTTTGTAGATAAAGACTAAATAACGGATACGGTTTCGGAAACTGACACACCCAGTGTTATTCGACACCTTTTAAGACTTTCTCTACCCTTATGGTCTGGAGGACTGGACGGAGAACTCTTTGGACATACGTCTAGTCCTTCGTTGTCAATCTTGACCTGTACCTTGTTGTCTGACCAAGGTTTATCCTTTTCCTCATACAGTTCCGACATATGACAGTGGGACGAATTAATTGAAGATACGTCTCATGTAGGACTCTTTGTGACCCGACCTTCTTCGTGTTCGACTTTAGTTCTAACGGTCCTCTTTATAGTTATTGGAGTCTATACGTCTACTGTGGTGGGAATACCGTCTTTCACTTCTCCTTGATTTTTCGGAGAAACTACTTTCACTTCTCACTTTTTCAACCGAATTTCGAGTTGTAAGTCTTTTGCTTCTAGTACCGTAGATCAGGGTAGTGAAGTACCCTTTATCTACCCCTTTGTCACCTTTGTCACAGTTTGAAATAAAACCCCCCGAGGTTTTAGTGACGACTACCACTGAAGTCGGTACTTTAATTTTCTACGAATGAGGAACCTTCTTTTCAATACTGGTTGGATCTATCGTATAACTTTTCGTCTCTGTAATGAAACGGTTGTTTCCAGGTAGATCAGTTCCGATACCAAAAAGGTCATCAGTGCATACCTATACTCTCAACCTGACACTTCTTCCGACTCGTGGCTTCTTGACTACGAAAACTTGACACCACAACCTCTTCTGAGGACTCTCAGGAACCTGACGTTCCTCTAGGTTGGTCAGGTAAGACTTCCTCTAGTCGGGACCCTAAAGAAACCTTCCTTACTACGATTTCGACTTCTGGTGGAATACACTTCTCAACTGAGTGACCTTTTCTAAGACCACGACCCTCGCTAACCCCCGTCCTCCTCTTCCCCTGCTGTCTCCTACTCTATCGACCTACCGTAGTGGCTGAGCTACCTGTACTCAAACTCACTCGAGGCCCTCAACCACTACCTGTCCCTCCGGACCGCACGACACTAAGTGCCCCAGCGTTTCTCAGCCTGTGCTGACTCACTGACTTGACTTGAAAACCCAGATACCCGAGAACCAGACCAATGACCACTCGAAGTTCTCCCAAATGTAGTTCCCCCTAGAAGACTCCGACGACGACGGAGAGGGGGCGGAGGACATCTCTCGAAAACGACCGGGTGTGGATGTGTCCTCTGGGCGACTGTGATCGCCCATCAAAACGAAGTCAGAGGACACCAACCCCCACACCCCCAATGACGACGAAAGGAGACTCAGAACCAACTGTGTTCTAAAACAAACACTGGAAGTTCTGACCTCCGAGGTAAAGAGGATCAGGACACCTTCAGAACAGTAGTCTAGGGTGACCGGAAGTTCCAGTCTAAGGGACCCCTAAGGGTCAGGGAAACAACCTGGGGGTCCAACCTTCGGACTGCACCCCAAATCTTGGCAGTGATGTCACCCTCTTGAAGAAACCATAATAAAAAGAGGTCAAAGACCCAACGGGTAGGTCACCCCAACACTAAACTAAAATAGTACTAACACGGGGAGGATGGTAGAGGGACGTCGAAGAAGAGACAGAAACCTGTTTCTTCTATGAAACCTCATAGAAAGAGACCACCCAAGGTGACAAGAAGACAACCACCAACACGTTATCGGTCAACACTAATACCACCAGAGCGTCCTCCTCTACTCACGTGTATGAAGATAAGACTGCAGAACTTGTCTTCAGAAAAGATAGTAGAAAAATTTTTTTAACACTTCCTATCAACTAAATTTTATAATACAATCAAAGACCACATATTGTATCACTAAGTTACAAAAATACCCAATATGAGGTAAATTTCAATGATGTTTTATCACCGACACAAAAGGACACGTAATGTTACATAGGAGTAGCGAATAAAATATGTGTCGTCAAACACAGAGTTAGGACATAAGGACAGAGTGGTGAGGGAAGAAAAAAACGGAGTGACCACTGGTGATCAAACCAGAGATATAGGTACCCGGACGAAGACAAAACAATACATATAAGTAAATAAAATCTAAAACCTCTCCCTTTACCGTTGGGTGAGGTCCTAAGAACGGACCTTTTAAGGTACCTGTCCCCTCGGACCACCCATAGTCAGGTACCCCAGCGTCTCTTAGTCTGTACTGACTCGTGTCTCATGCCATGTAAAATCTAAAATCCAAGGTTTATATACGCTATTGGATATCGCAAACAGAAAGAGACTGAATAAAGGAATTCGTACTATGAGAAAACCTGGTAAAACAACGTCTACAGTGTTAAAGTAGAAAAAATACCGACTCACTATAAGGTAACATATACATATGTAGTGTAAAAGAAATAAGTAAGTAGACAACTACCTGCGAATTCTAACGTAGGTATAGAACCGTTAACATTTATTACGGTGATACTTGTAACCCCACGACCATAGAAAAGATTAATCATATAAAGAAAAGAAGTAAGTAAAGAAAGGTCGTTACCTTAATGACCTAGCACACCATTAAGATGAAAATTAAAAACTCCTGAGGTATGACAAAAGTCATTACCGACGGGGTTAAATGTCAGGGTAGTTGTTGTATAATCCTAAAGGAAAAGAGATGTAGGAGCGGTTGTAAACAATAAACATCTGAAAACCACTATCGGTAAGAATGTCCACACTCCACTATAGAGTTACACCAAAACTAAATATAGTTCGACCTTAGTTCTAACGGTCTTCTTTATAGTTATTGGAGTCTATACGTCTACTGTGGTGGGAATACCGTCTTTCACTCGTCCTTGATTTTTCGGAGAACTACTTTCACTTTCTCCTTTCGTTTTTTCAACCGAATTTCGACTTGTAAGTCTTTTACTTCTAGTACCGTAGGCCAGGGTACTGAAGTACCCTCTAACGGCCCCAGGTCGGGGCCACCTAGGTCCCACTAAGCTTCCCCTCTACCTATCCATTCCTTTTGAATAAATAAATCTCTATATTCTAATCTAATCCTGCTTTATCATATCATCCCTTAAATCCACCTCTTTTTCTACGACTTATTGAACCAAATACCCCTTTTGGTTATCTTGGAGCTCTGTTCTCTAAACATGGTAGATGCAATCCGGTGGTCGCAGGTGAACTTATAGCTTCCCACGGGGTGGAATCCGAGGGAAAGCGCACCTAGAATCGTCGGTCCCGTTCATTCATCTCCACCGCTCGGAGGCACGAGGTCTACCCTTAAGTCGACTTTTTCCCCTCTTTTCTTACTGAACCCCTTCGGGTCGTAACCACGTTCTGAGGTTTTTGATAAAAAGTTTTAGTCGAATATGTGGGGTTCAACATGTATTTCTTTATTACCTTATACGTCTCAATACGTCCCCGTCGTCAGGACTGGGAGTAACTCTGGTCCGAAAGAAAAACGTATGGGAGGACATGTGTTTTCCAGAGTGTACCAAATGTAATAGAAGACCGGTTCTCCGGACAATTGTCAAAATACCGAGAGAAAGACCTATTAACAGATAGTTGGTCTTTTGAGGAAAAGGGATCTTCACAAAAAGAAATGAGACGTAGTGGAAGTTTCATGATTTATTTCAATTGTAAGGACATCTTGTTTCCACGTCACCCAATATTGTTTCTTTCATGAATTGAGTTTCTAGATTACAACGATTATGGTCCAGATGATGGACAAAAAGATATGTGGTTGATAGAGATGTTTATTTTCTATACTTTTAAACCGTCGTCATAACCGAGTTGTTTACTTTGGAAATTAGTCAGGATAAGATTACTAAAACTGAGGAGTCTTCGGGGATGTAAGGATCCTACAAAATTCGAAGGACACGGAGGGTACCAGTCCTCCGGAGTTTGTTAGTGTACGCGTCGACGTGCTCAGGACGTCCGTCCGATCTTTCGGTAGTCTCGAGATTAATAAAGGTCTTTTTCCACCACCCCCCTGTCGGGGGACAATTACTGTCTTCTCATCCACCTTTCGTATTGTGTCATTTCGTCCGTCTGAGACCAGAACCCCCCACCTACGAGCCCCCTTGGGGACTTCGGACTAGTGCAGGAACGTAAAACAGTCCGGAGGAAGGCGTACTGGAACAGTGCCCGCTCTAAGGAGCACGACCGGGGGCCGTCCTTTATCTACCCCTTTGTCACCTTTGTCGCAGTCTGAAATAACAAAACCCGAGGTTTTAGTGACGTCTACCACTGACGTCGGTACTTTAATTTTCTGCGAATGAGGAACCTTCTTTTCAATACTGGTTGGATCTGTCATATAAGTTTTCGTCTCTGTAATGGAACGACTGATTCCAGGCAGATCAGTTCCGATACCAAAAAGGTCATCAGTACATACCTACACTCTCAACCTGACACTTTTTCCGACTCGTGGCTTCTTAACCACAAAAACTTGACACCACAACCTCTTCTGAGAACTCTCAGGGAACCTGACGTTCCTCTAGGTTGGTCAGGTAAGACTTCCTCTAGTCGGGACCCTAAAGAAACCCTCCTTACTACGATTTCGACTTTGAGGTCATGAAACTGGTGGAATACACTTCTCAACTGAGTGACCTTTTCTAAGACCANACACTTCTCAACTGAGTAACCTTTTCTGAGACTACGACCCTCCCTAACCCCCGTCCTCCTCTTCCCCTGCTGGCTCTTACTCTACCGACCTACCGTAGTGCCTGAGTTACTTACACTCAGACTCACTTGAGGCCCTCAACCACTACCTGTCCCTCCGGACCGCACGACGCTAAGTACCCCAGCGTTTCTCAGTCTGTGTTGACTCGCTGACTTGACTTGACTTGACTACTAATCATTACAACTCGTAAAAAGAATACGGACGACCTGTAGACATATAGAAGAAACCTTTGTCTAATAAGTCCGGAAAACGAGTAAGAAATTAACTCGACAAACCAAATAAATTATAAAACCAATAATCGGGGAATAACGAATAGAATAAACAGTCATAAAAAAGGGTAAATCATCCGAAAAATTTTAAAACAAGTACCAAAAGAAACAACATGTTTTCGAAAATTCAAATTAATACAGGGTAAACGATTAAAAACGGAAATAAGAAAACAGATTCCTTTGTCTAGATGTTTTTATAACGATACTAAATACAGTCTCTCACAAGACGGAATAAGAGAAGATCCTGACAATATCAAAATCCAGAATGTAAATCCGGAAATTAAGTAAAAACCAAATAAAAACATATGTTACTCTCCTATACAAGATTAGAAAAAAACGTACATCGACAGGTCACATGTTATAGTAGACTTTCCAGAAGTAGACGACTAAGATAGAAAACACAGTAAAGACTCTCTGAAAGATAATAGACTAAAAAAAGGACCAACAAAACGGACGATATTTAAAATACAGTAACTCCACACACGTACACACACATACATAGACCATACAGGGGTATACACATACGTAAAAGTAAAGGAAAACTTAATTTTCGAACACCTAGTCCAGGTAATCAAGTCCAAGCGAAAATTCGAAATAAACCCACTCAGATCTCACCTGAAATGAAACCCGATTAATTTAGGAGGATGAAACCGGTGGACTATACTTTCCCGTTGAGTAACCTTTTCTAGGACTACCACCCTTCTTGACGTCCGTCCTCTTCCCCCGTTGTCTCTTACTCTACCAACCTACCACAGTGACGGAGTCACCTGTACTTAAACTCGTCTGAGATCCTCAACCATTTCCTGTCCCTTCGGACCCCACGACATCAGGTACCCCAACGTTTCTCAACCTGTGTTGAATCGTCGACTTGTTGTTTGTGGGAGGATGACTACGTGTCGGGAAGACTTGAAAGGTGACTTTCGGGGTTATGAGTTGTTCGGATGAACTTGTTTGAATAGAGGGTCGGGATACACATGATACCCTTAACAAGTCGAATACTGAGGGTCCTTCGATGAGAAACGGACCGAAATACCTGAGAATAAGGATTGTTCATGTAAAACCACAGACTGGTCTGAGTTTCTATCTGATACGTCTAAATACTCCGAGATAGAAATGTATGAAAAGAGAAACTGTATTTAGAGGAGTGTTTAAGTTTGAAGGAATAAGAGGGGTTTGGGGTAAGATAGAGGATTTGTGTCACTATTACGATATAAAATGACAAAAGGGTGAGGAATACGGTGTCAGACCTCTTCCGTTACCGTGGAGTGAGGTCATGAGAACGGACCGATTAGGGTAACTACCTCCTCGGACCAACCGACGTCAGGTACCCCACCACTTCTCAGCCTGTGTTGATTCTCTGAAGTGAAAGTGAAAAGTGAAAGTACGTGACCTCTTCCTTTACCGTTGGGTGAGGTCACAAGAACGGACCTCTTAGGGTCCCTGTCCCCTCGGACCACCCGACGACAGATACCCCAGTCTGTCTCAGCCTGTGCTGACTTCGCTGAATCGTCGTCGTCGTACGGTGTCAGATATACTGTATACATATATCCTATATATGATATATCTGACATTATATGTGATATTATACATATATATATATATACCTCATGTATGACATCATATACATATCATGGAAATACATTTTACACTAGAATCCCGAGTAAAGTCAAAAAGAAGAGAGTCTTTAACGACAGAAGGGAGGGACGATTTGTCATAGACTTTTATCAACATAGTATATAAAGACGTCAAAGAAATACAAATATCCTCCTTCCGTTCAGGTACCACGACTTCCGTCTTCAGGGACGATTAAATCAAAATCAAGACTAAATAAGAACAAATTTACACACCTATCGATTACCTTTAACATAGGTCGACTAATACGTCCCGGAGACTCTAAACTCGGATCCACAACTGAGTGGACCATATCTCAAAACTAATTCTAACCCGGTAGGACTTACTGTCGTTCTAATGATCGTTTCTTTCTACTCCGTGAAAATAATCTAATGACAAAGTAATTAAATCGGAATCATTTCAAAAAAAATTTTTAAGAAGTCAAAAACAATATGAGAAAACTTAGTCTAGGGCAATAAAATTTACAAAAGGACTATACTTAACCAAATCGAGATAACAATTAATGACATAGTAAAATTTTATAATCCTCGTAGTAAAGAACGATAATGTTGGTAGATACGACTCTGACCTAGTCCAAAACACCATGGTTCACGAAGACGGTTCCGTCCTCACCTCCGGAACTTGTTCACTCATGATAGAACAATTAGAATATAATGACACATATATTATTAGATTATTCATGAGAGTCCAATGAGAACAGGGACTTCTACTACACGAAACTTTCGGACACATTGATTTAAGGACGAAAGAACAAAGAAAGGTCTCTTTTGCTTTTGTTACTGATTAAACCTAAACGGTCCTCTGTAGCACAGAGCACTTATCCAGAATAAAAAGATATCGACGTGACAGGTAATCTTAAGAGACATCACTAATTTGATAAGACGTCTAGACATGATCGGTCATCGATGTTCACCGGTGACTTGGGAACGTAACACCAATGACGCTGACTCTTTGATTAATAATGAATTAAAATTAGTGAACAGATCATGCTGACATAATATTTCAAACTCCTTTCCCGACTATCCTTGAATCTGACCTCACAGGTACACAGAGATGATCATGGGGGAGACTGGAGGGAATTTATACGAAAGTAGGAAAATAACATGAACGATATGATAATATGTCCTAATCATCTTGATCGTATCTGTCACTGGTGAATAGTCCAGAAAACCGAAAAAGAGTCGTCATATACTAACAAAAAACTCAAATAAGGGGTAACCTGAAGGGGTTACAGAAACAAATTACATTCAAGAATAACGAAAAGGAAGAATAATGTTATCGGGGTATTATACGAAGAGACGACGGTCAAATAAAAAATAAGTGCAAGGGTGGTCTGAGTAGAAAGATTGTTACATACGGACGAACAATATTAAGGGATCCATTTTTGGAATATAGTAAAAGAAAAGTAGAAACCTTATTTTCGACTTTGAGTCATATTATAAGATTTGCCTGAACGGAAACCGGAAAGGCATGAGTAACCGAACAATCCAGTTATAAATAACACGTGGAAAACACATGCACCGTGAAGATGTTCCATCTCCCTATGCCATCACTACCTTTGTCTTGTTAGGAGTAAGAGTGGACTCGAACATAAGAAAATGGTAAGAAGGAGACGAAATTAGTGACTATGAAGACACGAGATACGAATGAATTTGTGTAGTACGTGAAAGTGTATCGATACGGATCTAACACGACAACAATCTTAAACAATATTATATAAAGTGGAGGGAAGTCCCGAGAGTATAGTGGAGAAGACCCTATCAAAAAGAGTAAAGAACCTCATTGTCCGTTCGAACCGGAACCTCATGTTTTCCTTCGTCCCGTTTCCGATTGTATTAAAAACAGTTCTCTTGCGTGACCAGTGTCGTTTGTGGGAGAAGGTTATTGTGTCCTCTAGTGAGATGTGTACCTACGATGGTTTACCAGTTATGGTTTTAGTCTAATATAAGAAACGTCGGTTTCTACCTCTTCGAGATACGTCAATCGTTTTTGTTCTGGACCTCGACTGACACCGAGTCTAGTAGTCGAGGAATAACGTTTTAAGTTTGAATTTAACTTCTTTCATCCCTTTTGGTGATCCGGTAAGTCCATACTGGATTTAGTTTAGTAAATACTAATATGTCACCTCCACTGCTTACCTAAACTCCCTGATCTAGACCATCTGTCTCACAGACTTCTTGATACTTGTCACCAAACATTGTAACATGTATTACTTCACTGGTTTTGGTAGGGGGTTCTTTTCTTTACGTTCTTCCGTTTTACCAACAGACTCCTCCCGAATATTTATCGACTCCTTTCTTCTCTTCGTTTTTCGTTCCCTCTTCCCCTTTCTATGTGGGTTGACTTATGGCTCAAAATCTCTTCTCGTTCCTCCTTATTCTTCCGGAAGAATTTACTTGTTACGTTTCTTCATCTACTCCTTTTGTTATCTTACCTTCACTGATCTCTAGAGAAGTTCTTTTAACCTCTATAGTTCCCTTGTAAAGCACAATCCAACCCGTGCTGTTTACTACCTTTGTCATTCCTGGATTGTCATCGTCCTCTCTATTCTTCTCCCTCTTTCTTATGTGTCTTGATATGTTTTTTCCAGAATTACCGGCCCTATTGGTACTACCACAGTGAGTGCATCTCGAGCTGTAGGACGTCACACTTCAGTTTACCCGGAATCCTTCATAAGGATGCTTGTTTCGACCACCTTCGTTACCTTAAGGTCGACTTGATAAAGTTTAGGAACTCAACTACAACAATTTCATGGTGCGAGTTATATAGTCGTTTATACCTTTTGAATCGTCACCGGTGTCCTGTCCTTTTACAGTCAAAAGTAAGGTTTGGGTTTCTTCCCACTACGGTTACTCACGAGTTTGATGGCGTGTTAACGTGAGTAAAGTGTACCATCATTCACTACGAGTTTTAAGAGGTTCGATCCGAAGTCGTCATGTACTTGACTCTTGAAGGTCTACATGTCGACCCAAATCTTTCCCGTCTCGTTGGTCTCTAGTTTAACTGTCGTAAACTACCTAGTATCTCTTTCGTTCCCTTAAGGTCTTTTTGTAGATGACGAAGTAACAGACACAATTTCGGAAACTGACACATCTAGTGTTGTTTGACACCTTTTAAGAATTTCTCTACCCCTATGGTCTGGCGGAATGAACAGAGGACTCTTTGGACATACTCCCAGTTCTTGGTTGTCAATCTTAGAATGTACCTTGTTCATTGACCAAATGTTAACCTTTTCCTCATGTTGTTCCGATATATAACAGTGGGACGAATAAATTGAAGCTACGTCTCATGAGTACGTTTTACAGTCTGACCTACTTAGTCCTCGACCTTAGTTCTAGCGACCTTCTTTATTGTTCTCGGAGTCTATACGTCTACTATGGTGAGATTACCATCTTTCACTTTTCCTTGATTTCTCGGAGAACTACTTCCACTTTCTCCTCTTATTTTTTCGACAGAACTTTAAGTTGTAAGTCATTTGTTTCTAGTACCGTAGGCCAGGGTAGTGAAGTACTGTTTATCCCTTTTAACCTTCGACACTGTCTGAAATAAAAGAACCCGAGGTTTTAGTAACGTCTGTCACTGACGTCCGTGTTTTAATTTTCTGGGAACGAGGAACCTTCCTTTCGATACTGTCTGGATCTGTCACATAATTTTTCGTTTCTGTAGCGAAACGACTGAATCCATGTATGTCTCTTCGATACCAAAAAGGTCACCAGTACATGTCTACACTCTCAACCTGGTATTTCTTCCGACTCGTGATTTCTTAACAACGAAAGTTTGACACCACGACCTCTTCTGAATACCCTCAGGGAACCTGACACACCTCTAGTTTGGTCATTCAGGACTTCTATTAGTGGATAAGTAACCCTCCTGACTAAAACTTCGACTTTGAGGTTATGAAACCAGTGGACTACCCTTCTCGACTGAGTAACCTTCTCTGAGACTACGTCCCCTTCTAACTTCCGTTTTCCTCTTCTTCCACCGTCTCCTACTCTACCAACCTACCGTAGTGGCTGAGTTACCTGTATTTAAACTCGTTTGAGACTCTCTCTCACTTCCTGTCCTTTCGGACCGCAAGACGTCAGGTACCCCAGTGTTTCTCAGTCTGTCCTGAATCACTGACTTGTTATTGGGAAACGTCGAAATTTTAAAACAAATAAGCTTAGATTACTCTTCTCATTGTGTAATTATTTACGGTAGAACACAACATCTAAGATTTTACTTCCACGTGTCTCTTCCCGTACCCTCTGGCAAAAATTAAATAATAATTTCAATATATTGAAGGGGTGATCCTAGACACATGACACTCTCTTCTTTCGTCTAGAATAAGTAGAACGAGTAACGAGTCGTTCTAGACCATGTATTGGTTACGAGTCAAGGACGACTTGATGTGTTAAGAGAGAAAACTCATCAAAATTCCATGAAAAATTGTACATTTGATTATTATGTGTAAAGAAACCCTCTGTTTTAACATGAAATGAGTCGTCAAATTTGAATCAGACTTATCTCTATTAATGGTAAAAATTCCAGTTTACTATAACCTGTATTCTCGAATCTTACACTGATAAAACTGTGGTAAACATGTTATAGATGTAAACAAAACAGTGCCAGAATAATCTATAAAGTTAAAGTACAAGAGATTCCCGGTACTAGGACACGACGAAAGAACTATAATATAATGATGTACCACTTAACGTGTATCATCGACGAGTCATTGACACATACAAGAAGGGGTCGGACTCAAGGGTAGTCGGGAGAAGGTATGGAACATCGTGTGTCAGTATGGTGTATTCCAGAAAATCCAGGACCTCTGACGCACAACAATACGGAAACAAGAAATATGGGTGACTGGGTGCAAGGACCTGTCAGAAGAGAAGAGGTGGGAGGGAAGGTTATAGAAGGTAGGAGAAGAGAAAGGGAGAATGAGGGTGTTTTAGGAGGATTAGGAAGAAGTTCACAATCGAGTGAATAGTGGAGGACTTCCTTCGGAAGGGAGAATGAGGACCATCTCTGCCCGTGAAGAAGGAGACTCATTACAACCGTGCATAATGTGTCAAAGGTAGAAAGTGAGCTACTTCCGTGAACATTACAACGTCTGTGACACTAGATTACATGATATTCATTTCAACGTAACTTGAAAGATTCACGTCCTGACTTGAGGTCTGTTACGCTCCTTCTCTGTACTAAGAGAGTCAAGAACTACGATTTATTACTATCGGAGAAATTTATACATGTGACTATAACCAGAGGTATGATTTTACACTTACCATCCATCAGATCGTATTACGAATCCTGTGATTTTACATTTATAATATATCATGTCTTCTGACACTAGTTCCCGTGTTTGAGAACACGACCTGACGATCTTCAACTGAGTGATCGGTATACTGGGTCTCGTTTACTAAATAAAAGAGACACGGAGTCAAAGGAACAGACATTGTCTCCCTTATTATCGTCATGAATGGATGACCTCAACGTCAGAGACCGTACATCATTCGTACAGTATTCAGAACCAATTATCATAAACATTAAATATCATATCATAAAATCTTTAGACATGACAAACAAAATTAAAAATCCAGAGAACGTCGACTTACCCCATTTATACCTTACTCTAAGTTACACTAAGTTGGCCCCGGATATTTTTGGTTTCATTCAAAACCAAACGAATACTAGTGTAAAACTTACTAATTCTTCACCTGCTAATTATCCATGTAAGACTTTATACGTCGTAAAAGGTTCCTATGGTCTCAAACCTCGGGACCATCTTCCCGTCTCCCAAAACCATAATAGGTTGTATTCTTTAGCCTCTTCCACTACCGTGGGGTGAGGTCAGGAGAATGGACCTTTTAGGGTACTTACCTCCTCGGACCACCCGACGTCAGGTACCCCACCACTTCTCAGTCTGTACTGACTCACTGAAGTGAAAGTGAAAAGTGAAAGTACGTAATCTCTTCCTTTACCGTTGGGTGAGGTCACAAGAACGGACCTCTTAGGGTCCCTGCCCCCTCGGACGACCCGACGGCAGATACCCCAACGTGCCTCAGCCTGTGCTTACTCCGTTGAATCGTCATCGTCGTCATCGTCATATTCCAGATAAAGTCACAGAATTATATTATAAAGACCCTAGAAGATACGGAACTTAAAACCGTAAAACAGACTAAGCAAAATTACTAGACAATAATATAAAGAATAAAAAATGATATAAAATGTCCAAGAATGAAACTGCAGGAAAAAAAATTTTTAGTACCTTTAAATTGATATAAAATTTAAATTCTCTACCAAAGATTTAAATAGTATATTCGAACTAGAATATACATCTTTTATCCATCGTAAAAGAAACTCAGTATAGACACGGAAAAGTGAAATTTGTGAGTACAGTAGATTAAGGACGCAGAGACCCTAATTTTCAAGAAGACTACCGTACGTAAGATGGACATTAGTCTATAAGTAACGTTAAGTATAATAGTGAATACGATAATGTCTGTAACGAGCTTTTCAAGTGTCCAAGAGACAAGAGAGTGTAATAGGGTTTATTGAAGTAAGAGTATAGAAAAACAAAAGTACATTTCGTCCTTAAAAATTAGGGTGAACCTTACAACGAAACTTCCGGGTCCACTTTAAACGATTGAAATTGAATTATTTGACTCTCCCGAAGGAACCACGGAGTTTGTCATTTCTTAGGTGGACGCTACGTCCTCTGGACCCAAACTAGGGACCTAGTCCTTATAGGGGACCTCTTGCCTCACCGATGTGTGAGGTCATAACAATATATTTACCTTTTATTACGATTCCCTGTAAACGGAATACCACCAAGACCCAACAGTTTATAATTGTACTTCTACCAACATAATTAATTCATCAAACTTCCCACCTTGTATCTTTTTGACGGATTCACTTTGAACTGACTTATAGACTAAACAAACCGTGAATTTAATATTTTATACTATTTTAATTACCTTTTTATTAAGTTTACGTGTATAATTTTATGAACTAAGTCTCATAGTGACACAATTCGTGACAGACTTTTCCTGATTTGTCAGTAGTTTTGAAGTAAGATCCTGGAGTTATAGATCCTTTCCAGTAGACGTAAAATAATAAATAAATTACATATAAATGACTCACGGAAGACACACGTTTCCACGACTCTGTCTATATTATTGTCCATACTGTTTTACGAACGGTAGTTCCTCGAAATCAGATCGATCATTAGATCCATACTCAAAATACGTTTACTGTTCGTATATTAAAATTTCTTTAATTTTCTTTTAATTTCATACCTTTGAGACATCGGTCGTGACTATCTTGGTCCAAACTCTGGAAACAGATACTAAAAGAAATATGGACAGATCCTTTTCGACTTCCTGAGTGTTCCTCGGACACACACGAAAGAGACAGAGCACAGACACAATGACTTTTCTTAACAGTGGGTCTGAAGGTCCGTGATCATCTCCTTTTCAGTTACTAAAAATAATTAGTTACACGTACGTATGAAACCCGAAGGGTCGACCGTGGTGACCACTTTTTTTTTGGGTGGACGGTTACTTCCTATGTATTCTCCACTTCCAAGCTAGGGATCCAACCCGTCTAGGGGACCTCCTCCGTACCGTGGGGTGAGGTCGTAAGAAAGGACCTCTTAGGAGTACCTGTCTCCTCGATCCGTCCGATGTCAGGTACCCCAGTGTCTCTCAGTCTGTACTTACTCGTTTGACAGTGTGTGAGTGCTCGTGTGCGTACGTTTGAAATAGAACCAGACGAGGAAACGCAGTAATTGGCTTCCGTCTTTAGCAAAGCGTCTAAATCAATACCAAAAAGAGAGAGACCCTGGATGAACTTACACTATAATGATGTATGACCAAAAGAAGGAAAGGATACTAAAACTCTTTTTTTCCTCTTCCTCTTCCTCAAAGGAGAATTTATAAAAGATGAACCCAGTAAAAAGACACAATCTAGTTTATTGTCATCGGGGGAACGAAGGCAGTGTGATTTGAACATGTATAAAGTCTCATAAAAACATATGTAAAAGAGTAAAGGGTCGTTGTTAAAACACTCTACCGAGTCTGTCCGTGGGAGTAAAATGAATACTTCTTTGATTACATCTTTCCAATATACAAGATCACCAAAAAATTCCCAGTTATAATCCGTTTTACTTACACCTTCTTAAACCGTTTTGAAAACGAATATCCCTCATTCTATACTTGTCCGACGGAATCATTGTAAGGTAAATAACGTTTAAATAAAGAATTTATCCTACAAAAACAAAAACAAAAAATTTTCGTTGGATTGATAAAAGAATTGAAGATTCCCACGGAAATCGGCAGAACTGGGTTGGCCTCGTAAACTTTTTCTTTACTAACTGTCTTAAGGGACACCAGCAGACCCTTGACACCTTCTTGAACGTTTAGAACGACGAAAGGAAACATCACTAATACGAAGAACCTAATTACCTCGACATTCGTATCAAAAGAGAGAGTTGTGAAAACTCTCCACCTAAACCCCACCCCTCCACCTAAACCCCACACCTCCACCTAACATCTTGGTTGGGACTACTACAACTTACATTTATACTAAATTTAATAAATTAATCGACATAAATCATACAATAAATATTATATCTTTATGATTATATCAAATTCGAATACCTCAACTAAGTAATTATTTAATTAAAATAATTTACGTCTATTGAGACCATCTGTACGGAAATTCGACTAGAACTTCTGACCCATCTTAAACTTTAGTATCTTTACTACCTTTCTCCTAAAAATTCTCTCATTTAGTTAAATCTAAATTAACAGTCAAAACAGAAATTTTGAACACGAACCTAACTTCCACAGTTTCTCTATAAGGTTAGTCAATCCTCCCTCTTCACCGATTACCAAGTCTTTTGAAAAATTTTCTTCAATTAAAGTGTCGAAAATAATAGTAAAAAATCCATTAATCTAAACTACCACCTCTCCTTCATGAATAAAGTCCCCTTAAGTTGTCAGATTCCTTCCATTACGGTAAAACACTTACATTATGTTATAATTGTCACTCCTATGATTCGAAATTTTTGTGAGTTCTTGGAGTAATTTAACTGAAAAAAGAAAAACACCATCCAGTCGTTCCTAGTCACCCTGTATTATCTTCCTGAATAGTCCTTCTGGTTTCCGAGGATTTTGATGAGACCGGAGTAGAACCAATATTACCTTTAATACGTCTGATAGATATTACTAAACTTATAAAAGTCCAGATTATTTAACAATTAATCATACATAAGGACCTTACACATAATATACGATCCGGTTACCATCCATCTAGAACATGTAATTTTCTACTTATTCTACCCTATAACAGAGAAGTTTCTTAAAAATTTGTTATTTTTGTCCTTTCTCTTTCCGATAATTATCTTGACTTTCCACGAATCTTTACGTCTCTTTCCCTGTCTATAAACATTGACCTCTTTTAGTCCTCTTTGAATTACCACCTTCATCGTAAATTCAATGTACAATTTTGATACAGAAACCACTGCCACAGATTTTCTTTTGTCTCCTAAATGTTATTTAGATTATTACCTGAGACAGAAAAGTCACATAAAGGAAAAGTAACATGAATACTTAACAGAAGAAATTGAGTCATAATTAAGTCAAAATTGAGTCATAATTGAGTCAATTGAATCATAATTAAGTTTGTACAAAAACGGTCCTGGATACAACATTGGTCTTTAAAATAAACCGTCATTCTTATTTTGTACTTATTAGATGTCGTAAACATGAGAATTTTGAGTAGATTGTCCTATCTATTTGAACATTTATTAATAAATACTAAGTAACACTATTTATAAGGTCGTCCCAATACCTCCCCCTTCATTAAGTAAGACAAAGATCTCAAATCTCTTTCACTGCGGATCATCTATCGTAAAGTAGAGTCGCAAATTTCCTATATAAGAGATACTGAATGTTAATGGTCTTCCTTTCCTACTCCACCCCTCCTTATCTGACCCTCAAACTATAACTGTACATATGTGACGTTATAAATCCTACCTATCGTGTCCCTTGAGACGAGTTATAAGATATTATTGGATCTACCCTTTTCTTAAACCTTTTCTTATCTCTTTTTTTGAAAAAAGTATTTTACGAACAAAACTTTTTTTATTTTAATGATCTTATCCTTTACGATTTTTTTAATTCACACATAAGAGATACAACTTTTCTACTTGTTTCGAATATTTTTGAAAAACACATATTAAAGTAAAATAAGGTATAAATTAAACTGATTAAACAGTAGGATTCTTAGTTTCTTGTTTTTTAGGTGTCAAAGTTCAACTATATCTATATTAAAACTCAAATATAAAAAATTTTCATAAAACGATTTTTTTTTTTTTTCATAAAACGAAAGTAATAACAACAAATCAGTAATTCAGTACTGACTGAGAAAACACTGAGGTACCTGACATATCGGGAGGTCTGAGGGGCAGGTACTCCAAAGGGTCCGTTCTTATGACCTCACCGAACGGTAAATCCTTAGTAAGTAATATACGAACCGTCTGACTGAAAGGGGTAACGGATTCAATGATTCTCTCCCGTGGTCGTCGAAGGTAGAATGGAGGACGTTTTCTTAGATCAAAAAGACAAACTTGAATATATGATATTTGGACGATATGTTTAGGAATAATGTAACTACAATTAATATACGTAATTAATGTAATTTAACACATGTATTTACCAAATCTTAAACATAGGAAATGTACATACTATTAAAACGGAAAATGGAAAATGGATAGAGGTAAATGGAAATTTTTATTGGTAAAGGAGAGAAGATAGGTGTAGAAAGAAGAAATAAAAATTTAATAGTTATGAATAATACCACATCCCTTTTTTCACTGTCATCAATGTATTTACTGAAAACATTCAAAGTAGTGAGAATAAAAGAAGTACTATTTTAAGTTTTAACGTTATAGACGAAGTGTCCCAACAATACTCCTAATCCACTCTCTTGATTTTTGTGGTACAATTCGCAGTTCGTGCGTTTACTTTCTTTTCCGGGAAGACAAAAAGACGAGAAACTAAAAATTCTTTAATAATAGTATCTTTTACACTCTTATGTTTTCTTATTTTTTTAACTTTCAATTGAAGGATTTCGTTTGAAGACAATTGTAAAACCATATAAATAAAAGTTGAAAAACGGAAAAAAGTAAATTAGAAATAAAAAATACGTACATTAAACAAATATATTAAATATATCCTTTCTCATGTGACTTTAGGGGTGAGGTTTCGACAGAAGGGTACATTGATAGAAGTCAAGAAAATTAAAAAAAAAGACCTTAATGTACTCTAACGTTTCCCAACCTGTACTGACTTACTGACTGTACAAAACCCGAAGGGAACACCGAGTCGACCATTTCTTAGGTGGACGTTACGTCCTCTGGGGTCAAGTTAAGGACCAAACCCTTGTAGGGGACCTCTTCCCTTTCCGATGGGTGAGGTCATAAGATCGGACCTCTTAAGGTACCTAACATATCAGGTACCCCTGTGTTTCTCAGCCTGTACTGACTCGCTTAAAGTGAAGACGAAGTAATTGATACGATTTCGGAAAGTTACACCCCTAGTGTTGTTTGACCTTTTAAGAAGTCCTCTACCGTTATGGTCTGGTGGCATGTACGGACGACTCTTTGGACACACGTCCAGTTCTTCGTTGTCAATCTTGACCGGTATCCTGTTGTCTGACCAAGGTCTAACCCTTTCCTCATACAGTTCCGACATATAACAGTCAGAAAAATTGAATATGCGTCTCATGTAGTACGTTTTACGATCTGATCTACTTAGTGTTCGACCTTAGTGCTAAGAGTCCTCTTTATAGTTGTTGGAGTCTATACGTCTGCTATGGTGAAATTACCGTCTTTCCCTTCTCCTTGTAGTGGAGAACTACTTCCACTTTCTCCTCTCATTTTTTCGACCGAACTTTGAGATATATATTTTTTTTTGTTTTGTACCTTTTATCTTCCCTTTTTTCACCCTTGTCACTGTCTAAAATAAAAGAACCTGAGGTTTTAGTGACACCTGTCCCTGACCTCGGTACTTTGGCTTTCTACGAACGAAGAACCTTCCTTCAGATACTGTTTGGATCTGACACATAATTTTTCGTCTGTGTAGTTAAACGGTTGTTTTCAGACGTATCAGTTTCGATACCAAAAGGGTCATCAGTACATACCTACACTCTCACCCTGGTATTTCTTCCGACTTAACTATGAAAGTTTAATACTACGACCACACAGAATCACAGAAGACCCTAACGTCAGGGAACCTGTCGTTCCTCTAGTTTGGTCATTTAATTAGGATTTCCTTTAGTTAGGATTCAAAAGTAACCTTCCTGACTATGACTTCGACTTCGAGGTTATGAAACCGGTGGACTACGTTTGTCGACTGAGCGACCTTTTTGGGACTACGACCCTTTCTACCTTCCGTTTTCCTCTTCGCCCCCGTCTCCTACTCTATCAATCTATCGTAGTGGTTGAGTTACCTGTACTTAGACTTGTTTGATGTCCTCTGTCATCTTCTGTCTCTTCGGAGCACAGGACGGCAGGTGCCCCAGTGTTCCTGAACCTGTGCTGAATCGTTGACGTGTTGCTGAGGTCGAAAGAAAATTAAAGGTGAACGCACCTTATCGCAAAAGGTAGTGATATAAAGTCAGACATACACAGGGATCCAGACTACGCCCAGAGAAAATCCGTCGTATATGTGTCTAGAACAAAAAATTAGGTAAGTCGGTCACACAGAGAAAACCCACCTCGTAAATTAGACAAATGTATATTCCATTAATAATTATACACGAATGAAGGTAAAACAATTAACAAAACAAATGTACTAAGAAAAAGAAGAAAACACAAAGGATGGATCTCTTCAAGGAAATCAGTCAGTCAGTCAAGTCAGTCAAGTCAGTGAGTCAGCACAGGCTGTGAAACGCTGGGGTACTTAGCGTCGTTCGGTCCGGAGGGACAGGTAATGGTTGAGGGCCTCAAGTGAGTTCTCAACGCAGGTAACTCAGGCACTACGGTAGGTCGGTAGAGTAGGAGTCAACAGGGGAAGAGGAGGACAGGGGTTAGGGAGTGTCGTAGTTTCAGAAGAGGTTGCTCAGTTGAGAAGCGTACTNGTGAGTCAGCACAGGCTGTGAAACGCTGGGGTACTTAGCGTCGTTCGGTCCGGAGGGACAGGTAAAGGTTGAGGGCCTCAAGTGAGTTCTCAACGCAGGTAACTCAGGCACTACGGTAGGTCGGTAGAGTAGGAGTCAACAGGGGAAGAGGAGGACAGGGGTTAGGGAGGGTCGTAGTTTCAGAAGAGGTTACTCAGTTGAGAAGCGTACTCCACCAGTTTCATGACCTCAAAGTCGAAATCGTAGTAAGGAAGGTTTCTTTAGGGTCCCAACTAGAGGAAGTCTTACCTGACCAACCTAGAGGAACGTCAGGTTCCCTGAGAGTTCTCAGAAGAGGTTGTGGTGTCGAGTTTTCGTAGTTAAGAAGCCACGAGTCGAAAGAAGTGTCAGGTTGAGAGTGTAGGTATGTACTGATGACCTTTTTGGTATCGGAACTGATCTGCCTGGAATCAGCCGTTTCATTACAGAGACGATTCAAGGAAATCGTAACAAAAAAGTCCGACCAAACGAACCCAACTTAAGAGAATCGAAAACGAATAGACATTTCGAAAGTTAAAGGGATAGTTTAGACTTACTCTAGGAACGACCCATCTCATTAGAACCAACATACAAAAAGGAAAAGTAGTGAAATTTATATCGGACGATGGGGGAAGAGAGGACGTCTCGAAGACGTCTTCGAATACCCCTAAAGGAACATATAATAAAAACGAAAAAGGAACGACGTAAAAAAGAAACTTAAATTAAAACTTAATTAAAAACAATCAAACTAATTATATACAGAACTACACTAAGAGGATCCCAAATAGGAAATACCCTGAGTAACCAGAAGGACCTGAACTCAACGATAAAAGAAAGGGTACGATCCTTTAAAAAAAGATATTATAGAAGTTTATCAAAGAGTATAGGAAAGGAAAAGAGAAGAAGACCCTAAGGAGATTAAGCTTACAATCACGTAAATCACAACGGGGTCTCAAGAGATTCTGTCAGAAGTTAAAAAAAGGGAGAAAAAAAAGAAAAAAATAAGGTGAGGAACCGTCAATAAAGGTGGTAAGATAAAAGGTTGAGTAAATAGACAAGGAGACAGAGTAAATAAGATGATAATTAAGAAAGATACAGTCCCTTACAAATTGTTCTCCTAAGGATACGCGATAAAGAGTATTTAGGAGATAAGGAATAGTCAAAGACAACAGTCTTTGATCACCTTGCCGTTCGGCGAGGGTCCTGATTCTAGTATCCTACTCTGTCCGAACTTAGAGGAAGTCATTTGTAAGAGGAATACTGTTTTGACGAATCAGAGCTAGGAGAAAGAACTCTACACCTAACAGAGGACTGGAACACCGGTAATAACTAGGGGACAAGGGATCCATTGTCAACGGTATGCAAACCAAAAGACTAGAAATAGTAACAGCTTTCTTTAAAGAACATGGTGTCGGATATATATTAGTGTCTTTCTAGTAATTTCGTGGAAACGAGGTAGTCTCGAACCCAGGGGTACAGAAAGAAAGAGAGAGAGAGAGAGAGGGAGGGAGACCGAGAGAGAAAGTGAAAGAATAGCAGTTGAGGCCTGGTGGTCCAAGGCTAGGTAATTTCCTGGGGTTGTGAAGATGACATAAAAAGTAAAGTAAACGACAAGTAGAGACAAACAAGAAATCAAGAAGATCCAGAAACAATTTGTAAAGAACATAAAAGAGTTAGATACGGAGGTAAGATAAAGATTCTAAAAGTTAGTAATGTTCATAGTCAGATTTAAGAAAAAGTCCGTCCAACGGATAGAGGAGAAGTACATAAATCAGTATATCTAAAAATGGAACCAGAAAGTAGACATTGTATAAAAAAACAGTACAGAAAAAAAAAAAAAATTATCTAAGGACAGAAGACCAACAAACCGGACTTCAAAGATCGTGACCTTTAACGTCCGTCAACCCATCTCGACCCAGAATCACACTCTACACCTGGAGGTCCTCTGGAATGAAACTAATTATAGGGGACCCAAGACTACAAAAGACAATCAGGTCATTAAACCTGAACCGTGAGGGTCATGTCCTTGAGTCCGGACTGGAGACCGGATTCTTGGTTCTAGGACGTCCAACACGTCACACCGTTTTTCTTTTTTTTATTATTTATTTATTCTCATTGTTTCTTATGGTTTATTCAACTCTTATAATTGTATACAATCTCTTATACATATACTTTGTTGACCTTCCATTTTGTCTTGGGGTTATTGTTTTTGTTTTTTTCACGAAGACAGGAAGTGTCCGACGAGACCCGACTTACGAACCCCCTGACGGTCATTGAAGAGGACTATAGATAAGGGACTCCCAGGGAGGGGTAGGTCGAACAGAGAAGGAGGAGACACTCGTCTCCCTCGGAACCTTCCACCACCTAGTCCACGTCCCGGAGTCGTCCAGGGGGTCCGGCTCAACCACGCCCCTACACTCGGTGTAAGGGGAGACTAGGAGGTTTGGGGTCCAGGGAAGGACGGGGGTGACCGGGGAGTTCCATTCACACGGAGAAGTCCACATACCTATGGAGGGGAGGAGGTCGAAGGGGGTCCCCGGGACTGACGGAAGCCGGAGGGGAAGAAGGGGGAGGAAGGGGGGTTTCAGGACAGGACAACGAGGTCCTAAATAGGGTAGGTGGACCCACAACTTCAGGGGTGTTCGTAGACCGTCACAGAACCGAAACGTCTCTACACCTGAGGTACACGAGGGAGAGGAGGTAGACCTGTGATGGGGAAGGTGGGGAAGTAAAATATTTCAATCCTGAACTGGTTCCAACATGCTAATTCGATTCGAATACAAAGGACGAGTTGACCTGGTCTAAGAATCCTAGTAGTAAATTTGGTCCTCTGTTGTTATTCCAGAAATACTCTATGTCAAGATAATGTTTTCGGACTTTTCTTTTTCTGGGTAATTAAAAAGCCGTACCCCCCTAACCAAGAACTAGTCAAAATAAAACAACTTGACTTGTATTTTATAAACAACATAAAAGTATTTAAGTAAGTGTCGGAGTCAAGGAAATTACAGTTAAAGGAAGGTTCCAGAACGTCAAGAGTTCACATGTCATTATATTGGGAACCCAGACCTCTGTCTTTTGTACCACGAATTATGTTTTAGAGTTGAGGAATGCGACCATCTCCACTAGAACGGACGAGATAGAATATGTGGAAGAGGGGGTTGGGTCCGAGTGTCGTCGAAAGAAAGATAAGGAGTCTTAATAAGTCGGATCCCGGAAACGTGATCGTCAAATAAGTAGGATACTTACACGAAAAGGAATAGAAATATTTCGACCGAAAAAATCCCTACGAAACCTGTGGTAATTAAAAAGTTTTTATTAAAATTGACTGGATACTAACGATTTTTATGAGTTTAGTACTTAAAAGTGTTTCTCTTAAACCAACATATTGGTGATTCGTCCATTCTTTGTTTTATAGTGGTCCACAAGTCTTCGGAAGGAATACAAGGGGCGACACTGAGGTAAAAAGAGGGATTTTGATTGGCTATAAAGCTGAAGATTGTAGATTCAATTCGACGAAAACTTCAAAGATAAATCTCAATATTTTGTACATAAGAATATAAAAACCTAAAATAGATGTATCGTCAACGAAACAGAAACAAGTCAACGGTTCAACACGGGTTAAGAGACGTTGGGGTAGTTGATATCGTGCGGTCAAAGGGGATGGAAAGTGGTAGAGGGACTCAAACGAGTTTGAGTACAGGTAACTCAGTCACTACGGTAGGTTGGTAGAGTAGGAGACAGTGGAAAAAAAGTAGAACGGGAGTCAGAAAGGGTCGTAGTCTCAGAAAAGGTTACTCAGTCGAGAAGGGTAGTCAACCGGTTTCATGACCTCGAAGTCGAAGTCGTAGTCAGGAAGATCACTTATAAGTCCTGACTAAAGGAAATCCTACCTGACCAACCTAGAGGAACGTCAGGTTCCCTAAGAGTTCTCGGAAGAGGATGTGGTGTGTCAAGTTTTCGTAGTTAAGAAGTCACGAGTCGAAAGAAATATCAGGTTGAGGGTGTAGGTATGTACTGATGACCTTTTTGGTATCGAAACTGATCTACCTAAAACAACCATTTCATTACAGAGACGAAAAATTATACGAAAGATCCAAACAGTATTGAAAAGAAGGTTCCTCGTTCACAGAAAATTAAAGTGTCGACGTCAGTGGTAGACTTCACTGAAACCTCGTGTTCCTTTATTTCAGACAGTGACAAAGGTGACAAAGGGGTAGAGAAACGGTACTTCACTACCCTAACCTACGGTACTAGAAGTAAATAACTTACAACTCAAAACTCGGTCGAAAAAGTGAGAGGAGAAAGTGAAAGCAGTTCTCCGAGAAGTTAAGAAGAAGGAAAGACGGTATTCCCACCACAGTAGACGTACAGACTCCAATAACTATGAAGAGGGCCGTTAGATCGAACACGAAGTAGGTCGGGTCGTAAAGAGTATTACATGAGACGTATATTCAATTTATTTGTCCCACTGTTATATGTCGGAACTATAAGAAAAGGATTAAACTTTGGTCAGACAACAAGGTACAGGTCAAGATTGACAACGAAGGACTGGACGTTTGTTTAAAGAGTACTCCGTCCATTCCACCAGACTATAAGGATAGAGAAAATTCTTAAAAGGTGTCAAACAACACTAGGTGTGTCAGTTTTCGAAACCGTATCGGTTACTTCGTCTTTATCTACAAAAAGACCTTGAGAGAACGAAAAAGATATTAGGTCGTCTACAAGTGTTAAACTAGAGACCAAGGAGACGGAAAAGATTTCGGTCGAACTTGTAGATCTCCAAGAAGCAAGTACATAACAACTTCGGAGTGAACCTCTTAAAATTCGTAATGAAATGATCGCACACTCTACTCACGTTAACACGTCACCAAACTCGTAAGACACCGTAACGGAAAGAAACCCTTCCTTTGACTGAAAAGGTCAGGACACCGATGACGACTCAAAAGGTTTAAACGACTGTATAACTCACGTCGTGAGGTTGTCCTAGTAGAAAGTCCTAAGTTTTATCGAGTCGACCTTAAGGTAGTGGAGGTGATCGAAACAAGCATCACTACGAAGGATTCCGGGTGAACTGAAGCGTGGGGTCCTACAGACTGAGATCCACTCACTAACTTGGTAGTACCAATAGACCCAGTACTTCTAGAAAAAACATATCAAGACACATAAGCACGGTGGAAAAGAATTATAGAAAACGAAGACAATTCAGGTATGGTAAAGACAGGAAATAACTCGGGTAGAAACGTACTTTACAAGGGAACCATAGAGATTAAAAGAACTTCTCTAGAGATCAGAAAGGTTAAGATAACAAAAGGAGAGAAAGAAACATTACTAGTGACTCCTTCCGAAGGAATAGAGAGGAACGATAATAGATCTTGTGACGTAAGTATACCGTAATAGAAAGGAAAAGAAGAAACGGAAAGTAAAGAGTAGAAAAGAGTCGATAAACATTCCGGAGGAGTCTGTTGACGAAACCGAAGAATATAAAGAAAAAAAAATCTTACCAAAACCTGTGGTGGAGGACATATTACAACACTTGGAGACAGGTATCAAGAAGTCCGTAAGACAGACAGTCTAGATTAGGGAACTTAGATAAAGAGTGAAGGGGACATATCAGTACTCCCTAAACTAAATCCAGTATGGACTTACCGGATCACAAAAAGGGATGAAAGAAGTCAAACTCGGACTTAAAACGTTATTACTCGACTACCCCCTCGGTGTCAGTCAAGAGTCATAACAAAAACGACTGAGACATCTCGAAGAAGTAGAAACCGACGTTTATCATATTAGTCAAACTAAAACAATAACTGGTAGACCACCACAGGTACACATCCGAACAGAGGACACAAGTAAGAGTATCAATACAATGTAAAGTGGTATGCTTATATGGTCAAATTACGAGTCGATAACCATCTGTAACCTAATAAAGATCAAACCCAATACAGTTTATGTTACGACGAACGAAATTCGTAGGAGAAAAAAAAAAAAAAACTTCTATGTATGTGGAAGGAGACAATCCAACGATTCGGATTTTCACTTTAAAGACCTAACACTTCACACACACGCACACGAAACAGTGAGTCAGCACAGAGAAACGTTGGGTTATTTGACATTGGACGGTCCGAGACAAGCACCTTAAAAGGTCCGTTCTTATGACCTCGACCTCGTACAACGGTAAAGGATGAGGTCCCCTAGAAGGACTGGGTCCCTAGCTTGTAGGTAGAGAACGTAGTAGTCCGTTTAAGAAATGGTGACTCGGTGGACCCTTCGGGTACTTGACATGTACGTAAGTTTAAATCATCTATGACGGTTTACCGAAAAGTTCCAGAAGTGTTGAATCGAAGGGTGGTTCGTCACACATTTGTACAAGTGACACGGTGTTGGAGTGGTTATGAACCGTAAGTTTTTAGAGAAATTGAAATCGGAGAGACCACTCACGTACTATCATAAGGTGAATAAGATTAAACTAAAGAGGACTAATGATTATTGTGACTAATAAAATAAAAATAAAACCAATCTATAGGAAAATAAACACTTTACGGGCAAGTCGGAAGCATGTGTAAAAATACAACACAATTTATATTTGTAACAAAAGTCTTTGTTACAAATACATAAACATGGAAACAGTCACAATTGTTTAGTGACTTCCTCCAGTAGTTCACGTGAACTCATGTCCAACTGGGTTCTCGACTCAGGTCCGAGTAGTGAGAGAGGAAGGACCTTACAGGTAAACTGGATGGGAAGGATGTGGTCTCGATAAAGTCGGTGCTCATCCATTCCATGACACTCTGGTGGACCTAACTTACACACTGACTTGGGTCCCAGTTCCGAGATATCTTTGAGAGTCTAAGTCCACCCACTCACACCTCCAGATGAGTGAATTGTGGGTTCGGTTTGGAACATACAGTTAAAGGAATGAATGATTTTGTCGGTGGACGGTCAGACCTCACCGGACGGAGAAAGGATCCAGCGAGGTACGGGAGACACATGACCCCGGTCAAAGTCCAGAGTGGACCCTTTGAGAGTTCTAACACTCGGTTGTGTTTGTGGACAAGTGTACGACCACAAACCAAAAGTTCGATGTTCGTTGAAATAAGAGAATTATCGTATAAAAACTCTTGTCTCAAGGATTAAAATTGTCTCAGGTTTAAAAGTCAGACGAAAAAGTATTGACCAATTCTTTGAAAAGGTACGAACTTCATAACCTCTATAAGGGAACGACAGACACATGTGAAGGGTAAATCTGAACATTGTATCAACCTTACCTAAAGCACTATACTCCTTCCACAATATGTTCGATGGAATGTAAACAAGAAAGTCTAAGTAAAAGGTAAGAAGCAAGACAAGAGACGAGGTCCTCCGACCGGACAGTGGATATACATTAACACTGATTAAATCGACTCAACATTCTTAAAAGGGGGCCTCACGAATGCTCAATTTCAGGTGGGACTATCCGGTCCACGAGTTAAACACCGGGAATATTGACAGTCGTGAGATCCTTCAAGGGAGTCTGTAGGAGGATAGTCTTAAAAACGACAACGAAAAGAAAGAAAAAGGAACGATAATAACATTCTCGTGGTTTGGGCCAGATCAATACCACATATGAAGTATTATTTGTCGACAAGTGGGTGTCTACTTTACATCCCTTTAAGACATATAATAAGGATACGGAGACCTCTTGTAGGAAGTGTTTCTTTATAAACTAATACAAACGACTCTAAAGAAACATTTAGAATTACAGTCTCTGTGGATAATTAAGTTACTCCGTAGGGTGTTAAACTACTATTACTCAATTTGTCCAAATGTAAATAAATTTACAGAACACGACACGAATCAACGAGTCAACACAGGTTGAGAAACGTGGGGGTACCCGACATAGGGTGGTCCGAGGAGACAGGTACCCCTAAGAGGTCCGTTCTTATGATCTCACCCAACGGTAAGAAGAGGTTCCCTAGAAGGGTTGGGTCCCTAGTTTGGGTCCAGAGGGGGTGATGTCCGTCTAAAAAATGGTAGACTCGGTGGTCCCTTCGGGTAATCTACAGAATCCCACATTATTAAAACCATTGGATGTAAAGGGTACCTAACTAGTACCCAATACAAAGTGACTGAACTCCTTCTTTTCTTTTTATGTTCTGTAATAATTTCAATAAAGACAAAAATAAATAAGAATCATCAATTTAAGTCGGATTCTGGTCACGAAGGTAAATGTGTGATTCTCGTTTCGGTCAGATGGTGACTTTAGTGTACTGTTTAAAATACAAAACCGTTAGAGAAAAGACAAGTAAGAACTCCCTTTCTTTAAGGATAGAAAAACAATAAATATACTTAACTCCTCTAGTCACGACTTAAATATCTTACCGTTGTAAGTTTCACTGGGTCTTGGTAATTGAGAAACCATCGTTGATTTAAAGTCTCTGTGTAGAGAGTATCAAGGGACGAAGTGTTAGTTTTTGACTCTTTAGTGTTTCGTAATGTACAGTTGATATTGGTCATATCATATAAGATCGATGTTTATATACTTTGACACCGAACTTACATACAGTTCTCTTACAAAATCTTAATGGGAAGATTTATTCTATTTACCGACATAATCGTAAAGAAAAGTCTACAAGAAAAATTGAGTAAAATTTGATAGACGTCTATCTTTATCTTGCTCAAACTTACGACTAGAGTTATACTTTATGTCTTAAGTGTCTTATCTGTTTTAACAACTACATCGTAAGTTATTAGTCCCACGATACTTAAAATGTAATTTTAAGTGAATACATCATTTTTATCTCGACAGTATCGATCTTTTTTAATAAAAGTCTCTGTCGTCAATGGGACCCACCTTTTCTTGTCAAGATGTATCTTTCTTTTAGGTTCTTCATACGTTTCACTTGTGGTCCTATGAACTATATATATTAGATTAGTCTATCATGTATCTGATACTGTATTTTGTCGTCAAAGGATCTTATTAATATCCGACGTTCTGTACTTTGGTCAATCTTTTGCCCAACTCCAGGATGAGAAACTGTCATCTGAATATTTATGTCTACATCTTAATCCATCTAGATACGTTACAGACGAAAAGGAACAGTAGTTTAGTTGCACCTGGTCATCTGACTATTCTTAAGTTCGTCATCTACATAACGACTAAGTGATATAGAACGGGTCCCTTCACTCTGATAATTGGAGTGTCTCGGCGCTAATTGATACCTAACTATCAAACCATAAAATCTACGTTTTCGTGTAAAGAAGATTAACCTTTATGTCGAATCTTGATAAAACAACCCGTCTGAAGTCTAACAGACTTTATTCTTACGAATCGAACAATACATATTAGGAAGATAAGTTATCACTGTTTGTAGTCTCTGATCCTAAAATCTCTGATTAGGACCACCTAAAAACTCCCTTTAGAACAGGTTACTGTACATACCTTCCTTCTTATACAATCCAATAAAAAAAGAAAATTAACCCACATAACTGACCGGATTCGTATCTGTAGGAGGAAAAGTCAGTATACCAATGTTTTTGACATGTAATGTTTCTCATATCTTTGTTTGACTTTTCTCACACGGTGTCTAGGACCTATTAATGGATATACGTCAATTTAAATGTCTATCTTTTCTTTTATGTCGGATGTAGGAATACCACGTGTTAATGAAAAATCTATGTTGCATAGTGATTATTCATAGTACCAGTAGTTGGGATCAACAGTGGTCGTCTCTCTTACTCTCGCTCTAGGCAAGCCATATCGAAGGGAGGTAGGCTATTTCGGTAATATGAAAAGAACATACAACCTTATAATAATTATAGGTCTAGGATTTATCCTGTATCTACCATAATGTTAGGTCAATTTGTAGCTTCACTTAATTGGTGACAGTTCATTATTTTATACTCTGTTTTGACGAACAATATGGTTAGGTAATTCTTCTCAACCTAATTTAAGAATATGTTTACACTTATTTAGTGTTCCAACAAAGTTTTAGATAAATAGTGTCAATTTGTGACTAAGTCTGGTCATACTTTAGTTCAATTCTTGACTTTAGATGAAGAGGAGATATTTCAAAATTTCATCTAAGAGGTCTCATCTACACACCAACGTGGACCTACCTAGGTAGTTCAGACGAATTCTTCCTTTACCGTTCCATTGATCTAATGGACAAATAAAAAGAGTGTGTCTAGGAAGTCATTTCGTAGGTCAAGTAAAAGTAGATACATAGGTAACGGTAGGATGTTCTCCCAATTATTTTGTTATATATTCGTTGGAGTAGGTGTTTTTTACGTTTCCGTCATTTTACCTTTAGTAACTTTAGGAGTCTTTTAGATGGATGACGTTTAAACCGTCTATATGATTGGAACATCCAGTCTGGGAGTTTAAAACTTGACGAGGTTTCAAGGTTTTGTCTATGCTTAAAGGAGAGTAAATCGTGGAATGTAAACATTTTACGAAGCTTTAAAAGTTTCGGCAAAATGTAAATGATAAAGGGACATACAATTGTTATAGTGATGGAGAGCAACTTCATTCTTTAATTAGTGTTTACAAAACGAGCTCCCTCCTGTATCCGTACCCCCTTCATATAAGGGCCGGACATTATCTCCGCCCGACAATAGTGTAGTCGACATGATCCCGGAGGTCTCCTGACCGAACCAGGTGCTCCTTTCTTTACTCTTCTCTATCTCGTACAATTGATGACTGCAGTATGTGTTGGAAAGGAGTGTGTACACTAGAGTGATAGGGGGTGCACCCTCTTAGGGGAGACCTATAAAAGTAGATCGGTGGGACGTCTCACTGATAATAATAGAGAACCAATGTTTACTCCTTTAATTCCCAGTCTCCTCAAACCATAGAATAAGTGTCAAGTGTCCTCTATTTTACATCGTACCGTAAACTTAGTTTAAGCAGATTAAACCCTATATTGCATTAAGTAAAGGATACTGTTCTTATTTAACCGACTCATTAAAATTATCGAGTACAAAGAAATTTATATTGGAACTCAAACTCCGAAAAAAAGGGAAAGACTCGTAAAAGGTTTAAAAAGATTTTTTAGTTTAATGTCTATTCTTTGTGAAAAAAAAAAAATGGACTAGCATATTGAGCTTTCGAAATAACTTGAGAAAGGGCGTGTAAAACTGAGGGATCTACTATCTCTTCTCCCGTTTCTAATTTTACGATGTTAATGTAAAGTAACATGAAGGGAACCGTCTATAGGGTGTAAAATTGGAAAACTCTTTATAATACATGTCATCTCTTTTTCTCTTTATGGACTTTAAATTCTTCTTTCAAGAGGACGTGCCCATCATTAGAAAACTCTCTTTTCGTAATATATTGACGTAATCTAAAAACTGTTTCCAGTCGAATATTACCAAAATAAACGTATCGAGGATTTGAGTGGACCGGTAGAGTCAATTAAGGTCGAAAGGTAGTAATAAACTTAGTTTGTTAAAGTCGACTTTCTGTCTTCCGTAATAAAACATAACTTTTTTTTATGGACAACGTATCTCTTCCTTTAAGTTTTATTTCTTCAAACTCATTAGTTAATGGATATATCTACCGTTTTAAGATCTTTGATCGTAAATAATTTTAAAGCCACTTTTTAAAGTCAAGACACTGAACAGTTAATGGTTTCAAATAGTGTTGTTATCTTTTATCTCATTCTCACTAGAATACGATCTGAAGACCTTGTAGTAACAAGTAAAAAGAACGTTATGTACATACATAATATAAACGTTATAGAACGTTTATACATATACAAATATAAACGTATATTTGGACGTTTATACATACAAATATACATAGTTCTACACCCTCTATACCACAGACCGTCATGTGTAGGACTTTGAAAGGTTTATTATCATCCTTTTATTTATAAATTAAACAAAAGGAGAAAATCTCGTAGTTTCTCATTTCGTCTATTATACCGATTTAGGAATGTCTTATTTAAAAACTCATTCACTAGAAAACTATCGACTTTTAATGGATTGAGGTGTTTTTTCCTTTGCGAGTATGTGCCTCGGAACTTCGATCGGAATGTTCCGTCTTCGAAACATCCATAAAGTGAAAAGTTCACTTTACTATGTACACACGTATACTACGGGTGTGGTACCAAATAAGTAAAGTAGGACACATCAGAACCCTTAATCGGTCTTGTGTCATTATAAAGTATCCGAGAACCGATATTAGAAAAGTTCTAGTCAGGATGGTAATCCAGACATATAAGTCGATCAAAACATAGTAGTTGTCAGAACAAACGAAAAAGGTCGTTCAGGAAATCTTTCAAGACAATTCTGTTTTTTGTCTATTTAAAGTAGTTATTGTTAGACGAAAGAAATGTCGGACGGAACTTTACCTTGTGGAGTCCTTATGTTTCTTTCAAAGAAAAACTCTGATCCTGACCTATTTTCCTCCTGTAATCTTCTCTCCAGGAGAACCGTAAGGTCGTCCCTACGACGGAAACTGTCCACACTATAGACGGAAAATGACTCTTGACTAGACAGTCTGGTACGATACCATACGATACGAAAATACTAAAGTTAATTTTCTCTTCAATCTAACACGTGGTACATCCTTAGTCTCATTTTTGAATATTTCGGTCGGTCGGGTTACCTACGTAAAGAAGGATTACCATAGAAGTGTCTATGAGTACGATAAGAAGAGGTTCTTTATTCTTTGTGACACGCACACACGCACGATTCAGTAAAGTCCGCACAGGCTGAGAAAACGTTCGGGTACCTAACATCGGGCGGTCCGAGGAGACAGGTACCCTAACTAAGAGGTCCGTTCTTATGACCTCACCCAACGGTACGGGAGGAGGTCCCTAACTAGGACACAGAGAGTACAGAGGACGTAACCGTCCGTACAAGAAACGAATACTCGGTGAACCCTTCGGGTTCTTTGTCTTACCTGGGGGAATATGGAAAAACTACACTTACTAATAATCATATGTTCCACCTCTAGATGGGAATTAGAGTTCACGTAAAAGACGGGAACGTTAGACATAAAGGAATAGTCACATATCGGTCATACTTCGTGTAAAGTGATCTCCGACCTAATCGAAAATCCAAACTACGTCAGGTTTCGTGGAACCAATCACAAAGTGGACTGACAAGTTTGATTTTATCAACCGACGTCCGCAATGGATTAAGAATTTCCTATACTTAGTGTGGTTTCATCTTTAATTATACCCTTTCTACGTTTCTTTCTACTAATAATTAAACTGTCAACTGTAAATCCTCATTAAAATTAAAAAAATGGTCTCTTTATTTAGTTTATTTTCGAAAGTTTTCGAACGGTATATTTACTGTTACATTCATGAATTCTTATATTATCAAAAAGTGAAACAGATCACGACAAGTAAACGTTAAAGAAATAAAAAGTCTTTTTACTTAATGACGTTAATACCTTTTGACTCGACTATACAATTCTGTTATGGTTTCCTAGCCCAAAGAAGTCCAAACGACAGTATATAGAGGGAGGGTTTAAAAGATCAAGACGACCCTACTAAATTGAAGTAATAAAAGTTACTTCCTCTGAAAAAGGAATAATATAAAGTATTAAAATAAAAGTGAAGTTTGTAAGGTGAATTTTAAGTTTCACTTCGTACCTTTTAAGTTTCAATAGACAACCCCTACTTAAAATAAAAACTTGGTATACTTCGAAAACAGTCTCTGATTAACCCAATTTTTAGGAGTAGTCTCTGATTTTACCACCAGTGTTTTTATCGGACCCTCTTTGAAGTCCTGCGACTCTAAGTTTCAGTACAGACTCTCGTTCGTTACAAAATGAGGTAATACCTTAGAATTTTAATCGAAAGAACTTTCTAGGTAATTTTTTCTTACGGTTGAATAGAAGTTTTAAGGGGTCTCTCTTCATGAAGATAAATCTTAGAGAAGACTCTTATTTTAAATCTTGTTTCTTCCAGTCATAACCTTTACTCGATTTCAAAGAAATATTTGAACTTTACTAAAAATTTTATTAAAAAAACCAGGTCATCTTATTTTTGTGTTATTAAATTGACAGTGGAACACCCAACGACTTAATGTTTAAACACTTTTTTTATCAAAAAACACTAAAGTACACTTTTTACAAATGTAAAGATTCACAACAATCAGGGTGTACGAAATTGCTAAAACGTTAATATGTACACACGATTCCTCGAAGTCAGAAACACTGGGACACCTGACAGTGGACGGTCCGAGGAGACAGGTACCCTAAGAGGTCCGTTCTTATGACCTCACCCAACGACACCGGAGGAGGTCCCCAGAAGGACTGGGTCCATAACTTGGGTGTAGACTCAGAGGACGTAACCGTCCGTCCAAGGAATGGTGATCACGGTGGACCCTTCAGGAGCTAATATGTTTATGCACATTGAGTTTGTTACAAGTTGATACTGGCCCTTTGGTACAAACTATAAGGACAAAGGGATGTCTTCTCGTCTTCTCCATTGAGAACCACTGATTTCGACTTTTGAAAACTATAACACCCTTTCTTTTAATAACGATAATAGTCTATAAGACACCGGTTTCGGTCCAAGAAAAGGGTTCGTCGACTCATGAGAACTTTTTAATAGATTAAAGAGACTTAAAGTCAAACAAACAAACATATTACCCTTAATATTATGGAGGAGACGTTTAAAAGAAACTCCTAATTTACAATTTTATGTACAATTCGGATCATAATACGGACGGTGTATTGTCCACGAGTTATTAATAATTAAACAAAGGGAAGATCAATGAGATATAGGATTTCTGTCTCTTTTATCTCTGAAAGTCTGACTCTTCACAACTCCAGTTAAATTTTTTTACTCCCTTTCTACCAAAACATAAAGACTTTCCGATCATTTAATGACTCAAGTACTTATTATATTAAATATAACATGGACATAAAGTGTTTTGGAGTGTCTACGTTGTAGAATGAACTCGGAGTGTTATTTAACTTTCCATTCACAATAATGGGAGTATATTTCCTTCTTTTTCACTCCGTCTTACTATTTCTGTAAACAGGTCTCTGTTCTGAACCAAAGTCTAGAGAAATGGAAAAGGAAGGATAGAAGGAGGAGAGGATGGTCAAGGATACATGCAAAGACTCTATGCTTAACTATTTAAGTAAAGGTTTCAATGTCAAAAAGTCTTCAAACTAATATCACCCTGAAACATTCGGGCCCCGGAACCTTCGTTTGATCAAGTCTCTAGTGTCGAGATACAGGACAAAGACACATCTGAAGTCAAGTAGTGAATTGAAGAGAAGTGAAAAAAGGAATGACACCATTGTAATTAGGGTGTCATGAGTGTATTTCTAATTTATTCTGCACATGTTTCACGGACCGTATGTTGACCACAGGTTGTCAACGAAGAAATAGAAATTTCCCTTTAGATATATCAACAAATTAGATATTCTGTTTTACAGTTTAAAATTACTTTTATTGGACTGAATAAACCGAATCATACGGTAATATTTAGATAGAGAGATAGTAGATAGATAGGGAATAATTGTTAATCATGTGTGGTGTCTTTTACAGTTGACGACTTGTCTTAAAGTTTTCCATGAACTTCAGAGAAAAAACTACCCCATGAAATAATTGGTACACCTTCTGACCTACTTTTACACGGTAACGAATTGCAATCAAAGAAAACACCCTTCAAAAAAAATTTTTTGGTGCTTTAAGTATTAACATAAACTTTCCCCTTTTACATATGTAAAAAGAAACGAATGGAATTCGAGGAGTCAAAGATACTTCGGTGACACTAGTCATAGTATAAAAGAGGTACAGACATTTATTAAAACCTATTCCTTCTGGTTTGTGCAATCTTTTCCAGTATTAAGGGGATGAAAGTCTATAGACTTCTAAAGTGAGTCACTGTCCAAAGGATATGGAAGTACTTAAGGAGTGTCCTGAAATCGACGACCGTAGCCTTTTCGTCGTCCTTCAAGAGAAGGCACCCATTGTGTACTCGGTTGACCTTTTCTAGCTTCTTCGACCACACTCCTCGAGCTTTCGTTCAGAGAGAGTAAAGGACGAGAATCAACACGAACCGGTACTAAAATAATGGGTCTTTTGATCCTCTCCTCTTTGTATCGTTAGCTAAAAGGGAAAGCCTATGAAACAGGGATGTTTCACGGTAGCACAAAACGTCGCGAACGACGGGAAACTCCCTGGCCAAGAGTCCAGTCCCTCCTCCGACGTCGTTCGTACGGACCCCTCGCGTCCCTTCCCACTGACTGTGAAGAGCAGACGATCTGTGTGTCCGTCTGAGTACGGCCACCGAGCTGGGGACGTAGAAAGGACACGGGGTCTAGTCCAGAAAAGGACACTCCCGGGTCTTCTACCGTGTGCACCCCGGTACGTAAAGTATTTTCTTCGTCGACTCTCTATACTTACATCGTCCCTCGTGTCTTCCGTTCTTTACTTAAGACTTTCAGCCTCCTCTTTCGAATAATTCTCTACGTTACCTTATATTTGAGTCCGGTTAACATTTTGTTCTCTTTCTCTCTACCTTTTTCTGTGAAATGTCACTTGTCACCTTTGACTTACCATTGTCCCTTATAGTCAAGAGTTTACAAACCACAGACGATTTTCCTGTAGACAACGAACTCAGGTCCCGAATTTAAAATAAACTACTAGAGGGAACTCACTAGGCGACTGTAAAGAGGATTCTAGAGTAAAACATTGAAGTTACGAGGAAAAAAAAAAAAACCACCTTTCTTCCTGAGGTCTAGGGTAAAATACTGCCTATGTTAGATAGATAACACGCGTCCCTCCCGCCCTCGACCTGACTACCGGATTACTTCCACATACGAGATAAGGACCCGTCGACGATTAATCGACACCAGGCGTCGTTGAGGGAGTCGGCAAAGACCTTGAATCGTACGAGTAGTGAATTTTACTCCTCACCTTTATCTTTGGTCACAGAGAATTTACATAAACCAAGTTTTACTGAAACTCTTCGACAATCTTAATGACGTAAAAGTGGTAATTTCTTACTTGGATGTTATGATATAAAGTAGATTAAGGGTCTTCAACTACTTAGGGGACTTCATGTCCGTACCTGGGAGTAGACACTTAAAATTTGATTTTTTGGGTACCAGATCTAATTGGAGATCCAGTCGTATTTAGGGTTTTCAGATGGTTTAATATCTTGTCTGAGAGTGTAATTTTTTTATATATATAACAGGAAAATCCAGGTAATTTTTTAAAATTTATATTTTACATAGTAAGATAGAATATACGTCCATTGGAGTCGAAGAAATACGACATATACAGGAAATTGAATAAAAATCTAGAAACTTTATTATAAAGTTTAATCTTAGTAAGTCCGTGATTATTACCCTACTTTGCTTCCCCGCCTCGGTCTATAGAATAATACAAATCATACTGATAGTCTTTTCTAAAAGAATAAAGGTTTCCAGTTATCTTACCAATACGTAATTACATTCGTAATTAAATCCTTTGTCCTTTATCGGTTACGGTCGAGAAAGAAATAACCATACATTTAACAGTCTATGGGGAAACATTCGAAAACCATCTGGATGGGTATCGGGTGGGTAAAGTCCTCCCATTTCTGATAAGAAACAGACGTAGGGGACTTATGAATCACACTATGAGTTGTACAATCCACGAACTGTATTTACAAACCTAAACCAATTATTAAAATGAAGTAATTTTCATGGACGAATTGTACTAAACATTACTCGTATATAAAAAATAGAAGCAACACTAAAAGATATAACGAACCTAAAAGTTTTAATGACATGTAAAAAAACTTGTTTTATTATTAAAAAGAAATTTTTAGATGAATAGTTTTGGGTGGTTTATCTATTTTTGTCTTTTTGATTTTATGACTTGATTGTTCGTTACTGGTGTACATTTTAATCCCTTTAAAAATTGGAGAAAACAAAGTTTTTAATTTGAAATGTATTGAACGTACTTCAAGTGTCCAGAGATTCTTACAGTTTATATTTCTACCATTTTAACGAGAAGTACAAATCATATTTACATATAAAGAAGTGGGGACGATAAAACGAGGATGAACCAAATTAATATTATTTTATGTATAATATAGATGTACGTTGTGTCAGTTAGAAAATTAAATTAACTTGACAATTACAATTTAAGTTATGTCATGGTAGTATAAAATATCTGCAATCGTTACTCAGAATTTGTGTATTTTGTGACAGTATTCTGTTTGGTCGGTGATTCTTTCTTCATTCATACACACCTATCCTACACCGATACACAAGTCAACGATGCAACACAGACTGCGAGACGTTAGGGTACCTGACAACGGGAGGTCCGAGAAGTACCCTCAGAGGTCCGTTCTTATGACCTCACCCAACGGTAAAGGAAGAAGTCCCCTAGAAGGGTTGGGTCCCTAGCTTGGGACCAGAGAGGGTAACGTCCGTCTGAGAAATGACTGACTCGATACTCCCTTCGGGGAAGTGTTGTTTGTTTATTGTGTTGTTTAGTAGAAAAAAAAATGTATAAAAAACGGTGCAGTACACCAAACACCCTAGAATCAAGGACCTGGTCCCTAACTTGGGTCTAGGAACCGTCACTTTCGTGGATCAGGATTAGTTACCTGGTGATCCCTTTCGTATACTTAGTTATACTTTTAAAGTCTCGACCCACGGTTTTGAGAGGTCGACAACTAAGATTCTGGTATAGATGTTACACTGACTCCAGAAAATATCTTCGACAATTCATCCCGACAACAACGGAGAGAAAACGATTCAGTGAGAACAGTTGTCCTCATCGGACATAATGAACAAGGTTCTAATAACCACTAAAGAATTAAAAGTCAGGTGGTCGGACGAGAAAATATTTGAGAGTTTTGAAATAATACTCAACCTCTTCTCTCAATTCTTTTCGTCTCTTTACTTACCTTCAGTCTATTCACACCGATGATCCTCTTAGAAAGTTTCGAAGTAAATACTTTTAGCGAACGAACAGGGACTCTCACCCCTCCGTTTCTAAAGAGAGATGAACGGACCGAAGACAAAGTCAGAGACTTGTCGAACTCCTTTCCCAGACACTGAATTAATTACAAAAAAACGGACCGTGGACGTTCTTAAAGGTATCTATAAAATGAGTTGGTTACTTACTTCCGTCAACTGATAGGTCCCAGTCGCATCCGACGTTCTTAAGTTTATCGAACGATGATTCGACACCTGTCCCCAACCGCACCGGCGACACTGACGGTACGTGTCAAGAGAAATCCACGATCCTCACAACAGCACCAGAGTCGACAGTCCAGAGAAACCCTCTAATGGACCCGACTGCTCTCGATACAAGGGTTCTACGTGTATCCCTATATTTTGGCTCGAGAGAGTGAGTTTTGAACCCTGTGGAGGGTTTCAAACAGGGTCAAGTCTCGAGTGACATCCCAGTCGATTTCAACTCTGACAAAGTATCGGGTCGCAGAACGAGACGGGTCGAAACAAGAAAATAAAGGGAGCCTATCCGTGACTAAGGTTCTCGTGAAGAATTATTTGAAGGAGTAACGAAGAGAAGTTGAGTCTATACCAGGGGTTTCCTTGGTTGGATAGGGTCCTGTCCGTAGAAATGGTGGAGAGAAGATAATGATCGGTATTATACCTCGAGAACTAATACAAAACCGAGTCCAACTTTAGGGAACGACACCGAGTGCACCGGCACTAAGTCTTGGATACTCCGTGACCTGACGTACGACCCCTAAGTATCAGTGACTGTCATTCTTGAAATGTCCCTCCGTCTATTAATTTTTAAAACAAAGTCTGTTAAAGTTTCGTTCTCTATTGATGTCACCATTTCGATGGACGATCCACGACCCTCTTCTGTACACTTCCTGTTGAAATGTTCTTTATATTTACTGACTCCATATAGAAAATTTCGTGTGTGTGTTTCGAATTAAAAACTTCTGTTAAAACCACGTACAATCTAAGAAAGTTGTGTATAATCATTTTGTAAGTGAAAGAACCAAACCTTCGGTTTCTTTATAAAAAGATCGGTTACTCTCCACTCAGATCCTTTAATCCTTTAAATTTTCCGTTTATTAGAAAAGTGTGTTTAATTTCCGATCAACTTAAATTATTAAACTTAAACTGTTCAATATTCTTACCCTTTTTCTGACTGTAATTCTTTTTACCGTATCTAAAAGATTACTTTATAAAAATAAAAATTATTATTATCGTTCATGTAAATGAATCAAAAATATCACATGGTCCCGAATAGATAAAATTGTACACAATAGACTACAACTATAAGTATACAGTAGACACAAGTGTTGGTTCCTTTGTCTCCGAGTCTCTTCCCTTTACTGGACGATAGTGTATCGAATGTCAACCTCGGTCTAAACTTTAGTCAGACTGCAAAACTAAAACTCTGAGAACAGGAAATTGATAGTGGGAGGTAATTTTAGAAGTCAGAATTATTTGATAAAATTTTTAGATAGTTCTTACCTCAAGATTTAGTCTAAAATAACAGTCAGTAAAGGGGTTTGAGACTCCATCTTTTGACACATACGAATCAGCGAGTCCGAACAGGTTAAGAAGGGTTGGGGTACCTGACATCGGGAGGTCCGAGGAGACAGGAACCTTAAAAGGTCCGTTCTTATGACCTCACCCAACGGTAAAGGAGGAGGTCCCATATAAGGACTGGGTCCCTAACTTGGGAGTAGAGGACGTTCGGAGGACGTAACGTCCCCTTAAAAAAATGGTGACTTAGTGGTCCTTTCGGACTCCATCTTTTGATCAAATGATAAAATTTTTAATGTAAATAATACCAATTTAAATATACGAGTTTAGGGTGATAGTTCTTTTCTTCCTTTCAGATCTTTTTACGGACGAAGGGACCCTCTCAATAATGTTAAAATGTTGACTTTATCGAAAGTCTAGATAAAAAAGGTCACCTACGTGACTGGACCTGTTTATCTGTGTCATTTTGAGCTCTCCTGTGATAAAAGAGTGTGTCACGAGTTCGTTAGTCCACTTTTCAAACGTCTAAACTGTAGGTCGATTCCCTTTGTAGATATGAATTACACTCGTGGTCTCTTCCTTAAAGATAATAGACGATTTAGTAAGTCAGAGGGAGAAACTGATAAAATTAGTTAGAAGAGACGTTATCTCGATAATCAGACTTATTTAAATCTTGTAAACTGACGGTACCATAAACAATTTAATAGAGTCTTAAAGTCTCAAGGACAAAACTCAAACATAGTTGTTAGAGAAATAATAGTTCGACATAAACACACTTAAACTTTTAGATAAATTTTCTGTACTTTGTATTTTCAAGTGTTCTTTCGTATAAACATGTAACGGGAAGAACAATGTACAAAAGTGTACAGATCCATCATTGTCGGACAACAACTTTTCACAGTCAGTTGAAGCAATTTTGTCTTCAAACTTTCAATTGGTGATATAAAAGACTAAAAAACTTGTTGTGTAAAGTTAATCTCGGTTCAGTCAAACTGGACCTTTCGTCTGATGGTGTATTTATGGTAAACCAAATAAACCTAATCTAAAACTCCTCGGGGACTTATTGTGGATGATTCACCCGTTATGTATTCGTTTAGTTTAGAGAAAAGGGAAACTTGTACTTTCAATGTATATGAACTACACTCGACTACCCTTAGACATTTGATAATATTTAAAACCTTTTGGACCAAAAAAAAAAATAAGGGAGTTTCGACCGACTTTAAGCACATAAATACAAGGTACAATATGTATCCTAAAGAATCGTTCACTATATACAGTCTAACCTTTTGTCTTTCCTACTTGAACTAAATTATGTTAAATGACCACTGTGATCTCCCGTGTAATGTTTGAGTCCGCAAGGGGTGAGAGGAGGTAAAACATATACATTAGACATCGAAAGTCAAGGAAAAAGGGTCACTAAAAAGCCTTAGAGAGGAAAAAAGAATAGGGAGGAGGAATTGGTCCAATTCATGTTAGTTGGACGTGCACTTGCCGTCGTCGTTAGAGAAGGGACAAGGGGGTAGGAGAGGAGCAAAGAGGTTCATGCCTGGGAGGAGTGAAAGAAGACACAGAACCGACTATTGAGACTAATCGTTTTTCTTAAGACCTTAGTCTCAGTCTAGGTCTGGACATATTTACAAGACAGTGAGGAACGGTCACCCTGGAATCTGTGTAGTAAGTTGGAAAGACTCGAAGTTAAAGAAATGGGAAATTCACTCTTTGGAACCGATCGAGAAGAAGACCCAGGGTACGTTGTTTTTCAAGGTACAGGACCTTATTAATTTAAAAGATTAATTCAGAATACACAAAGAGAAGAGAAGAAAGTTTGAGAAAGACGAAAGTGACTAACTTACTCACTCCCTCACTTCAGAGAGTCAGCACAGACTGAGAAACATCGGAGGACCTGACATCGGACGGTCCTAGGAGGTAGGTACCCTAAAAGGTCCGTTCTCTTGACCTCACCCAACGGTAAAGGAAGAGGTCCCCTAGAAGGGTTGGGTCCCCAGCTTGGGTCCAGAGGACGTAACGTCCGTCTACGAAATGGGAGATTCGGTGGTCCCTTCAGGAAAGTGACTAACTTTCAAGAAGGGTTTAGTACAAAGTTCACTAACCCAGTTTATTGAAGAGAAATGAAACACGTAGGGACAAGTTGGTCCGATTTAAATTCGGAACGGTATTCATTGGTTACTTGACTTCGAACTTTTATAAAAGAAAATTACGTCTTTTGTACACCGAATAATTAACGTTTTTTTTTTTTTTTTCCCGACTCACCAAATCTCCTTTCACCGACTTTAAGATGAATTCGATGTCGAAAGGAGTTGATATTTAAATAAAATAAAACAATAATACTCCTAGTTTACTCTAGTGTACAAACTTTTGTGAGGTATTAACGCACGCACAAGTCAGGGGAGTCAGCACAGGTTGGGAATCGGGACCTGATATCGGGAGGTCTCGGGAGACAGGTACCCTAAGAGGTCCGTTCTTATGACCTCACCCAAGGTACTAACACATTACAGTATGTTTATTTACTTTTAAGAGAAAGAATGACAATAACGATATTTTCAAGGAGTTCAGAAGTAAAGTCAGAAGTAATTGAAGAAGTAAGAGAAGACAATTGATAAAGATAGAAAGGAGTGTGTCTTTAGGAAAAGAAAGTACATTGTCAAAGAAAGGGTTTGAAGACACCTTTAAGGAATGTAGTTTAGAGATCCTTTTACATAGACCATTATTGAGGATCGAAGAGTAAGTTTAATCTGGAGTTTATTATGAAGTAGTTACTGGTAGGGTATATTATATGTCATTTTATATCTAAGTTTTATCGAAAAAAGTAGATTAGGAAAATTTTTATATCTTAGATACACTTAGTCTAGGTACGAAAAACACGATAACAATTGTTGGATCCCAGTGTCTTCTTTAATTTTTATCGACTCGGGTAACCTCAGGAATTCCAATTTATGTAATTTATGTTCTACTGTCAGAAAGGACATGATCTTAATATTTCATACGGTTTGAGAGTTTATCGGTGTAGATATTAAAGTGACTAAAGTCTTAAAGACTGATCAAAACTTATTGATCTAAATACAGTACAGTAAATACAAGTAAAGTTACAATAAAGAATAGGAACTACTAAGTGTAAAACTAATCAACCGAAGACACAGTTAGATATTCAGGGTAATGATAATTAAGTAGATAAATATATCATTACTCAATACGTATCCGTTTCCCTTTTCACATACGAGGTCCCTTTATAAAATTAATGTTTCTATTATTATCATACAGGAAGAAATTGAGATAAACATCATCGACAAATTTTTATTCATATAAAGTGTAACTGTAGTGACCACAGGATATTGTAGTTAAAAACTTTTGGTCCAATCAAGAGACTTAGTTTCCATTTAATACTGATTCTTATGAAGTGTTAGATTATGTGATTCTTGTAATATATTTCTTGTATTAATACAGATAATAAACTATATAAAATTTGATACTGGAATAATTAAAAAGACCTGTTTCAATAGGTGAGTTAAAGAGATTAACCAACGTCTCTATTTCTTTCATCGATTCTGTAATCTAAAATATTTTCATTTTCATGACAAAGTGTATAGACTTCTTACGTTTTCTCAATTACATATCAGTTTCAAAACGACGGAACTAAGTATCTGTCTTTTCAACAGGAGTGATCCTTCTCTATTCTAAACTGTGACTTCAAAGTCGAAAAATTCTCAGTTTTCTTTGTGGATGTGTAGTATTTTATGAGTGAAATTCAAGAACACAAAAATGTACCGGTTGACCGTTAAATTTTACCTTGAAGTCTTTTGTTCTACGTTGAAAAACGGTACTATAGTAGAAATCCCGGACGTTTATCAAGTAAAATAAAAGATTGTCTTTTCAGATGTGATAATTATTCTTTATGGTCACTTGGCACAAGAATCAATCGCAAAATAACTTGACTCCGACCATTCCATTACCCTACTCATGAGTAGGTCTTCAACGCTTGAACTCAGAGATTGACGTGGTTCCGGTCGTCTGTCAACGTATCGGTCTCTGCTTAGTAAACTGAAGAAATCCAGAATCAAAGCATTATATAATTTAAAACCGAACCTAATACTTTTAAGAATCCAGACAACGTGAAGACTCGTCAAAAACTAAAATATAGAGACTTGTTTTCTGTCGTACAATGAATTCATTTTATTCGGAGAATCTTGTCCAAAACGGATAGTACAAACTCAACTTATGTTGAGGTTTTTCGAGTGAATAATCTTGGTATACTCTTGTTACGTATTTAAGGAATGGAGATGTTAAGGATAAAAAGGTAGTAGAGAAACAGGTATGACTAGGTGTTTTCAAAAGTAGAGTCCACTATTGAGGATTTTAATATTGTTCGGTCCATTCTTCTTCCAAAAAAATTTTTTGTATGTTTGTCATACGAACAATAGTACAATTATTGAACAATGTTTCTTTTTGACCTTAATCTTGGTAAATCTTAATACGTATAACTAATTGACAAAGTACTTTTAATCCTATATTGACTACATGGTCAAAATGAGTAAACTTCACTTTCTGTATTAAAGACTTAGTCAGTAATACTAAATAGAAGATAATAATCATAACTCTTATACAATAGGAAATTTTTACATCAGTCTTAATAAGACAAGTATTGGAAATCACTTAAATTTATATCACTAGGAGTACTTACGTGGAATTGTAATGAACGAAGTCCCTTCTAATAAAATATAACGACATGATTAATAGGATATTGTAAAAGGAATAATATTGTACGAAATAGGTACCTTCAATTATAACACAAAAGTTAAACCTGTTCGTTTACACTTACAAGTTTTCGTTGAGTAAAGATTTGTTTTTTTCAAAGGTCACACCTACTTCGACCTTTACAAGAATGTTTAATTTTTAGTCTTTTTAAACACAGTTTAATTGTCTTTACTGAACTGGTTAAACATGAAAGTAATTTTTATGCGTTATGACTACTGGAATCAAACCTAATGACTAACATATACGATTTCTAGAAACAAAGGTTCTCATTAAATCCCTCATCAAGAGGTCACAAAGGAACAAAGGTAAAAGATGGTTCTCCTACAAGAGTAAAGGTAAATCAATGCATGTCTTCTAGATAACGTCTCCCTGTTTCACTTTCGAAAGTAGAGTAAACTGAATAGAAAAAGTTAGATAAAATAACGAATGTATTGGAGAAGTGTATAACTGTCTTATCTATCGAGACTTGACATTTGATTACTGGACTTGTATCTATCTTGATCATAAGTCCTTCAACCTAAAATATGGGAACCCAGAAGCTGTATCGGGTAAATTTTATCGGGATAACGTAATTGACTTCGACTACATTTTATCCAGTCGGAAATACTTACAGGATAAGACACGGGAACCTTTTCATTTAATTCCAAAGTCAAAAATAGTATTGATTCTTCTACCACTATCATAGATAGTGTGTGTAAACGAGATCCCTATTTATCGAATTATCTCAAACTCTTGACATGATTCCGACTTATAATAATAATAATCACAATTTTTTAGGATGAAACCAATTTCCATTTAAAGAAATTATCTTCCATTGTTTATCATTAATTTGTCGAATTTTATCGGAATTTTTTGGAGAAGGTTATACCTAATTAAAGTTGAATGGAAATAATGGAATTTGTCACATTTTGTATTAATGTTACTATTACTATTATTCAATTTCGAAATATTTTTTATTTACATTTAAATTTCTGATAAATCACCTTTTACGATTAAGACTTTCATATAATTCAATACTATAAAGTAATTACAACATAAGTGGATGTCAATTATAATCACTTTGAAACTTTAAAGTGTAATAATTATACGATTCGGTTTATTAAAAAGGTAATTATGTCATTTTAGACAATAGTATAACGATCTTTACGTTTCTTTGGACCAAATATTCAAGTTGGAAATTCAAGATTTTTTTTCTCTCTTCTTTTTTATCTATTTTTAACTAAATTATGTCACTCCGGTCATCACTTTATAAACAGATCATGTACTTACAAAGTTAAGTATAGAACTAAATCTAAAATTGATAAGTTTGGATATAATGTTATTAGTTCGACAATTCGTTGAACTATATTAGGACTTGGACACGAGTCTAAACCACAATAACCTAATATTAGGTTGTTATTGTAGAAGGTCATAAGATTCTAACCTTTGTATGTCATCTTTTTTTATTAATTCTAGATTTTAAAATTTTTCTGATTCTACTTCAGTAACAAATGTTTTTCATATATATAATTTTACTCTTCTCCTTTTCTTTATAGACTTTTGTACATATCTCAAAGATTTATAGACTTAAAGATTCGACTTTTATTTATAATTTTAATGAATAATCTTTTAATTTTATATTAGTAAATCGACGACCTTTGTAGAAATTTCCAAAATTAATCTTCAAAATACCATTCATTCTAAAGGGTTGGTCTATAAAATTTATATATATAAAATTGACATCTTCTTTTACAAAACATAATAATCAGTTTCTATGTATCTAGATATTACTATCATAACGCACTTAAATACATGTACCATTACATATTCTACCATACCTCTCTCATATATTTTGTAAAAGTTAAAATAAACTAGGGTAGGATAATGTGAAAGTTTAAATACATTATAGTTTAGACCTATTTTGTTAAGGGTCTCACAGGACACGGACGAGTCAACACAGACTGAGAAACACTGGGGTACCTGACATCGGGTGGTCTGAGGAGACAGGTACCTTAAGAGGTCCGTTCTTATGACCTCACCCAACGATAAAGGAAGAGGTCCCATATAAGGACTGGGTCCCAGGGTCTCACGAGAGACCAAAATTTAGTTAAACTAAATTTAGTAACTTAAAATCGTTGACTATCGAAAATTACGTAATATTTAGTAAAATCACAGGAGACCGTAAGAAAACCTCGAAAGGACTATCAAGTCGACCATTTCTTAGGTGGATGTCGTCACGTCTTCTGGGGACAAGTTTAAGGACCCAACCCTTCTAGGGGACCTCTTCCCTATCCGATAGGTGAGGTCATAAGAACCCGAAGGGACCACCGAGTCTACCATTTCTTAGACTGACGTTACGTCCTTTGGACCCAAGTTAGGGACCCAGTCCTTCTAGGGGACCTCCTCCCGTGTCGTTGGGTAAGGTCATAAGAACGGACCTCTTAGGGTACCTGTCTTCTCGGACCTCCCGATCCGCAAGAAAACTATACAACATGTCTCTATACACGGTGTGTTAAAAGTTAAATCTATCTTGTTTTTCCACTAATAATCACTTAATATACATATCTATATATATACATACCGGTATGAAGAGTCCGAACAGGTTAAAAAACACTAGGACACCTGGTGTCGGGTGGTCCGAGGAGACAGGTTCCCAAAGAGGTCCGTTCTTATGACCTCACCCAACGGTAGGGGAAGAGGTCCCCTAAAAAGACTGGGTCCCTAGCTTTGGTCCAGAGGACGTAACGTCCGTCTAAGAAATGGTAGACTCGGTGGTCTCTTCGGGTAAATACATATGATAATACACATATTGAGTCACGACCTCCACCACTAAACGATTTTCGAGTGTGTTAACATAAAAGGAGATTTCTATATAGAAACATAGAAGTATATATATACATATATATGTTACATTTTAGAGATACGACTGTTATATATAAGAATTGTCCGATTAAATACGGTTTTCCTTCGATAAGTATTAATCATTTTTAATTGACTATCGAATTTAATGTTTATATCGATTAAAAGTTTTACGGTGATTAACGAAGGGTAATCTCTTAGTGAAACGAACAAATTTTACACACTTCAAGAATTTTAATGAAAAATATAGAGATTGAAAACTAAAAGAAGGAGTGTTGTCTTTACTTGGGGGAAAACCGATTTAAAGGACGAGTAATAATACAACGTTTCAACATGTTTAAAGGGGGTCACTCCTTCCTGTAAAAGAGGAGTCAGGTTGGTGTAGTTGTAATGTTCTTATTATTAACCGTTATTAACCGTTATCTTACTCTCTAGGTATTAGATGTCTAACCCAAAGGACTGGAGGTTCCCCATCTTTACATAAAGATGAGCAAATGAAAAGTCCGATAATTTCTCTCCAATTTTTAATGGATTGACTTGAGTTATCTTCTCCACCACTAGACGATTGTCCAGAGTGGGTGTGAAAGGAAAATTCATGATAATTTTATGTTCATATGTTAGAAAATTTTCGAGACTAAAGTATAACACTCCGAAAAAGGGAAATTCCTTAAAGAGAAAGAGAGAGAGAGGAAACAGAGACGCAGAGGGGGAGGAAGAGGGAGAGAAATAGGGATGCGTTAAAGTTTTCCGGGAGAAAGAGGGGAAGAGTCATTTATTTACAAATGCAAGGGCCTTTGGTAAACTAAAGCGATCGAGAAATACTCTTGCGATCTTATAAATAAGTTTCTGTTTCCAGAGAAAGGAGGGAACGTTTGAAGTTGGATGGTTTGGTCGGAAGAAGGCGCGGACGACCTCGAGAACTTAGTTCAAGACTTCGAGGAAAGGAAGGTCCATTGGTGAAGGACATTTCTGTTTCTTCGTGGGTCAACAGTCTGTAAAGTGAGTTCAAAGAAGGGGCAAGTTACAGGTGTTACCGATAAAAGGCCGGTGACCTCTCCAGGGTAGAACCGGAATTATAACTAATAACTAATTGGGCGTTTTCTATGTGCTGTCCCGTCACCAGGGGAGGACCCTCTCTGGGTGATTCCCGTTTCCTCCTACCAACCCAACTACTCGCATCGGTATCTTTGAAACGTCCCATCCCAGAGAGAGCGACAGCGATGGGGAGTGGGGTTGGGGGGTGGAAGATAAACATAGTAGGAACCTCTCTCTCTCTCTCTCTCTCTCTCTCTCTCTTTTTTGAAAGTTCCAAAACCCTATTGTATCTTTGTTGTGTATTTGAAATTTCAAGTACCAACCGTCGGTTGACCTCTCTCTAATCCCTCTACCCCTTTCTTCGTTTCTTTTCTTTACTTCCTATTAGCCTAGTCCTCCGAGTTCCTTCCCTTTTCCCACCCTGTTCCAAGAAGTTCGTCAATTTTTCTATTTTCTATTAGTGGCAGTCGCAGCTTTACTTCGGTCTAGAGTTTTTTGACACTCCGACACTAGTCTCTACTAACGTCCACCCTAAGACGGTAGCATCTCGCCTCACCCACCAGACGCACCTCATACGCGCACAGTCGCGACTTCACCCCACTCTTGGAGTCCCATATCTACGCGCACACAGACGCGTGCACGCGCTCACACCTGCAGACACACACACACATTCTTCTTTAGCGCCCGACGTCCTCTTCCTTTGCGTCCCGCGGCCGCGGCGGTCAGCGACAGGAGCCACGACGAGCCGAGTCCGCAGGGCCCCTCAGGACACGCGGCCCCGAGGGCGAGAGGCATAAATAGAGCGGCAGCCCGGCCCGGTGCGGACGGGGCCGGAGGGTAGGGAGTTAGGGCGGAGAACGAGCGTCGTTGGAAGGTGGGGAGGGAAGGGCAGAGGAGAAGAGGAGGGTCCTTTCGCTCGACCTCGTGATCAACACTTCACGTCTTTCGTCGTCCACCACCCTTTAGGAATCGAATCTCTGTCCAACGCCTTTTGTAAGTAAAGGGAGGTGTAAGAGTACAGGCTTTCCCTAGAATAAAGACTTTTCATATCACTTTATAGCACACACTTCTCCAAAACTAAACGTCTATCTCCTCCTTTCAATTACTTCCCATCTTGGTGTATTGCCTACGAATATAACACGCACACAGAGACGCACCCACACTAAAGAGGTTCTGTAAACTCATAAACAAACTTGTTTCAGTCCACTTTCAAATCGTTTATAATCTAATTACACTACTTGTATACGTTACTTGATAACTATAGTTATCGATGAGATAAAACACGAACAACTCCTGGTAGTGTACTCATAAACAAGTCAACTCATCGAGTCAGCACAGGCTGAGAAACGTTGGGGTACTTAGCGTCGTGGGGTCCGGAGGGACAGGTAGTGGTTGAGGGCCTCAAGTGAGTTTGAGTACAGGTAGCTCAGCCACTACGGTAGATCGGTAGAGTAGGAGACACCAGGGGAAGAGGAGGACGAGGGTTAGGGAGGGTCGTAGTCTCAGAAAAGGTTACTCAGTTGAGAAGCGTACTCCACCGGTTTCATGACCTCAAAGTCGAAATCGTAGTCAGGAAGGTTTCTTGTGGGTCCCGACTAGAGGAAATCTTACCTGACCAACCTAGAGGAACATCAGGTTCCCTGAGAGTTCTCAGAAAAGGTTGTGGTGTCAAGTTTTCGTAGTTAAGAAGACGTGAGTCGAAAGAAGTGCAGGTTGAAAGCGTAGGTATGTACTGGTGACCTTTTTGGTATCGGAACTGATCTACCTGGAAACAACCGTTTCATTACAGAGACGAAAACTTATACGATGGATTAAACCAGTATTGAAAGGAAGGTTCCTCATTCGCAGAAAATTAAAGTCCGACGTTAGTGGTAGAGTAGTAAATAAATTTATTCGGAACGGTTGTACTCTTTCGTCCTACTAAAAAAAAAAGTTGAACTTCATCTTAATATTAACTTTTCACTGTCTTAAATTTGATATTTTAGTATTTTACATTTCTCTTCCTTCAATAGAAATCTCTATGATACCAAATGGAAGAAACCCATATCTTTCTAAATCGTATGATTTCTTTCTCTTTGGTATGGATCCACTCGATTTCTCGGTTCCGGGACGGACGAGTCACCGACCTTGTGGTATAGAGAGGAAAAACGATACGGTTCGTTCAAGACAATTTCTTTAAAAGTTTGTAAAAACCTTCAATGGTACTCTTAACCCCCCCTTTTTTAGATTGACTTGTACAATACATAAAATTATATTATTTACTACTAAATAATAAATGAATGTCTGATATACGTCCAGTTTTCGTTGTCAATCTTGACCTATACCTTGTTGTCTGACGAAGGTTTATCCTTTTCCTCAGGTAGTTCCGACATATAACAGTGGGACGAATAAATTGAAGATACGTCTCATGTAGTACTCTTTACGACCTGACCTTCTTTGTGTCGACCTTAGTTCTAACGGTCCTCTTTATAGTTATTAGAGTCTATACTTCTACTGTGACGGGAATGCCGTCTTTCACTTCTCCTTGATTTTTCGGAGAACTACTTTCACTTTCACTTCTCACTTTTTAAACCGAATTTCGAGTTGTAAGTCTTTTACTTCTAGTACCGTAGACCAGGGTAGTGAACTACCCTTTATTTACCCCTTTCTCACCTTTGTCACAGTCTGTAATAAAACCCCCCGAGGTTTTAGTGACGTCTACCATTGACGTCGGTACTTTAATTTTCTGCGAATGAGGAACCTTCTTTTCAATACTGGTTGGATCTGACGTATAAGTTTTCGTCTCTGTAATGAAACGACTGTAATTAAACGATACCAAAAAGGACACCAGTACATACCTACACTCTCAACCTGACATTTCTTCCGTCTCGTGGTTTCTTAACTACGAAAACTAGACACCACAACCTCTTCTGATAACTCTCAGGGAACCTGACGTTCCTCTAGGTTGGTCAGGTAAGACTTCTAGTCGGGACCCTAAAGAAACCTTCCTTACTACGATTGCGACTTTGAGGTCATGAAACCGGTGGAGTACGCTTCTCAACTAAGTAACCTTCTCTGAGACTACGACCCTTCCTAACCCCCGTCCTCCTCTTCCCCTGCTGGCTCCTACTCTACCGACCTACCGTAGTGACTGAGCTACCTGCACTCAGACTCACTTGAGGCCCTCAACCACTACCTGTCCCTCCGGACCGTACGACGCTAAGTGCCCCAACGTTTCTCAGTCTGTACTGACTCGCTGACTTGACTTACTCACCCTCCCAGTAAGGTTGATAAAACCCCTTTCTCATCTTTAAAGGACTTTAACCCGGTGACGGGTGAGGAACCAGAAAACTGTCACGAAACTTTGACAGTACCTCGGAGACCCATACAGTAAATCGAACGACTAACGTCTAGTTCCAGATCAGTTTCAAATGAACAGACGGTAGAAGTTGTGTAAATTAAGATTAACCAAACACAATACAGGAACCCGATACAGTAAGAAAGTTTTCAACACGGGACGGGGAAAGGGAGGACAATGTGGTGATAGGTGACACAGGACCATCGACAACGGGTTCACCCACTCCCAAGACAGGAATTAGAGGGAACACAGTTCCTAGTCCGGTTAATTTTGACACCCGTGTCCAGTCCGTAAATACTTCCCCTAACTAAGAAATCATGCAAGAAGGGCAACGAAAAAAGAGGACAGGAAGTCGAGGAGGGAGGTAGATACGGTAACAAACGTTTCATAACCCATCCAGTAGTCGAAAGATAAAGATCTTTCCTACGAGAAAAGCACTCGGGACAGGTCCGTGTGTCACAACGGAGACGTTAAAAGACCACCCTTTTGATCTTTTACCGAACTGGAACCCTTCCTTTATGACATATCAAAGGTTAAGGAGATCTCTAAGTCCGGAAATAGCAGATACAAAGGATGTACACACTGTTGTCGTGGAGAGGCAACTGGGTGATCCCACCCACTGTCCGTGTGTTACGGACGCTCTTCAGGTAGTCAACCACCGTTTGGAAGTTCCCACTAACCCGCAGGTCCATGTAACAAACGGTGAAACCCCCAATCGGGACGTCTGGTAAACTCGAGTTTGGGAATGGTAGGAAGAGGATTTGGACGTTTGCATAGGGGACGTAGTTTAGAGGTGAGGTGAATACCTTGGAGACCAGACAACGGAGAATAGCAAAACAGGGATTCGGTGAAACGGAGTTGAGGATGTTGGTGTTCGGACGGGGGAGACACTTTCACTTTCACTTCAATGAGTCAGAACAGGCTGAGAAACGCGGGGGTACCTGGCATTGGATGGTCCGAGAAGACAGGTACCCTAAAAGGTCCGTTCCCATGACCTCACCCAACGGTAAAGGAAGAGGTCCCCTAGGAGGGCTGGGTCACTAACTTGGGTCCAGAGGGCGTAACGTCCGTCTGCGAAATGACAGACTCGGTGGTCTTTTCGGGGGAGACATCCGTTGTAGTAAGGTGAGTCGGGTAATAAAATTATGAGAATCGTCCTGGTCTATTGGATGAGGAAATAGTAATGAAGGCAATAATGGATCTTACCCAGACACTGCTACTTTACGAATGGTGACCTCCGTGGGATATTACGAGAATACCTTCCGATCCCTTCCTTCAGTCACTGAATTGCAAGGGAGTGTCGTTATTCTCCTAATCCGAACACCGATAAAATGGTCCAAGTGTCAAAGTCCCGTGTCCGAACCTAACTAAATGTAGTACAATAGATAAAGGAAGACCCCACCCGTTTGGTCGTTACTCAATACTAATGTTGGGGAATTAGGATGGGTCGTGATCAGTTCGACCTCTGGAACCCCTGTGGGTTGAGGTCGGACCCCTAGGGACCTCCAACTGGACGGAACTGGACAGGTCTCTAGACCAGGAGCCCTCCAACTGTACGGAGTCGGACGAACCCCTAGTCGGTCAGGTCCCCAGGGTTCTCCAGTTTTACGGAGTTGGACGGGTCCCTGGGTTAAGGTCCCTTCGTTGGTCGGAACTGGACGGACCCCTAAGCTAGAAGTCCTCCTAGTGGACGTAATTGGACGGACCCCTAGACGTGGGACTGGACCCCTGTGGACCGAGAGTCCAACGTTATCATGACCCATCCTATTCGAAGTCCTTCTGAGTGGGGATTCCTTCGGGTGGGTACCTTTATCCTCCTTCGGATAATCAACACCACGACACGGGTCAGAGTCGTCGTTGAGTCCTCAGGTTGTGCTTGGGGTAACGGAAAGAGTTTTCCGATTCTCTCCGGGAGGTTTTCAAATGGTTAGACCTGAATCTGAGAATGTTCCCTGTCCACTAAGTTTCCTGATTAAAGACAGGGTCACATGTAGTCTGTATTACTATCTCAATGTTGTCGATGTCGTCGTCCTGGGACGACGGAGGTCTACTCTGTCAGGTCTGTCAGTGGTTATGGAAAATATTGTCTCTTGTCCTCTCCCTCCGGTCCCGGGTCCTTTCCCTCTTTTCCTTGCTCTGTTCCGTACTGCTCTACGACGGACGGGAGGTCCCTTCGGGACACCGTTTGGGACTCAGGAACTTCCTGTTCCGTGCTCTGTTTACGGACTAGACATCTGTCTTCCCCGTAACGTAGTCTCACAGGTTTAGTACCGTTCAGAGGATTTTACCGAATGATGTTTCCGGTAGTAAACCCTTTACCCGCCGGGAGACAGGAGTCCTGGGTTCTCGGAGTTCCTGTTCACGGTTCGGAAGGGAGTACTACCAAGGTGTCCTGACTTCGTCGGACGAGGTCGGTCCGGTGGACAGTGTCTATTGGTAGTCCCCCGATCTCTGTTCCCACGTTGACCTACACCGTCCCTCAAGGCTCTTAGAGAACCAACTGTGTCTCCGAAGGATGACACAGGACTGGAGGATGAGACCTTTGAAGAGGGGAGTCTGGACATCGTAAAACCCACGATGTCCTTTTCGTTAATGTTTTTTTTCGTGGACTTGTGAAGAAACAGTGGCCCTACCTGTCTATAAAAGGGTGGTCAAAGACCACCAGAGACTCTCAGAATGAGGAAATAACCCTTTCTGTATGAGTGATTCGACCCCTGGTGGGAACACTACCCTTCGAAGAGTCGGGGATCGTGGGATGTCGAGGACCAATGATGACTCTTCGGGTAATACCAGAGAGGTTATTCCTCCCTGGTTTTTGAGGTCCTCTTTTTGTGGTTGTCTACTGAGCCTGTCATAATGGAGTCCCCAAGTCTCTGTCGGGGGTGGAGAAACCTGTCCGAAAATCAACCCTAGAAGATCTAGACCTGGACCCTGGATTACCCTTTTATAACGTTATACATCTACTGGATGTTTAGACGAGGAGTCTACTCCTTTTACGAGTAGTTGTACACTAAGTCTAAGATTTGAAAAACCGACTCTCCCCTATATTTCAGAGCACGATTCCGTGTCTACCAGGTCAGTTTCTGGACCCTCAAGTCTAATGTGTACCCAGGTCCTCCGACAGGAAGCTGGCTCCTGTTCCTTAGGAGGTCAACGGGAGGGGGTGCTGAGTTTTCGTTAACGCTCGAAAGGACCACGATTGGTCCATAACATCTTATTTCACTTCCATTCAGCGAGTCAGCACAGGCTGAGAAGTGCTGGGGTACCTGATATAGGATGGTCCGAGAAGACAGGTACCTTAAAAGGTCCGTTCTCTTGACCTCACCCAACGGTAAAGGAAGAGGTCCCCTAGAAGGGCTGCATCCCTAACTTGGGCCCAGAGGGAGTGACGTCCGTCTGCGAAATGGGAGACCCGGTGGTCCCTTCGGTGGTGACATCTTAGACCTATGAGTTGATACCGGATTAGCAGGTTGGGAATATACTTACGAATTTCCCTGTTCTGCTAAGGCGTTTTCCTCCGTCTCCGATGTGATTTTGTCCGGAATTAGGTTCGTGGACGGAACTACAACGGTCTGGGTCTCTTTCGTTAGGTAGATATACAGGTACTTTTTCCTTCTTATCGGAACCCTTACAAATGAGTTTCAAACCCCGGACTCGGGGTCGGTCATCGAAGGAATAAGTTCTCCGAGTTGGGTTGGTGGGTTCCGACCGGAGGGACGGAAGTTTTTGAACGTCGATGACGTCAGGACTATCTTCTACGAAATTTTGAAAGAGAAGTCAAGTCAAGTCAACGAGTCAGTACAGGTTGAGAAACGTTTGATAAAAATGGTCGGTGGTTCACTTTGTTGAGGACTTACCCTCTCCGGTAAATATCTACAGACTAGTTTCCTAGGAGTCTATAGTTCATCACAACTACCTTTTAGGTCCGGACTGATATGGAGGAACACTCCAAGAATTGGGTCAGCGGGAGGACGGATGGAAACTCTCGAGAGAGGGGAAAGTGAGAACGGATCTTTGAAACCTGGTAACCTGTTTTGGGACTCTCCCTAACAGTCTTCTAGGAGACTGGTTAGGACTCCTTTAAACCATGTGACTACCTTCGTCGAAACAGAACCTACCTTTTTCCTCTCCTTCTATACGTTATCAGAGGTTAAAACTCTGGTATCTCCGATTTGGAAACGGTGGTCGATGAAGTCGGGTCAATCGACTCGAGTATCGGGACTGAGCTCTAAATCTCGACCTTTTTCCTTTTTCTCATCGGTAAATGTGACTGAGGTTCATACGGAAAGACCACGGAGTGTGTGTACGACGATAAACCTTCCTTTCTCCGGTGAACTGGTGGACTCCGCGGGGTTAGTTCATACCACTAGTTTAGGAATCTGAGAACCTCCGTCAGGTAGACGGGTGACTCCAAAGTCAGAGGGTAACATTTCCTGTGGTTTTTCCCTCGTGCCTTCACCGTGCTCCCTTGGTTCGTCGACTAGTCCGTCGATTCTCTCGTCGTAATGTCTTGGTACTGGATTATCCCCAACGGTGGGATCACGGTGTCTGATTAAACGGTCTTTGAGGAAGTATATGACTTCCACTCTGAGAATTTCGATTCTCCCTCCCAAAAGTTCTAGTATAGCCCACCAAGGTTTTCCTCCCTGAGGAAAAAGACGGACCCTTGTAGGTCACCTTCAAGTAAATGAGGAATGTACGGTGGTGAGTAAATCCCCTGTTCCGGGAGGTTTCTAATGATCTTTCCAGGAAGTCTCCTAGTCTGGAGGTTTTCTGATATTCCGTTCATAAGAGGAGTACAGGGTGAACGGTTAATTTATTAGGGGTCCTTTAAGTTTCTGGGGTCGACCGGGTCGGGTAGGTTGTTGTCACTCCCTGGATGGATCCTGACCGTCTATCTGAAATGTGTCTACGGTTAAAGAGTTCCTATATTTATGGATGATCCGAACTATCTATATAAGTGTCCTACCTAACTTACATCTGACTTTTCCGACTCCTCCGACATTTTTTCGACGAGATACTTTAGTAAGGTTCTAAACCGGACGGGTCCAGGGATGTTTCACTGCTACCCTGTAGTAAATGAAGATTTCAGATGGATTCCCCCCCAGAGATTTCGTAACCCGTAATGAATAATGGAGGTAACACGGACCTCCGGAGTCAGAAGTCCTTTTCATCTTTCTCGGTTGGTTAAGAATTTTAGTCACTATTTTTGGGATTAACGGGGATGTCCAGTCAGAATCGGGAATACTCTACGATATACCCTCATGTGCACAGAGAAGGTTAAGACCAAAGGAACCACACATACGGGTCGTCACCCTAAGGACCCAATATGCCGTCAAGATAAAGGTCAAAAATTTTCTTAAAGGTATGAAAAGAGGTATCACCAAGATGGTCAAACGTAAGGGTGGTTGTCACATTCTCCCAATGGAAAAGAGGAGTAGGAAAGGTCGTAAATAACAAAACATCTGTAAAACTACCGCCGGTAAGACTAGTACACTCTACTATGGAGTAACTCCAAAACTGAACGTATAGAGATTATTACTCACTATAACTCGTAGAAAGTACATAAATAATCGGTAGACATAGAGAAGAAACCTCTTTACAGACAAATCAAGAAACCGGATGAAGAACTAACTCAACAAACGAAAAGACCATAACTCGACGTACTCGACGAACATATAAAACCTCTAATTAAGAAGCAGTCAATAAAGTAAACGATAATAAAAAAGGGTAAGACTTCCGACGGAAAAGTGGAACGAATATCAAAGGAAGTGACACGTTTTCGAAAATTCAAATTAATCCAGGGTAAACAAATAAAAACAAAATTAAAGGTAATAAGACCCTCCACCCGGTATCTCCTAGAAAGACACTAAATACAGTCTATCACAAGACGGATACAAAAGGAGATTCTCAAAGTATCAAAGAACAGAATGTAAATATAAAAATTAGGTAAAACTTAAATAAAAACACATACGACAATCGTTCACAAATCAAAGTAATAAAATGTACACCAACTGGTCAAACGGGTCGTGGTTAACAATTTCTCTGAAAAGGTAACATATAAAAACGGGGAAAACAGTTTCTATTCCACGGGTATCCACACACCTAAATAAAGACCTGAAAGACAAAACAAGGTAACCAGATATACAGACAGAAACACGTATGGTATGACAGAACTACTGACATCGAAACATCATACCAGACTTCAGTCCTTCCAACTCAGGAGGTCAAGGGAAGAAGAAAGAGTTCTAACGAAACCGATAAGCTCCAAAAAACACAAAGGTGTGTTTAACACTTTAATAAACAAGATCAAGACACTCTTTAAATGGTAACCATCGAACTAACCCTAACGTAACTTAGATGTCTAACACTTCTGATCTTAAATTTAGAGAGTCTGATCTTTAGTCTCTGGACACTGGGTACGTTATACAAAATTCAGAATAAATGTTGTGTAAGGGTATTAAAGATTGAAAGGTTGGAGTGTGTGTATGTATGTGGGGTGAACGTATAAACGTCTTTTAGAAACGAGGACAATAAAAGGAAAAAGATCCTTAAAAAAAAAGGAAGAAGTTATCAAGGGACAACCTCATGATGGGTTAGTCGTCGAAGGATGTCCAAATCTATAACGGTCCAAAAAGAGAGAGTCAGAGAGTGGTTCTTTATTATGAAGAAAGACAACTCATTGAAACTCATCTAATGACACAACATAAAAGAGACAGACCAGAGAGTCGAAATAATATGTCAATAAACATTTCATCGAAATTTCCGGGTCTATTTCCCTTCATAGAACCGATTGTTGTCCCGTCCTTTAAACAGTGTAAACTAAAATTAGACTCAATTATGGATTGATCTTCTTTGGGTAATATACAATTATAGAAACCTAAATATTAACACGAAAGGGAGGGGGAGGGGGTATCTACATTGTGAACCTTCATACTTTTCAAGAGTAGTTATGTACGTTACTTAAAAAATTTTAGTCGGTAATTTTTTACCTTATCCCATAACTTTTACCTATCGATCAGTTAGTCACCTTGTCCATACATATCAAATTTTTAAAATTTCAATAATTATTTCAGACTACAAAGTGAAAAATCTCAGTAGAGAAAGGTCGTGTGAACAGAATTACACCTAACCCGAAGGGACCACCGAGTCCACCATTTCTTAGACGGACGTCGTGTCCTTTGGACTCAAACTAGGGACCTCTTCCTTTACCGTTGGGTGAGATCATAAGAACGACCTCTTAAGGTGCCTGTCTCCTCGGACCGACCGATGTCAGGTACCCCAGCGATTCTCAACCTGTGATGACCTGCTGAAAGTGAAAGACGGAATGACATAAGACATACTTAGAAAGTCAACAAGTTTAAAAAGAAAAAAGAAAAGAGGTCCCATAAACGTGTAAATGAAGGACGAAGGACCTCGTAAAAGTNTGTCATGAGAGAAACACGTACTCAGTTCTAACGGTCCTCTTTATAGTTATTGGAGTCTATACGTCTACTGTGGTGGGAATACCGTCTTTCACATCTCCTTGATTTTTCGGACAACTACTTTCACTTTCACCTCTTACTTTTGCGACCAAATTTTGAGTTGTAAGTTTTTTGATTCTAGTACCGTAGACCAGGGTAGTGAAGTACCGTTTATCTACCCCTTTGTCACCTTTGTCACTGTCTAAAATAAAATAACCCGAGGTTTTAGTGACGTCTACCACTGATGTCGGTACTTAAATTTTCTACAAACGGGGAACCTTCTTTTCACTACTGGTTGGATCTATCGTATAAGTTTTCGTCTCTATAATGAAACGGCTGATTCCAGGTAGATCAGTTCCGACACCAAAAAGGACACCAGTACATACCTACACTCTCAACCTTTCGACTCGTGGTTTCTTAACTACGAAAACTTGACACCACAACCTCTTCTGAGAACTCTCAGGGAACCTAACGTTCCTCTAGGTTGGTCAGGTGAGATTTCCTCTAGCCAGGACCCGAGGTCCGTACTCATGTAGAATTTTGATGGGGTCACTAAGTTTACACGTCGGTTCCAACTTCTTGGAAAGAGTAAATTATAAATAGTATTAAAATAACACCGAAGGGACCACTGAGTCTGTCATTTCTTAGACGGACATCACACCCTCTGGGTCAAGTTAGAGGTCCAGTCCTTCTAGGGGACCTCTTCTTTTACCGTTGGGTGAGGTCATAAGAACGGATCTCTTGAGGTACCTGTCTGTCTCTTCAGATCGGTCGATGTCAGGTACCCCAGTGTTTCTCAACCTGGACTGACTCGTTGATTGTGAAAGTGAAAGTCTAATTATCGAAATAAGTTTATATGGTATTTCAAGTGGTTGACAATCACATGTTAAGTCACTAAAAATTACTTATATCTCACATTTCGATAGTGGAGTTATGAATTTGAAAGAGGACTGGAGGACTTAAATAGAATTCATTTTCAAATTCAGCGAGTCAACACAGGTCGAGAAACTCTAAGATACCTGATCGGACGATTCAAGGAGACAGGTACATTAAGAAGTCCGTTCTCCTGACCTCGCCCAACGGTCAGGGAGAGGACCCCTAGAAGGGACAGGTCCCTAACTTGGAACCAGAGGAGGAGACATCCGTTTAAGAAACGTCAATATCGGTTGTCAAGTCAAATCAAGTAAAGTCAGTGAATCAGTACAGGTTGAGGAACTCTGGGGTACTTAGCGTCGTAAGGTCCGGAGGGACAGGTAGTGGTTGAGGGTCTCAAATGAGTTTGAGTACACGTAACTCAGCCACTACGGTAGGTCGGTAGAGTAGGAGACAGTAGGGGAAGAGGAGGACGGGAGTTAGGGAGGGTCGTAGTCCCAGAAAAGGTTACTCAGTTGATAAGTGTGCTCCACCGGTTTCATGACCTCAAAGTCGAAATCGTAGTAAGGAAGGTTTCTTGTGGGTCCCGACTAGAGGAAATCCTACCTGACCAACCTAGAGGAACATCAGGTTCCCTGAGAGTTCTCAGAAGAGGTTGTGGTGTCAAGTTTTCGTAGTTAAGAAGCCGTGAGTCGGAAGAAGTGTCAGGTTGAGAGTGTAGGTATGTACTGGTGTCCTTTTTGGTATCGGAACTGATCTACCTGGAATCAGCCGTTTCATTACAGAGACGAAAAGTTATACGACAGGTCCAACCAGTATTGAAAAGAAGGTTCCTCATTCGCAGAAAATTAAAGTACCGACTTCAGTGGTAGACGTCACTAAAACCTCGGGGGGTTTTTATTTCAGACTGTGACAAAGGTGACAAAGAGGTAGATAAAGGGTACTTCACTACCCTGGTCTACGGTACTAGAAGCAAAAGACTTACAACTCGAAATTCGGTTGAAAAAGTGAGAGATGAAAGTGAAAGTAGTTCTCCGAAGACTCAAGGAGAAGTGAAAGACGGTATTCCCACCACAGTAGACGTATAGACTCCAATAACTATAAAGAGAGCCGTTAGAACTAAGGTCGAACACAAAGAAGGTCAGGTCGTAAAGAGTACTATATGAGACGTATCTTCAATTTATTCGTCCTATTGTTATATGTCGGAACAGCATAAGGAAAAGGATAAACCTTGGTCAGACAACAGGGTACAGGTCAAGATTGGCAACGAAGGACTGGACGTATGTCCAAAGAGTTCTCCGTCCAGTCCACCAGACCATAAGGGTAGAGAAAGTCTTAAAAGGTGTCGAATAACACAAGGTGTGTCAGTTTCCGAAACCGTATCAGTTATTTCGTCTTTATCTACAAAAAGACCTCGAGAGAACGAAAAAGGTACTAGGTCACCTACAACCGTTAAACTAGAGACCAAGGAGACGGAAAAGATTTTGGTCGAACTTGTAGACCTTCAAGTGCCAAGTGCATAACGACTTCGGACCGAACCTCTTAAAACTCGTAATGAAATGATCGTACACTCTACTTGCGTCGACACACCGTCAAACTCGTAAGAAACCGTAACGGAAAGAAACCCTAACCTTACTTTTGACTGGAAAAGGTCAGGAGACCGGTGACGACTCAAAAGGTGTAAACGACCGTATAACTCACGTCGTGAAAGTGTCGTAGTAGAAAGTCCTAAACTTTATCGAGTTGACTTTAAGGTAGTGGAGGTGATCGAAACAAGTGTCACTACGAAAGATTCCGGGTGAACTGAAGTGTAAGGTCCTACAGACCGAGATCTACTCACTGATGTGGTAGCACTAATAGACCCAACACTTCTAGAAAAAACATGTCTAGAAGACACGTAAGAACGGTGGAGAAGAATTATAGAAGACGAAGACAATCCAGGTATGGTAAAGACAGAAAATATCTCGGGTAGAAACGTACTTTACAAGGGAACCATAGAGATTGAAAGAACTTCTCTAGAGATCAGAAAGGGTAAGACAACAAAAGGAGATAAAGAAACGTAACTAGCGACTCCTTCCGAAAGAATAGAGGAGAACGATAAGAAACCTTGAGACGTAAGTCTACGGACATAGAAAGGAAAAGAGGAAACAAAAAGCGAAGAGAAGAAAAGTGTCGATAAACATTCCGGAGGGGTCTGTCGGTAAAACGAAAAAACGTAAAGAAAAGGTACCCCTACCAGAACTAGAGACAGAGGACATGTTACAGTACTTGGAGTAAGGTATCAAGTAGTCCGTGAGATAGATAGTCTAGAAAAAATCTGTCGTATAATAACCCAAAACGAAAAAATTAAGTCATACTGTTCGAAAAAACACACAAATACCCCTCAAAAAACTTATAGTTGTAGAATACGATCATAAGAGATAAGTAATTTACTTTTGTCCATAGTGACTAATTCTTGGTGTACATTTATCCTTTTCGTGTCTGAAATGTCCATCCTTCTGGACAAATTTTATTACTAAAGTGATAAATAATTAAAACACTGAAACCAATTCTCCTCAAGACTTTACCATTTTACCACTATAGACAGAGTACCATGACATTTTAATTTTTTCTTTGGACTCCGTTTCACGGACCATCCAATGATCGGCCCAGTTCATCAATCACTAATTATATCATTATAATCTCATGAGTTAATCTAAGTTCTAAGAATAGAATTTTGAGAGATTAGGACTAAGTAATATTAACTGACCCCTTTGATAAGGGTACGGGAAATACATCGTTTTAAGGTTCAATTAAAAACAACGACACATTAATAACCTACCAATAACAATTAAAAGTAAGTCTCTAGTGTCGAGTAATTGATCTGTACTATAAAACTTACTGGAAAACTGAATAAGTAACGTTCGTTACGGTTATACTTAATTCTATATTTCTACTCCAGATTTCTACCACGTCACCATATCTTAGACGGACGGTTATGTCCTCTAAGTCCTCTATAGACAAGGTAGAGACCCAGTCCTTCTAGGGGACCCTATCCTTTACCGTTGGGTGAGATCATAAGACACCTGTCTTCTCAGACCGCCCAATATCGGGTACCCCAACGTTTCTCAACCTGTGTTGAGTCACTGAAAGTGAAAGACAGAACAACATAAGACATACTTAGAAAAAATCAAGAGGTTTTAAGGGAAATCTTTCAGTTCCAGAGTGGACTCGATCAACCGTCGGTAACCGACTTGCTTCGACGTTCCAGCCCGAGAGGAACAGTGTAAGTATGACCTTGTTCCTGTGTTCCGAATGACGAGTCTCCACCGTGTGTGGAGGTGTAGTTTCTCCTTCTTCTGCACTACCTGTACTACACTCGTTGACTCGAACGTATGTGCGTGCTCCAGACAAATAGTGTCACAAAAACTTTATAAAGCACTGTTAATTTCGACTCGTGTCAGAGTCATTTGCTTAGAGTCCTTTAGGTAAAGGTTAGTCGGTACTGTACTTTAATGTTTTGAGAGGACCCTTTTTACGAAAGTGTTTTCTACTTTTTTTCCTCGAAGGGACCACCGAGTCGTCATTTCTTAGGTGAACACTTCGTCCCCTACACCCAAGTGAGGGATCCAGTCCTGTTAGGTGATCTCTTCCTTTACCGTTGGGTGAGGTCGTAAGAACGGACCCTTTAGGGTACCTGTCTCCTCGGACCGCCCGATGTCAGGCACCTGAACGTTTCCAGTGTGTAATGAATCGTTGATTGTCCTCGTCGTTCCGGTGGTATTTTTACTCCCATTTTCTTCTATTAGTCATTGTTGTTTTTCTTTCGTTTGTTCCTCTTGCTCAAGTGTGTTTGGTTTAAAATAAGGTCCTGTAAACACTCACAGAAAACGTTTATTTTGCACTTCTTACAAGAGTCCCACGAAGGGACCACCGAGTCACTATTTCTCAGGTGGACGGTTACGCTCTTTGTACCCAAACTAGGGACTACGTCCTTCTAGGGTGTCCGACACTGTTGATGACTTCGGGTACGTGGGGTCTCGGGGACGAGACGTCGTTCTCGTCGCGACATTAGTCTTCGGGCACGGAGTGTTGGTCTCTCGTCGGGGACGAACCGTGTTACTCTCTTTTCTTTGTTTCTGGAGCGTGTCGGTTTCTATTTGTTATTTTACTTTTCCTACGAGAACCTGTGGTCCTTTTTAGATTTTCAACTAAAGAAAATATTAAAAAAGGAATCTTATTATCGTGAAACCTTACCAATCCTTATTTAGTCTGACTCTCGAAAATGCAATATGTAAATTACAGGAGATCCTTTTACGATCATTGTATATAAAAATAGAATTTTTAGTACATACACGGGTCCTTCTCGTCACTACTCGTCATTTCTTCATAAAATTGTCTGTCTACTTTTTGCTAATCTTATAAGAGTCTCCATGACGTAGGTCGTGATACCACAAACCACGGTCCCTTTACGTTTTATTGATTTCACGATTATTAGTATTACAATTAATACTACTTGTTCCAAATTTTAAATAAACTTCTACTTATCTATCTCGAAATAAATATTTATACACGATTCCTGGACTGACTTCTCTGAATCGTGCGTACGTACGTTCCTTTGTATACATATATATGTATGTGTGTGTGTCCGTATACATTACAGTTGATTTCTATGAATGTTGGATTTTCAACTATCAATACATAATAAACCACCCTTAAAAATCCTGTAATTCGGACTCCGTCGTAGAGTTCGTTGGGGTTCTATTGATGAGGTTCCTACACTCACCCCTCGATCCTATATATCCTCAAAACGTTGTTTGCTGTTCATCAGATCTTGTAGTTTTCTAATACGAATTTCTTTTGGTCTATAGGGTTCACTTCCTTAAATCGTGAAAAGATACATTCCCTTCTACGTCCTTAGACCCGAGTGACTTTAGAAAGGAAACTATACGTGGAGTGAGAGACCCCGGTGTGATAGGAGAAAAGTGTATACCTCAAAGGAAAGGAGCCCCATGTGACGGCCCTCAGTGACGTCAGCCTACCGACGACTTTCACTTTCAGCGAGTCAGCATAGACTGAGAAACGCTGGGGTACCTGAAATATCAGGTACCTTAAGAGGTCCGACCTTATGACCTCACCCATCGGAAGGTCCCCTAGAAGGGTTGGGTCCCTATCTTGGGTCCAAAGGGCGTAACGTCCACCTAAGAAATGGTCGACTCGGTGGACCTTTAGGGTTCTTATGACCTCATCCATCGGATAGGGAAGAGGTCCCTTAGAAGGTCTGGGTCTTTAACTTGGCCCCAGAGGACGTAACGTCCGCTTAAGAAATGGCCGACTCGATGGCCCCTTCGCTGCTACCGACGATCTACCGTCCATAGGAAAAGAAGGACTCTAGGGAGTCCCGAGTGGTCCAGAGACACCCCACCACCGACGTTGGTGACTACTGACACTGTAGGAAACAAATAACTATACCGTCCATGCAAGGTAAATAGTCGTCAACTACTCGGTATAGAGTGGATACTTTACCTAAACACGATTACTTTAACTTAAATTTCACTCAAAGGTACATCGTTTAGGATAAAAGGTTGGATAGGGTCAGTATATTAACCCTTGTAAATGGTACCCTATACAACCTTGACTCTTCGTTTATGACCAGACTTTACACACATTTCAAAATTGAGTTTTTATTAAAAAGTTGTTAGGGATACACGGAAGATGACGTTTGTTCGACTCCTACGTCACAACTTAGTGTTCGAGACACAGAGATTAAGGTTCCTTAAATAGGAGATCAATCTCCACGTCTCTTCATTTGTTCCTTAAAGTTGTGTTACATTTCACTATATTTTTCTGCTACGACTCATCATACCCTCTTTTGTCTGGTATGAATTGTGTTAGTCGACTTCGACCTATTCAGAGGACCTCAGTCATTTTAGATTAGTGTTCTTTAATAATAGATCCCTTTTACCTCACCTCACGCCGATATCACCCGGGTCACTACTACCATCTACGAGTTAATCCTACCAACACAAACACTACCATCTCCCGCAAGATCCGTCTCTTCGTCCTCCCTCGTACCTTACAAACGTCAAGACGTACAAAATTCGTAACAAATTACACCCCCTTACCTTTCTTCAGCTGCCACTCGCTATTCCGACCGTCATATACTTATGTAAAGATCGGATGTCTTCCTCTTAACGACAAGACACCACACGGTCATTTGTCAAGAGACTTATTTTAGGAGACAACAAAATTATAAACGGGTAAAGACACGACATTTAGGAGGGTGGTACCAGTGAAAATACGACGGTTACCAAATTGTTGACAGTACGTTTTAGGGAGTCGTAACTTGTTAACTGAGAAATTTTTTTAAAAAAAATTAACCTCCTTTTAACGAAATGTTACAACATAACTAAAGACGGGTATATTATTACGTTTAGTCAGTATTAATATACGTATAGCGGAGGGAGGACTTGGAGGAAGGGGAGAGGAGTAAAGTGGGGAGATTCTGTAGTGTCTCGTGGTCCGACCCGAGGGACACAGTATGCCGTTGCAACGTGGTCGACAGACAAGATGTCTACCACATACGTGCAACCTACTACCACCTACATACAACTACGGTAAAAGAGGCAAGCAGAGTAAGAACGGAAGGAAGTGACACGGGTGTGCAGACAAGAGATGTAGACGCAGAGGTAAGGAAGGGACGTTTCTCAAAGTAGTTATGGTAAAAATATCTAAGGTGTATCTACGTGATTATATATAAACAACAAGAGAAAGACTGAATGAAGTGAAACACATTACCCAAGATCCAAATAGATGAAGTGATCTTGACTGAGTTTAAACAAGAAAAATACCGACACATTATAAGGTAAGCCTCTTCCGTATATATATATATATATATGTGGTGTAAACATAGGTAAGTAGACATCTACTTGTAGATGTGACAAAGGTACGGGACTGAAAACATTTATCACGACGTCACTTCTTACCCCATGTACACAGAAAATCTTAATACCAAAACGGTCCTATACACGGGTCATCACCCTAACGACCTAGTATGTCATCTAAGTAAGGATCTAAAAAAAAAATTGTTTAGAGGTATGACAAGAGGTATTACCGATATAGTCAAAAGTAAGGGTGGTTGTCACATCCTCCCAAGAGTAAAGAGATGTGGGTGAGGTTGTAAATTTGTTAACTGAGAACTCTCGGTCAAGTAGATCGTGTGATAACGATCTCTGATCTAGTACTAACTATTTATTTATAATCCTTTCTTGTACACCTCTACCTTCCTCCGTCTATGTAAGTAATAACACTAAGTAGTGATCAAATTTAGTCAGTCAAGTCAAGTCAGTGAGTCAGTACAGACTGAGAAACGCTTGGGTACCTGACGTCGTGTGGTCCGAAGGGACAGGTAGTGGTTGTGGGTCTCGAAGGAGTTTGAGTACAGGTAGCTCGACCACTACGGTAGTTGGTAGAGTAGGAGAAAGCAGGGGAAGAGGAGGACGAAAGTTAGAAAGGGTCGTAGTCCCAGGAAAGATTACTCAGTCAAGAAGCATAGTACACCGGTTTCGTAACCTCGAAGTCGAAGTCGTAGTCAGGAAGGTTACTTATAAGTTCCAACTAAAGGAAATCTTAACTGACCAACCTTAAGAAACATCAGGTTCCCTGAGAGTTCTCAGAAGAGGTTTTTTTCAAGTTTTTGTATTTAAGAAATCGTGGGTCCAAAGAAATACCAGGTTGAGAGTATGGGTATGTACTGACAACCTTTTTGGTATCGAAACTGATCTACCTAAAACAACCGTTTCATTACAGAGACGAAAAATTAAACGACAAATCCAACCAGTACCGAAAAGAAGGTTCCTCGTTTACAGAAAATTAAAGTACCGACGTCAGTGGTAGACTTAACCAAAACCTTGGGTTCTTTTATTTCAGTGACAAAGGTAACAAAGGGGTAGATAAACGGTACTTCACTACCCTGACCTACGGTACTAGAAGCAAAAAATTTACAACTCAAAATTCGGTCGAAAAAGGTGAAAGAAGAAAGTGGAAGTAGTCCTCAGAGATATCAAGGAGAAGTGAAAGACGGTATTCCCACCACAGTAGACGTATAGACTCCAATAACGATGAAGAGGGTCGTTAGAACTAAGGTAGAACACGAAGTTGGTTGGGTCGCAAAGAGTACTACATGAGACGTATATTCGATTTATTCGTCCCACTGTTATATGTCGGAACTACATGAGGAAAGTGTTAAACCTTGGTCAGGTAACAAGGTACAGACCCAGATTGACAACGAAGAACTGGACGTGTGTCTAAAGAGTTCTACAAATTTATCAAATTTATTGGAAAAGAAAAAGTCCAACATTGACTTGGATGGAAGAGTTGGTGACACGTATCGATATATGAGTGTTTTAGTCGTCAAGTAAAATGATGCATTGCGAAAGGTAAGAGACCCCCTGTTTTGAATCTTAGAATCTTAAAATTTCCCAGAAACTTTACCAAGTTGTATCGACAAAATCTCAAGTCCTTTGACTTAGAGTCCAATGTTGATTATCAACGTGCGCATTTCGAACATACAGAATAAGTCGGTAAAAGTCTAGTCGGTAATCAGGAGAAGTCGTAAGACACACCGAGTCTCCAATTTCGCAGACGGAGATAATACCCTCTGGACCCAAGCTAGGGACCCAGTCCTTCTAGGGGTCCTCTTTCTTTACCGTTGGGTGAGGTCATAAGAACGGACCTCTTAGGATACCTGCCTCCTCGGACCACCCGATGTCAGGTACCTTAGCGTTTCTCAGCCTGTGCCGACTCGCTGAATTGTTGTTGTTGTCAAAGAAATGTGACAATCAGTGATTTAAAATTGAGAAATGAGAAAAAGATTTATAAATACGAAGTCGACTTGACGTTATGATACGAAGTACCGAGAGTCTAAATCTCAAGAGAATGGAGTTGTAAAATCAAAATTAAAAAAAAAATTTTAACCTAAAGACACACACGTCTAAAAGTTATTTATACGTACAAGTCAAGTTACTCATTAAGAATTACAATTTACACAACTTAACAGTTTATGTTAAATCTTTTGAGCCTTCTTTTGAGATGTCTCGGGTTCAGAATGACAATGGAAAGAAGACAGAAGGAAGGACTATAAGGTTCTAGGGAAGTAGAGAAGGGAAGATAAAGTTTTGGAAGTAAATCAATAAGTAACATCATCCATAAATCCACTGTTTAAGAGAATCGAAGGAAAGTAAACCCTTACAATACTAAAACGGAAGTAAAGAATTCTTATGAAAGTCACTTGTGTCTTAAACCCTAACTATCAAGAAAAGAAAGTCCCGACCATAGACCACTCTTTGCTGGACAACAAGGTTATCGAAAAGGTGATTTCCATACCACAAGAGAGACAAAAGGTCAAAAACAAACAAACAAACAAACAAATAGGAATCGACATTCTTTAAACTTTACGTAGGAACGACACAGAACCGTGTCTAATGAAACTCAAATAGAACAAACACCAAAGAAATCAAATAACTTAGACGGCCGAATACAAAAAACAGTTTAAACCCGGAGTAATAAAAGAAAGTAATAAAAAGATCCGGAAGGGAGAAGGAGGAGATGAAGACTCTGAGGGTACTACATTTATAATCTATAAAACAATGTTAGAGTGTCCTGACACTTCGAGGTAAATTTGGGACAAATTACGACTAGTCAGATAAAAGATGGGTAATGAGTCAAGTCCATCAAAAATAATAAGACAAAAGTCCAAGTGTCTAATAAAGGAGACAGGAGATGTAAGACTACAATTTCGGTAGTGACTTAAATTTTTTTCAAAGAATTATAACCAAAAGGTGAAATTTTCAAGTACACCAAGATTAAAATATGGAGACAAAAGAAACGATTTTGAGATAAAAGATTCTTCTCACACTACCGATTGAATTTGTATAAATACTACTGATGAATTTTTGGGAACAGTCTATTAAGGCGGTACACACAGTAGAGTCACAACTACAGACAACTTACAGAAAAGAACAAGTACAACCGTAAAGAGACTGAGAACTATCCTACTCTCTAAAATTTAACATGGGACATGTAGAACCCATAGTAGATCACTCTGATACCTAGAAAACTTTTAGAATTCTACATTGATCAGAGGAGACTGTACAGACACCTGTTTCTTTCTACTTCAGGACAACAGTGCACCTCCACCTTTACGTCCAAGAGATCAGTCGAAGGTGACTGTCGGGTCTCATCCCTATCTTAAGGAACAGTAACGACTTGTACGTCCTTAAGTTCGAGGGACGATTTGGACGTGACTGTGGTGAGACTAACCTTTCTCTGCCCTCTGACCATAATGAGAGGTATTCCGGAGACGACTGTGGCACTCCCTGTGAGCAATGAAGACTCGTCCCTACTTTCAGGACGGAGGTGTAAGTATTTTGAGATGTCTTTTCCAAAACTCACTAATTCGGACCAAGGACCAGAGCCTCTTCCGCTACCGTGGGGTGAGGTCATGAGAACGGACCTTTTAGGGTACCTGTCTCCCCGGACCATCCGACGTCAGGTACCCCAACGCTTCTCAGCCTGTGCTGACTCGCTGAAGAGAAAGTGAAAAGTGAAAGTACGTACCCTCTTCCTTTACCGTTGGGTGAGGTCACAAGAACGGACCTCTTAGGATCCCTACCCCCTCGGACCACACGACGGTAGATACCCCAGCGTGTCTCAGCCAGTACTGACTTCGCTGAATCGTCGTCATCAGTCCTTCTCACCTTCAGTCACAAGAAGTGAACCGAAAACGACTGTCTCCACTCCATATCGGTACCAAAAGAGATACTATGAACCAACCTCATCTCTCCAATAACGGATGATAGTAACAAATGACAAAAACTATCTGTCGGGGAAAAAATAGGAAACTGATATCTCTTGACCGGAATCATGAAAAAAGACGAGAGTAGCTGTAAAGACCCAATAGTCTGAATGAGTCGTGAATTTTAAAGGATATGGAAGACGGAAAAAGAACGGAAAATAATTTTTCAAAGGAGTCTTCCGGTTACCTATTCTCTGCATCCCTAAAATTGAAGTTTTAAACTCTTTTTTGGTGTTCAGTTTGACAGGTCTTTACCTTAGAACCATCCACTCTATAAGACATAGAACCCAACAACTTCTACTTTTAGTTCTTGGTCTTTCCTTAGTCTGATTGACTGTGAATTCTAGAGGAGGTTGAGACTTCAAGATACTCTCAGATTCTTTCGCTGAAATCTTTTAGAAGGGGTCACTTCTCCTGACACTGTGACTCCACGGGGCCGAACTTGTAAACATGGCACTGAGAGGATATACCTCTAAAGAACAGACGTATCTGGGATATCCTGATCGTCTCGCTCCTACCTCTCAATCCTCCTCCTACCCTTCTCTTGTAAGTAGTATCTGTTTCTCACTTATAAAATTCAACGAAAATTTTCGACTTTCTGAACGTATACAAAAATATTACAAATATAAAAATAGTCGTACAACTTTTGTGGTGGTCGATATTTATTTTTACAATTATGAATCGGTTTTATTTACAAAATACATGGTCTATTAAGAGTCCTTTTTTCTGTAACCCAAATACACTTTATTTACAAATAATTAAATTTGGTTTTCATAAATCTCAATTCTTGTAAACCTAGAGTAAATTGCTTTAAGTTACAAAACGAATGGACATAAATTATATTAAGGCAATACCTGAAGAACCATAGACTCTCCAGTATTAATAGGGAACTCTTTTACAGTACAATCATTGTACAACCTCGATCTCACTAGGAAATATCCATCGCTATGGGGACTTTATTTATGATTTTGAAGATTTAACACATTAAAGTTTAGAATGATACCTCTATACAGTTACCTTACACTAAGTTTTCGTTTATGCAATGTATTGCCGTAGAGTTATTTGACAAGATACCTTTCTTTTGTCATTGATTTCATGCGTTGGGCTTTTGCAATTGATCAAGTGGACTGAGGGTACTAAAACTTTCTCCAGACATAACGGTATCCCCCGCTATTCCTTCGATCAATCATATTAATCTTAAACGACCACGTTTAGTCGATGAGTCGACGTCTTAATAGGGTTACTCTAAGTAAATGACACAGTAGTAGATACGTATAAAAGTCGATCGGAGAAACTCCCGAGGTCGTTGTGATATCCGTTAAAACCGAAAACAAAGGACTCACGGTAAAAGTAATTGTAATCACCTACACTTCACACTTATCACTTTCTTATTAGTAAAGGAGAACGCCTATATTTTTTAAAAATTTACTCTCTGTAACGTTTTGTAGACTTGATACGAAGACAGGAAAAAAACGACTCGTTATTGGGATCTCCAACAAAAAAAACCACACACACACAATTCACTGGTCTCAGTATAAGACTAATCTTTGAAACGACCAATTATTCGTACAGAATGTCTCTTTCGTTACCGTTGGGTGAGGTCATGAGAACGGACCTTTTAGGGTACCTACCTCCTTGGACCACCCGACGTCAGGTACCCCAGCGCTTCTCAGCCTGTACTGACTCACTGAAGTGAAAGTGAAAAGTGAAAGTACGTAACCTCTTCCGTTACCGTTGGGTGAGGTCATGAGAACGGACCTCTTAGGGTCCCTGCCGCCTCGGACCATAATTTCTTTCAATTCTAAGTTACTCTCTCTTAACTGTTTTCTTAATATGACTTGTTAAGTAGATGGGTCCTTTGGTCAGGACTTATAAGTGACCTTCCTGACTACGACTTCGACTTTGAAGTTATGAAACCGGTGAACTATGTTTCTTGACTAAGTGAACTTTTCTGGGACTACGACCCTTTCTAACTCCCGTCCTCCTCTTCGTCTACTGTCTCCTACTCTACCAACCTACCGTAGTGACTGAGTTACCTGTATCCAAACCCACCTGAGACCCTCAACCACCACCTGTCCCTCCGGACCGTACGACGCCAAGTACCCCAGTGTTACTCAGCCTGTGTTGACTCTCTGACTTGACTTGACTTAGACATATGTGTGTGCGTGTGTGTATGTGTGTGTTATACACAAATACATATGTATAACAACTGAATTTTTTATCAGTATTGGATTTTCAAATCTTCATATATAAAATTTAATACTTTCATACTATTGTGTAAATGTCCTCTGAACCTTTTATCTCTTGTTTCAATGTATATCAAGGTGACATATAATGTTAATAAAAAAGTCATCTATTTAATTCTACAAGTCAACCTCAAAGTTATAGTTGAGAGTTTTTAATTATCTTGCTCAGACCAAGTTCTACCGTCTCACCTTCCTACGTGTGTATGCAGGAGGACACTCTCGTGGTTTTAGTTTTGATCGACAACTTGTTGGTGGTTGTCCTCCTGGGACCTTGGATGGTTCTTTTCTATGGGGTGCAAGTTTCTATTTCTTCTTCGACGTCACTCTGTCATCCTCCCCGTTTTAGTGTTATTAGTTTAAGGTATAGGTGAACCACCCACTGAGTGTTTAACTTCTTGTTACTATGGTTTCTTCAAGAGGGTGACAACACTTCCAAGACTTGGGGTGTGGTCCGAAGGGTCGGACCCCTGGACTGTTTCCCTGACCCTTAGGGTCCCTTAGACTGGAACTTCCGGTCTCCCTAAACTGATGTTCTGAAGGTGACCCCCTTTGTCCCTGAGGTCCGAACCTCCCGTGTGTGGTTTGGAACATACGTGGTTCTGAGTCTCCTTTCCCCGTTTCTGGGGTACCCTCTGACTCTACTTTGATGGACGTGCACAACCTCCCACAGGACACCTCGGTACCCAATCTTCCCCGAGTAGTGTCCCTGCCCCCCGCCCCTGACCTTCGTCAAAACCTTTCAGGGGAAACCACATTTGGGAGAACCTCTAGTGGTAATTGGTCTGGTACTTGAGGGTAGTCCGATAGTCTAAAGAGTTATCTTTGAGATGTTCGGTGTTCCCTTACCGTACTATATAAATTTCACTACTCTCGCTTCTTGGATATTGGTTCTTATGAGATGGGTCGTTCTGAGAGTAAGTCTAAACTATCTTTAGTTTTCGAAAGGTCTGTTCGTTTTCAATTCTCTTAAGTCGTGGTGGTTTGGTCGAAATGTTGTTTACGATTTCCTTGAAGAGATCCGTCTTTTGTTCTCTTCGTTTTCGGGATTGATGTCTTTTATTTGGGTTTTGTTAATTCTTTTACCAATTTCCTAGTATGTATAGCTATTAATGGAATTTACACCACCACCACCAAATCAGAGATTCAACACAGGTTACGAACACTGAGGTACCTGACATATCGGACGGTCCGAGGAGACAGGTACCCTAAGAGGTCCGTTCTTATGATCGCACCCAACGGTAAAGGAAGAGGTACCTAATTTACGTAGTTGTCCACTTTTGTACACGTGTATACGTGAAGGTGAATGGTGTAGTGAGACGAACTAGGGGGTTTAAAGTACATTAATAAAATAGAACAATCCAATGAGTACAAGGGTAATACCGAACGTTATCATTAATAGTAAAATAAAAACCAGACCGATAACTAAAACTTTTGACTAGTTGTAGAAAATGATAACACTAATACATTGATAATGAGTGAATTATGATAACATAGTACTAACCAGTTGTCTTTTATCTTTAGATATAGTGGTTTTGATCGTAAATTATCTTTAAATCAGTACAAATAGAAAAACGATCAAAAACATTTACAGGATACCTGTAAATTACCTAAGGGTTTATCGAGTTTTTTATTTCTCAGACGGACGTCACGCGCTCTGGACCCAAGTTAGGGATCCAGACCTTCTAGAGACCTCTTTCCGTATCGTTGGGTGAGGTCATAAGAACAAACCTCTTAAGATACCTGTCACCTCTGACCGCACGATGTCAGGTACCCCAACGTTTCTCAGCCTGTACTGACTCGTTGAAAGTGAAAGTGAAAGTAGAAAAACGGTCAAAAAGATTTACAGAATACCTGTAGATTATCGTTGTATACTCTATGTTTTAAAATTTATATAAACACATCCTATACTAATTATATTTAATTTATATTTGGATAATATAAATTTAATAATTACTGTAGTAAGTTCTACGAGGATAAGAATAAAAAAGACGTGAACTATTTTATAAGAGTCTCTTTAAATTATACAGATTGTTACTAATATATAAAAAAGGAAAAGAGTAGAAGACTTAAAACGAAACATAGAAACGTTACATAGAAACAAAGAAACAACAATTCCACAGATTACCAATACTACAGATAGAAGAAACACTTAACAAGTAAAATAGTACTTTTTAAGTAGAAACAAAGTAATTTTGTATTTAAATTGTCTGTTTTTTTAATTATCTTACTTATCTGCCTTTTCATCTTCCGTGTACTCACTTCAGCGAGTCAGTACAGGCTGAGAAACTCTGGGGTACTTGACATCGGATGGTCAGAGGAGGTAGGTACCCTAAAAGGTCCGTTCTTATGACCTCACCCAACGGTAAAGGAAGAGGTCCTCTAGAAGGACTGGGTCCCTAGCTTGGGTCCAGAGGGCGTAACATCCGTCTACGAAATGGCAGACTCGGTGGTGCCTTCAGGTCTTCCGTGTATCACCTGGATCACCTGGAGCTTTCGTGACACTTGGTTAAATTGTATTAATTCTAAATATGTTAAAAGTGTCTCGTCGTGTCATGTTTAAGATAAGTTCTAGGTATCTGATATTTGGTCCTTTGTGACCTTGTATAGGTCCCTGTATGTTGTTCCACGTTTTTAAAGTACCAGATTTCCATAACTTTAGTATACCTCAGACAAGAGAATATTGACACCTTAATACAACTTTAGTTATAGTTTTAGTAAACTTTTATTAGGTGTATAAAAGTTCACGTTGTACTGAAAATGGTTCTCTCTAGAAACTGAATCGGTAACTTTCGAAGTTTTGTTAATTTTCTGACTTTTTTGTGTCTCCCACTAAAGTCTCTTCTTACGTAAATTTACGATTTGATTATAGTTTCACTCTTTATTTATAGTTCCTATGAAATTTTTAAGGTACCTAAACTTTTAAATTATAGGTGAAAATTTACTACCCACATAGATTCTTCGGTATCGTTTCTTTCCATCTTTTATAAAGATTTATACTTATTTTGACTCATTTTGTTACTTTTCTCTTAAATAGTCTTGAACAACGTAAGTCGACTTCGTCGAGTTACGTTGATTTATGTTACACCTTAGAAATCATTCTATATATTTGTTTATTACCTATGATCATAATTTAAAACACTTTAAACTTGTTTGGATATGAAAACAATTATTATGATATAGTATTTTGTATTACAAACAAATATAAAAATCTTAACATAATCTTCAACTTCGGAGTAAGTTTTTAAAAATTTAGTGATTTCATTATTTGAAAGATTTGAAAATCGTTATTACGATCTATGGTCTTATTTACCTTTATATAGTCAAAACTCACTTATATCCAATCTTTAGGTCGTAAGATCAGTAGGAATCAGTTTGTTCACCTTGGTTTTAAAGTTTGTTTAAAATCGATTTTAAATCGTTTTTAAGTGCAAAAGATTTTATATATATGAATGATGTATATATGATATATATATACATGTGTTTTCGAAAAGATGATGTGAACTATTTCAGAACTCTTTCTTGTTGTTGTTGTTTTCTCTGTCTCTTTAACCTTTTATTTTTGATTTACTTTACCCTCGTGACTTATCCTTTATCTTTTTCACTTTGTTTGATCACTTCTCTAGTAGTATATCAGATCAACAAAAATTTGTATCGACAAGTAATCTTAATGTAGATCTCGAGACCCGTTTTTTTGTTATGGAACCGTAAACACAAAAAGTTTTTAAGGTCCTATTAAGACTATACGTAGACCTAAAATTTTTTACTAATGTCAAAAAGATACTTTACCATCAAAATCACTATATATGAAGATAATACAAGACAAGTGGCTAGTACTATGCTACTATAATCCACTTATTATCAATGTATTAATGTTATCATTCACTACAGATAGTCAAGAGTGTTAATTATCGGTTTGTTCTTTGTTTTCTATTAATGTTAACGTTCAGTATTACCTTTGTGTTAATTGGATTGTTATATTTTATTAATGTATGTTATAGCTCACAATTCATCACTACACCATTCACCTGCACATATTTACGTGTACAAAAGTAGACGAGTCAGTCAGATACAAAAAACCAACCACGAAAATTAGGTAAATGTAAAATTAACTAATAGTTATACATACTAGGATAATGGTAAAACAATTAGCAAAACCCAAATAAAAGAAGTCCATCGTAAAAACGAAGAGATCAAAGGACGGATCTCTTCAAGGAAATCGTAAACAACATTTCGACCAAACCACCATGACTTAAGAGAATTGAAAACGAACCGACCTTTCCATACCTAAAGAGATAGTTTAGACTTACTCTCAGAACGACCTATCTCGTAAGAACCGACATCAAAGAAGGGAAAAGAGTGAAATTTATATAGTCGGTAAGGAAAGACCGAACATCTCAAAGATAACTATTTAGTCAACTATTGTAATACCCTCAAGGGAATATCCACCAGTAGAAGGGAACGACTAAAATTATAAAATAGAAACAGAAATTAAAAACAGTCAAACTAATGATACTCAGAGACACACAAGGAGGAACCCAAATAGGACGGACCCTGAGAGACACGAAGGTCCTGAACTGATAAAGGAAAGGGTACAATTCCTTAAAAAGTCGATAATAGAGAAGTTTATAAAGGAGTCCAAGAAATAGAAAGAGAAGAAGAAACTCACTCACTCACTTCAGCAAGTCAACACAGGTTGAGAAACACTGGGGTACCTGACATCGGATGGTCCGAGGAGACAGGTACCCTAAGAGGTCCGTTCTTATGACCTTACCCAACGGTAAAGGAAGAGGTCCCCTAGAAGGGATGGGTCCATAGCTTGGACCCAGAAGGTGTAGTGTCCGTCTACGAAATGGGAGACTCGGTGGTCCCCTCGGGAGAAGAAGGAATCCCTGGGCATATTACGTTTACAACCATGTAAACGAAAACAGAGTCTCCAGAGATCCATACAGAAGTAAAAACAAAAAGGTAAGAAAAAAAGATATAAGACAAAACGTGGTAAAGGTGGTAAGACAGAAGGTCCAGTGAATAGGCGAAAAGATGAAGTCAATAAGATGATAACTAACAAGTAGAGACCAAAAAAACGAGAAATCAAGAGGATCCAGAGACCATTTGTAAAGAACGTATCAGACGTAAGAAAAAGGTTCTTGGACCTAATAGAAGTGATAGTAATAAGACTTAGTGAAGAGACCTTCCGAGGGAGAGAGGTGAAGTATCTCAACAAAAAGACCACCAAATAGAACAAGAAAGTAGATCCTCGATCAGGAGACGGAAAAGTAAAGTAAATTGAAAGACACCAACCTCAAAGACAAGACCTCCGACACCCCGACACCCCGACAACAAGAATAGTGAAGAAGACAGACCGGACACCACCCACTCCGACTGTCCTCCCTGAACATCAACCTTTGTGACGAAGAACGAGACCATACGTCACACACAAGTCATTTCGAAATTAGGTCAATAGACTATTCACCCCGACGTGACGGAGGACAGTCAACCAACCGGGCTCAACTAGGTCCGAACCCCAGACGTCCGAGATACCATCACAATTACCACTGAAGGTTCTCCCGAGTGAACGGTTCCCTGTGGAGGATTCGGACGATAACGGTAACGAAGACGACTGGGTGTGGAGGGGTCCTCCGGGAGGTTGTGTTCGTCCATTCAGACCGAGTCACAGGACACCCCAATAGCGAGTAAAGGGAACCAGGACCACGTGAGTTCTAAAGGAAACCCGGGAGGTTCTCATCTCAGAGACAAAGGGGATCAGACGACCTTCAGGATATTAGTTTAGGGTGACCGAAAGTTTCAGTCTAAGGGACCCCCAAGGATCAGGGACACGGTCTGGGGGTTCGACCCTTCGGATTACGTCCCGAGTCTCGGAAGTGTTGTCACCCTCTTGAAGAAACCATAATGACAAGATGTTAAACACCAACGGGTGGGTCGTCAATACCCTAAACTAAAATAGTACTAACGTGGGGAGAGTGGTAGAACAACGCCGAAGAGGAAACCGAAACCTACACGCTACGGAAAATCAAACCACCCAAGGTCACAGGAGGACAATTACCGACAAGTTATTCATCGACACTAAAGTCACGACAACGTCCTCCTCTACTCACGTACAGGAAGATGTGGTCGTAGAACTAAACTAGTTCTCAATACAAAATAAGTCATCCTTAAGAATCCTGAAGTTCGGGTCCTCTGTCGTAGAGTTCGTTGGTACTCTCTTGACGAGACTCCTCAGTTTCCCTCCTCGGTCCAATATATCCTCAAAACATTGTCTTCAGTCCATCGGACCTGTAGTTTTTAAATAACCATTAATTTCTTTTGGTCTATAGAGTTAAATTCCTTAGGTCTCAAAAAGAAACCAAGGGACCATCCTTTACACTTGTCACTAACGTCGGTGTTTTAATTTTCTGTGAACGAGGAACCTTCTTTTCGTTACTGTTTGGATCTGTCGTATAATTTTTCGTCTCTGTAATGAAACGGACGTTTCGAGACTTATCAGTTTCGTACCTAAGAGGCCATCAGTACATACTTACACTCTCCATCTGTTATTTTTTTCGACTCGTGACTTCATAACTACGGAAACTTAACACCACGACCTCTTCTGAGAACTCTCAGGGAACCTGTCGTTCCTCTGGTTTGGTCAGTTAGGATTTTCTTTAGTTGGGACTTATAAGTAACCTTCCTGACTACTTCGACTTCGAGGTTGTTAAACCGGTGGACTACGTTTCTCGGATGAGAGACCTTTTCTGGGACTACAATCCTTTCTGACTTCCGTCCTCCTCTTCCCTTGTTGTCTCCTACTCTACCAACCTACCGTAGTGGCTGAGTTGCCTACACTCAAACTCCTTTGAGGTCTTTCCTGTCCCTTCGGACCCCACGATGTCAGGTACCCCAGTGTTGCTCAGTCTGTGTCGACTCACTGACTTGTTGTTGACGCCGAACTCAATGACAACGACGTAACAACGAAAGTAAATCAAACCTCACAAACAAATGGACAGTTAGTGGTGTTGTAGGAGAGGAAGTGAGAGGAGTAGAAGGATCCCAAAGGTGGAGAATCGTAGGGTTAGTCCGAAACAGTGTTCGTGAACCTGTCATTAAGTGTCGTCCAAAAGGGATGAATCGAAACGTTTTACCGCACGATCTCAGGAGTCAAATAATAGGGCCAGAGGGTGGAACAACCGGTCGGGACTTACATCGTCTCTGTCCATGTGTAGGAAGAGATTGGATTTCAGAAAAAGGTCAAAAGATTGCACTCTCAGTCGGAGAATAATTCGTAGTCACCGGTGGTGTCTGGACAAGTATCATTCTCGGTGGGTGTCACATTGGTAAGTAAGGGGGTGAAACGTCTTCAAGGAGTTTGTTTGTGTAGTTTGGTCGACCGAAAAACCTCAACAGGGTGTGAGTAAGTCACCAGGTGGGAGGGGTGTGTCCCTAACTACTGGTTTAACCCTAAGGAAGGGTGGGGTAAACCAGAGGACCGACCTAATACTTAACAACTAAACTTTGGAACCCTAGAAGGACCCACTTTAGACTTTGACTGGAGGGATGTACCTTCCGTCCCTGTCTGACTTCTTTCTCCGCCTACCAAAGACTATCCATCCATTTCTAAATTATTCGTTCCCTTAAATGTATCTTTCTACAAAACCACAGACATTCCATTCATTTAGAAACGGGAGTGAGTGACCTTAGAATTTTCAAATGTATCTCCGGAATTGACCCAAGTCAATTCTTGTGACGGATCTACTAGAGTTGTTACATAATCGAGAGTTCTAACATAGGAACTTTTTCCAGGGGTAACACCCTTACTACCCGGTTTTTATGTAAGATTCCTGTTTCTTTTTCAACTCCTTAGAGGGTACCGGGTCCAGTAGACCCCAGTAGTCTTCAGTACAAAAGAACTACCAGACCAGAGGAGACTGTCGGACAATTGGACTTAAACCTTTCTTTCTCTGTTTTATATTAGAAGGAAGGAACTGGTTCGTGGACAACTGACTTTTTCTACGGGTTGTACTCTCAACACCCAATTTAAAATAAACCCCGGTATACTCCTGACGTCGGGTCCTCTGTCGTGGAGTCTGTCGAGACTCTTTGACAAGGTTTCTCCGTCCCCCTTTCCTCGCTTATATACACTAAAACCATTTCCCCCTCATAGACGTTAGTTTTTGTGAAAAAAAAAAAAAAAACATCTTTCAAAAACGACCAGGGCACTTCGAAGACGTTAACAGTGGTCCTTCCTAAAATCACGAAAAGTTCTATCCTCCTCTATGTTCTTTACCGAGTATTTTGGTCGAGGACTTTTATAGATCGAGAGACTTCTGGACAGGACGACCAAAGGGTCTCGTGTCTTACGGAGTAAAGACGAGAGGTGGAACTTGAGTAAGTCCGCCACAACTTCCAGTCGTCGATTTCGTCGTGTATTAAGTTAGGAACGTCTTTCTCTACCGTTCGTGAGTGCCGTTCACGGCTAAACACCAGCTGTGTGGTGTCTCTCTTTGGACCCTTTTGAAATCATACTTGAGAGTGAGAAACGGTCAAAGACGGTCAGAAGGGTGGCAGATGTCCGAGACCATAATAACCCCACAGGACCACACACAGTAAAAGTGGTGGTATTTGACCTCTCTTTTTTAGTAAAAGGAAGGTCTGAAACACCACTCACGAAATGGTTCTGGGGTAAAAGAGATCACCACGACCAAGTCAACGATCCAGCACAGGTCGAGAAACACTGGGTTACCTGACATCGGATGGTCCGAGGAGACAGGTACCCTCAAAGGTCCGTTCTTGTGACAACACCCAACTTGAGGATAGAGGACCTAACGGGTGCTTAAGAAATAAAAGAGATCCCGTAGAGTATTTACCCATTCGAATAGATCCAATTTTAAAGAGGTGACACCGATAACATTAAGTTCTAATAGAAACCATTAATAGAATTCCAATTAAACGAACGAGTCGGAATTTTGTTTAAAAATAAACGGGTTCCGGAATGTGGTCTAGACCGAGTCGAATTCGACATGGATCAGACCAAAGATTCAGTTGTGTGTCAAGTAGAGACCGACTAAAGACCTAGGTCACGTCTCTTTCTTTGTGAGTTTGAAAATTCGAGGATTACGTTTTAGACACCTGGATCCTAGACTCTCCCTGAATAGCGGAGGTCTTTCTTCATTTGAGTTCCCCGAGTTGTTCATGGACGTAGATCAATAAACAGTGAGGACCCCTGACAGTCCTAGCAGACACCAAGGGAGAAGACTGTAGTCTCGACAATGTTCTATTTACCTTCGTACAATTTCGAAGACTCAAATAGACTCGTTTTTAAGTAATCTTAGACCGTCGTGCATCAGATCGTGTATCTTTCCTCGAGATTCCTCGACATGTTTTACTTTCTTAAAATGTCCGTCTTTCCTCGTCTTTGTTCCTTGAACGTAATCAGTTCTTCCGTCGAACCAATAACCTTCCAATGAAAGGAAATACCGTACCACCGTCTGGTGGATTGATCGGGACTAGTCCGGTAAGGACTAACTGACGAAGTTATATAGTAAAAACGTTTTGATCTCGGACATTAATTCAGAATCAAACCATTATATCCCAAATCGTATTCCATGAGGTAAACTCCGGATAAAAGAGTAAAAATTGTCATTTGTACATATTGAAATACATATAATTTTGAAACTGGGTTTATAAAGAAGGATAGTCAAAGAGTGAAAACATCACTTTTGTGGTGAAAGAATAGAACAATAACAATAATAATAATAAAGTGAGAATGCTTCTAGGGGACCTCATCCTTTATCGTTTGGTGAGGTCATAAGAACGGACCTTTTAAGGTAGTAGTCTCCTCTGATCTCCCGATGTCAGGTGTCCCAACGTTTCTCAGCCTGTGTTAACTCGTGTTGTCATTGTCTGTTGTGCAAAATTTACATATCCTTGACTGTCAGGAACCCGGTATTGACTTTAAAAGGTCCTCTGTCTTTCAGATAAGAGATGAATTTTATATAGAAAAGGATAAAACTCGAAAGGGGTAGGAATAAAGGGGTAGGAGTAGGAAGTAAATTTTACTTAAAAGAATATTCGTCTTAAATTTAGAAAAAAAGGACAAGAACGAAATAACCTCTTTTATTTATATGTTACAGAGTAGGGTAACGATTTTTCTCTTTACTCACAGAGTAAGGTAACGAATCCTTTCTGAATTACTAAGTTTCACGACGATTTTGAACCACTATAAAGTGAGAGTACCATGTCAATCTCGTTTCCTACAAATACATTTATTAAACTTCATCCTTTAACGGGACTTTTTTTCTATAAATCACCCAAAATTAACAAACAGGTATGGAAAATTAGATATTTTACGTTAAAAGTTATCAGGGATTCTGGTGATCACGTTTAATTGTTCACTCAAAGAGGTGGGACACTAGAGAATAACTATACTTTTACAACTCTAATGAAACGAATAAACTTTTAACCGTCTCGTGACGTTGTTTACATTTAGAACTTATTATATCCTATGTTGAGAAAATAAGTTCCTCAAGTTTTGTTTAGTTACATGATCCTCATTAGTGACACTGTAGTGAAACGGTTGTTTCCAGGCAGATCAGTTTCGGTACCAAAAAGGTATCAGTACATACCTACACTCTCAACCTGATATTTCTTTCGACTCGTGTTTTCTTAACTACGAAAACTTGACACCACAACGTCTGCTGAGAACTCTCAGGGAACCTGACGTTCCTCTAGGTTGGTCAGGTAGGATTTCCTTTAGTCCAGACTTATAAGTAACCTTCCTGACTACGACTTCGACTTCGAGATTATGAAACCAGTGGACTACACTTCTAGACTGAGTAAACTTTTGTGGGACTACGATACTTTCTAACTCCCGTCCTCCTCTTCCCCTGCCGTCTCCTACTCTACCAACCTACCGAAGTGGCTGAGGTACCCGTACTCAAACGTGTTCGAGACCCTCAACTACTACCTGGACCTTCGGACCGTACGACGTCAGGTACCCCAACGTTTTTCGGCCCGTGCTGACTCACTGACTTGACTTTACTTAGTGTTACTGTCTTTTTAACAAAGGAGATTCTTCCACGTTATTGAGGAAATACGTGATAGTACGGACCTTACTTCATTGACTGACCCTAGGGTCTTCTCAACAACTCGGGTCCTCTCTTAGTCCGTTGAATTTTAATGAAAGAGAGGAAAGAAAAATAGTTTAATATCACTGAAACCCCGTTTTTTTGAGAACTCTCCCTCTCTAAAATAAATCCTATAGTATTAAAGAGGGTCAAAGATTCCTCTAGAGGATAAAGAAATATTTTTTTTATCTCTATCGTTATTTTATGAGTTATAGATCGTAGTAAAGAACGACTGCTTTGACTCAGACTCTGTCTGTTTCGTTAAAGAGGGTTCGACGGGACTCCAATTTAGTTGGTAGAATATGACCCCTATCCTTCAAAGTCAGAGAATTTTTTTGGAAAAACAGTGATACCTCTTAAGCTTAGCAAATAATCGGTTCACATACCTTCTCCACCCAACAACAAAGGTCTAGGTCAGGAATCTAAGGTCAGACTTGAGACAAAGAACAATTGGTTACGAGGTGGATACTTATGATCAACGAATTTCACTAAGGACACATTGTAGTTTTATCTAGATCTCTATGTTATTTAGGTATGACAACTTTTACAGACGGGACATGACTGACCAAACTCGGACTACCTTCATTGTACTATTTCTCCTTTTTTGGGATCAAACCCCAGTCTATAAACCCAAATTTTGAACTTAAGTTGTATATAGTGGAGGCACTGAAACCTTTTTAATAACGGGAAGAGAGTACGGACAAAGGAACAAACATTGTGTCCCTATTTTTCTAAACGGATTCGACAACTTTATAAAGTTACTCTTCCATGTTCTCAAAGACGAGCACAAGAGAGCGAAGAGGAGGGTAGAAGGACAGTGTGAGTTGATTTACTTGTAAACGACGGACGAAGACAATGAGGTGTCTGAGAGTTATTAGGTTAGATTGATTATCGAGATAAGATTCTCTTAATATGTGTAGACTGTGACCGTTAAATTCTTGTGATAATATACCGAAAATTTTAGTTCATTCACAAACCGATGCAAAAATTTTATTTTAATCGACGATCAAGGAAATAAATTAATTTTACTTTCTACCCGTGAAACCAATAACCCATCTGAGTTCACAATCCTTATGACGAAAACTTTTAATTTGACATTGAAACCCAATGTAAATCTTTAAGTAAATGATTTATCTTTAGTAGTTGGTTTTCAAATAAATTTACCTTAACAAATCTGTTTCACTTAAGTATGTGTCAAGGTATAGAAGACCTATTTTTATAAAGTGAAATTATAAAGACGATAACCTCTTTGACAATATTTATATGTCGAAATCTATAAGTAATATAAAAAGTGTGTTTAACGAAAACAATCGGATGATTCTACTTCGAACTCTAAAGTAATATAAAAAGTGTGTTTAACGAAAACAATCGGATGATTCTACTTCGAACTCTAACTAAAGTTCCTATTAGTTTATTGATACTTGAAAGTTTCTGACATATGAGATGAAGGTTTCGTCTGTCAGAACGTAAACTCTCTCATTTACATACAAACCTTACATTTTCCGAAAATGTGACGATCTGAATCTTTTAAATAAACTTTCTAAGTGAACCGGTCAACTATAGTAAAGTATATTAATATGACATATATCCGATTATATGTGACAGTCTACATGAAGAAACACATACTTTTTTTTACACGCATAGAAAAACCACAAAATCATTTTAAATTATATTCACTTTTACAAGGTCATGAAAGTATTACAAGTAAACAAACTCATCTGATTGTCTTTTATATAAGCGAACCGTATCTATGCAAGAAAGGTGATTTCGATTACCCATAGAAACTTTCTTTCTAGTTAGATTACTTTTAAGTAAAGGGAAATTAGAATATTTACTGAAGGAACTCATCGATCTTTTACATTTACTTGTTTACTTAACGATACGGATTTGATCAACTCTTCGGATTGTAATTTTAGTCAGTAAGACAATGAATATTATATCATTCAGTGGTTAATATAAAATAGAAAGTGACTAAAAACAAGTTGTCATTGGAAGTCTTTACTTTCGTTACTACTAATAAAAAAGGAGGAAAATGCGTCTCAGAGAAACCATTTTTAAAGTATATAAAACCTCAAGATCTACAAAGGAACAATCATCTTCGGAAAAGAGTTTTGATAATTTTGAATCAAAATAAAAGTTAAGTTATAGTTGTCAAACGAAACGAAATTTAATGTTGAAACGAGTGTTTGAGATCTTTTATTCAGTGGATAAAATGACGACGAGTACCTACTACACTTATAAATAAATCTTGTTACTTAAGTAAATTTTTCGCAAATCCCTATTTTTACACTCAGTTTTACTGAGAGAAGGTTTCTGATTTTAAATTATAAAGAATAAGTAAAAACAAAGTTTTACCTTCTATGAAAGGACTATTATGTTTAGTACCATTTTAAATCCCTTGTCTTTTTAAGTTTCAAGGGAAGATTAGAGTGGAACATTTGGATAAATGATAATCACAAAGTCACACGAAGGAAGGTAGGAAATTATAATATGTGTATATACACATGCATCTCAGGGAACCTGACGATCCTCTAGGTTGGTCAGGTAAGATTTCCTCTAGTCGGGACCCACAAGAAACCTTCCTTACTACGATTTCGACTTTGAGGTCATGAAACCGGTGGAGTACACTTCTCAACTGAGTAACCTTTTCTGGGACTACGACCCTCCCTAACCCCCGTCCTCCTCTTCCCCCACTGTCTCCTACTCTACCGACCTACCGTAGTGACTGAGCTACCTGCACTCAAACTCGCTTGAGACCCTCAACCACTACCTGTCCCTCCGGACCGCACGACGCTAGGTACCCCAGCGTTTCTCAACCTGTGCTGACTCGCTGACTTGACTTGACTATATGTATTATATATAAACTCTTATATTTTACGAACTGAATTTACTTAAAGTACCTGAAGAAAGATTCAATTATGTTTTCACTAGAAATACTTTTGAATAAATTATATTAAATACGACTTTTGTAATGTAAACAAGAAATGATAATTGGGTGAGGTTATAAGAACGGACCTTCTAGGGTACCTGACTCCTCTGACCATCCGATGTCAGGTACCCCAGTGTTTCTCAACCTGTGCTGACCCACTGAAGTGAAGTGAAGCGAAGTAACATTACAAAGTTATTTATAGAAACATGTATCCGGAAACAGGATAATAAAGAAACTCATATAAGTGTCTTTTATTTAACGACTTAGTTTATCATAAATTCAAACTTTTCATGACCCTACCAAGAGGACCTTCTATGAAAGTTTGATGTAAAGGGAGTTTTGGGACAGATAACAGCGTGTAGGAACAATCGTGATATGACGAATATCAAAATTTGAAGCGGTTAGACTATTCACTTTTCTGTTATATCAGAATAATAAAAATAAACTTAAAATTTTTAGTGATTGACTTTACTCGTCAAAAAGTTTAACGATAAAAAAAGAAAAAATTCACACTTTCAACGAGTCAACACAGACTGAGAAACACTGTGGTACCTGATATGTCGGGTACCTTAAGAGGTCCGGTCTTATGACCTCTCCAATCGGAAAGGGAAGAGGTCCCCTAGAAGGGTTGGGTCCCTAGTTTTGGTCCAGAGGGTGTAACGTCCACCTAAGAAATGGTCGACTCGGTGTTCCCTTCGGGTTCTTATCACCTCTCCCATCGGATAGGGAAGAAGTCGTCTAGAAGGGTTGGGTCATTAGTTTGACCCCAGAGGATGTAACGTCCGTCTAAGAAAAGGTTGACTCGGTGAACCCTTTTTGACTTTATATTAATTGTATACACACACGAGGGAACGAATCAGCACAGGTTGAGAAACACTGGGGTACCTGACATTATGTTTAAACCGAGAGATATATCTTACCTGTCCCTTGTTGTCTGGTCAAGGTTTAACCCTTTCCTCATGTAGTTCTGACATATAACAGTGGGACGAATAAATTGAATTTACATCTTGTGTAGTACGCTTTACGGTCCGACCTACTTCGTGTTCAACCTTAGTTCTAAGGGTCCTCTTCATAGTCATTGGAGTCTATACGTCTACTGTAGTGGGAATACCGTCTTTGACTTCTCTTTAATTTCTCGGAGAACTACTTCCACTTTCTCCTCTCACTTTTTCAACCGAATTTTGAGTCGTAAATTTCTTGATTCTAGTACCGTAGGCCAAGGTAGTGAAGTACCGTTTATCTACACCTTTGTTACCTTTGTTACTGTGAAACAAAAGAACCCGAGGTTTTAGTGACGTCTACCACTGACGTCGGTACTTCAATTGTCTACGAACGAGGAACTTTCTTTTCGATACTGGTTGGGTCTCTCGTATAATTTTTCGTCTCTGTAATGAAACGACTGTTTTCATACAGATCAGCCTCGATTCCAAAAAGGTCATCAGTCCATACCTACACTCTCAACCTGATATTACTTTTGACTCTCGGTTTCTTAACTACGAAATCTTGACACCACAACCTCTTTTGAAGACTCTCAGGGAACGTGACGTTCCTCTAGGTTGGTCAGTAGGATTTCCTTTAGTCAGGACTTATAAGTAACCTTCCTGACTACGACTTCGACCCTTCGAGGTTATGAAACCAGTGGACTACGCTTCTTGACTAAGTAAACTTTTCTGGGACGACGACCCTTTCTAACTTCCGTCCTCCTCTTCGTCTACTGTCTCCTACTCTACTAACCTACCGTAGTGACTGAGGTACCTGTACTCAAGCTCGTTCGAGGACCTCAACCACTACCTGTCCCTTCGGACCGCACGACGTCAGGTACCCCAACGTCTCATCCCGTACTGACTCGTTGACTTGACTTGTCTATTAGATCCCTGAAATGTTCTCACCTCTTCTGAATTTTGTCGACAACTCCCTATATATATATATGTTTTATATATATATATTTTAGACTATATATATAATATAGTCTTGTATATTTACTTGACTCTGTTAAGTTCTTCGACAACGAGTTAGTGTCACTATAGAGTCGATTCTGGTCTTACCTAGTATTATGTTACCTAATGTATCGCCAAAAGAAGTCAGTACGATTCTACGGTATCGGAAATAATGTAAAGTCCTGTTTTTCAGGACTACTATGACCTTAAGAACACATCTAGGTGACTTCACCAACTAGTACCTTCTATGTATTTCAGTCTCAGTACATTTACTTTAGTCTTCCCCAAGTACCTGACCCTCTTATTCTTTACTCCGACGTTTCCGTTACTCTCATTTCTCGTCCGTACCTTCTTCACTTCGATGAGTCTCCACTTTCTGAACCTCGGTACTATCGTTTCTTTCGTGTTCCAAAATTGACGATTCAAATCTTATAAAGTATACTTATTCTTATGGGGTTCGTATTGAAATTTCTAGTGACTAATTGTACCTCATACAGTCTCTAATAGAATTCGTGAACAAATTGATTTGTGTATAATAAACTTTTCTTCAAATTTTTTTAACACACACATACAAATACAGATACAAAGGTTTTCTTAGTTTTATTAATCCTGCTTTTACTTCCAAGAATCTTTTTACTGTCACTTTTTCTAAGATTATTTCGTGTAGTCATATTTCACATTCATCAATAAAAATAGAGAGTTTTCCTTTAAAAGGTCATCACAATGTATACACTATCTAGATAAAGGTCTTGTAGTTATTTAACAAAATTTTTCTCTGTTCTGTATACGGACCAATTACTAATGATCATTCCCTTTTCACAAAGACGTATTGATTATTTATAAGTCTTCTACTCTTTTATTCTATAAATTTATTTACCTGTTAGATTCCCGAATATATCATCAGGTCGATGGACATTAGGTAATTTACCTAATTAAAGATTTCACTTATAACAAATCCAATAGATTAACATATATTATTCGATGAGGTTTTGTATCGTCGAATGTTGATGTTGTTAATAAAGAATGGAAAGTACTAAGACACCTATCTGAACCCAGGTGACACGTCAAGACCACGAAGGGACTTATAACCATTTCCGACTTCAGTTGACTTGAGAGTTGACCCGACTTTATCGGTCTAGTTTAGTAAATAAACCGACTGTTAACCTCGACACAAACGACCTTCGACTGACCCTGATAACTGGTTCTGCCGAGAAAAAAGGAGGTACATCAGAAAGATATACAAAACTGGAAGAATTTTATGACATCGACCAGAATTTATAATTCAAAATTCATCTTCGACTTCTAAAGAGTTACGGGTCTAAACTTTCAGTACCTCTCAGAGGGGACGACGTAAAATAAAGAGTTTCTTTAGAAGTTAGATCACTAAGTTAAATCTCACCATCATAAAACTTCACAGAAAAAATTTTTCAGTTTCGTTGTATATGTATGTCAAAAATTTTTGGTTTATGACTCTTTTAGAACATACTCTTCATCACTAAGAGATACACGAAGGTTGAGAGAATACAGATTCCTAAAACGTTTCGGTTAATTTTTTTATAAAAATGATTTTATACCATAACTGATTTTACTAAGGACTTAGAGTAGAATAAAAAAAAGTAAATAAACAAATAAAAAGACCCCGTGTAAAAGTTCATAACAGGGTTTCCTCCCATGTACTCTGTCAAAAGTGAGGAAGTGATAAATTTTTATAAAATAAGATATTGGTGTACTAAGTAAAACGTACACACTATTACTTAATATCTAACTTTTACTGAACAGAGGTCTTTTTAAGACTTCCATAAAAAGGTTATTAAAATTCGTGGTTCAAAATGACTATTCACCAGATTAAGGTCAGAACAAGAAAACATAATGGATCTTATATATACCTCACTCAACTTGAACTCCGGTCGACTAAACGAAACTTTTTACGATATCTACAGATCCTGATAGTGTCAAAATAATATTACCTCATACTCTATTTGCTATCCCGATTTTTCTTACATACCGTTCTTATTACCGAGACAAATTTTACAGGTATGGTCTTAGCGTCCTGGTCTTAGGGTCCTTAGATATACAATATAATACACCGTTTCCTTGAAACATCTACATTAATTCAAACACAAGGAATTCTATTCTTTTGAGAGTATCTAATAGAGGTAGGGTATATTAGTATCCTCAGGAAATTTTCGTTTCTTACGGGAGACTGATCTCAATCTCCCTATGTCGTGTTCCTTTTCTGTCTTTACGTTTTATCCTTTTTCTGTGTTAGACAACTCTGACTTCCCCAGGTGTACCCTTCTTACTTTTACTTACGGTCATCGAAGTTCCTGACTTCTGGAAAGGGATCGACTATCTGACGTTCCTTTACCTCTGAAGTAAGGATATTAGTGTACTTTAACTTAAATCGGTTGTGTGAGTTTATCCGACTTTCTTATAAAAGAGGTTCCATAGGTTATTTCTTACGGCGTGGCTATTATATATAAGTCCCGACTGAAGTCGGAAGACTCAAGGATTCGTTCTCCTGGGTCTACTCGGGTGGACCTGAAGACTAGATATCTTCGAAACGCTAGTATTTAAACACAATTCACTGATGTAAACCCCCTAAAAGGACCATCGAATCGACCATTTCTTAGACGGGTACTTCATCCTCCGGACCCAAACTAGGGACCCAACCCTTCTATACGACCTCCTCCCGTACCGTCGGGAGAGGTCCAAAGACCGGACCTCTTAGGGATATCTGTCTCCTCGGACCGTCCGATGTCAGGGACACCAGAGTTTCTCAGGTTATACTGACTTACTGATTCGTGTCGTGTCTGGTGTAAAAACCACTGAACAATGTCGTCGTTATCTATTGATTATCTCTTCCAGTAATTTACTTTAGTCATATTTTTTAGTTCGATAGGAAAATAGGTTGAGAGATGAACTGTCTAATTATAGACAGTCGTCTAAATGAGGGGTTGACTTCGGTTTTTTATACAGGTATATACGTTCATAAAGAGACTCCTTTATATTGGTAAGTGTGACAATTTTCCATTCCGTCTAATCCTCGAAAGACCAAAGTCTGAAGATATGAGTACCAAATCCCTGGGAGGTCTGTAAAAAGATGAGACTACAAGATTTCATTTTAGAAGATTAGTTGTTTAGGTTTTCTTGTTCTTACCAGAAAAACAACAACAACAACAATTTATTTGGATCACCCCTTTCCTGTCCGACAAGATTGAGTGTCGTGAAACCTATGAAGAGGACTGTGGTTTATACACTACAGAAGGTTGTAGTGAAGAGGTTGAGAGGTCTGTGGTTGACCCATAGGATGTTATGTAAAAGTAAGACCGTAATTGATTTTCTCAATCATAATCTGAGGTGTCCAAATTCCAGAATTAAAGTGTCCTTACGGGTGTAAAGTCAACGGTCAGTGTTTATAGTTCGGGGGTCCAATAGGTGAACCAATGTTTTAACTCCCCAAGGGTGGTTGGAGGGTAATTACAAACTATTAAAAAATCCCGTCGAGTATTAGAGGTACTTTACGAAATGATAATGACCAACTAATATTTCTTATTTAAACTCGTCGGTCTACCTTTGCATGCATCCCGCTTCAGACCTTCCCAGTTCGAGAGACTTACGATAACAAATCTACAAAAAATTTCCGAAGATAATGTATCCTCATTATTGACTAATTTAAGAACCAGGTGACCAACCGACTTTCAAAGTATACTTATCATATACCCACCAAGACTGGAACCCACCGGAGTCGGACGTCACCGAACCTTGTCCCAAAACGAAAGACCGGTCTCTAAACTTTAGTCACTCTCACGACTTAGGATCGGTGATCTGTGGTCCCTGGTCACCGGTCACTGTTCTGACACTAGATAGTCGACATGTCTTTCCCTAAAGGTGTATCTGTGTCTTTCATCACTTTGTTCATTTCACAAATCGTCCTTCTTTCTCTCAGGTACACCTACTTACGCACACGTCCGAGTCTCTGAGCGTGGGAGTACCATGAAACTTAGTAAAGAAGACCCAAAGACAACCGGTTAGTAGAACGAAACGGACCAAGTCTTAGACATAAACCATATATAGTCTCAAGAGGGTACACACGCGTACGAAGAGAATCGGTTCTACCTAAGATCACTTCTCCGGATATCCATCCAACCGTAGTGAGTGAGTCTCCACTACGGAGGTGGGAAAACTGGAGGTTCCTCGGAAAGACAAGTATACATCAGTCCCTCCAGAGGAATTGAAGTTCTTACTCCAAGGAGACCGTTGGTTAGGGTAGGACTTTGACTGACCCTTGTTAATTCTGAGTGAGGGAGTAATTGTGTTTTAATTCACATTAACTTTACTTATTCTATGATAATGGGGATAGTGAATCCTCTAAAGTTCTTAAAATCTTCAAGACACAGTCCTGTTCCCTGTCTTTCTAGTTTATATATTTAAATATTTGTATATATTATACATTTGTCAATATGACGAATATGTCATATATAATATGGCAAATATATATATTTAATTATATATCTGTCTCTCTAATTGACATATGAATAATACTGTGTCTCATTTTGTGTCTACTTACGTCTTTTTTACCCTTTAAATCATTTTTCTTTGCTTGAAAATTTCTTTTATTTTCTTTCAATAGTTTAGTTATTTTAATCTTTACTTTTACCTCTCTAGTGTTGTCTGTTGTGTCTTTATGTTTCCTAGTATTCTCTGATGATAGTCGTTAATATACGGTTATGTTACCTGTTACACCTTCTTTACCTGTTTAAGAATCTTTTCATGTTGAAAGGTTTTGACTTGGTCCTTCTTTATCTTTTAGAATTGTCTGGGTAGTGTTCGTGTCTTTAACTTTGACATTAGTCTTTAGAAGGTCGTTTGTTTTCGGGCCCAGGTCTGCCGAAGTGTCGACTTAAGATGGTTTTTAAAGTTCTTCTCAATTATGGATAGGATGAGTTTGAGAAGGTCTTTTAACGTCTCCTTCCATTTGAAGGTTTGAGTAAGATTCTCCGGTGGTAGTGGGATTATGGTTTTGGACTGTTTCTATGATGTTTTTTTCTTTTGATGTCCGGTTATAGTGACTACTTGTATCTACGTTTTTAGGAACTGTTTTAAGATCGTCAGTCTTAGGTTGTTGTGTAATTTTTCTAGTATGTGGTACTGGTTCACCCGAAATAGGGTCCCTACGTTCCTAAGAAGTTATAGGCGTTTAGTTAGTCACATTAAGTGGTGTAATTGTTTACCTTTTTATTTTCGGTATACTAATAGAGTTATCTATGTCTCTTCCGGAAACTGTTTTAAGTTGTTGGTAAATACTATTTTTGAGAGGTCTATCGTCCTTATCTTCCTTGTATGGAGTTGTATTATTTTCGATCTATACTGTTTGGGTGTCGTTTGTAATAGGAGTTACCACTTTTTAACCTTCGTAAAGGGGATTTCAGTCCTTGTTCTGTTCCCACGGGTGAAAGTGGCGATGATAAGTTGTATCAAGACCTTCAAAACCGGTGTCGTTAGTCTCGTCTTTTTCTTTATTTTCCTTAGGTTTAACCTTTTCTTCTTCATTTTGAGAGTGACAAACGTCTACTGTACTAGGAGATGTACCTTTTGGGATTTCTGAGGTGGTCTTTTAATGATCTCGATTAGTTACTTATATCATTTCAACGTCCTATATTTTAGTTGTGTGTCTTTAGGGAACGTAAGGATATGTGCTTATTACTCTTTCATCTTTTTCTTTAATTCCTTTGTTAAGGTAAGTGGTAACGTTACTTTTCTTATTTTATGAATCCTTATATGGATGGATTTCTTTGATTTCTAGATGTATATCTTTTGATATTTTGTGACTACTTTCTTTAGTTTCTCCTGTGATTATCTACCTCTTTATATGGTACAAGTACCTAACCTTCTTAGTTATATCACTTTTACTCATATGATGGGTTTCGTTAGATGTCTAAGTTACGTTAGGGATAGTTCGATGGTCACCATAAAAAGTGTCTTGATCTCGTTTATTAAGTGTTAAACATACCTTTATGTTTTTTGGAGCTTATCGGTTTCGTTAGAACTCTTTCTTCTTACCTTGACCTCCTTAGTTGAACGGACTGAAGTCCGAGATGATGTTTCGGTGTCAGTAGTTCTGTCATACCATGACCGTGTTTCTGTCTGTATATCTAGTTACCTTGTTTTATCTTTCGGGTCTCTATTTAGGTGTGTGTATACCTGTGGAATAGAAACTGTTTCCTCCGTTCTTATATGTTACCTCATTTCTTAGAGAAATTGTTCACAACGACCCTTTTGACCAGTTGGTGAACATTTTCTTACTTTGATCTAGTGAAAGATTGTGGCGTGTGTTTTTATTTGAGTTTTACCTGATTTCTAGATTTACATTCTGGACTTTGATATTTTGAGGATCTCCTCTTGTATCCGTTTTGTGAGAAGCTGTATGTAGTGTCGTCCTAGGAGATACTGGGTGGAGGGTCTTAAGACCTTTATTTTCGTTTTTATTTGTTTACCCTGGATTAATCTGAATTTTCGAAGACGTGTTGTTTCCTTTTATATTCGTTCCACTTTTCTGTCGGAAGACTTACCCTCTTTTATTATCGTTTACTTCGTCTGTTGATTAGAGTTTGTTGATTAGAGTTTTTATATGTTCGTTGAAGACGTCGAGTTAAGGTCTTTTTATTTGCTGGGTTAGTTTTTTACCCGGTTTCTTGATTTATCTGTAAAGAGGTTTCTTCTGTATACCTACCGATTGTTTGTGTACTTTTCTACGAGTTGTAGTGAGTAATAGTCTCTTTACGTTTAGTTTTGGTGTTACTCCATGGTGAAGTGTGGTCAGTCTTACCGACGCTGGGTTTGCAGACGTTCGTTATTTACGACCTCTCCCACACCTCTTTTCCCTTGGGAGGATGTGACAACCACCCTTACGTTTGATCATGTCGGTGATACCTCTTGTCACACCTCTAAGGAATTTTTTAAAGTTTATCTTGACGGAATACTGGGTCGTTAGGGTGACGATCCGTGTGTGTGGCTCCTTTGGTCTTAACTTTCTCTGTGTACATGGGGTTACAAGTAGCGTCGTGTATCATTATACAGGACCGATAATTATACACTTATAAGTAACCTTTCTGACAGCGAATTCGACTTCGAGGTTATGAAACCGGTGGACTACGCTTCTCGACTGTGTAACCTTTTCTGGAACTACGACCCTTTCTGACTTACATCTTCTTCTCCCACTGTCCTCTACTCTACCAACTTACCGTAGTGGTTAAGTTACCTGTATTTGAACCCTTTAGAGACCCTCTACCACTCCCTGTCCCTCCGGACCGTACGACGGCAGGTACCCTAAAGTTTCTCAGCCTGTACTGAACCGTGGACTTGTTGTTGTTGTTGTTGGTTATTATCTTATGATTAAACATAAGACCTCGATAAAATCTTCTAACGTAACTACTACGTTCTGATCCTATGATTTACGTTACTTTTGTTTTTTACTTTAATCTTTTATAAAAATTTTAGGAGTCCTTTCACTTTATACCATCAGTTTTCTTTTTTTACCTGTGAACCCTTCTGTTAATTATTTCAGAGGGTCTTTCAACTTTTTTGTGTATAGTAACCTTTTAAGTACTCTTTTATAATGCATATATATTCTGGTTCTGTTCTTTGAGTGTTAGGTCAATTTCTCAAACTCTTTCACTCTTGTCTTGTCTCCTTTAAAACTTTCCTTATTGTGTGTCACGAAAATTTATAAAGTACTTCCTATATACAGAGGTCTCACTTTCCTATTTATATCCGTATATTAAAGGGTAAAAAGGGTGAGTGAATCCATCTTTCTTAAAGAGAATCTCTACATATACGGGTGCAACGGTACATCAAGACGTACTGATCCTGACGAAAACCCCATTTCGCCACTCTTTTTCCTCTCTTATGTTACTGCCCCAAACACAGTATGTGTACCCTGGCGTCCCGGGTGGAGAGGATCAAGGAAACCGGTCTTGTGATCAAAATTCACAGACGTGTTAACGAGGACGACGACGTCACTTCGAGACATTGACTCCAAAGGAGATCTCCGCCCTGAACCTCTCTTTTCATTACTCTTTTCTTGTCCTTTACGGTTGTTCGTTTGTGTGTATAAGAGACCTTGTGTCTACAACCAAAACTTTAAACTCTCTCTGTTCTAAATAGAGACGTAAAAACGAAAGGTGTGGACGATATATCAAGACATAATCTTGATGGGAACCCGATTTCGGTCCTCTATCTATTAGTCACCCTATCTATTTGTCATCACCCAACTGACTTTTCTTTCACTTACACTTTCATTGAGTCGGTACAGACTGAGACACTGGGGTACCTGGTATACCAGGTACCTTAAGAGGTCCGGTCTTATGACTTGACCCATCGGAAAGGGAAGAGGTCCCCTAGAAGGGTTGGGTCCTTAGCTTGGTTCCAGATGACGGAACGTCTACCTAAGAATTGGTTGACTCGATAGTCCCTTCGGGATACTTTCAGATTTGGTCTAAAACAACACATTGAATTCACATTCTTCTTTTCAGGTCGTCTTATATCCTTTATACTCTGATCTCTTTCACGATATGCTAATACATATCTGCCAATTAAGTCATTAACTTAGTTATTACTAAGTCCAAGGTGTAGTAGACACCTATACTGGGAAATGAAACCCCTCATTGTTTATGTATGTCTCCGTATTTTCACTTTCACATTAGCGAGTCAGTACAGGCTGAGAAACACCGAGGTACCTGACATCGGGTGGTCCGAGGAGACAGGTACCTTAAGAGATCCGGTCTTATAACCTCACCTAACGTAAGGGAAGAGGTCCCCTAGAAGGGTTGGGTCCCTAACTTGGGACCAGAGGACGTAACGTCCGTGTAATAAATGACAGACTCGGTGGTCCCTTCGGTTCTCCGTGTGGAGTCTCTATGAAACTCAAACCAAGGTTTGTTTCACTTATAACGTTATTTGACTTGATACGTCTCAAAAACAAAAGTCATATATATTTTCAACAAATATGATATCAAATAATTCATATGTTATTATAACACAGATTTTCTTGTTACATGTCTACAATTAAATTTTTATGAGATAACAATTTTTTACTATCGGTGGTAAACTCAGAAGTCGTTCGAGATTAGAAAAACGACCATCTCCCAGAAGTGATCTACAAATGCTAACCCCTAACTAGTCCTACTACCAACGGTTCCTCATTCCACCGACACACGGTTAAAGAATCTTGTTGTTAGTTCCAACAACGTAACTAACTAAGAAGGAAAGTACCTGTAACAGAGACATTTATATTGTGATGAACTATCGTAAAACGGGTGTTATCTTGAAGAAAGTCTTAACATCAGTTATAAAAATTTGGGACGACGACGTAATAGTTGATTCAAATATATTATAATATTGAAGAAACGACAACAAAGTTGTTAGAAGTGGTCGTAAAAGTGATCCTCATCAAAGGTAGAGTTCTTTGGAAAAAAACAAAACAAAACAAAAACGTGCAGGTATTCTTCGGTGAGGAGCAGGTAAGTTCAAAATAGTACTTTAATGACGGTAAGTCAGTGTGGGAATCCGAGATGAAGACTAAGACCAAGAGAACGATAAAGATGGTATAGACGGCAATGAAGGGAGTGACTTCAGAACTTTAGGAGTTCCAGTAGGCGTCCCAACCTTAATCGAAGAAGTTTTGAGGACAATTATAACTATAGAACTGAAGTAGCGTACTTAGTGTTAACAAGAATTAACACAGATCTTTCCACTTAGGAAAGGTCTTCCAAAAGTTAAATGAGACGGGTCGGGGTAAACTCCTCAGTGATAGATACCGTTGATATCGGAATGTTACACGTAAAGAATTTATTGTTCTGTTCTTTCGACTTTAAAGAGGAACTAGGTACCCGAAGTCTTACCTACGACTCAATCCTCCGTACTTCTGTTGCAATTGGAACTTCATGTCATGTAGGGGTAGTCTTGAGAACCCACCGGTCCATGTAACAGTCACCCGTCATCATTAAAATTTCCTTAAAGAAAAAACCCCGGTAATCAGAGCCGTCGTCCGAATTTCATTAGTCGTCTGGTACAACATTCTCCACACGACAATAGATCCAAACAAAAAGGTGAATCTCTCGTGTTCATCTCATCTAAGTCGTCTTAAGAATTCCTGGTAGTGTGAAAACCTTACCATTGACTTATGACGAAATTACTTTCCATAGTCGTCGTAATCGGGGATTGTATTTTCAATCTGATAGGAAACTTCCAAACCTCGGTCCGTAACTGAAGAGGAGAACTTGATACTTTTAGACTCTACCGTAGAAGAAGGTTATATTCCGATAAAATAGATGAAACTTTTGCACAACAAATTACATCGGTGGCAGTAATCACTAGAACCGAGGTAGAAGACCTTTTGAACGACGCCGAGGATGTAGTCGTGAACGACGAAGTGGAACGGGAAAACATTAAACTTCTATAAAAGAAGGAATTGGAGGTACTTAGTCAGATACGATCGAAGTTCGAACATAAGGCATCGAGGGAGGGGAGAGAATCGGAAGTATTTTAACTTCTCTCAATCCTGACCTAATTTCAAACTGAATTCTCTTACAACACTGACTGAACTAGAGGATAGCATTGGTCATGTTGAAAGAGGCACACTCGTGATTCCGACAAAGGGAAGGAATAGTAAAGACACGAGTGACCTCACCGTGAAAGTTAAAGGGAGTTCTTGAAAAGGTACCGTAAGTGTCGAACCAATCGGTACACCACGTTTTTGGAGTCGAAAGTCGGACAGAGTCGAAAACTGTACGGAAGGAGCGACTCGAATTAGTAAAGGTTGAAAAATAAATTTCACTCTCTGTACGTTGAGAAGGAAGGTGATCTTCTAATTCTCCGGTCACATCCCAACATCTCAACCAGATTAAAGTCATAATAACACTAAGTTCCTTATCCTTACGGGTTCCTCTCCCTCTCTCTACCTCTTTCCGGTCAAACATCCAGTCAGTCTTGAGTTTGTTGTGAATCATTCAAGTGGTAACATATACCCATACCCAGTGCCGAGAGGTTTTAGTATTGTCATCATTATAGTTTCAAGTGACTAGTGTCTAGTGGTGTTTTGTATATTATTGTTATTTTTATAAACTTCAAAACGTTCTTAATGGTTTTACACTATCTCTCTATGTTTCACTCTTTTACAACCCTTCTACCACGGGTATCTGAAAGAGTTACGTCTCAACGGCGTTTCGAAGTTAAAAATTTTTTACGTCATAGACGTTTCGTGTCATTTCACTTTTATTTAATTTATACCATACGGATATTTTCTTATACTAACTTCTCTATAATTGCAAATCTTATTCCGTCTCTGTCGTTTTCACTATCCCCGAACTCTTCTACGTTTTTCTACATCCTAAGTCTGGAAATCTAAAATTTCACAATTCCTTTTCTCAAGAGTATCTTTACAACGACAGTTTATATAAAGGGAGGATTTCTCACAAAGGATGTCACAGAGTCCCTGTCATGTTTGCGACATTTACGAGTTTCCAAGTTGACTACCATCGGCTCTACTAATTAGGTAATACTTTTTCTAGTTTTCACTCAGGACAGTATTCGAGGAAATCAGTCTACTGTTCGTAAAACGTCTCATAATTGACCTTATCTACTTCTGTTTTACTTGTGTAGAACAACTCCCTCAATTAAAACTTTTTCTTCTCTCTCCTACTTCCTTTGATCGTTCCTTATTACTATCTTGTTGTTTTTTTGATAAAACAATTTTCTTTTATTTATTTTAAACTCGTAATAATTACCCCACAAAAGTCCTTGACGGTAAAGGTCAATAATTCAAAACGAGTAACAAAGTGACGTAATTTATTGTTGTATCTTTATAGAATTACTTAAATAACTGAAAACTATAATTTCTTAATAAAATCCAATTGTATACGTTCTTTAAAATTCATGTCTTTTAGGTAAACGTATTAGTAAAAGTATTTTCTTTTAAAAGTCATATAGAATAATTTTGACACACACACACGAGTCAGTACAGACTGAGAAACACTGGGAGACCTGACATCAGACGGTCCGAGGAGACAGGTACCTTAAGGGGTCCGTTTTTATGACCTCATCCAACAGTAAAGGAGGAGGTCCCTTAGAAGGGTTGGGTCCCTATCTTGGACTCAGAGGACGTAACGTCCGTCTAAGAAATAGTGACTCGGTGGACCTTTCCTGTATAATTTTGATCTGATACATATTTCTAACAGTTCTCTTTCTCAAGAATTGTCCTTAGTTTTTCGTGATTGAAAGTCTTTTTTAATAACTTCTGATGTAATTAAAATTTTCGTAGACAGACACTGTTCCGTCGAAAGTCTCGTTATTCCGTTCATCTCACTGGTTGGTATCAGTAAACGAGTCTTGACTTCCACAAAGGGTTTTACACTGTAAAAACTCTCGATCTTGATCCTCTCAGGACCTTCCAATCTTACCACGGAGGTTTCCGTTCGTTGTCTTCGACATTGAGATGAACATTGTAGAGAACCTGTTCCCCGAACTTTTGACTCCGGTAAATGTAGGTGAACCAAATTCAGAGTCCTGACTTTTGTTTGACAAATGTTAAAGAAGGACTTTTGTAAACGGTTCTTTTTTTTTATAAAATTTGGTTGTTTATTGAAGTGTCGAACAAAGTCCTTTAATTGTTTTTGATTTATTCCAGTTTGCTATCTGACAGACCCTTTCGTTGGAGGAACAGTCCTATTATCCAACGAGTGCACTTTGTTCATTCTTCCCGACGAAGTTCTAACAACGGAAAACACAGGTGGTCGGGATTTGAGAATGTAGTATTTCAAAAGGATCAGGGTTAGTATATGAACATAACTTTCTAAAAGGAATCCATATTTTAGGGTCCCCGTCGGTGAGGACGGAAGAGGAGAGTCTTTGAAGTTTGATAGTTTCACCACGAGAGGTAATGACGACTTCAAATCATTTGAACCAAAACGAACTAGTAGTTTAACAAGATCGTCGGAGAATCTTCTCAATCGTCAACTGTTCAGTGAATATATTATATTTATTAGAGGATTTTTATATTCTTTTTCTATTCTGGTGATTTATTTTTAACTCTCTTTTGACTTGATTTACTCTTTCATACGTTTACCCATTGATTGTCTTTTTCCCGAGTGGAAGGGATCTGTAGTCCTTTTCCGTGTACTTCTAGTAGGTCGTCTTACTGAGTTTAATTTTTCAAAACCCGACCTTGTAGATACATGACCACTACCTTTCCGTTTGACCATGTTAGTATGAGTTACTATTAAAAGATATTATTTATTTTCACTTATAGACATATCAGATACTAAGTCTTAAAGGTGAGGATCCATATTTAGGGTTTCTTTACTACTTATACATGTGATTTTCTGTACGTGTTCTTATAATTATCGTCATAGTAAACATTGTTGGGATTTGTAATTGGTCACCATCTTCTCTTTTTCATAACAGAAGTATGTCGTCTTATCGTTATTCTTGCTTACTTAGTGTCGATGCACGTTGTTATACCTAATTGACGTGTTTTTTATAGTTCTTTCTTTAATTTTTGAATCAACGTACTTCTTCTTTTCAGTAAATAAAAAAGGTACTTCCACGTTAAATCCGTTCCAAATCGTCCCAGTTGCACGGAGACAAGGAACGACATCCGACCCAACTTCACACTCCCACTGAACCGTAATAGTCTCAAGAGAGTTAGTAAACAATTACGACCTATAACCAAACTCGGAGTCCATCCCGATATCTGACCTTGTAGACATTCACCGGAAAGGTATTTCGAAGAACCGAAAGAGTATCGTACCACTGACCCAACACTCTCCTTCGTATGATTGACTTGTCTCGACTATTCGGATGGTAAAATTACTGAAGGACTATGTTACAATGGAAATGGTATAAAGTTATCCCCTTAATGTCTTCAGTTATGACTAGGTTATCTTCCCCGCGTCCGTGGAAACGAGTCAACCTCCCTACATTTACAGTGAAGATTTTTCTTATACACTCTATTTTATATAATAAGACCGAGAGAAACCTTTCATGTTAAAAGTCATCACACGGTCAAAAATTTTCGTAGTATTATGTCTGAACTCTTCAATTTTTTATATTTTATCGTTGGAGATCACCAATAAACATTCATGTCTCTCAGGTATACTATTCGTGTGTAGTTTCCATTTTACATTAGTAGACTTCAATAATTGAAGGTGTTTAATTGAGTAAATAAATATACAATTATTGATTAGTTCGTAAGTCACAAACGGTTCAGAACCCCAGATATCTTTACTCATTCTATTTCAGACCAAGATTAATTCTTTTTAATGAAGTAGTATTAAAATTACGACAACGGATCTAAAAGCCCGTACGTCCCACGACCGTATCATTTGAGAATCTTCTTGACCAGAGACAAAGTTCTGTGGAAAATCCTATAAAGTATAGAATGATAAAGGGTCACCCACATCGGATGAAAAGTACACTGGATATCAGTTACACATAAGTAACAGGGAAACTTAGACCATACGTTTAGATCGTGAACAAAGACCATTCGGGACCATAACGATAAGTGTAATAGTAACTAAATTTATTGGTACCACGAACGAAGAGTTCCTATGGTGAGACCTCCCATATGTCTAAATCGATCTTAATTTCATTTAACCCCGTGACATAAATCAATGTCTTATATCGTCACACAGGATGATTCCTGTCGAAGAAGTGGTCCCCTTTCGATATTAATTGATTGAGAAAAATTTAACGAAACTACATCAAGATTCTCGTAACTTTAAATTAGAGTATCCTTGGGAGGGGAAAAATATCTAGTGACCGGAAAGAACCCAAATTTTTTACGTAAATGGAGTAAAATCGTTTCTTGTCTATGTGGTAGTACGTTTTATTATAATTATCCTTTATATGAAGGACAAATTTTAATACGTACAAAGTTATTGTAGATTCTGTACTTTATCTGTTCACTTATTTGGAATTATTCTAATCACAAAAACACGTGAATGAAAGATCGAATATTTGAGTATACTTCTACCCCGTGTTTCGTTTAGACACATTTTAACCCCGTCATCGATCATACCATAATGTTTATTTCACCCAGTACTTCTGAAGTCTTATATAGATATAAAGATATAAATATAAGTACTGTATCTGTTATACTTATACTACCAGGTGAGTAAGATAAACGTGTCAAGTCCTCGTATAAGTCAACTCCACCACACCGTAAAAAGACCGTATAGACTCTTAGAAATCTTTAGTACTTCTTATTAGACGTGTTACCTTATCAGAATATTTCACTGTATGACCTCGAATGAACCATTATATATTCCACCAAACAGGGTGATTTCCTTTAGATAGAAGATTAGACGAAGATTAACCTGTCCGTAAAACGTAAAATGATGTTTCGTGAGAAGGGTGAGGGAGTCAAGAAAGGCAACGATTTTATAAATAGAGACACGACTTAGATTTAGAGGAAGGATTTAATAAAGAAAAATCTAAATATTTGTTTTCAGGTAAAATTCTACCTAATTCCTTGAAATTTTTTTTAAGAACTTTTAAGTTTATACAAATGAATAGGCCTCCTTTTGTGAAGATATAAAAATCGGTAAGAGGTATACAAAAATCCGGAAAGATAACGAAAAAGTAGTATCCCCTGACCTTACGTTTTCATCCTCAGTTCTCTATGGACCTCATTGTCCTTTCGAACCGGAATCTCACCTTTTACTTCGTCCCGTTTCCAATTGTCTTAAAACAGTTCTCTTATGTGACTAGTATCGTGTATTGTGTTCTCTTCTGAGATACGTATCTGCAGTGGTCTACCAGTTATGACTTTAGTCTAACTAAGTTAAGAAAAGTCGGTTTCTACCTCTTCGAGATATGTCAGTCGTTTTTGTTCTGACCCTCGACTGACACCGAGTCTAGTACTTGAGAAATAACGTTTTAAGTCTAGATTTATCTTCTTTCGTCCTTTTTGGTGATCCCGTAAGTCCATACTGGATTTATTTTAGGGAATACTAATATGTCATGTTCACTGTTTCTCTAAGTTCCTATATCTAGACTATCTGTTTCACGGACTCCTTGATACCTGTCTTCTAACTTTATAACATGTCCTCCGTCCCTAGGTCTGGTAGGGATTCTTTTTCTTTCCGTTTTACCAACAGACTCCTCCGGAATTTTTATCGACTCTTTTCTTCTCTTCGTTTTCCGTTTCCTCTTTTCCTTTCTATCTGGGTGGGTTTGCGTCTCAAGGTTCTTATCGTTCCTCTCCATTCTTTCGGAAGTACTCACTAGTTACGTTTCTTTGTCTCATTTTGTATCTTACCCTTTCTGATCTCTAGAGAAGTTCTTTTAATGTCTATGGTTCCCTTGTAAAGTACGTTTCTACCCTGTCTTTACCATACCTGGATTGTCTTCGTCCTCTATAATTTTTCTCCACCGTTCTTGTGTGTCTTGATATGTTTTCTCTAGAAATACTGGATCTATTAGTACTACCACACTAGTGAGTAGATCTCGATCTGTAGGACCTCACACTTCAGTTCACCCAGAATCCTTCCCAGGGATGTTTGTTTCAATTACCTCCACTACCTTAAGGTCGACTCGATAATGTTTAGAATTCTCTACTACGACACTCTCCCGACGTGAGTTATACGGTCGTTTGAACCTTTTGAGACGTCACCAGTGTCCTGACCTTTTCCAGTCAAAAGTAAGGTTAAGGTTTATTTCCATTACGGTTTCCTACAAGTTTGACGGTGTGTTAACGTGAGTAAAGTGTGTGATCGTTTCATTACGAGTTTTAAAAGGTACGATCCGAAGTTGGTGTACACTTGACTCTTGAAAGTCTACAAGTTCGACCTAAATCTTTTCCGTCTCCTTGGTCTCTAGTTTAACGGTATATAGTATCTTTTTCGTTCTCTTAAGGTATTTTTATAGCTGAAGACAAAGTAACTGACACGATTTTCGGAAACTGACACGTCTAGTGTTGTTTGACACTTTTTAAGAATTTCTCTACCGTTGTGGTCTGGTGGAAAGAAAGGAGAACTCTTTAGACATACGTCCAGTTCTCCGTTGTCAATCTTGACCTGTACCTTATTGTCTGACCAAGGTTTAACCCTTTCCTCATGTAGTTCCGACATATAACAGTGGGACGAATAAATTGAATATAGGTCTCATGTAGTACTCTTTAGGACCCGATCTACTTCGTGTTGAACCTTAGTTCTAACGGCCCTCTTCATAGTTATTGGAGTCTATACGTTTACTTTGGTGAGAATACCGTCCTTTCACTTCTCCTTGATTTCCCGGAAAAACTACTTCACTTTCTCCTCTCACTTTTTTGGACCGAATTTTGAATTGTAAGTTTGTTGATTCTAGTAACGTAGGCCAGGGTAGTGAAGTACCGTTTATCTAGTCCTTTGTTACCTTTGTCACTGTCTGAAATAAAAACCCCCGAGGTTTTAGTGACATCTACCGCTAGAGTCGGTACTTTAATTTTCTACGAACGAGGAACCTTCTTTTCGATCTGTCGTATAATTTTTGTCTCTTTAATGAAACGGTTGTTTCTAGACAGATCAGTTTCGAAACCAAAAAGGTCATCAGTACATACCTACACTCTCAACCTGGTATTTCTTTTGACTCACGACTTATTAACTACGAAAACTTGACACCATAACCTCTTCTGAGAACTCTCAGGGAACCTGACGTTCCTCTAGGTTGGTCAGGTAGAATTTCCTTTAGTCAGGACTTATAAGTGACCTTCCTGACTACGACTTCGACTTCGAGGTTATGAAACCGGTGGACTATACTTCTTGACTAAATAACCTTTTCTGGGACGACGACCCTTTCTAACTTCCGTCCTCCTCTTCCCCTGTTGTCTCCTACTCTACCGACCTACCATAATAGTTGGACTACCTGTACTCAAGATCGTTCGAGGTCCTCAGTCACTACCTGTCCCTTCGGACCGTACAACGTCAAGTACCCCAACGTTTCTCAGTCTGTCCTCCCTCGCGATTTGACTTGACTTGACTTGACTTGATCTCTGTTTTCTCGGTTTATGTCTTTTGATATTCTGTGACTACTTTCTTTAGTTTCTGTTGTATTTGTCTCTCTATAAGGTACGAGGACCCGACCTTCTTAGTTATAACACTTTTACTGAAATTGTGTTTTTCGTTAAATGTCTTAGTCACGTTAGGGATAATTTGATGGTTACCGTAAAAAGTGTCTTGATCTTGTTTTTTTAAGTGTTAAACATACCTTTGTATTTTATCGGTTCCTCAGAACTCTATCTTCTTACCTCGACCTCCTTGGTTGAATGGACTAAAGACCAATATGATGTTTCGATGTCAGTAGTGCTGTCATACCATGACCGTGTTTCTACATTTCTGGTTACCTTGTTCTCTCTTTCGGGTATCTATTTGGTTTCGTGTATACCCGTTGAATAAAAACTGTTTTCACTGTTCTGATATGTCACCCTTTTTCTGTCAGAAGTTAATCACCACGACCTTCTTAGTCTGTTACTACACGTTTTCTTACTTTAATCTTGTGAAGGATTATGTTTTGTGTTTCTCTTTGAGCTTTACCTATTTCTGGACTCACATTCTGGTCTTTGATATCTTTAGAATCTTCCTTTGTATCCGTCTTGTGACATACTGTATTTGGTATCGTTCTAGGAAATACTGGGTGGAGGATCTTGTTACCTTTATTTTTGTTTTTATTTAGTCACCCTGGATTAACTTGAATTTTCGAAAACGTGTCATTACCTTCGATATTTGTTCCACTTTTCTGTCAGGAGTCTTACACTCTTTTATTATGGTCTATTTTGTTGACTGTTTCCTAATTAAAGGTTTTATACGTTCGTCAAATATGTTGAGTTATGGTCTTTTTGTTCGTTGGGTTATTTTTTCACCCGTTATCTGGATTTATCTGTAAAGAGGTTTCTGTATGTTTACCGATTATGTGTATACTTCCCTACGAGTTGTAGTGAGTAATAATCTCTTTACGTTTACTTTTGATGTTACTCTATAGTGGAGTGTAGTCTGTCTTACCGGTATTAGTTTTTTAAGTGTTTGTTGTTCACGACCTCTCCTACGTCTCTTTTCCCTTGTGAGGACGTGACGACCACCCTTACATTTAACAACGTCGGCAATACCTTCTGCCATACCTCTAAGGAATTTTTTGATCCTTATTTTCGTACTATACTGAGTCGTTATGGTGAAGATCCGTGTATGGGACTTATTTGGTTTCGACTTTTTCGTGACATGGGGTCACAAGTGACGTCGTGATAAATGTTATCGGTTCTACACCTTCGTTGGATCTACAGCTAGCTGGTCACTTACCTATTTCTTCAATACCATGTATATATGTTACCTTATGATGAGACGGTTTTTTTCCTTGTGTAAACTCAGTTAAGATTACTCCACCTACTTGGATCTCGGATAATATGTCTCTTTTCATCTAGTCTTTTACTTTTTGTTTATAGTATATAATTTGTGTAATACCTTAGATCTTCCTACCATGACTACTTGAACAAGTGTCTCGTCGTTTCCTCTACGTCCGTACCTCTTGTCTAAATACCTGTTCACACCTCCTCTTCTCCCTCTCCCACTCTACTTACGTGTCGTCATACCTTGTCATATGTGACTGATACATTCATCTCTCGGTTACCCTTAAACGACATACTGAGCCCCTTGAGTTTGACCCCGAAACATTATTGGATCTGCCCACCCTTACCCGTCCTCCAACGTCCCTCTAAGCTCTACCTCCCTTATATACATGTACATACCAATTAAGTACAATTACATACTGTCTTTAGTTTGGTTACAACATTTCGTAAGTAGTTAGTTAATTTTTATTGATTTATGATTTTTTTTTAAAAATTACTTTTTTACTATTTTGTTCTCTCAACGTCCTTTTGTAGACGAAGTAACTGATACGCTTTCGGAAAACACCTAGTGTTGTTTTAAACACCTTTTAACACCTTTTAGGAATTTCTCAATCCTTATGGTCTGGTAGAATGGACGGAGGACTCTTTAGACATACGTCCGGTTCTGTACATTGTTACCTGACCAAGTTTTAACCTTTTCCTTATGTAGTTCCGACATATAACAGTGGGACGATTAAATTGAAGATACGTCTCATGTAGTACGTTTTACGGTCCGACTTACTTGGAATTCGACCTTAGTCTTAACTTCCCTCCTTTATAGTTATTGAAGTCTATACGTCTACTGTGGTGGGATTACCGTGTCTCACTTCTCCTTGACTTCTCGAAGAACTACTTCCACTTTCTCCTCTTACTTTTCGACCGAAGTTTGAGTTGTAAATTTTTTGATTCTAGTACCGTAGACCAGGGTAGTGAAGTACCGTTTATCTACCCCTTTGTTGTCTTTATCACTGTCGGAAATAAAGGAACCCGAGGTTTCAGTGACGTCTACCATTGACGTCGATACTTTAATTTTCTGGAAACGAGGAACCTTCCTTTTGATACTGTTTGGATCTGTCGTATAATTCTTCGTTTCCACAATGAAACGACTGTTTTCAGACATATCGGTTACGATACCAAAAAGATCATCAGTATGACGTCCCTCCTTCGGTTAAGACTAGGGTACAACCTTTGACAAAGAAACTGAACAAAAATAATAATATTAGTATGAGTTACCGGACTGATCTCCTGGGACGGGGAAGACGAACACACATTTATTTCACGGAAACAGGTCGACTACCTCTCTATCAAACAGGGACGGGTGCACACTTATCTTCTCTAATTGTGGACGGAAGACTTCCGACCGGTAAGGGAACCTCTACAAAACGTCCTACTTCTGGGAAAGTGAAATGAAGAGTGACGTCGAGGGAGATAAGACGGAAAACAGAATCAAGGAGTAACGAACAAAGAGAGACTAGATATTTTCTTAAAGCGTAGGTCTGAGGCTATTCTACTAATAAAACTCCGCGATCGGATGGTAGAAGAACCAACCGACTGAGGGGTCAATTTCAGAGAAGGAACGGAGTCGTGGAACAGAGAGTCTAAGTAACCGGACAACACACCACTCGTCTCGTTCGAAACTGAGCCATTGTCAGTACATACCTATACTCTCAACCCGGTATTCCTTCCGACTCACGCTTTCTTAACTACGAAAGTTTGACACCAAAACCTCTTCTGAGACCTCTCATGGAACCTGACACATCTCTAGTTTGGTCAGTCGGGATTTCTATTGGTTGGGTAAGTACCCCTCCTGACTAAAACTTCGACTTCCAGGTTGTGAAACCGGTGAACTACTCTTTTTACCTGAGTAACCTTCTCTGAGACTACGACCAGTTCTTACTTCCTTCCTGTCTCTTACTTTACCAACCTAGTGTAGTAGTTGAGTTACCTTCACTCAGACTCGTTTGAGACCCTGTAATACTGTCTGTCCCTTAGGACCGCACGATATCAGGTACCCCAACGTTTCTCAGTCTATGCTGACTCACTGACTTGATATTGTTATGTCATATACTTTAAATTTAGAACAAACTTAGTATATTTTAGAAAATAAATAGCATAAATTTTATTAGTTTCTAAATAAATAAGTAAACTCTATTAAGAAATGTAAAGATCGACAACCTTTGGTCTCTATCTGAAGGGAATGTTCAAAAAGACAATTGTAATTAATAAGATTACGATAATCGTAGACATTCTGGGTGACTCCCTTCGTTTTTGGTCTATCTCGAAGGGTTTGATCAAAAAGAACAAAATTTGTTGTCTTCAAGAGTTCAATTAATAATCTATATAAAAAGAGTACAAATTAAACTAAAAATAAAATACACATATACACACGAGTCAGTACAGACTGAGAAAACGTTAGGTACCTGACATCGGGTACTCCGAGGAGACAAGTACCATAAAAGTTTCGTTCTTATGACCTCACCCAGTGGTAAAGGATGAGGCCCTCTAGAAGGTCTGGGTCCCTAGTTTGGGTGTAGAGACACAGAGGACGTGACCGTCCGTCAAAGAAATGGTGACGCGGTGGACCCTTCGGGTCATGAAAATAAAGTATACATGGTCATTTTGTCAACAAATAGTACTCACCAAATCTAAGTGGTCACACAATCAAAGAGGTTAAATTTTTCCTAGGTAATAAACCGGTAATTATTTTCTATACATGATTATTACTAAGTGATCCTGAGTTCTCCGGAGGGGTATTCTACCACCCCATCCTACAGTGGATTTAGGCCTCTCAAATGGGACCCCTTATCATACCGTTTCCGGTTCAAAAGTTTTTGTACTTGTTTGTTTTGTGTGTTTATGTCTTGGTGGAGCCTTCTAGCCTACCTTGTAAATATTTACTTTCTGTCTGTCTTCACGATCAAAGAGGGATTTCGGAAACAAACTTCAGACTTTTCTGTGGAAATAATTCCGTTGAAAATTGGAATTCCATTGAATTGACGTATACGTAACTTTCTCGGGGGATTTAAAAATCCCGTTCAAAAGGAAATTAAAGGTCACTTCGTTTATGAACATTCAAAACATATATGTATGAGTATCGACCTCATAACCGTTAGACAACAAAGAAAAAGAAAATAAAACTTTGGAAATAAAGAGTAAAACTTCAGTTAAACAACTCTATTTTAACGATCACTACTAGTACATCACCCGGTTACACACGATGAACTCTCGAATTGAAAGGACTAAAGAGTTAATTTTACATTTCAGTGTTGAACTTTCATCTCTCAATTAAACCACTCTTACAAATCCTGACTCTCGGACTCTTTGTGGTAGAGTCTTTGAGACTCTTTTGACGAGGTTCCTCCGTCCTCCCTTTCAGTCTAATATATGTTCAAAGGTCGTTTCCCTTGTCCGTCAGACTTGTAGTTTCTACTCCATAGTTCAATTCCTTAAATCGTAAGACACACGTCCTCCTACGTTCGGAGACCCGAGGGAATTAAGTGAAGAAAGTATACGTGGAGTCCACAGACCCCGGTTAGGACAAAACAACAAGTGGAACGAAGAACGTAAAGGGGTCGAGGAGTCGTTAGGGATACTCCCCACCGTCGGAGACGACCTAGCGTCAAACCCCTCACGAGTAAGTATAAACCTCCGGTGTTTAGCTACTACCGACACCGTAAAGAACAAATAATTATACCGTCCTCTATAAAAGTAAAGTGTCTAAAAGGGGGTCTCAACAAAGTCGGGGGGGAATCCACATGACCCATTACGGACACCTCATATTCTGAAGGTACCCACGAGTCTGCCTTCTTACCGGTCAAGAAAACACACAGGGACCAACTCGTCAAACAATTAATGCATGCACGCAAAGGGACATGACTGTTCGACGTCCCGTACTCCTGAACGGAGATGGTGAGAACGTCCAAAGGCAGCGGACTCTTTCGGTAACGACCAGTCCTCCTCTCTCAAGGAAGAAACGTGGAGTCTTCGAGAGCATTCTAAAACCGAAAGAAAAAAAAAAAAATTGTTTGAGCTAATTCCATCGGTTAGGTTCCCTTTTGCTGTCCCGTCAAAAGGGAGGACTCGTAGAGTCAGGGTTGAATTAGTCACAAATGGACTCGTTTCAGAAGGATCAAAGATTTGACTCCTATTGGTTGTCGACTCAATAGGAATTTGACTCAGAAGGGTCACGGAAAATGTCACTCTTCTTCGGTGAGTCACGGATTTGACTCGTTTTAGAAGGGTTAGGAGGGTGACTCCTACAGGGTGGGACACAGATTTGTCTCGTTGGGTCGAGAGAGAAGACCTTTCCATAGGAAAGTTCCTATTGGAGAAGGGGGTGGTTTATTTTGAATCGTAATAGTTGGTTATTACCCTTTAGGATCTTGGTCCTCTCTGAGTGAGTTTAAACAGACCTGAAAGGCTCCTCCACCTGCCCGTGTTCGCCGAAGACAATCATACTTCCGAGACCCAGGAGCCTCTCGAGTCCACCTCCACTCCTTAGACGGGACCAGGAAAGTAGTCAGTGGTACCGACAACTGACTTCTTTATAAGTGTTGGATTTTCAACCTCATCCAGAATAAACCACCCTTAAAAATCCTAAAGTCCCGACCCTCCGGTGTAGAGTTCATCGGGACTCTCTTGACGAGACTCCTTCCCTTCCCTTCTTCCCTTCCCTCCTTCCCTTCCCTCCTGGGTCGATCAGACTTGTGGTTTTCTAATAATATTTTCTTTTAATCTACAGAGTTCGACTCCTCAGATCACGAAAAGATAATACTTTTCAACGTTCTCAGTCCCGAGTGACTTTAGTAAAGAAAGATGCGTAGAGTCGATAGGACCCGGTCACAGGACACAAAAGTGTAGGACTCGAGGGAACCGCCCGAGTGGAATCCCTCACCGACGTCGGTGAACGACTGCCGAGAATCCTGCGTACGACCTCCCGACGTTTAACGAGTACTGACACTGTAAGAACAAATGACTATACCGTCTTTTATGAAGTAAAGAGTCGGTAAAGTAAATATAATTTTTGATCTTTATCGTCTGATAGTTTGAACGAGAGTCCTTTCGTCTTCCATCTCAGGACCCCCGGGTCCCATACCTACTCTATTTCTCTTAATTCAGTCTTTCCGTTACTAAAGTCGGACGTCAGAATCGAATACAATCCTGTTCGGAACGATCACCTCCCTGTTTAGTTCACTTTTTAAAGTCAAGGATTTTTGATCTCGTTCGTCGACACTCTACCAACATTCCTCTCTTTACTCTTTGTCGGAGTACCTCTTTCTCCCGACCTTTTATTTAGTATGTGTTGGTGTACGAAGAAAGGATTTTGATTATGAACGGACACACAGCATAATGTACGGTGCCTGGTAAGTGTTCATCAGAAATGGACGGATAAAATGTCTTCTTTATGATTTGGAGTCTCTAATATTTAATGAACGGGTTCTAATAATTTACCTTTATCTTTAATGTTAGTCTCTACAGAGGACATCAAACATCACTACTAATAGGTATCATCTTTCTGGTCCGAGTTTCCTAGTTTCGATACCTCTTTCTCAAACTGGGGTGCAAAATAAAAAACGGGGGTCTAAAAATTCGTCGTTAAAATCGTACAAGGTAAACTGACTATTATCGGTTTAAACGTAACTTTTTAGTAACTTCATTCCTTCATTTTTGGGTTCGCTAAAGTACATCTACTAAATAACGATGTCTTTGTTAAACGAACTATGAACTACCAATGTCCGACCTGTCTAGAACGAAAAACAGGTCCTTTACGTTTTAACTTCCTCACTTTTAAACGGTCCGTCCCTTGTTGTGTCATTCGAGTATTTTACTTTTTTACTTTAGTTGACACTCTTTCAAAAATTCTCAGAAAAAAAAAAAGAAAAAGGACTCGTTAGAAGAAATCCGGATGTAGGACCAAATTACTATTTACAAATATGGAACAACAGTAGACAAAACGAATGACCGTGGGACTCCGACTGATGATTTTACAATACTTTAGAAAATAGAGTCGGTATCAATCTCGTGAGTTCGTAAACTCGATGGAAAGTCTTGGTAAAAGCCTAAGATATCAGTGGTTTCATTGGACGAAGACACTACGATACCTTGATCTAACCCGTAGATTTCGGGCATTGACTTTGACAAAGAATAGATGATTCTAACACGGATATTAATCATCTATGATAGTTCTTCTACCACCTTAAATCCGGGGAACCCCAAGGGACCATCGAATCGACCATTCCTTAGGTCGATTCCTCTGGGACCAGACTAGGACCCAGCCCTTCTACCTAGTCGACCCCATGCCTATCCGATGGGTGAGGTCAAAAGAACCCAAAGGGACTACAGAGTCTGTCATTTCTTAGGTGGACGTTACACCTTCTGGACCCGAGTTAGGGACCTAACCCTTCTAGGGGACCTCTTCCTTTACCGATGGGTGAGATCATAAGACCAGACCTCTTAAGGTACCTGACATGTCAAGGTACCCCAGTGTTCCTCACCCTATGTTGGCTCACTGAAAGTGAAGGTGTGACCCCGGAAACCTAAATGGACCACCGAGTTACCATTTCTTACGTGGACGTTACGGTCTCTGTACTCACACTAGAGACCCAGTCCTTCTAGGGGACCTCTTCCTTTACTGTTGGGTGAAGTGATAAGAACGGACCCTTTAGGATACCTGTCTCCTAGAACAACCCGATGTCAAGTACGCAAACGTCTCAGTCTGTACTGAATCGTTGACTCGTTCGTGTTCGTGTAACCCCGGATACATCACTTCCTTGAAGTTCTTAGTCACTGATTTTTCAGTCCTAAATCGAAATAATTTTTTTTTTTTTCTAGAATTAATTGGGTCTGTGTTATCCTCTTTACAGACTAAGATGAATGTACTCCTTGGGTCTTATGCTTTTGAGTCCCTCTGTCTTTCATACCGTCGATAGTCTCAGACCCCCCACACCCCTCTCCTCTACCCCTTAATAACTTAAGTCTTTATTTCTTAAGTTTACATAAGTTTATTTACTTATGTCTCAAGGTCAACCTTTCTACTTTTTTTTAGACTTCTACCTATAACCATTACCATCATATTGTTACACTTACATGTAAAAACGAAGAAGCAACGTATGAATGTTAACCGGTTTTACCATTCAAAGTACATATAAAATAAATGGTGTTATTTTTCAAGAATTCGGTGTTGTCATTACGTTATTATGGACTCTTTACTTTATGAAGGACGGTATAGTCATTTGTTCCTACAGTGTGAGTAGTCACCAACGTCAGGAGGTTACACTCGACCACTCAGGATTCCCGCGAGTCCTTCTTCATGGACACTAGATCGTCGGTAGTCCTGACGTCGGTGAAGGGTGTCACTCGAGATTGCCCCGGTTCTACACTTTTCTTTGGTGTCCTATGACCGGGTCCTATCGACTTCACGTATATTATCCTTACCGAAGTCACTCGGTCCTGAGAATGTAGAAGGGCGTCTATTTTTTCGTGAGTTGAAGACCTCTACAGACTAAAATTAATTGTTATTAAAAATACAAGTCTGATGGACGGAAAACAGCGTTTTGAAGATATATTGGACCGAGGAGAGGAGTGTAGGAACCTCGTCAAGAGAGTTCCAATGAACTCTACGACCGAGAACCCGAACTGCAGGATTTTAAGGGGTGACTTATTTTGGAGAGTTGAAAATCTGACACTGGTAAAAAAATTCAACTGTATTTTTACATACCACAACTGTTAACGTGACCTGTTACACGATTTACGAAAAGTGGGTAAGAACATCTATTGAGAAGTTTAATTCATGGTCTCTTACTTTGTATTTTTGGGTTCAGTAGATAGACCTGAAGTGTGTCTATCATTTACCATATCCCCCGAAACTTGGACCCGGACAAATGTTTCGAGTACGATATGGATGTCGTAATATATATATTCTGAAATCTCTTGAAAATTTTTTAAAATATTTTGCAAATATAATCTACATATAAAGGTATAGTTTGGTTTCCGTTCCAAATTTATTTATTTTTGTGACTTCGAGTCACAAGACTGTTCACCGAAATAAGAGTCCACTACGAAAAAGTTGAGAGGAAATAAATGTCTTAGAATGTGAGTGTTGTTTGACACCTTTTAAGACTCTCTATCCTTATGGTCTGGTGGACTGGACGGAGAACTCTTTAGACATACGTCCAGTCCTTCGTTGTCAATCTTGACATGTGCCTTGTTGTCTGACCAAGGTTTATCCCTTTCCTCAGGCAGTTCCGACATATAACAGTGGGACGAATAAATTGAAGATACGTCTCATGTAGTACTCTTTGCGACCTGACCTTCTTTGTGTTCGACCTTAGTTCTAACGGCCCTCTTTATAGTTATTGGAGTCTATACGTCTACTGTGGTGGGAATACCGTCTTTCACTTCTCCTCGATTTTTCGGAGAACTACTCTCACTTTCTCCCCTCACTTTTTCAACCGAATATCGAGTTGTAAGTCTTTTACTTCTAGTACCGTAGGTCAGGGTAGTGAAGTACCCTTTGTCTACCCCCTTGTCACCGTTGTCACAGTCTGAAATAATAAAACCCGGGGTTTCAGTGACGTGTACCACTGACGTCGGTACTTTAATTCTGCGAATGAGGAACCTTCTTTTCAATACTGGTTGGATCTATCGTATAAGTTTTCGTCTCTGTAATGAAACGGCTGATTCCAGGCAGATCAGTTCCGACACCAAAAGGGACACCAGTACATACCTACACTCTCAACCTGACACTTCTTTCGACTCGCGGTTTCTTAACTACGAAAACTTGACACCACAACCTCTTCTGAGAACTCTCAGGGAACCTGACGTTCCTCTAGGTTGGTCAGGTAAGACTTCCTCTAGTTGGGACCCTAAAGAAACCTCCCTTACTACGACTTCGACTTTGAGGTCATGAAACCGGTGGAGTACGTTTCTCAACTGAGTAACCTTTTCTGAGACTACGACCCTCCCTAACCCCCGTCCTCTTCCCCTGCTGTCTCCTACTCTACCGACCTACCGTAGTGACTGAGCTACCTGCACTTAGGCTCACTTGAGGCCCTCTACCACTACCTGTCCCTCCGGACCGCACGACACTAAGTACCCTAGCGTTTCTCAACCTGCGTTGACTCGTTGACTTGACTTGACTTATGTGTGTTGTTTTCGTTTGAGTCTCCGGTCGTAGGTAGAAAGACTGTCATATCACACCTTAAACTGTCATTCTACCTCCTCCCCGTCTTACGTAAAGAAGAAAGGGACAAAGGATGATAACAAAGATTAATATCACGGTTGACTACCGGAGACAATACTAAAGTTCTTGCCTGAAGAATGAAAAACTACAACGAGAGTATAGTATGAGACGAGAGTTTTGGCAAGGGTAGAGATGGACCTATTAGGTTGTCCCCGCGTTGGAGGTGGATCTCCACCCATTTACTGACGTCGTCTCTGTCTTAGTAAAACTTCCTCACAACTGAAACGATGATGAATTATTTTTGGACGAACTTCTACTCCGGTTATGAGTCTTTTGGTCTTGGTTCTTTACCTCTGAGGCTCAAAACAACTGTGACAGAAATTTTACAGACCGAAAACAAAGTCCTTACGGACCTTGTGTTACTCATGACCCAACATAAAAGACACTTCATTGTAAAAGACTGGTTGTATACTCTTGAGGTTCTAGAACTAAAGATTTATACCGTGACTTGTGTTAGAAAAATTGGGTGAAGAGGGTAAGTAAGTTAGTGATTTATAAATAATACATCGTCCACTCTGATGAACTAGTGTACAGTATCAGATACCACTTGTATCGTAGTCTTTGTAAGTGTCATATAATGTCCGGTATTTCCTTCGTTGAGACGGAGACACCCTTCTCTTAAGGTACATTCCTACCTTCCATGTTCGGCAGTCCCCCAATACGACCCACCCAAGTTCCTATAGTACCTCTGGTCACACCTGAGAGAGAAAAAAACGGACGGAAAGAGGACACTTCCGACCAATACGTCCGTTACGCAGGAAATCAAATGGAAAAGTGAAATAAGGAACCTCTCCAGAGAAAGTACGGATTCCGATTTTCATCTACCGGGAATTGTGTTTAGAAGGTAGACTTAGAAAGGTACGTTAGGGCCCGTGCGTAAAAGTTAACGAAAGGGACCGTAGAGTACACTTGGTGTATGGGTCAACAAACCAGTGAGTCGACACAGGTCGAGAAAACACTGGGGTACCTGATATCGGGCGGTCCAAGGAGACAGGTACCCTAAAAGACCCGTTCTATTGCCCTTACCCAACGGTAAAAGAAGAGGTCCCCTAAAAGGTCTGGGTCCCTAACTTGGACACATAGGATGTAGTGTCCACCTAAGAAATTCACGACTCGGTGACCCCTTCGGGTTGTTTCTTATGTTATGGGAGTCGTGACTTAAGAGTCAAGGACGTCGTTGTTTCAATATTTCAAGGTTCCTACCGTGGGTGGTTCAAAGATTTGGTCTCATTACACATTAATCCGTTAGTAAGAGACCGGTAACGTTGGTTCCCCCTTAAAATAAAAGGAAAAACTGAGTGGACGTTGTAAATGGAAATGGACTTTTCAACTTAACTCCATTTTAGTCCTTTTGGTGTTTCGTGTGAAAGTCTACTCGAAGGTGCGAATTACGTAACACTCGTTTAGTGGAACTCCCCTTCACAGATACGCAGTGATGTGAAACTAAACTTGGTCGATCCTAACGGTCAACACAAGGAGACACGACAGAGATTCCCTGGGTCCCTAAGATGAGTCAAATCTTATAAAGTAGGGCCGTGACTTTACTACACTTCAGGGGTTTAAGTGAAGTCAAGACACGTTCCCGAAGATTTGTCGGGCAAAAAGGAATAATTCTGTCGTAAGGATAAGAGAGGCATAAAAAGTGGAAAAATAACATATAACCTCGTATCAACTACACCACTATCAAAGTTGACTTGTCGTTTCACCAAATTGATATGTATATGTACATGGACCCGTAGGAGCCACCGAGTCTATCATTTTTTTAGGAGGGTTTTACACCCTCTGGGTCTAAGTTAGGAACACAACCCTTCTAGAGGACCTCCTTCCGTACCGTTGGGTGAGGTCATAAAGACGGAATTCTTAGGGGTACCTGTCTCCTCGGACCGTCCCCCCCAGTGTTTCTCAACCTGTACTGACTCGCTGATTATGTACAGATAAGAAAAAGTAAGGTTACTTTGGTCAAAAGTAAGGTTAGACTTTCTCAGTTACGGTTTCTTACAAGTTTCATGGTGTGTTAATGTGAGTAAAGTGTAAGATCGTTCCATTACGGGGTTTAGGAAGTTCGATCCGAAGTTGTCATACACTTGACTCTTGAAGGTCTACATGTTCGACTTAAATCTTTTCCGTCTTCTTGGTCTCTAGTTTAACGGTTGTAGGTGACCTAATATCTCTTTCGTTCCCTTAAGACCTTTTTGTGACCTGAAGACGAAGTGACTGATACGATTTCGGAAACTGACACACCTCGTTTGTTTGACTCCTTTTAAGAATTTATCCACCCTTATGGTTTGGTGATATAGACGGAGGACTCTTTGGACATACGTCCTGTTCTTCGTTATCAATCTTTACCTGTACTTTGTTACCTTTCAAGTTTTGACCCTTTCCTCATATAGTTCCGACAAATGGCAGTGGAACAAATAAATTTAATATACGTCTAAGTCAAGTAAGTGAGTCAGCACAGGTTGAGAGACACTGGGGTACCTGACGTCGTGTGGTCCGAAGGGACAGGAAACGGTTGAGGGTCTCGAATGAGTTTGAGTACAGATAACTCATCCACTACGGTAGGTTTGTAAAGTAGGAGACATCAGGGGAAGAGGAGGACGGAAGTTAGAAAGGGTCGTAGTCCCAGAGAAGGACTACTCAGTCAAGAAGAGTAGTCCACCAGTTTTATAACCTCAAAGTCGAAGTTGTAGTCAGAATGTTTACTTGTGGGTCCTGACTAGAGGAAATCCTACCTGACCAGCCTAAAGGAACGTCAGGTTCCCTAAGAGTTCTCAGAAGAGGTTGTGGTGTCAAGTTTTCGTAGTCAAGAAACCACGAGTAGAAAGAAATATCAGGTTGAGAGTGTAGGTATGTACTGATGACCTTTTTGGTATCGAAACTGATCTGTCTGGAAACAACCGTTTCATTACAGAGACGAAAAATTATACGACAGATCCAACCAGTATCGAAAAGAAGGTTACTCCTTGGTAGAAAATTAAAGTACCGACTAATATACGTCTAATATATGTCTAATGTAGTACGTTTTACGACCCGACCTACTTACTATTCGACCTTAGTTCTGATGATCCTCTTCATAGTTGTTGGAGTCTATACGTCTACTATGGTGAGATTACCGTCTTTCACTTCTCCTTGATCTCTCGAAGAACTACTCCGATTTTCTCCTCTGACTTTTTCGACCGAATTTTGAGTTGTAAGTTTGTTGATTGTAGTACCGTATACCACGGTAATGAAGTACGTTTGTCTGCCCTTCTTTCACCTTTGTCACTGCCTAAAGAAAAAAGAACCCGAGGTTTTAGTGGCACCTACCACTGACGTCGGTACTTTAATTTTCTACGAACGAGGAACCTTCTTTTCGATACTGTTTGGATCTGTCGTATAATTTTTATCTCTGTAGTAAACCGGTTGTTTCCAGAGAGATCAGGTTCGATACCAAAAAGGTCATCGGTACATACCTACTCTCTCAATCTGGTATTGTTTACAACTCGTGACTTCTTGACTACGAAAGCTTGACACCATGAACTCTTCTGAGAGTCTCAGGGAACCTGTCGTTCCTCTAGTTTACTCAATTAGGATTTCCTTTAGTTGGGACTTATAAGTAACCTTCCTGACTACGATTTTGACTTCGAGGTTATGAAACCGGTGAACTACACTTGTCGACTGAGTGACCGTTTCTGGGACTACGACCCTTTCTAACATCCCCCCTCCTCATCTCCCTCTGTCGTCTACTCTACCAACCTACCGTGGTGGCTCAGTTACCTGTAGTCAAACTCGTTTGAGACCCTCTGTCACTTCCTGTCCCTTCGGACCACACAACGTCGAGTACGTTAACGTTTCTCGACCTGTGTCGAATCACTGACTTGTTTACTTGACTTTTTTGAATCGCCTTTTGATGAGTCCAAGGGACAGGAAGGTCGAAACCAGTTGAACCCTTGGCCTAAAATTCTTTATTACTCATACTTTGTCTGGTACAGAGTTTTGTAAAGATGACTTTTACCGAAATTTGATACTTTCCGTCTTATTTACTTAGGTGAGTTCCAAAGATGAAATACCACCAATACTCAAAATCCGGTAGGATCCTATTTTTATGAAAATAATTTTATATGGTCAGATTTACATATGGATGAAAATCTTGATACATTAAGAGTTTAACGAGAAAAAAAAACCAAGTTATACATAAGATGAGTGAGAAGAGATAGGGTAAAGTACGTATAAAACATTAAAAATTCGGAAAGTTTATCACCCAATTGGGTGTCTTATCATCAGTGAAAATTCCGTCATTATAGTGAATTAAACCTATTAGTTGAAGTGACTTTGTACTGTCTTAATGATTTATGTTTAAATGGTATATATGTGGGACAAAATTGTGATAGTGTGGATATTACGAAAGGGATTTTTGCAAGTTATAAATTGAGTATTATGTCAACCATAATTCTATACAAAAGGGGTGTGAGACTCATGCCTATCCGTGGGAGTTGGTTCCTTCCACTGGTACCGTCTTTCATGACATGTCGGAACGCATTGCTTATGTGTGTGTCGGTTGTATAAATAAGTTGCTCACGAGGTGACGTGGTGGGGTCGACTTCCGTCGGACGTTACACACCATCGGATAAACACGAGATCGTTCGTTAAGACTAGATTTTACAGATCCTTTTCACATGTACGTTGTCATACCCTAGTCAAGAACTACTCTCAATTTCTCTTATCACTTTTTCAACCGAATTTCGAGTTGTAAGTCTTTTGATTCTAGTACCGTAGGCCAGGGTAGTGAAGTACTGTTTATCAACCCCTTTGTCACAGTCTGAAATAGAAAAACCCGAGGTTTTAGTGATGTCCTCCACTAACGTCAGTACTTTAATTTCCTACGAATGAGGAACCTTCCTGTCAATACTGGTTGGATCTGTCATATAATTGTTCGTCTCTATAATGAAACGGTTGTTTCCAGGTAGATCAGTTCCGATACCAAAAAGGTCATCAGTACATACCTACACTCTCAACCTGATATTTCTTTCTGATATTTCGACTTTCGGCTTCTTAACTACGAAAACTTGACACCACAACCTTTTCTGAGAACTCTCAGGGAACCTGACGTTCCTTTAGGTTGGTCAGGTAGGATTTCCTCTAGTCAGGACCCACAAGTAACCATCCTGACTACAACTTCAACTTTGAGGTTATGAAACCGGTGGACTACACTTTTCGACTGAGTAAGCTTTTCTGGGACTACGACCCTTTCTGACTCCCGTCCTCCTCTTCCCCTGCTGTCTCCTACTCTACCAACCTACCGTAGTGACTGAGCTACCTGTACCCAAACCCACTTGAGACCCTCAACCACTACCTGTCCCTCCGGACCACACGACGCCAAGTACCCCAGTGTTTCTCAGTCTGTGTT